>JAZKJV010001512.1:58935-658935 GCA_037367405.1 Ottelia alismoides
TCCTTGTAGCGATCAAGGCTCCTATCTGCATGATATTTAACAGTAAACACCCATTTGCAACTGACAACATACGCTCTAGGAGGAGCATACACCAAACTCCAGGTACCACATAATTGCAACACAACCATTCTTCCTCCATAGCCAATCGCCAATGACTATCCTTCAAGTCCTCCTGATAATTCCGTGGAATGTTCATGACAGATATAGCCATTGTAAATCTCTGAAATTCCCCTCTCAGACGATGAAATGAGACTTGAAAAGCAAGAGGGTAGGAAGCACAAGACCGTTTTTACTTCCGAACTACAATGGGTATATCCTGGTCATTGGGAACCTCCTCCATTTTGGGTTATTCTCCTGCAATGATTCCTGCACAGATATATATCTAGACCCATCATTCCATGTTATCAGAACAAACCTGGGGCATACTGGATGACGGACGATGACCATGAGCAGAGGTAGTTCGACGGGTATAGAATTTAGGTAATGGTGGAACAATGGGCACATGCGATTGGGTAGTAGGAGGGGGTGGAGGTGGTGGTGATGGAACCTCAGGCACATGAGGAGGAGGTGGTGACTGAGTCGTAAGAGGGGGTGGCATGTAAACCTCATCATATGAGTCTGATGAAGCCAACCTGTCACCTGTAGGAGAGAAATACATCACCGACTCACAAAATATGACACCAACACTGATATAGTATTTCCTAGGCAATGGATCATAGCATTGGTATCCTTTTTGTGTCCTGGAGTACCTAACAGACACACATTTGATAGCTCTAAAGAGCTTGTCAAGACCTAGAATCAACTGGTGAACAAAAGCAACAAAGCCAAACACACGAGGAGTAACTGAGAACAACTCCTGATCAGGGAAAACTATAGAGAACAACATTTTCTCACCTAAGATAGACGATAGCATTTAGAATGCTGTAAGAACTGCATCACCCCAAAACGAATGTGGGACACGACTCTGAATGAGAAGAGTCCGAGTGACATCAAGTAGATGACGATGCTTTCTCTCTGCAACAACATTCTGTTGAGAAGTATAAGCATAAGATATTTGATGAATAATTCTACGGGATGAAAGAAAATGGGATAGAACACAAGCATATAATTCCAAAGCATTATCAATTCACACAAATTTCACAGAGGTAGAGAAAACATTCTGCACTTCATTGATAAAAGTTTTGATCACATCCTCTGCTTCAAATTTATTTTTCAAAAGAAACACTAGTGATAAATGAGAAAAATCATCCACATCAACAAAGATAAAATTGGTGTCCCTGGTGATCAGGACACGGCTCGGACTCAAAATGTCAACATGAAATAACTCAAAAGGGAGCCATTGCTCTGACTCTGGCGATTAGAAAAAACATACCGATGATGCTGTCCCAACTGACATGCCTCGCACTGGAAGGAAGAACCTGGTGAAATCTGCGGCAACATATGACACATCTTCTGGAGAGGGAGGTGACCAAAGCGTAAGTGCTAGTATAAGGAGAAACTGTTCCTGTTGCATAAGAGGATACACCATCATAGGGAGTTTGGACCAGGCGATAAAGATCACCCTGCTCACGGTCACACCAATCACTCTACCTGTAAGAATGTCCTGAAAAACAAGAGACGATGGATCAATAATAGCTCTACAGTGCACATTCTTTGTGATCTGACTCATGGATAACAAATTCATAGAGAAATCAGGAGCATGTAACATATTCTGCAGAAGCATCGAAGGCGTCAAACAAATCTCCCCCTGTCTGATGATTGGGGAATGTATCCCATCTGTAGTCACAACAATTCTCCCCTGGTAAAACCTGTCTATATGCTGTAAGATGATCTATGTCCCCGCAAAATATTGCATTGCCCTAGAATCCATAATCCATTCAGTAATCTCAGATCGGTGACAGGATGTAAAAGCAAAAGTACTACCTGAGGTACTAGCTGTGGCGGACGTACTGGCAGATGGCATGATATCCCGCAGTCTAGCTACGGAATCATCAAACCTCTGATCAGAAGTAGGAGCAGCAGGAGACTCAACCTGCTCTGCTACATGGGCTGAAGTCGGAAAGCCATGCTTGGAATAGCATGTATCTTTGGCATGTCCTGGACGGTGACAATACGTGCATGGTTGACGAATACGGCCTCTTCTACCACAAGGTTCGCGCCCACGGAAAGAAGAGCCTCCTCTTCCTCGAGAGGCTACCATAATCGATGAAGTCTGGCTAGTTGCTGTGGATGGAATAGTAATCCTGTTGAGCATCCATAACGCTTCCTCCATGGGATAAATAGTGGCATCCGCTAGAATCTGGGAGCAACATCATATTCAGGGTCAAGGGTTGCTAGGAGTACACCAACCATGGTAGCATTCCTATATGTCTTCTGCTGGTCTGGAGTCGCTGTTAGAGGCATGAAGCTGTGGAGCTTCTCAGACATGCCACACAAGGATGTATACAGTGAATGGAGGGGGCGTCCGTTCTGCTTGATACTGAATATGTCATTCTGGAGTTGGAGGATCTTCATCTCATTCTTCACTTGAGAATATGTTGCTGTGAGGATATCCCACATCGCATTAGCAGTAGGCTGATGTAACACATCATTGACGATCTCAATCGTCAATGTACCAGAAAGCCAAACTTTGGCATATGCGTCGTCCGCCTACCACGAGGCGGTTACCCAAGTTTTCTCCACTGGCTCCTCCTTGGTAAGAATGTGCTTCTTACCATTCGACTTCATAAGGCTCATGAACTGCATAGCCCAGAGCTCATAGTTTGCCCCGTCCATTTTGACAATAGGAGCTGGACCTCTGAAAGCGCCTGTGGCGGGTACATCGACTTTGTTCTCAGACATATTATCGGATGTAGAAAACTAGGGTGTTATAGACCAAAGAGTGAATGTCTGCACAAACATACGTGGATTTGAATGCATGTGTAGACTTATGCACCCCATCAAACAAATAGAGGAACTGATGCCGGCGGCAGATAGAGGGCGAACGACGTGTGGAGGCACTGCACGCGGAGGCGCGACACGCGGAGGAGCCACACATGAAGGGGCGACCCGCGGCGGCGTGCGGAAGAGGCGGCCTGCACGACGGCGACATTGTGCAGAAGGGGCGGTGCGCAGAAGGAGCAGTGACGCGCATGGGCGGTGACGCACGGAGGTGGGCGGCAACGCTGACGGTGGAAGGTGGGGCTAGGGTTAGGGTTTTAGATATGAGAGCTCCGGTCTAGAATCGCCTCTTTGATACCATGTTGGAAAAAATAAGAGAGTTGTTTATTCTTGAGAACCCTGAGATCTCTTATATAGAGGAGAGACCTATGGATAAATTACATATGATAGACATAAAGAAATAAAATAAAAAAGGTACATAGGAACATAGAAATATCACTACAATACCCTATAAGTTTCCTTATTATTTCATTCAACTTCTATTTATTTTTTTAATATCTCTACTAACTTCTTGATTTAGTGGCTAATAATTCTAGATATCTTTCTGGTTGTTTCTCCGTCATGGTGAGATATAATCAATATTCAGACGAATTAGAAAGAATCCATGTAGCTTAATCTTAAACTTATTCTTAAGCTAATACTCATTATGACTGTGTTGCAAACGTATTTGACTATTTCAGCTTGAGACATTGATCCACACTAGTTTTTTTTTTTTTGACACTCCAAAGAGGGGAGACACCCGTAGGTGTTCGCCCCAAATTATTATTGAGGAAAAAAGAAAGAAAAACTTACAGATGCATTCCTAGTTATTGATACATACAGTAGATTCAATTCCGATACAATATGCATTCCTTCCATAGATCAACTCGATACACGAAATTCCCAAATTTAGTAGATTCGATTCTGTTGCAATCTGCATTCCTTCCATAGATCAACCCGATACACGAGAAACCCAAATTTTGTATCGGAATAAGGAATATGACGATTGAAGTTTAGAATCTTGCTCTTGAAAAATCAAATTAGATCCAAAATCAAATGCATATTGATTAATAAAACCACAACAAAAAGAGAACCAACATAAATAAACCAAATGCGACAATCAGTATTGTCGCAACCAACTATAAAAATATTGGCAACCATAGAAATATTGGAAAATTTAAAGAATTTTAATAAAGTAGCCGTCAAAACCTGGTTCTGCGGCCCACAACCGTCCCTACTTCCACTCACAAACGCGCACAAGTTTTCCATGGATGGATGGATCACAACCACAGCTCGCAGTGTCGCACACCACTCAATAAGATTTTTCCGATAAATGGTAGCGTTGATGGATAGAGAATGCGTGAGTGGGGATTGAGGAGGGTTGGTTACTTGATTGGAATCCGAGAATGGGCATTGGAGAGGACAGGGAAGTTGAATCGCAGTTGCGCACTTGCATGCTATTTGCAAATAATAGAAAAATGAATGAGGGCATAACAGTTGGAAGTGAAAATGAAATAATAAGGAACTCAAGGGGCCCTTTGTATATCTTTTCCATTAGGGGGGGGGGGCATGGCCCCACCCACCGAACTACCTCCGACCCTGCCCACTACGATGGTGTCCATCAATCTCCTTGTAGGAGCATTGCGATCTTGCTCAACGTGACAATCTTTTAAATGACGACAAATCCTTTGACGATGACCAAAACCTCTACAAGCGTGGCGCTTCACTGAGTTACAGCTTGACACCGCTAAATGACCTCCATCTCCACTCAATAAGATTTTTCCGGTAAATGGTAGCATTGATGGATAGAGAATTTGTGAGTGGGGATTGAGGAGGGTTGGTTACTTGATTGGAATCCAAGAATGGGAATTGGAGAGGATGGGGAAGTTGAATCGCAGTTGCACACTTGCATGCTATTTTGCAAATACTAGAAAAATGAATGAGGGCATATCCATTGGAAGTGAAAATGAAATAATAAGGAACTCAAGGGGCCCATTCTATATCTTTTCCATTGTGTGTGTGTGGTGGTGGGGGGGGGGGGGGCATGGCCCCCACTTGCCCCACTACCTCCGCCCCTGCCCACTAAGACGGTGTCCAACAATCTCCTTGTAGGAGCATTGCGATCAACACCTCCCTTCCGTGTTTGCTCAACACGACAATTCTTTAAACGACGACAGATCCTTTGACGATGACCAAAACCTCTACAAGCACGACACTTCACTGAGTTATAGCTTGACATCGCTAAATGACCACGATCTCTACAACTAAAGCATATCAAAACTCTTCCACCCAATGCTCGACCTTGCATGAGAATCCACTGCGATCCTTACTGAGAAGTTCACTGTGAGAACCAGCAATGAGAGCTCCACCGTGAGCACATGAACCCATCTATTTCTCCTCAGGAGGCTATTTTGCAGGACACGTATGGCCAAAACCTCCGTACACAAGACACTTCACTGAGTTACAGTTTGGCATCGTTAGATGCTCACGATCTCCACACCTAAAACATACCAAAACTCTTCCACCCAACGCTCGACGTTTCTTGAGAATCCACCGCGAGAATCCTTACCGAGAAGTCCACCACGAGAACCCACAATGAGAGCTCCACCGCGATCACAGGAACCCATCTATTTCTCCTCAGGAGGTTACTTTACATGATGCAGATGGTACAAAGGACCTTGATCAACCCATTGCTCTCCGAAAACGAAGGCGCATGTGTGCTATGCATTCTTTCACTGTCCATGTTTCTTTAGGGCACCCTTTCAACATATTTCAGGAGGTTTGTCATGAGTCTATCAGTTGTGGAGATCCCTTAGACGTATTAAGAGTCTATGCGAGACAGTTAGTGGCATCTTGTTATAAAAGAAGAGATGATATTGCTCCAGTTGCATGACACATGGAACTCTATCATCGCTCCTATAGAGGCATCAATGGTGTTTACTGTGAAACACCGTGCAAATGGCAGTGTTGATCGCTACAAGGCTAGGTGTGTGGCTCGCGGGTTCATCTAGACTTATGGGTGGACTATCAGGACACGTTCTTTCTTGTAGTTCGTCACTCTACACTTTAGATCCCGCTCTCTGTTGTAGTAGCACGGGACCAGTCCTTATCCCAGCTCGATGTGAAGAATACTTTTCAATATGGTGATATGTAGGAGAGGTCAAGGTGTAGCTTGGGTTCGTTGCTAAGGGGGATTATCAGAAGGTTTGCAGACTTTATAAGGTTTTATATGGCCTTAAGAAGAGTCACAGAGCATGGTTCTAGAAGCTCTCAAACTTGATAGAGCAGGACTTCACGAGATCGACTGCAGAGTTTGTTCAGATGACTCAAAATAGAGGTATCTATGTTGATGATATTATTGGAATTTATGATGTATATGGCATTAGTGTGGTTGAGGTTTTCCCTGGACATCAGTTTGTCACCAAGGACCTTGGTTTTATGATACATCCTACAGCTTGAGTTTGCAAGGAACCAACATGATCTTGTGATGACTCGGAGGAAGTATGTCTTAGATCTCCTTTTAGAGACACACGGTAGATAGCAGACCTGCCACTAATCCCATAGATTCCAGCATGAATCTATATGATGATACAAGAGGTTAACAAGAGGAGATACAAGGAACTAACTGGGAAGCCCTCTACGCGATTATTACCAGACCAGACATCTCCTTTGCTGTGAGCAAAGTGAGCCAGTTTATGGAGCAACCGAGACATCTAGGCTATGCATACTTGGATGTAGTCAATATGATTTTGCGATTTTTGAACTCATCTCCGTGTATTGGATTGTTCTTTAGCAGATGGTCATCCCTTGCCATCATGGTGTGTGCAAGGGAGCTATTTGGTGTTGTGGAAGAGCAAGAAGCAGACCATGGTTGTTAGATTTAGTGCTGAGTCAGAGTACAAAGCTATGGCGCAGGGGAGCATTGAGATGATGCGGGTTAGGTCCGTTCTGACTGATCTAGCTTTTGATACACCTCTTCACATGCAGTTATAATATGATATCCAGACTATTCTTTTTATTGCCAACAACCCTTCCTTCCATGAGAGGACTAAGCACATTGAGGTAGACTGTCACTATACATGTGACATGATTCAGTCAGATTTTAACTCTACTTCCCATGTTGGCTTAGGGGAACAAATAGCAATTGTTTTTATCAGGGCTCTAGCCAAATGGCCATTCCAAAGATGTTCCGAGCTGAGCATCATTGACATCTATGATCCATCTTGAGGGGGAGTTTTGAGAGATATATTTATCTTATCTTTTATGTATTTTCTTTTTCATTTGTCTCAATTACGTAATTTGCCCTCTAGGGTTTCTTCTCTCCGTATAAGAGTATCCTAAGGCTTCATGAATAAAACAAATCATTATTACTTTCCACAAAAACTGTCATGTGAAATTTTTAAGGAAGCCCCCTTATCAAAACCCCTAGTGTTAAAATTTGGGGAGCCTGAAGATGACAAGATACTATGTTCTTAAACGGAAATATGCAAAAGTTATGATTATGCTCCCTTAAAGAAATGCCAAAATGGAGAAAGAATCCCAACAAGGTGTCCCTGTATGGGTAATGATGCATTGGCTGTCATACGAAGGGCATAGTAAGGTAGGCTTCCACGAATTACAGTTTTGTGGTCATCCTTTCCATTTTGATATGATGCAACTTGACAACAACTACATGCGAGTTTTTGCACAAACACCGATCCCACTTCATGCCCTCCATTTTCTTTTCAATCATGGCTTTGGCAACATTCAATCTTTTTTTTAGGCTCGGCAACATTCAATCTTGACATGGACCACCAAAGAGATTGTGCAAAGTCCCCTTATGCCTGCGCAATGATCAGACAAGTCATTAGAAGATGAGTTTTTAAACAATCCAAAATTAGGAATTTACTCAAATTAGGGATTTAATAATTATTAGGATTTTTATTTATGATTTAACTATATCATTTTATTGAATAATTAAATTTCAGTTGTGGACCTCTAATTAGTTTCATTAAATTAGGGGTATATTGGGAGCCATTCTATTAGGCTTAAATTGGGACTTGATTCTGGTTTATTAGTCGATTGCATGAGTCTATCCTCCTATATAGAAAGGGTGTTATGCCTTTTTAAGAAGCAAGAAAAATTGGATTTTGACTGCCCTCTTCTCTTTTTATTCCTCCCTGAACAGCTTGTCACGCTTTTTTCTTTTTCTATTTTCCCTAATTTCTTGGCTGCATGATCAAGGGTCCTAGTTATTGTTTTAAGAGGTTCAGGGTTTTAAGAAGTTGGTTGTTCTTGCGCTCTTTACTAATTTATATTTTTTTACTGTTTTGTTTATGTTTTTTTGGAAGAATTCTATTCTGTTAATGTTGTCATGGAAGAATATAGTTTCCTTTCTGATTTCCTATAATACCAGTTGCATTCCAGGAAGCACTTTCTGATCGATTAAGTCTTTTCACGTACAATTTATATTTATGTGTATTTCCTGCAGCATTTCTTGCCAGCTGGATTGCAGTCAGATTCTCAGATTATCAGATGCTTGGCATGTAAAGCTGTAAGCGAGGAAAAATGCTTTTCTTTGGTTTTTGTAGTGGTGCAGCTCACCATTTCTTTGTGATGTTTTTTTGTTTGTTATTATGTTTTTCTACAATGCAGCTCCTCTAACTGGTGTTGATTAGGCAACGTGGTCTTCCAACATGACTAGATGTAACCCGCGCTTCGCAGCGGATAATAAATTGGTTTATAATGTAAATTCAAATAGTAATTTGTAATATTTAATTTAAAATAAAAAATGAATAAAATAAAAAATTAAAGGGAATAAATATGATGCACATAATTAGGTAATTTTTTAATATATAATTTTCATATAAAAAACCACATATTTATAATAAAATGAGGAAGTGTGCGCAATTTTAGATGGATCCCATAAATAATGATCTCGTTGTATATTTGATCAACAATGCAATTCTTTTATTATGAATTAAATGGAATATGTAGTGATTTTCCAAAATATATCTTCTATGTGCACCCTTTCATATTATATGGCACGCATTCATATATGTGCACCCAAAGGTGCAAAATACATCTAAAACAAATATTCAAATGCATATATGTTGTTCATAAATCCTAATGTCGAATACAAAATCTAAAATCAATGGGTTTTGGATAAATGAAACAAAATCTTGAGGTAATAGATGAAATTTGCAAATGTAATATAGAGGAACCATCCCAAAGGTGCTGATACGTGTTGAATTATACATTTTTTTAAAAAAATAAATGGAACTTTCTGTCATTTAATAAATAGTTTTTTTAAAAAACCCTCACATCTAATGAAACAAAGATGCAATTTTTTATGGTTATTAATCAACAGAACTCTTATATAGTATTTTAACATGAAATATATTAGAATGATTTGATTTGTCAATCTAATAAATTATATTAGATTAGAAAATTTTAAATATGTAAATAATAGATTGTATCGAACCATTATCAAAAGTATATAAGGGCATCCATGCATTGTATATACGTGTCATGTGTCGTTTAATATATTCGTATGTGATACAATGGATTACATTTTAAAAAATGTGAAAGAGGTGATATATTCAAATTGATAATTCTTTTTCGTATTCCATTGTACTGATTTCGTCCACGGTCGCTTTACTCGTATTTTTTATTGTTGGTTTAACATACAACAACACAATAATTAAGAAGGATAAGAAAGGTGAATTTAAGATTAAAATATAAAAACACAACATTCATTTTAACAAATATTCATTTCTTCAAATATAACACAATAACCAAATTATAAATCTGAATGTCAAGCAATTTGAACATGAGAATATGTTATTTTAAGGGAATATATAAGTATCAAAAAAATTATTACGTTCTAAAATGTAGTGAAATATATGGGCATTAGTGCAAATGATTAATAGATTGGATTAAAAAAAATAAAATTCATTAAAATTGAATAGGATGCGATTAAGTCAAAATCTAATCCATTCAATTCATGTGAACCCATGTTTATTAGAATTCACATGAACATTACACGTTATTAGTGACCGGTGATCAGAAGGTGGTGAAATTTATAAATAATTGCTCTCCCTGAATGATGAAACGTTGTAGCCATTGGGTGCTCCTCTCATAAGGTCTTGATCTCACTTCCTCAACTTATCAGTTTTAATTGTAATATTTTATATATAAACATGTAGATACATACATAAATACATATACACACATATATAGTGATAGTGCTTTGAATTTAATTTTTATGATATATTGTAACATGTATACTTCAAATGTCAAAAAACACATGAATTGATTAAATATCCAATATTATTTAAACTTATCAATTAATTATTGTTGTTGTTACAACGTATCTATGAAGTACTTATCAAAATATACACTAATTTACATTATAGATGAAGGGTAGGAAGAGTTGTTTTTGAATATTTATATTTCATGTTTCCAAAAATAGTAGTTGCAGATAGAAAAATCTAATATACATTTTTCAAATATTGGTACATTAGTATAAATGACGAAACAAACATTAAAAAATTCTAAATAATTAAATACCGAGTAAAACATGAATTAAAATATCAAATGACTATTATAAAATGGATATTTAAAAATCTTATCATTAATTTTTCCTAAATAATAAATCACCAAAAGATTAAAATAATAAAATAAGACTTTTAAACAAAAAAGATGAGTGAATAAACATCTTTGAAATATGGATATAATTGTAAATAAGCAAAAACTGTAAGTGAACGTATGTAATATTAATAAAGGGCAGGGATGTCGTTGAAAAAACTCCACAATCTGGATACTTTATTTATAGAAAGTGAGAGGGGAGATGAGAGAAATCGTATGGCCGGAGAGAGAGAGAGAGAAAGAGGGGGGGGGGGTTAACGTGGGAGACATAGCGATTCTAAAACAGGAAAAGAGGAAAGATTATGAGGAAACCACGTGTCAACCGCTGGGTAAAAAACCCAGCTTTAAATAGGTATATAGATATTTCCACAACCCAAGAAACCCGCTATATTATCTACAGCAGCTCCTCTGTTGGGGACTCAATTTTATTACAACTTGACTATTTCAGCTGACCACATCCAATGGTCTTAAATATTACAAAAATAAATTGATAAAAGGCTCTGAATTTCATCAAATCTTGGAAAGGAAGCCTTTTTCTTTATCATGTTTGGTGGCATTCGTTGGGGATGGGTAGGTGATGGGAGGTAGGGGGTGTTAAGGGGAAAGCTGTTGGTGGTGACTGCCATTGGAGTTAGAGGAGGGGTAAGGGATGCTTTTGGATAGTGTGACACCAACCAGTGGTATTGCTGATGCAGGATTGGAAGGAAGATGATCTTTCTGTTGCAGAGGGTGCATCTGTGGGCCCTGGATCAGGAATTCACCTTGGATTGTTAATTGATTTAAAGTGCAAAGGCCTCTTTAAAGGTTAACCTTCATGCATGGCTAATGAGGAGAAGGAAATTGGTTACAATGGTTTTATATATGTAAAAGGAGAGTTTGATTTGGACAAAAATTGTCCAATAAAGTGGTGCTACAGAGGAGGTTGTGCACTACCTCTTTTTCCTATTTTCCATTATGGGATTTGATATGGAGGTTGGTTGGTATTACTTGGATGGACACAATGGATTTTGATGTTTTAAATGTGTTCTAGAAGGCGCAAACTCTACGGATGACTGCTCGAAGGCTTTCGCGGCTCTCTGGGCTATTTGGTTGAGGCGGAATGATTTAATATTCAACAATCAGAGGTTTTACTTTGAAAATGTGGTGGCTCATTGTAATGCATTGTACAATTTCTGGCTCCTGCGCTAATGTTCGGCCTTGTACTTTAATTTTTATTAACTCCCTTGGGGGTGACCCCCAAAAGAGGGGGTTCACCCGTACTTTTTTCAAAAAAGGTGTTCAGAATAGGAAGGGTTGGGGGAGAACAACATGCGTATATAAGACATCAATTCATTGGTGGTTTTGTGCACTTTGAAACCAGAGGAATGTAGTAATGTTCTTGCGAGAATGATATCATGGAAAATATATAGCACAGTGCAAGGTCCCTCTAGATGACATGTGTCCTATTTGTAGCGAGCATCATCCATTCATGTTGTAATCTTTTTGAATTGGACGAGATCTTGGATTTCTTCGGAGGAAATTATATACTTGTATGTTGGCTTTTTGAAAAAAATGAGTGTTGGCGATATTATAGTAGAAGGTAAGGAGTGCGGCAAGCTTTCAAAGGGAGGAGGGGGTGATAGTGGGAGAGGACACCTAGGATAGAGGAGGATGTGGTTGAATATTTGGATATATGAATGAAAAGAAGTTTGGGGGATGGTAGGAGGGGGGGGGGAGAGGATGCGAGGGGGACATGCAAGATAGCTACATGGTGGTGCACTTGCATGAAGGGTGAGTGATGTCGTGGCAGGTAGAAATGCTGAGTTGAGTGATGGTGGTGCCGTCTTACTTTTGTTAAAGTTAATTGACTACATATTTTTCTTCAATTAGTTTAAAGGCTTTGATGTAAAGAGTCGACAAGTTTCTTAGATTACGCAATATGCCTACTTTTATGCTATATTTTTAATCTAAAGCATGGTAGCAAGAACCATAGAAGGGAGGAAGTCCGAGAGGGTTTAAAAGAGGGTTTAAAGTAGTGCTCCTGTGAGTGTGTATCCTTGGGGGTTGGAGGGGGGGGGGAGTAGTTAAAGTAGGAGTCTGAAGGAGGTCTAGAAAGGATGGAATGGAGGGAGGCATCATTGGAAGGGATACGGAAAAATGCGTGGTGAGGGAGGAGAGAGCTGTTGATGGATATGGGGAAGGTTGGGAAGTGATTGGTTGGCATGTGAGGAAGAACAAGAAGGTGAGATCCTGTTATCTGTTACCATCTAGAGACTTATATATTATTGATGGCAACAAATGATCGAGTTTTGTTGTTCCCCCGTCTCAGATGAGGTTCTACTGCTGCATTTTTAGTGAGGGCCTTGGTCATCTTGCTTTTGTGTGCCGAGACTCATGATGTATTTTCTGTTGCAAGAGGGCAGGACACTGCCAAAAGTACTACAAAGTGGTGCCTCGATTTTCTACGATTGACGTGGTCTTGAGAGGTGTCTACAAAGAGGAATGAGGCAGTCTCTAGGTTGTAATGTCATCAATCATTATGACTCTTAGACCAACATATGCTGGTGGTGCGATGCTGCTAGGGGATCAACTTTTCTACCCTGAGGTTTGTTAGAGGTTGACATGTAGAGGCTCCTCTTTGATGGTGTTGCATTACATAAATACGTGTCTTAGCGGCGCTCGCTCATACATAATGGAGCGTGGACAAGTCACATGAATCCTTTTATCTTTGTAGAAGACGTGCCTTTTCGATGTTGAATCTTGGTAAATCTTCGGGAGGCAAAGGAGCTTAGTGAGGATCCTGACTTGGATTCTAATGGTCTTTTACAATGGATGATGCTTGCCACCATGCTTGAAATTTTGGTTCAATTCCAAAGGACATCCTGTTGGGGAACAAAGAAGCTCTTGTTGAAACATGTGGGATGAATCCTCGGATTGATGACCAAGATGAATGAACCGAGCAATATGAGGAAAAAAATTAAACCACAAATAAGAAGAATAGAACACATATGGATTTTAACGTGGAAACCTCCAAAATGTAAGGAGGGAAAACCACATGGCCTACACGACCCAAGACCACTCCGCTATAATCACTGGTATGTTCATTTCCCTCAAAGACTACACAACGCAAACACACTTGTTGGTGTATCAACTAAGAGGAACATCACCAAGTAAGATAACAAGAGGAGAAGAAAAGACATCACCGAAGTGGGAATCCAATTCATATCTTTTCTGGAAGAGGAACCTTGTTACTGGGCTTCGTAGCGTCTCCTACGCTTTATCACACGCTGAGAACCACAAAGAAGGATGAGAGGGTTGGAGAGCTTTTCGACCATGCATGGACGCGAGGAGTGGAGTTAGGGCACACAAGAGTTGCTTCCTCTCTCCAGATAGCATAAATAAGATGGAGTGTCCTCTAAGACCCATGCGTGCCCTCCTACTTGCTGTATGGATGAAAACAAAGTAGCATGTCCCTTTGTAAGTGTTGAAAAGTTAGTTCAACACTTGGAATACATATCCATTTTATTTTAGTTCAAATGTAGGATACTTATCCAGAACTTTTCACAATTTAATCATTAAAGGTTGATCTTCTTACTCGGTCTCTAATTTACTGGAGGCTCGGAAAAACAAAGAGAAAATGTATACAATTGAAATATACAGTAACAATAAGAAAGAAAAGGATTGAATAGAGGAAATCCCAAGCATTTGTTGATCTTAGATGTGTCCATATCAATGAAAGGGGTAAACGAGTACTTGCTTTAGCATCACATGCTTTAACACTGCTTATTGTGTTTGTTGTAACGCGCCTGCTATAACATCAATACCATGGGTTGCAATCCATAGCATGTCTCCTGCTATCAACAAATCTTCTCATCTAGCCCATGGGGAGATGTTGAAGCAAACATGGTCATCAGGAAGTGACCACCGTTCAGCTCTGTACAGAGCTGTAGCTTGTCTCGAGTTACTATCTTCATCATCATATATGATAAATTTTCATATGTGTGAACCTTTTTTAAGATAAGTTGTTTCTTGTCAATGTCATCTCTTAGCATATGGTATTACACATCTTGTTGGAGTGTTTGGTTGTGCGTCAATTCTACCAGTTGGGAGATGTGGAGACTCATTGGGGGCTATATATAGATCCCAACACCCATTGTATCCAGAGAGAAAATCAATAGACTATCAACCCTTTGAGGCATTCTCCTGTGGTTTCATCTCACTCCTTAGGGCATAGGGTTCCACGTAAAAATCTCTTGTTCTTCATGTTTTATCTTTATTTCTCTGATTCCGCTTTCGCATTCATATTTTCTAACATGGTATCAGAGTGGTTTCGATTCTCGAGATTTTAGTGTTCTTATTTTTTGGTGTTGTAATCTTAAAAATTATTGTTCATGTTATAAGAGAAGTATTCATGGAATTTCTGCATTAAAGATCGTTTTTGAGATCATGCAAACTAGGGTTCCCGAATAGGAACCTTAATCTTTGCTACGAAGTTGGTTTGCCAAGTTTCTAGGCAAGGGGGTTTTCTGAAATCCTAGCCCCTTGTTCCAAAGAATCCAGGAAGCCATCTCCAGCAAGGCCTTGCGAGCATCCATGCACAACAACCTCATGCGCAGGCCCCTTCATCTCATTGTCTCAATCTTTGCACCTAGGGTTGCAGCATCATCTAGCACTGTGCGACGTACGGAACATGTCACCCATGCACCATCCTTCTGATTCATCGAGGAGGAGAAGGAGCTCTGGCCGCAGACAAGCATTTATTTCTCAACATCACGCATCTCCAGAGGCCCCCTCGACGTAGACAATGCATCTCCCCCTCGACGCAAGCCAAGCTCCTCCCAGACGGGATCGCTCCCTCCCAATGATCCTCTAATCGACGGTGTGCCAGTCTCGTGCGCTTCAGCAACGGCGCCAAAGACACACCTCTTGGCGGTGACAACTCGCGCGAGCCCTTGCATATGACTCCCCCTGCACACGAGGCTCCAGTCTGTGTTCTCGGGGCTCCTGGCAACAGACTCTGAGGGCGGAGCTCCTCTCGTAGCCACCCCTCCTTCCTCCAATCTCGCAACTCCAAGCGAGGGTACAACCTAGCTGCGAACACCCCGCGAAGCCCATCTCTTCTATGTGCCCATTGACGGGGACAACAACTTTCTTCAACGAGGAGGGTTTCCTTCCCGGGAACCCTAAGTGCGCGGAAAACATGGGGTCCGATACCCCTTTAATGGGAACCCCTTCAACCACTATTTAATTTTTTTGATTGAAGGAAAAAAGGGGAGGCCTTGAGTTAGAAAGAAGAGAGAGCAGTTCAGAAAAAGGAGGCCTGTTAAAAAAAGGGAGAAATCTGCTGCAATTAAAAAAAGGCAGCACGGTATTTTGGATCCAAGATTGGGCCATGGTTCAAAAAATGAATGAGAAAAGGCACACACAAAGAGAAGCCATACGCTAAATAAAATTACTAATAAATATTTTGCTAAAAACGAGAGAGAAAAGCCGTAAGAAAAAAATGAAGGCTTATTTACAAGAAAATAATGATGATACAACTTATTAAAAATGGATGGCTTTAAAAAATTATGAATGATATAGCCACAAAAAATGCATGATTCATGTTTTCTCCTCATTTATGTTGTCTTCCCCCAACTTGGTCGATGTTCGTCACTCCGACCTGTATAAGAGAAAGGGGGAGTATTGTATAGAGTCACATGCCAGATTGTCAGATTATCCGAATTCCAGGTTCAGATTCCAGTGGCCAGCCAGATTTCAGACTCTACAGTTTTTCAGACTTGATATCAGATTGGTTTCGAGTCTTTAGTTTTCAGACATGCACATTTATGCGGTCTTCTTTTCGGATGTGCACATGTATGCCATCATTGTTTGTGGTTCCCATAATTCTTGTTTTGTCGGTCAGGATTTTCATGTGATCCATAAGGACTCTAGAGTAGAGATCCCTTTCCCTATGCCATGTTTGTTAGGGTTTTCATGTGGTTTCATAGGGACTCTAGAGTAGAGTACATTCTCTGCGTCAGATGGGAGAGATCCAGTTCTCCGATGAGGAGAATTCTTCAGACTCCATCTCATCCGATCGTGAACTCCAGTACGAGATCCTTCCGAGGTTCCTATGAGAGAGAATCCACTTCGAGATCCCTATGAGAGAGACCTATCTTCAAAGATCTACATATGCATAATTAGCGATGCTCTTTTCGGCCCTTTCAGAGATGGAGCAGTTGTCTACATTGTTGTGGCGGGCCAGAGTTCTCCGTGTAGAGACTCATTTCAATTGCACTGACTCTGACATGCGCAGTCTATAGCACATGCTCTCCGACGAGGAGATTCAATTTGACTCATACTCCAACCCATTCATCCTCCTTACTTGCACATCATGAGAAGCAACATCCTCGACATCAACCAACAATTGTGAGTGTTGAGTTGCTATTGTCTGTAGTGTCATGTAGCTTGAGTTGAGATTTCTTTCTGTTTGTCCGAGCTGAGCATTGCATGCTCCAGCTTGAGGGGGTGTGTTGGAGTATTTGGTTGTGCGTCACCACATCCAAGTATTTATTCCCCCATCTACCAGTTGGGAGATGTGGGAGATTCAGTGGGGGCTAAATATAGACCCCCACACCCATTGGATCCATAGAGAAAAGTAATAGACTAACAGCCCTTTGAGGCGTTCTCCCGTGGTTTCATCCCGCTCCTTAGGGAGTAGGTTCCACATAAACAATATCTTGTTCCTCATGTTTAACTTTATTTCTCTGATTCCGCTTCCGTATTCCTATATATGCTCAGTGTGAACATGGTGCATCGTGCTTTTGCTCGGATCAATGACGCTCCAGCTATCATGGAAAACTGTTGGCTCCATATCATCGCGTCTAAGTTCACCTAGAAATCGTTGTAACCACAACATTCCTTACCGGCTTTCGCTGCAACAATATATTCTGCCTTGATCGTCGAGAGTGCAATGCACTTCTGCAACTTGGATTGCCATGATATCTCTCTCTTTGTAAAAGTGAATATATACGGTTGATTTTCTTTGGTTTACATCGCTCACCATATCAACATCAATATACTTGTAGCTAATGTAGCTAACGATCTGTTTCACTGAATATTAGACAAAGATTTTAAGTGCCTCTTAAGTACCTTAGAGTCGATTTTACCACTTCCCAGTAATCCTTCCATGAATTTGACACGAATTTGCTTAGAATGCCTACGATGTGTGCTATGTCAAGTCTCGTGCATACCATCGCATACATGAGGCTATCTACTGCAGTCTGGTAGGGAATCTTGCCCATCTCAGATTTTTCCTCAGAAGTGGAAGGGCATATGTCTTTGCTTAATTTGAAATGAGCTGCAAGGGGTGTGCTAACGAGCTTTGCATTTTTCATGTTGAACCTCTAGGACACATTCATCATATTTTTCTTGTAACAACCATAACTTGCGCTTCCGTCTGTCACGAATAATGAACATATCCAATGTATGTTGTGCCTTGCCCAGATCTTCGTTTCAAATTCTCTAGAGAGTTCTTTTTTCAGCTTTATTATCAGATTGGAAACCTGACCAACAATCGACATATCATCTATATAAAGCAACAAAATAATGAACCTACCATTAGGAAGATGTTCGTATGCAAGGATTTACGGTAGTCCTCTTGAAGTATTGTTTCATCATGAAAGCATCAAACTTCATATACCATTGCCAGAAGCTTACTTTAGACCATAAATGCTCTTTTTCATCTTACATACCATGTGCTCTTTCCGCTTTTCCTGATATCACTACGGCTGCTCCATGTAGATTTCTTCTTTCAAGTCATCATGAAGAACCATCATCTTTACGCCCATCTGCTCTAGATCCAGACCCATGATAGAAACCAAGCTTAGCACCCCTCATAGAATTCATCTTCACAATATGAGAAAAGAATTTATCACAATTATATTACCTTTTTCTGACTGAAACCCTTCACTACCAATCTGGCCTTGTATTTCAAATTCTTTCCAATGTCATCTTTCTTCAGTTTGTAGAACCACTTGTTTTAGTGCCCTCTTGCCTTTAGGAAACTCAACAAGTTCATACACATTGTTACCGAGATGATGGATGGTGAACTCCCTTAGATCTCCCAATTTACGGTTGGACTGTATCTTCTGTCTGATGAAGATGCTTCCCCTACTCAGAATCCTTTATATCTATATATAACTGGCCCATGCTGCTCTAGCTGCACATCTTCTCCACCCGTGCCATGCATTGGAGAAGAATCTGAGTCATCATCACTATCATCATCAACATGCATCTATTAGCGTCAACACTACCATTGTCAACCTGAGCGAAGGTCTGGTTCTCATAGAATATTACATCTCTGTGCTTGATGATAGAGTCTTCTTTTGTGGATCTCAGAGTATGTATCTATATTCCTAATCTCCATATCCAATAAAATAAATGGCATTGCTTTGTCTTCAAGCTTCTTTCTTTATTCTCTTGGTACATGTACATAAGCTTTTGCAAATGCTTTCAGATGAGTATATGTAGGGTCCTTTCTTGTTCAAATATGCTCAGGAACATGCAAACCTAAAAGAATTAATGGATATAGATTTATCAGGTAGCTGATGGTCTCAAATGTACCTAAAACTCTTTGGCACCTTTGCTGTCTCGAGCATGTAATGTACTTTCTCCACAATGGTTGTGTTCATCCTCTCAGCCACATCATTGTGCTGAGGTGTGCCAAGCTTTGTCCTTTCGTGCATGATTCCATGCTATGTGCAATAGCTCTAGAACTCATAAAAATATACCCTCCTTCATTGTCAGTGCGTAGATATTTCAACAATTTCCCATCTGACGCTCTACTATGGCATGAAATCTCTTGAAGCCATTAAAAAATCGATCCTTTATCTTCATCTTATAAGCCTACACCTTCCTAGACGTGTTAACGATGAACATCAGGAAGTACCTGTTCCCGCACAATGAAGCTACCTCCAAGGGACCACATACATCAGAATGCGTTAATTGTAAGAGCTTGCAGTGCGAGGAATTAACAAGACATTTCTTGCTTTGAGAGGTCCAACGAGCGACCTTTTCCTTGTTCGCGGATGGTTCATCTAGCCCGACTGACTTTTTGGTCATTTTCTTTATGGAGTTTTGGAACTTGGTGGGTCAGGAGATGTTGTACTTGGTGGAGTTACGCCAGGAGAATGGTGGGCTCGAGTAGCTTAAGCGGTCCCTTTCCTTCTTTCTGCCTAAGAAGGATATCTGTCGAATGGAGGACCTGTGGCCCTATTGCTTTGTCTAATGCTATATACCTCATCGTGATAAAGGTGTTAACGCATGTTGCAGGAGGTTGTTGACTTTGTTATTGATTCTGCCCCGACGGTTTCCATCCCAGGCCGACGTTTGATGGATGTGGTTGTTTTGGCCTTTGAGATTTTTACCCTCGTATGTCTTTACTCATGAAGCCTATTTTAGGTGATGACTTTGGTTTCTATTTTTGGATTGATGATTGGACGAGGTCGGGGATCTTTGGGGCTCGCTTCCCTCGCTTCTTTACCTTGGCGTCCGACTTCTAGCTGTACGTGAGGGATTGCAGGGAGGATGGTCGATGGCTTCTGCTCTTATGTACTGACTTGTTGGATTGATGTTTTGTAGAGATTCTACATCGTTTATTGGCCCTACCTGTTTGTGGGGGCCTTTTGAGACTGTTGATCATTGGTCCTGCGCTAGTGGACGCTTCATGGTCTAGAATGCATACAAGGTTTTCAAAATTGGAGACAATCTTTGATCTTGGTGTTGCTTTGGAACATCTGAAGGTCCCGCTACATGATTGGATTTCATTTAGTTGTTGAAAAGGGGTCGATTGATGACTGGTGAACGGAGAGCTAGATTTTTTCTCTGAAACCGGCAGCACGGGTCAACGTTTTATATCAAGGGATATTTACACCCATAACCCTAAGTAATTCCTCAATCTCAATCATAACCCTGCATAATCGCGAATTACATGTGAAACCCTGAGTAATGCTTAACTCTTACATAACATACCCCCGTGTTATATTCCGTTTGAGGTACTCGTTATGTTTGACGGTTTCTGTTTGAAAAGACAAAAATACCCCTGAAAATTCTTCTTATTTACAGAACATGCCATATGCCCGCCTCTCTCCCTCGTGCTCGAAGCAGCTCGCGCCGCCGATCCTCCCCTGCACCCCCCTCGAGCAGCTTCTCTCTCCCTCTCGCTGTCATCGATCCTCCCCTGCCCCCCCCTCGGCCCGCCGCTGAGCCTTCCCCCTCCCTTGTTCGAAGTCCCCCCCCCCCCCCCCCCCCACACACACCCCTTTTCGTCTCCCCTGTCTCGAACCCCCCTTCCCGCTCGTCCCCTGTCTGGAAGCCCCCCACACCCCCTCATCCCCTGTCTGGAAGCCCCCCGCACACCACCACCCCCGCCGCCACTCGTCCACTCTCTCGAACCCCCCTTTCCGTCGCTCCCGTGTCTCGAAGCCCCCGCCGATGGCTGGCCCACGCCGCCGAGCCTTCCCCCAGGTTGAAGCCCCCGCCGATGGCTGGCCCTCGCCGCCGAGCCTTCCCCCCGGGTCGGAGCCCCCCCTCTCTTGAACCAGTCTGTGTAGCCGATGAATTGGTGTAGAGCTCCATTACCCCCGTCATCATAGGTGGTGAATTTGTTGGTGACAACGTTGGAGCTGGTTGAGTTGCCTGAGAACTGCGACAAGGCACCATTGTCGTCCGACGCATAGCCATCGAATCCATTCCGGACAACATTGGAGTTCTTGGCGTAGGAAGAGAATTGTTGGAGTAAGCCACTGCTATCTTTGCCATAAGCAGAGAAATCCTGTCGCTGAACGTTGTTGTCTTTGCTGTAGCTGCTGAAGGTGGCTGCGCTGGCGTTGGAGTCGGCACCGTATTTCTTGACGTCGGAACCAGCCACATTGGTGTATACTCATAATGATATTTTTTCCCTTTCATTTTTTTATTTTGGCTAATTCTAGCCGTTAGATCATAGTTTGGTTAGATAAACCCACTCATATGGTTGAGTTAACATATTAAACTAACGGAAGGTTATGTGTGTGAAACGGAATAACTATCCGGGGTTTCACATGTAATTCGCGATTATGCAGGGTTATGATTGAGATTGAGGAATTACTCAGGGTTATGGGTGTAATTATCCCTTATATCAATGGAGGAGGACGTTGTGCATCTTTTCTTTGGTTGCTCTATTACGAAGGAGGTTTGGGCTGCTTCGCATGTTGAGTCAATGTCAACCTCTGAGTGGGCTTAGGAGTATTTCATTTGGTTGGTGATGAATCACAAATCATCCTATGTTAATAGACCGATAAAGTTGTAGTTGGGCAATCATGGCTCTATCAAAACAACCCATATAAATCAATCAAACAATCAAATTCAAGTGTGGTTTTATGTATCTTTAACCCGTGCAAGTCCATAATCCACTCGAGGAAGCAAAAGTGACTTAGATTCGATTCAGATCAATTAATGTACGCTTTTCAAGGAAGAAGAATATTTTTGTTTTTTTATTTTTCTGAGCCGAAAAAGGGAGAAACACGCTATGTTGTCCGCCCTCAAATAACGACGGGATGTCGCAGGGAGGCTTACAGTAGCCAAGATTCAAGAAGAGTTTTTGAATGGAAATTACATTCTCGCTGTAAAAAACGTTAAAAGAAAAAAGTGTACCATTTTTTGCTAACTAAATAGCCCAAATAGTTGTGACGGGTCTTAGAGGGTCCTCTCTAGGATGATATTTTGCCTCAAAAACGTGTCCCAAAAAATGATCCAGATTTTGTAGATCCAACCGGCTTACATCTATCATTGACCAGATTACATGTCTTTACACAATGGAAGAAAAGATGTTCCACTTTTTCAATCTGAGTTTCACAATGAGGACATCTATTGAAGACATCCGTAAAAAGTCTTGCACATCGGTCCCTTGTCATAATGTGTCTTCTGTGCAACAACCACATAAAGAACTAATTTTGTTTGACAGCTTTAACTCCCGGATATAATATCAGTCACGAACCAAGGCGTCTGTCCTCGGTGGAGGTGGTCTGGTGACATCTTTATAGGCTCGTTTAACCGAGAGAGAGAGAGTTATCTTTCCACATCCAGTGGTCACAACCATTTGTCGATCTATCCATGTGCCGGAGAGATTCTAGGAGAAGGAGATCCTCCAGGCATTGATAAGAGAAGTCCTTCAAAAATAATGGCATCTAGTTACCATAATGCCAAAAGTCAAAGACCCCAACATCACGGTTAGCAGCCAGAGTGAATAGACGGTGGAATATGGAAGCAACGGTTCCCTCACCCGTCCAGTTTCTGGTCCAGGAGGCAAAAGATTTGCCATCGTTGCAGATTGGTCTAAAGAGTTTCTGAAAATGAGGCATCATTTAGTGGATCCCTTCCAAAAAGTCGAATGGTGAAAGTGCGGGAGTTGGGCATGCTATCTTAGACACCAATGCTATAAGTACTGCGGATGAGATAGTAACACAAGTCTTCACTTTTGCCCCAATGCTTATTCACCTATTTTTATAGTAGAGCCCCGTTCATTGCTTCTAAACTGGAGATCCCAAGGTCGCCAACCACCTTTGGTAAAGTAACAGTCTCCCGATCAACTAGATGCAACCTGAACCATCCTGACTAGATTGCCCCAAAGGAACCTCCTCATGATCATCTCCAGTTTGCGCCTAATGCCGACAGGGAGAAGACAAGATGATATGAAGAACACATTGTTAGAAAAATAAACATGTGGAAGCGAACACGGAAAAAGATAAAGAAGAATAAGAACAACGGGATTTAACGTGGAACCCTACTTCATAAGGAGTGAGGTGAAACCACGGGATAAGCCCTCATAGGGGCATATGCTCTATTGTTTTTTCTCAATGAATACAAGAGGTTGGGGCTCCGTATATAGACTCCACAGAGCCTCCAAGTCCCACCACTGGACAATGTGGGACTAAACATACTGATGGGGTAAATGGATCTTCTCCAGGATCCATTTACCATCCTACAACACAATAGGCGCACATAACAAATACCCCAACACTCCCCTTCAAGCTGGAGCATGCAATGCTCAGCTTGGACAAACTAACAGAAAGAAACTCAACTCACGCTCAGTTACGGACAATATCAACCCAACGTACACAACTGCTGCTATCGAGGACGGTTGCTTCTCATGCCTGCAGGTGAGGAGGGACGAACGGGCTGGAGTGTGAGTCTGCTGAATCTCCTCGTTGGAGAGCATGTACTCTGAACTGCGCCTGCCAGAGTCACTGCAACTGAATGAGTCTTCTCGTCGGAGTACTTTGGCCCGCCACAACATGTGGACAACTGCTCCATCTCCGAAAAGAGCCGAACTGAAAAGACCGTGGAAGTGCAATCCTCGTCGGAGAACTGGGTCTCTCCCATCTGGCACAGAGAATGGTTCACTACTCTGGTGTCCCTATGATACCACATGAAAACCCTTGCCAACATGGCATAGGGAATGATCCTCTGCTCTGGAGTCCCTATGGTTCACATGAAAACTCTGGCCGACTACAAGAAAAGATGGGGACCACACAAAAGATGGCTGACATGTGCCCATCTGAAAGAAGACTGTATACTCGTGCGTGTCTGTAACTGAAGACTCAGAAATATCTGACTTCGAGTTTGAAACTGTAGAGTCTGAACAATCTGCCTGGTCTGACGAATCTGAAATCTCTGGAAAATACCTGTAACTCTACATATACTCCCCCTTTCTCCCATACTTGTCGGAAAACATGGACATCGACCAAGTTGGGAGAAGACAATAACATGGGGAAAACACGAACATTCTCGGGAAAAGAGAAAAATATTCCTTACGGCTTTTCTTCAAAAATTTTTTTTATAAGCAGTCACTCAATTTTTTTTTTTAAATTGGTTTCCCTTTTTTTTACGGCTTTTCATCATTTTTTCTGACCTTATTTTTTTTAAATACTCGCGTATGGCTTTTTCACGTGTACGTGCCTTTTTTTTCCTTTTTTTTCTGAACTGATGACCCACTTGGATCGAATAGCAGCAGATCCCGTATATTTTTTTTCAAAAGCATTCCACACACATACTTTCTCCCCCTCCCCCCTTTTTTATGAGCTGCCCTCTTGGCCTAAAATATATCATGCCTCTTTGTTTTTTATCTGCTGTAGCCTCACTTGGGCTGAAACAAATGAGCATGTTCCCATTTTTTTTATCATTTTTTAAAAATAGCCCTGATTGGATGCGCGACGATGCACGATGGAGGGTCACTGCCGGCCCTTTGATGTGGCCTGGAGCCTGCCGCTTGGAGCACGATGCCTTAAAGTGTAGGCGGCTTCGAGCTAGGGCATCGCTACCTAGGGTGCGCACCCTGTGCGAGATGGTGTCGCGCGAGGGGCTTCACGACTGGGGATCGAGCTTTCGCTCGCCTGGAAGGAGGGCACTGGGAGATGCGCCGCGCCGTCGCGGGGACTGGAGTTGGCCCACGTCCGCATGGGTGCGCTACCCTTTGAGCATGAGGGGCATCACTTGGATGCCTGGAGGGGGAGTCGCGGCATCTGCGCGTGAACGGTAGATCTGCCCGCGAAGGTTCGCCTGGTTGTGAACACCGCCTGGAGGGTTTGTTGGGGTTTGAGCCTAGAGGTTCGAGACCTGATGGAGAGGACCTCGGGAGATGGGTGTGGGTTTCCGTCTGGAAGGATGCTGGGGCTTCGTGCGCAGGTCTCGCATGGAAGAGAAATCGCCACCAGAGATCGAGATCAGCAGGAGGCTGGACGGTGCAGCTTCGCGGCCTGGATTTTAGTATTCAATAAGATACCCCAAAATTATCTTGAACTTGAGCACGGAGACAATATCAGAATCGAACTGAGAATCTTTGTTGTCGATGGCGTCGAAGATTTAGGGCTTCAAAAACCCCTAGAACTGAATCTCTAAACTTGAATGAATCACAAATATGAACTTCATAAAAAACTTCAAGAATCAACTCTTCTTGATAATCAAATCTCGAACAAACAAATAAAAACATAGAACTCCTCGCGAATCAACCCGCTCTGATACCATGTTAGAAAATAAACATGCAGAAGCGAACACGGAAAAAGATAAAGAAGAATAAGAACAATGAGATTTAACGTGGAACCCTACTCCGTGAGGAGCGGGATGAAAACATGGGAGAAGCCCTCAAAGGGGCATATACTCTATTGTTTTTTCTCAATGGTGGACACAGGAGGTCTGGTGCTCCTTATATACCTTCACAGAGACTCCAAGTCCCACCACTGGACAATGTGGGACTAAACATATGGATGGGGTAAATGGATCTTCTCCAGTATCCATTTACCCTCCTGCAATACAATAGGTGCACATAACAAATACTCCAACACACATGAATAGGTTGAGAGGTCCTCCTTTACAAGCACCAAGCATCCGCCACACGATAACAAAGCCGCATTCCAATTGGAGAGCTTTTTCTTTATCTTCTCAATGATAGGTAGCCAGTCAGATAGTTTAAGTCTTCTCACAGTCAATAGCATGCCAATGTAATAGCGTCCGGAAGCCACATTTCATACCCAGCTCCTCACAGCAAGCCTGTGCATCAACCTTTAAGCGACCAGAGGTGATAGCCGTAGACTTTCTCATGGTTTATGATCAATTCTGACAATTGTCAAAAAATTTCTACTACTGTTGCGATTCCTTTTACATCCACCTTGCCTACCTCGATAAAAAGATGGTTCATCCACATATTGCAACAAGGGAATAGAGATATCCTTAACTGCATAACCATATGTAAAATCATTACACCTCACCTATTCAACCATGTAGGATAAAATGTTTGTTGCAATCGCAAAAGGCATTGGGACAAGAGGGCACACCTATCGAACACCTCCATGCGGTTTGAAAAAAATCCCCTTCTAGTTGACTGTTAACTAGCATCGCATAGGAGGCAGTGGTGACACATCGCTTCATCCTCGAGATCCAAGTGCTAGGGGAACCTCATCTGGACATCGCTATCCATAGAAAACGCCAGTCTACAATGTCATAAGCCTTAGTAAAATCCACCTTCCAAAGATACCCTTCACGTTACGATGTTTCCAATCCACAATAATCTCAGTTGCCATAGCCAAACTATCTGTAATTCGCCTTATCGGAATAAATGCTGACCATAGTGGTGAAATGAGGTGATCTACTTTCCTGTTCAACCTAATTGCCAAGACCTTAGCCACAATTAAATAGATGACATTGGAAAGAACAATTGAGCGGAAGTCTTCCCTCTCTCAAAGGCCTCTTTAGGTAATAGGAAAATAAGAGCCTTATTAAGCTTCTCAAATCCCACATTACCACCGATAATGTCCTGCATAACCTTCACAACTTCTCTACCTACCATCGCCCAAAACTCGTAGAAGAAGAAGACTATGAATCCATCTGGGCCAGGTGCGCCATACACATTCAGATTCTATGCGACACCTTTCACCTCTTCTGCTTTAAAGTCTTGCACCAAGTGATTTGCGTGGTGCTCAGATAGTTGAGATGCTGAATGTCCAAACCATCTCCTAGGACTATCTATAAGCATAGTAGAATATCTAGCCACTAGAGAGAGTGTATCTTGATAGTCCACCCCATATGTCTGGGTGAACCCACGTGCCACAAGTCTCGCCTTGTAGCAATTTAACACTGCTATCTACTCGGTGCTTCATTCGTGAACATCCACTTGCACCAAACAACGGATGCATCAATTGGAGCTGAAATAAGGTTCCAAGTGCTATGCGACTGTAGCACGACCATCTCCTCCTCCATGACAAGACACCACTGACTGTCCTGGATGGCCTCCTGATACGTCCGTGGTATCTCTTTGGTTGATAGTGCCATGGTAAATCTCTTGAAATCCTCTGAAAGTATGCTCAAAGAAACTTGTGCTGCAATAGGATATGAAGCACAAGTATGTCTCTGCTTTCCTAGAGCATATGCAAATCAAGATCATCTGCCATCTCTTGAACCTGTAAGTTTCCCTCTTAAGAGGGTACCTGTTCATCTTGTAAGGAATCCTGCTGTATAAATAACTTAGTAATGCCATTAGTAGAAACAACGTGCTCATTACATACCTGAGGCGTGCTGGATGATGCGATACCGGAGGAGCTCGACAAGGCTCTAGGTATAGTTGCAGTATCTGTGGATCCTCTTGTGTAGTGTCGACCACTGGAATCATGATCTCCCATGTTCGAGAGACAATGTCATTAAGGCGAGGATCTTCCTGAGGAGATGTAGTGTCTGAAGGCTCAATCTGCTCTGCCATACAAGCATATGCGGGGTATCCATGCTTCTGATAGCATGTGTCCCTAGAGTGTCTTGGACGACGACAATAGGTGGAGGGCCCATGCTGGCGTCCACCTACTTTACCACGGGGACCACGTCCCTTGAACTGCATAGAACCTCCTCTACTGTGAGATGCCAACAATCGCTGAGGTGTTCTATGTGGTGGCATCGCATGGGATAAGAAGCCTACTGATATGAGTATAGCCTTATCCATGGGCGGTGTAGTCGCCCCAGTTAGGAGATATGCACCGCTGCCTTATACTCTGGATCTAGTGCTGCCAAGAAGACTCCATCCATGGTGGAGTTCCTGTTGGCTATCTACTGCTCCATGGAAGTAGTAATGGGCATGAAGCTGTGGAATCTCTCGAACATGCCTTGAAGTAAAGAGTAGAAAGTGTCCCACGAACGTCCATTCTACTTGGCCTTGTATAATGTCAAACTGAAGCTGAAGAATCTTGGCCTCGCTTTTTACTTGGGCATAAGTCGTTGCTAGAATATCCCACATCGCTTTGGCGGTGGGGTAGTTCATAATATTGTTGACAATCTAGTGAGTGTCCCAGAGAGCCAAACACATGTATACATGTCATCTTGCTTCCATGAAGCTTTTCCCCAGTCTTGTCCGTTGGCTCTGGCTTTGTCAGAATGTGCTCCTTGTTGTTGCACTGCATAAGGGTCAGAAGCTGCATAGATCACAACTCATAATTGGTCCCATCCATCTTTACAATTGGAGCCGGGCCCTTGAAGGCACATGGCGAAGAGAAGACATCACCCTTGTTTTCTAACATGATTAAAGAAGGCCGAAAAACAAAACTCGATTGGGGAAATAGACCCGATTCGAGCAAGTCTACATGATCATATGAAGGATTGGTTGTATGTGTAGATTCATACAACCATGCGTGTTACTTCTCAAGCTGTGCCATGGATGAAAAACGAGCTTTATAGGTCTGAAATCTCATTTTCCGGTAAAAATCAGACCGTTTCAGATTGCAGTTTGGTCATAGAGAGGAGAAAAAGCGCCTACGCTGGCCGAAAAAGGTCCCGCCGCAACCCACTGATGATTCCATAGGAGTCAGAGGCACGCGCAGGGGTCAGGAGGGCCCCTACGGGCCACTGGGACTGCCGTGCAACGGCATGCACGACACCCATGCATGAGATTCCGCAGCAGTGGTCGGCCCGCGAAGGGAAAGGGACGGCGACAACAACATCGTGGAGGGGAAGAGGCAGCGATGACCCCATAGAGAGAGGAAGAGGCACAAACGACTCGTGTGGAGTGGTCTGCAGGTGGGGTCTAGAGACGGTAGGGTATGAGAACTCTGGTCTAGTTGCTTTGATACCATGTTGAGGGAAAATAATCAATTTCTTATTCATGAGGCCCGAGGGTTCTCTTATATAGAGGAGAGAATAAAGAAAAATACATAAAAGAAACTAAGATAAATAGTATCTCAACACATGTCATGTTTTTCCTAAAAAAATCTGTATATTTAATGTACCAAATCTTTCAAAAAAAATAAAAATAAAAGTTCCAACACTAAGGTGAGCACTCGCCTCGCTTTCGAAGCGCACACCTCACCTAATTCAGCTGAGGCATCACCTGAGGTTAAAAGGACGCCTACCCTCGAAGCATGTCTTGAATGCATTGAGGCTAACCTTTTCATACCATGTTTAGGAGGGGTCCATTTTTCTCGGAAATCATTGGAAAAAAACTCAATTAATCATGAATTACAGTACAAGATCCTTCCTTGGTTCTTATGAGAGAGAACCCTGCTTCCGAGGTCCCTATCAGAACGACCCATTTTTCGAGATTTGCATATGGATATCCCATGCTTTCCTCCCTTCAGGGAGTTGGGCCTTCTTCTGTCGAAGACACATTGTAGGGTGGAGTACACTATGAGGGAGACTCGTTATAGTGCCGATGACTCTGATGGATTCATATAAAGGACACAAGTCAGTTCTCTACCCATGATTGCTCAACAGATCTCACTCGTACTCCAAACTTTTAATTACTCTTCACCGGTATGACTTGGAAGCATTATTGTGAGCAACAACCATTAGAATATGTGTTAACGTTGTTGGTATTGTGACTGAGTGTTTTTCTGTTTGTCCAAACCGAGCATTGTATACTCCGGCTTGAGTGGGAGTGTTTTTATTCTTGATGTTCTTCGTTGGATTTCTTCCGTTATTAATTTTTCCGCAAGAATTAAATATTCATAAAACTATTAGATCTTCACGAGAAGTGTACTAGCTTGATAAGCTCAGACATCACCATCTTGGATGAATTGTCACCACCTTGGTGGCAGTTACAAAGATTTTAATGTCACATGTATAAACAATTTTTTTTCTCCACCACATCCTTTTGATAAAAATAACGACGAATACTTGTGCTTTCCTAGACTTTTTTCAAGATTACAAAAAGGATTTTTAAGACATTTTGGTCTCTCCCTTTTCCAAAAAAAGCTATTTGGCATCTTTACTTTCAATCTGTGTATGAGCTTGCACGACTTTATTTCAGCAGCAATTCCTTTTTTCCTCTTCTTTGACAAGGTAAGGCATAGTTCAGTCCACCCCCTCTGCCTTCTCTTCCTGTGAACACATATGTGAGGCCGTAAGGCTTCCCTTAGTGTTCTTCCCATAACCACATTCGTACCAACATTTGTTATACTTAATTTTTCTTCGTTGAGTTTGTTTCTAATTGGTGAACCTCGTGTTTGTGTCCTTGTTCAACCACATCTAACTAGATTATGTTTCCATTCCACTTCCCTCTTGAATCCTCGACACCGATCATCTGCCACAATTTTGAATATTAGCTTTCTTTATCTCACAACTGTTCATTCCAAATAGAGATAACCACTAGAACTTCACTCCTAATTCACTTCTTCTATTGTGTAGCCATAAAGAGTCCTAGCGGGCCTTATGTTTCGTTGCTGTATGCAACATGGAAAACTGGGCTACAACTTGAAGGACCTTTTTCTCTCATGTACGCGCTCTAATGAAATTTGAATTATGCATTTCGGTACATGTTGTAGTAATTGGGCTGATAAGTAATGTTTGCATTTTTGCTCGTGTTAATCGCTCATAAGTTGTTGAAATTCTCAGTCCATGAGTTAATGAAACAGGTATGTTTTCTCATGGAGGTGACAGATGATCAAAAGAGTGCTGTACATCTATTGAGCAAAAGTGGTATCTATCCACTTCTGATACGATGCTTGATTGATGGGTAAGCCATGCTTGGTTAATGATTATTGTATTTTCTTTAGATTTTGATGGGAACATCTTTGTGATGGTTGACATTTAATTATCATTGAAGTATGCGAAAAAGGGATTAAAAGGATTTTCTATACATTTTAAAACATGTGATCCCTTTCGGTTTTTTTTTTGTTTTTTGTTGATTTACGTAAAAATATTGTTGAGCTGGCTAAGAGAGGGCGAGAAAGGCTCAAGAAGTGTTGGAATGAGACTATGCGAAGGAATCTTAGTTTTTTGGATCTAAGTCCGAGAATGATCCAAGATAGATCTGAATGGAGGCAAAGAATGCATGTAGCCGACCCTCTTAATGTGGGAAAAGACTTTGTTGTTGTTGTTACTTAAAATAAATGGCTAATCATTTTTTCTTTTTTCTTATTCCTAGATATAAATTCCCATAGTTTTTAATTGATTTTTTGATCTTCTAGTATTTTTGGACCACCTACCAAAGGGTGTTCACCCATCAGTTTAAAAGTAGAGTGTTTTGGCTATTGAGATTGTTTCTTATATGGACCATATTATGCATGAGGAGTAGCATTGTTAGAATATCTCGTTTAATCTTTTGGCTCCAGTTCTAGGCGAATCATCCCATAAGTCCATCCAGTTCAACAAGGAGAAAGTTCTTTTGGGGCTGCACAGTGAACTTGTGCTGTATAGTATGACGGTTACGGTCATATGCTGTATTATACCTCTATTGTAATATCGTGAATTATGTCTCTTTTTGCGTTCCCTGTATTCATGAATAACTTGAAAGCAACCTTAACGTATATTGTGTTTGGAGGAATCCCTTTGTAGAGTTTCCAAAACATAATGTAAAACTCGAGATAATTTACTGAGATACTTATTAATCGTTTTTTGAGGCCTTAAGATAAGAGTGTAATAGGACAACAATTTGCTTGTATGTTGATCTGTATGATTTTACTAGCCTTTTCTTCCATTTCTTTTCTAGGCATCGTCCACATCCTTTGTTTACTTGTTATGGGGAACATATTAATTGATTTGAGCTCAAATCCTCCCGTCATCCTTAGTTACATGATTGAATAGTTGAACAATGAAACTTTTATATTCTCATGATTAAAGAGATGTTGGGAATCTGTAAATTTCTCCTATGGTCGTAAGGACCCGAAGAAGGGTATGAATGACTACGATGGTTAAGGGCACTTTTCAACACTTCCTTCCGTATAAGTAGTACTGCTCTAAGAACTCTCAGATGACCCTCTGCCCCATATAGAGATATCTGAGCATCCTATTGCCTAATTTTTTAACAAGAAGTGCAATAGGAGCTGAAATAGACCTAATTGCAATACCTGCTCCTAAATAATATCCACAACCCATATATTGACTGCAATTTAAAGTAAGGGAAATTCTGACTTCCGCCTTGAAAAAGCAACTCTGCTCTTTTTTAGAATGTAATCACATTACCAGAAAAAAACATGCCTTCCCGACATTAAGTGGCATGGGATACATGGATTTATCAAGTTTCAATATATCTGTCCAAAACTATAACATGAAAATTACATTATAACGGCAATATTAAAACATTGGTTGACATGGTTCAAGATGTATATGATGACCCCCTGCTCCATGGAAGCTGATCTTTTATTTTATCTTCTAGGTACAATGGGTAGTAGGCCAGTCTAATATAGTCCTATCCCTAAGCAATATGGAACCAATTAAAAGAAACATAGTACTCATTAAATTTTTTTATGAAGAAGAGGGTGAAGCCCCAAGATGGGACCCACTGCAGTGTTATCTTAATCAATCAAATAAAAACATACTAAGCCTCGCAGACGATCTTGCAATGTTCTACTACATTCTCAGAATAAAAACACTGACTGCGTAAAATGCCCTCGTTCTTGGCAAACCAAGTGGTCCATAACAATGAGAATGGCAAAGAGATGTCCTCCTACGAGTTACCACACACAACGCTCGAATAGACCTTCAAAATCCATTGCCGTCCTGTGTCGTGAGCCACAATATGCTCGCATCTTCCCATAGTACTTTAGTCGAGTATCTACACCTGAAGAAAAGATGCTCCATGTCCTCTACTCTATCATTGCATTTAGAGCAAATAGTGTCCCCCATTCGCAATAACTTGTTCCTGCACTCCCTTTTGAAAAGATGTCCGTGTCAGAGTAGCCATGGGAAAGTCTTAACTGTATGGACCTTGCTCTTCTAAATCATCACATAGTCTCTGCGTAGGTTGTCATCCGTCGATAGTTGTGATGCCTATGAGAAACTCTTGTATGTTTTCTTGACGGAAAATCGACCATCCGACCAAACCCAATGGTCCCTCCCAGCTGACAGAGACCCGCCATCTTTTAACTCCATCATGTCCAAGTTTGGTAGATGTTGCTCGGATAATCCTGCATGGAATGACGAGGTCCAACTATTGACAATCCAAGTATGTGTCACCATACATGAACGATCTCTGGAAATAGCCGAAAGTCTAGGATATTGGTTACAATTAAGATCAAACTCTAGCCTAATCGTCTAACCAAAATTGAAAAATCTCTCTGTTGCCCACAACAGCCTAAGAAAATGACCCTTCTAGGGTAAGAGTTTTGAAATTCCTCGCTAAAGCGATGAGGGAGATAAAATGTGCCTTGTACATGAAACACCATTAATCCCATAAATATTGTGCAAAAGATGACAATCTAATTAGAGATCACATGAGCTCTTATTATTTAAGTACAATCAAATTGTCTCAAATTGGACAACAAACTCTAAGGAGATTCGAATTGGAAGAAATTAAAACTACGACAAAGCCTAAATTGACGAAAACCTAATTTTATCCCTAATTATCAATTCTCAGCTTTGTGCCGTTTTGAAAAATTCATTTCATAATAAATTGCTTGATCTTCTGTTGCAACATGTAATGGATTGGTCAAGATTTCATCCAATTTGTCAACTTTTATCCGTCCTTAATGTTTATCGTGTAACTTTTTTACTAGGCAGCATAGTTTTTTTTTGAAGTCTAAAACTTTGGGGGAGACACGCCGTGGTGCTCGCCCTTTTTTTTTTATAAAACTAGAAAGCCAAAAAGATATATACAGGCAAAACAAGCAAGAAAAGAGAGACTGGTCCCAAAAGGACCCATCTCAACATCCGAGCATGAGCTACACAAGCGACCAGTCGACAACTAGATGGGCCGAGAGAGACAATACATTTTCTTTGTAAAAACGCTGACCCCTAAAAATTGTGGCATTCCGCCCCAATCATATCGCCCAAATGCATGCCAAGGGACGCAAGAGATTCCTGCGATCCCTATCCTTGTTGGACAGAAGAGACTCCCAGAAAGAAGCCGAGTCATTAGAAGCAATCCAATCCAACGCCGCCGCCTCCCACACAGCCATAACCACCGGGCACGTAAAAAAAGATGGTTCAAGGATTCCACGTCGTTGCCGCAAAGAGCACAGTCCTCCGAGACCAATCCGAGCAACCTAGCACATCGATCCCTCGTTAAAATCCTCCCCCTACGAAAGATCCATAAGAATATGCTAACCCTCTCCGGGAGCTTCAAGGCCCACAAAAACTTACAGTCATGAAGCAAGGGATCCGTCCGCGGTTGGGAGTGGTGGAGATCTCCATGAAAGCCTTCCTCGATGTGAATGGTCCCCCCCTCCATGCCCAGTGATCTCTCCCCCGCGTGGGCCTGGGCGCACCATCAGTAGAGTTCAAAAGATCAAGAAACTCCTCGAACCTTTGGTCCGAGAGATTGCCATGAAGGATTGCAAGCCAGCCATCCCCGGGCCAACAAGAGGCCACGGAAGCGTGCTCATCAGCCGCCAAAGCAAATAGCCGCGGGAACATTTCCCCAAGAGGAACCCCACCAGCCCACCTGTCCGTCCAGAAACAGAAAGACTTCCCGTCACCAAGCCTTGGGAGAAAAAGATTAGAATATGGTTGGCCCACCGCCAGCACCCCTCGCCAAAAAGGCGTCCGCGATCGAATACAGTCAGCCGGTCCAGGCATCATCCCACGCAAGCCATGAATCTCACACAAGACGGTAGAGCAGAAGTCCTCGCTGTCACCCCACAATCTGTTCACCCATTTCAAGAGGAGGCCATCATTGACACGGTCCAACCGATGAATGCCAAGACCCCCGTCACATTTACGCTTCGTCACAACCTCCCACCCCACCAGATGCGGCCCACACGTCGACGACCCCTTCCTCCCCCACAGAAACCTCCGCATCAACTTCTCAATACGTCTTCGGACCCCCAGTTGGAGAGATAATAAACGGGGATAGAAGATAAAACCGATTTGATGAGGACGAGGCGACCACCCCTCGACAGCAAGGCCGAACTCCACCCGGAAAGCCGCATCTCCACCTTCTCCACCACTTTGATCCAGTCGCGCAGTCGAGCCCTTCCCGCACCCAAAGGCATGCCCAAATGATCGATCGGAAGTTGTGCAGGGAGCGAGCACAGGGCCAGACCACAATCAGCCGCCTCCTCCTCATCCAAGCCAAAAGGGACCACCTTAGACTTGTTCGCATTTATGAGCAGGCATGACAGCTCGCTGAAAATCTCCAACGTCGCCGCCATGCCCCTGACCTCATCATGCCCCCCCACCAATGAACACGACCGTATCGTCGACGTACTGAAGGAGCGGAATCACCCTCTCGCCACAGGAGAAGCCCATAGAGAGTCCACTATCAACTACACCATCCACCATCCGAGTAAGCACATCAACCGCGACCACAAAAAGAAGGGGGGCCAGAGGGCAACCCTGACGCACCCCCCTCCGCGGCTGGAAGCGATCCCCTGCCAAGCGCCCATTGATCGTTACCGAGAATGAGGTTGTAGAGACACAACAGCGCATCCAAGAGATCCAACTCTCCAGAAAGCCACGAGCCCTCAAAACCGACCTCATGAAGCTCCAATCGAGCGAGTCATAAGTCTTAGCAAAGTCGACTTTACAAAGCACTCAGCGAGTCCCTTCCCTTGCCCAACCCTGCGACCATCTCTGAAGCCAAAGCCATGACATCGGCAATCTGACGACCACGAATAAACGCCGCCTGCACCGGGGAGATGATACCATCAAGCATCGGGGCTAGCCTACGAGCGAAAACCTTTACCACAATCAAATAAAGACCATTCGAAATAGCAACAGGACGGAAGTCCTCAATACGCTCGGCGGAGGAAACTTTTGGCAGCAAAATCATGATAGCCCTATTGACTTTGTCGAAGCCAGCATTACCTCTACAAAATTCAACAATGACCTCCAAGACCTCCCGACCCACCAGCTCCCAAAAATCCTTGTAAAAAGTCACCGGGAACTGATCCGACCCCGGCGACCCATTATCGTTAAGATCCCAGACGGCCCGTTTAACCTCTTCCAGAGACACCTCCTTCGTCAAGTCGTCGCAAAGCAAAGGCGAAAGAGTCTGGACCCTAGCCCCAACCCACTTCCAACGCCTAGGCGTGCGCCTAGAGGAAAGGTCCTTGAAATACCGCACGACTTCCCTCCCCAGGTCCTCCCCCACCACCACCCTGCCATCGATCGAGATGGAGCGAATAAAGTTCGAGCGTCTCCTGCCGCTAGCCACCCGATGGAAGTAAACGAGTTAGCCCCCCCCCCCCCCCCCCCCCCCTCAACGAGGAGATTCTTACCCTCTGACGCCACTCCGTCACTTGCTTCCTTTCCTCCAACTCCACCCTCCTCTGGGCAACCGACCTAGAGGCCAACTCGTTGGCACGAAGGTCCCTGACATCTTCCAGAGCATCGAACGAGCTGACGATCTCCTCCGCCTCCCTCCGGGCCGCCACCCGAGCAACCCTCGACTCTTTCTAAAAAACGGCCAATTTTTTCCGCGAAAAATCCAGCCCGAGCAAATCTCACCACAGCCGAACCCCCCCTCCCCCCTACGTTCCTGGCCCCAAATATCCGCCACAAAGCTCCTGAAGCCGTCTTCCAGAAGCCAACATTTCTCATATCTAAAAAAACCGGTAGAGGAAGACGTCACACCCGAGTCCCACATGATTGGGGTGTGATCCGAGAAGGTGCGAGGGCAGGAGGAGACAAGAGCAAGAGGGAAAGCCGCCATAAGGTCCTTGTTGGAGAAAATAAGAGTGCTTGCTTATTTCTGAGAACCCTAGGCTCTCTTATATAGTAGAGAGGCCTATGGGTAAATTACGTAAAGTAGACAACCGAAAGGAAAAACAAGAAAGTACATATTAAATATGAAAACACACATATCTTCACACTCCCCCTCAAGCTGGAGCGTAGATATCGATCATGCTCGGCTTGGATGAACACTTCTGGAATGATCCCCTAGACAGTGGCTTAGTGAAGATGTCTGCAGTCTGCTCTCCAGAGCTAACATGGGAAGTAGAGATCAGTCCCTTCTGGATCTTGTCTCTAGTGTAATGACAATCCACCTCGATATGTTTTGTTCTCTCATGGAATGCTGGATTGTTTGCAATAAATAGGGCAGCCTGGTTATCACAGTGTAACTCCATGGGTAGAGGGATCTCTACGTGTAGATCACATAACACAACTCGAACCCACATCATTTCTGTACTGGCTTGAGCCATAGCCCTGTACTCAGACTCGGCACTAGATCTCGCAACAATGATTTGTTTCTTGCTTTTCTAAAAAACAAGAGAATTGCCAACAAATATTGCAAACCATGAAGTTGATTTCCTGTCCTTAGGACAGTCTGCATAATCTGCGTCAGCATATGCAGATATAGAGAGTGTGTCTCCTTTCTTGAATAGTAAACCTGAGCCTGGAGTTGATTTCAGATATCTCAATATCATATATAGTGCGTCCATATGTATTTGTCGAGGTTGCTCTATGAATTGACTCACTCGACTCACTGCAAATGCAATATCAGGTCTGGTGATTGTAACATAAATAAGCTTTCCAACCATCTCTCTGTATCTTCTCTTATCAACTTCATCAGTATCATCATCATATAGCTTCATACTAGGATCCATAAGAGTCGTGGACGGTCGACATCCTGTCATTCCTGTTTCTGCAAGTATATCTGTAACATGCTTCCTTTGGGTCATCACAAGACCCTTTGGGCCTGTGGTTGCAGGGTTGGGCAGGGTTGGCCCAACCCTGGTTACTATTCACAAGGGTACTTCCTCCTCACAGATTACTATTCACCCATCCCAACCCAGCCCAACCCAACCCAGTCCAACCCAGCAACCAAACAGGCCCCAAGAAATACCTTAGGGTTCCCAGATCCTTCGTCACAAATTGAGTGCCCAGAAAATCTTTAGTCATCTTGATTCCCTGCTCATCATCTCCTGTAACAATAATATCATCAACATACACCATGATAGCCACAATACCTCTAGGCGTCTTCTGCACAAATAAGGAATGGTCTGCATTTGACCTTTTGAAGCCCTGTCTTTCAATCAGTTCTGAAAGCTTTTGAAACCACGCTCTAGGACTCTATTTAAGGAAATATATCGCCTTATGGAGTCTACAAACCTGTGCACACTCCCCCTCAGCAGCAAATCCCGAAGGCTGCTGCATATAGACCTCCTTGTGTAGATCTTCATATAAGAATGCATTTTTCACATCAAGCTGTAATAGCGGCCAACCCTGTGCCACCGCAACTGAAAGTAAGACACGTAAGGTAGAATGTCTAGCAACTGGAGAGAACGTGTCCAAGTAATCAACTCCATATGTCTGAGTAAAACCACGTGCCACAAGCTTTGCCTTGTACCGTTCAAGAGTTCCATCGACATGGTATTTAAAAGTAAATACCCACTTGCAGCTAACAATAGACGCACCAGGTGGTGGAGAAACAAGGGTCCACATACCACGGGACTGCAATGCAGCCATTTCTTCTTCCATAGCAAGCCGCCATTTGCTATCAAGGAGCGCCCTCTGATAATTGCGTGGAATCTCGACAGCAGATAGGGCTAATGCAAATCTCTGGAAGTCGCCCGTCAGACGATGAAATGAGACATGAGAAGCAAGTGGATAGGAAGCACAAGTACGCTTCTGCTTTCTAATAGCGATAGGCACGTACAAGTCTTCATGAGCATCATCCTGCTGTGGTACCTGTATCACTGGATCCTCAGACTCATCATTAGTAATCAAGCTATTAGAACCAACCTGAGGGCTGCTGGATGACTGGCCATGACCTTGAGCAGAGGAGGACCGACGAGTATAGTACTTTGGTAACAGTGGCACAATGGTTCCTAGAGGTGGTAAGGGTGGAGGTGGTGGTGGAGATGGCGTAGAAGGTGACTGACTCAGAGGAGGAGGTGGCATGTAGGAGACTTCAATATCAGAATGGGGAGTAGTCATTTGGTCACCTGTAGGAGAGAAAAACATGACATATTCAAAAAATGTGACATCAGCGCTAACGAAGTATTTTCGACGCAGCGGATCTAAGCACCGATAGCCCTTCTGAGTTCTGAGGTACCCGACAAACATACATTTGATAGCCTTGGGAGAGAGCTTATCAAGACCTGGTACCAACTGATGGACAAAACAGACACAACCAAAGACACGAGGTGGTAGCGAGAACAACTCCTTCTCAGGAAAGGCAAGAGAGAGAGGAGTTTTCTCATTCAAGACAAATGAGGGCATGCGATTTATTAAGTAGCAGGCTGTGAGAACCGCATCACCCCAGAATGAGTTTGGAGCATGACTCTGAATCAGTAAGGTTCTAGTGATATCCAACAGATGACGATGTTTTCGTTCTGCAACACCGTTCTGCTGTGAAGTGTAAGCACATGAAGTTTGATGAATTATACCACGAGATGAGAAGAATAATGACAAAGTTCTAGTATAGATTTCCAAGGCATTGTCAGACCGCACAATTTTCACAGTAGAAGAAAAGACATTCTGAACTTCATTGATAAACATTTGAATCACATTTTCTGCTTCAGATTTATTTTTCAATAAAAACACCCAAGACAAACGAGAAAAATCATCTACTATGACCAGATAGAACTTGGGTCCCTGGTGGTCAGGAACACGACTTGGACCCCAAATATCAATATGGACTAACTCAAACAAGGAGCTACTGCTCCGACTCTGACGACTCGGGAAAGTAGACCGATGGTGCTTTCCCAACTGACACGCTTCACATTGGAAAGACGACTTCGAAGAAATCTGGGGCAGGACACGACATAGCTTCTGAAGAGGCAGATGACCAAAACGGAGGTGCCATGTATATGGAGAGTCTGGTCTTGTATGATGGAGAGATGCACCGATATAGGGAGTATTAACCAGACGGTAGAGACCATTCTGCTCACGGCCACAACCAATCGCCTTGCCCGAGGTTATGTCCTGAAAAAAAAGAGATGATGAGTCACCCAAAGAAAAAAGAAGGTCGATCCGCTGCCGCTTTTTTCTATCTAATAAACGCGAGAAAAAATAGCTTGACAGTTCAAATCCTTTGTAATCTGGCTAATGGACAGTAAATTCATAGAGAAATCATGAGCATATAACACATTCTACGGACTCATGGAAGGTGTCAACTGAACCTCCCCCTGTCCAGTGATTGGGGAATGTGTCCCATTGGCTATCACCACAGTTCGTCCCGAAGAGACCCGTCTATATATAGTGAGCTGTTCTCTGTCCCCACAAAGATGGTGGGTCGCTCCAGAATCCATAATCCAGTTGGTAATCATAGATCCATCACAAGAGTTGAGAGCATAGGAACTACCTGCGGTACTGGATGTGGCAGATGAACTGGCAGAGGTAGAGACTACCACATCTGACTGATCTCCAGGTGTTGTATCAGGAGGCATAATATTCCTCAGTCTGGAAACAAGATCATCAAAACGTTGGTCCAATGAGGAAGGTGCATGAGACTCAACTTGTTCTGCTACCCGAGCCGATGAAGGAAAGCCATGCTTGGAGTAGCATGTATCCTCGGAGTGACCAAGACGACGACAATAGCTGCATGATTGCCGAATTCGACCCCCACGACCCCGGGGTCCACAGCCACGGAAGGTAGAGGATCCACCTCTTCCTCTAGAGACTGCCATAGCTGAAGGTGTCTGGTTAGCAGTTGAGTTTGGGATAGTAATGCGACTCAACCGGCGAAAAGCTTCCTCCATAGGAGGAATAGTGGCATCAGCAAGAATCTGAGATCGTGCAGCATCATACTCTGGATCAAGTGCAGCCAGGAATACTCCTACCATGGTGGCATTCCTGTACGTCTTCTGCTGCTCAGGAGTGGCCATCAACGGAATGAAGCTATGTAGCTTCTCAAACATCCCTCTTAGGGATGTGTACAATGAGTGAAGTGGGCGCCCATTCTGCTTGATAGTGAAAATATCATGTTGCAGCTGAAGTATCTTGGTCTCGTTCCGCGCATGCGAATATGTCGCCGCTAGGATATCCCACATAGCCTTAGCTGTGGGTTGATGTAGAACATCGTTGGCGATTTCTATCGTCAACGTCCCAGATAGCCAGACTTTGGCGTACGCATCATCTACCTCCCACGAGGCATTCACCCCAGTCTTCTCGATCGGCTCCTCTTTGGTAAGAATATGTTTCTTACCATTCGACTTCATCGGGCTCATGAACTGCATCGCCCAAAGCTCGTAGTTTGTCCCGTCTATCTTCACAATAGGAGTTGGACCTCTGAATGCGCCAGTGACGGGTACATCAACCTTGTTCTCTGACATATTGCCGACAGAAGACTGCTACAAGTGTGGTAAATCAAAGTTTGTGTCTACACAGACATCTATGGGTTTGGGTGCACGTGTAGACTCATGCACACCAACCCATCAACCACCTGACGACTCTGAGGCGACTAGCGAGCACGAAACAACATGCGGGTGGAGCGCGCGGTACTCGCGATGCACGCACACTGTGCGCACGAAGGAGGGCTGTGCACTGCACGCGGTGCGCGCGGCTGTGTGCGTGACCTGCGTGCGGCTGTGCGCGTGACCTGCGTGCGGCTGTGCGCTGTGCGCGCGGTTTCTGCGCGCGTCGATGAGGCGAAGCCGGAGAGGAAGCGACAGCGTCGAGAGGGGAGAAGGCTGGAGGTAGGCGACGCCGGAGTGGAGGTGAAGAAGGGGTGGCGGCGCCGAGAGGGGTAGGAGGCTAGAGGTAGGGTTAGGGTTTCTTGGGGATTGAGAGCTCCGGTACAGGACCGCCGCTCTGATACCATGTTGGAGAAAATACGAGTGCTTGCTTATTTCTGAGAACCCTAGGCTCTCTTATATAGTAGAGAGGCCTATGGGTAAATTACATAAAGTAGACAACCGAAAGGAAAAATAAGAAAGAAGTACATATTAAATATGAAAACACACATATCTTCACAGTCCTCAGAGGCCAGAAACTTGTCAATGCAAGACCTCGAAGTCGAATTTCTCGACGTGTACAACACGTCAGATGCATTTAGATCCTCCAACGCTAGAGAGTCAATAAACTGAGCAAAATCTGCCGAGCCCGGATCCAAGCCCCCCCTCGAACGGGGTCTATCCGCAGCCCGCAAAGTTACATTAAAATCCCCCCCAATCAGCCAAGGGATATCCACGACTTGGGGACTAACCCGGATAAGCTCCTCCCAAAACTCCCTCCTCTTTATACAGCGGCATAGTCCGTAAGCACAGGAGAACGCAATAGTAGAGGAGTCATCCAACTTCGTCAGGATCACAGTAATAGCGTGGCATCCCTTGAAGACCGAGTTGAAGGAGAAAATCGTCGACCTCTACGCAATGAGGAGGCCGCCCACAGAGCCCTCCGCATCCAAAGCACGGACCTCATCCAGGCTCCCCGCACCAAACGACCACCATAGGCCTTCCCCCATCTCCTGAAGCTTTGTTTCCTGAAGCAAAACGACATCGCATCCCCACTCTGTGAACCTTGCACCCAAGGATCTATGCTTATCTGCCTCCCCCAACCCCCACACGTTCCAGGAAAGCACCTTCATGAGGAACCTTCCGTGCACCCACCGGATCGAACCACGCCAGCAACCGCCGCCACTGCCTCTTTCAGAGAGGCGCAAGTCTGTACCTCCCCTACCCGCGTGCGCGATCTGTTTCTCCTCCTGTACCTCTTTGCAGATCTTCTTCCAGACTCCCCTTCTACCTCAGCAGTCACCGGGACATCCTAAGGCATCTCGGACCGATCAGGGGAGAAGAGGGGCCGAGACATAGAGGAAGGAGACCCCTGCTGAAGAACCGTGTCCCCTTCCACGCGCGATGAGGAGGAGGGGGAGCCACGAGGCGATAAACTCCCCCCCCAACCGACCTCACACGTACCTCTCCAAGAGCGGGAAATAGCCGTGCCGGAGGATCAAATTCAAACGGATCTAGTTCCACAATCCGCCCCACCCCGGATCCACCTCGAGGTCCGGAAGAGGATCTGCCCATATGACGGGTCACCCGAATATCCGAATTGAAAGCCCGTAAAGAGAGGCCGGGCGCCCCTTTCCAAAGGAAGAAATCTCTCACGACCCCCGAGAAAGTCCCCTCCACGTCACCAGGGAAAACACAAAGAGAAGCATCCATGTAACGATCCCATGAAGTGGAGTTGAAAGGATGTACGAAAGAACTGAGAGGGCACACGAAAACATCATGGCGGGACGAGTCCCACGAAGCGACGCCATGCAGTGACCCCAGTTCCTCGGGTATCGAAGCGACACCCTTCCCTCTTCCCGCCTCCGAAGGCACCACCACGATCTCATGCCCCACTGTCGGCGGCGACAGAGGAGACACGACCGACAGCTCCAACCGGCAATTGAAACGGCCTATCTTCAAATTCTTGAAGAAGACGCGGCCCAACGCTTCATCCAAGAAGGCCTTACTGCACTCCATGAGAACCCTCGTCGAGAGAGGGTCAGATCCCGGGGACATTCCATCTTCGGTGATCGCCAGACCTCACCCCACCTCCGCAACGGCCGCCTAAGGCAATGAACCGACTGTGACAGGAAAGGAATGCCACGAACCTCCGCAACACAGACTTCGACGTCCAAGCAGGCCCCGTCCGCAAAGTGTAGGTCCCTCCAAGCAATCCCACCCACCAAACCGCCCCAAACCAGCCTGCGACGATGCTCGTCTGACAGCCCCCTAACACAGCACCGCTTGGGGCCTAGGGCGAAGACGTCCCCAGAGAATTGCTCCCGCAGGGCCCCGCGGAGAAGATTGTTCACATCGACGATGGGCAAACACTCCTTCACGAAGAAACCAATGATCGACCTGCGACCATCCGACCTCCGAGAGCCCTCTTTCTGATCAAGCATAACATCAAGACAGGAATCCTTGGTCGACGCGAACACCATCTTCCGATCCAAGGACGCGCCTCCCGCCGAGGAGTGGCACGTACCATTAGCCCCACTTGAGCAAACGAACGACCTTCAATGCCATGCACCGCCTCCCGCGTGGGGGAGGGACCACCGCGGGAACCCCCGATCCCCCCGCCTCCGCAAACCGACTCCTTCCAGACCCCGTGCGAAAACCACAGTCGATCATTTTATGGCCCAAACCTCCGCATGCAAAGCACCACGGCCGAGCAACGCAAACCGACGCCAAATCCCCCCTCAAACCACAACGAAAACACCTCCTCTCCGGCTTCCGATGGGAGACATGCACCCACCGCTCCCGCCCAATGTCAGCATCGTCCCCACCCGCGGCTACGAACTGCGGACTCCCGCCACGAGAGCAAGACCCCCCTTCTCCATACGAGCGCCACTGCTTCCCCCTCCGACCTCCGAGAACCCCTGACCACCCCCCCCTCTTCGCCTGCAACGGGAACATCTCCCCTGCCCGAAGCGCCACGAGCACCACCCCTTCTGCGCCACCCCCACTCACCCTTAGCACCGGAAGCCGCATCTCCCTTCGGAGCACCACCCCTCGTTAACTCCCTCCCCCGCCCGCACGCACTACCACCATCACCGCTCGCACCTCCGCTCGCACCTTCGCTCGCGCTTATGTCGCACTTTCTACTTTGGGGCACCAAGTCCTAGGCGGCATAGTTGCGATTTGTTTACCCCTTCACTAGAATAAACTCTCCCTTTTTCTTCTCCACCAAGTTCAACCTTTGGGTATTTTTTTTGAGAATGTAAAGGGTGAGACCCCGAGCTGAGGCAGATTTTCATTAATAGTATGTGCCATGAATTACATCCTAAAAAGATAAAAAAAGCACAAAAAAAAAACCCTTTCAAATTTTGTTGGCAAACAATCTTCTAAAATGACTCAAAACATTCTTAGGATAGAAACGTTGCCCTCTGAAGATGTTTTCGTTCCTCGCACATCAGATTGATCATAGGAGCAGGTATGTCATGGAGACATCATACTAAGAATTGCCGCTGGCCACTCTAATCGATGCCCAAAATTCCTCACGCTGTCCACATTAAGCCACCAAATTCCAGTCTCCTCCCAAATTTAAGCCGAAGTTCTGCACCTGAAGAGAAGCTGAAGAGAAGATGTTCCAAATCCTCCTTTTCTTCATTACACCTCGAGCACATGATATCATTGGTATTGATAATATGGGCACACCTTTTCTTTGTCATAATACGATCGTGTCGTGCCGGCCAAAGGAAGTATTTAATTTTTTATTGGATCTTTGATTTCTAAAATAATTGTGAAAACCCTATCTTGTTCCATATGGTTTTCATTATTTCCATGCGCGAAGAAATATGTAGGCCTTCTTAATAGTAAACTTACCACTTATCCATGCAAAGTAATCTCCACCCCTAGTTGGACTGCCCAACTCATCCAAAGTTTCATGCAAACACAAATAATCTTGGAACGTTGTTCAGAGAGCGACGCTGTGAAACTGAAGCCCACACACCATTCGAGAAAAAAGTCTGCCACTGCACCTGTTTTGTTCAAAGAAAGCGAAAACAAATGTGGAAAACAATCTTTCAACGACCCAAGGCCTGTCTGGTCATCAATCCAGAATTTAAATGTTTCGCCATTGCCAAGAACATGATGAAGCATCTCCCTCAGGTTGGGAAGGACGCCGCTCAACCCCAGCCACAAGGAAGAGTGGAACCTAATAGGCGGCAACTCCAAATCCCCCTTAATCTGGTAAATCTTCCGTAGCAACTTAGCCACCAAGTCCTCTGTTCCCCACATCCTGACAACCCACTTGAGATCAGAGCTTTATTCATCCGTTGAAGTATATAAATGCCAAGTCCATCATCCTTCTTCCTGTGAGTCATAACTTCCCACTCCGAATGATGCAACCCTCTATGCTCTTGTTTACCATCTGACCAAAGAAACCTTCGCATAAGGCGCTCCATTCGCCCACAGACTCCCGCAGGTAGCTTCATAGTCAAACAGAAAAAATAGGTATCGTAGAGAGGGCATGCTTGAGCAAAATCACCTTGCCGCCCCTGGAGATGATCTTAGCCTTCCATCCAGCCAGTTTACTTTCCAACCTCTCAAGCACCAAGTTCCAATCCGACTTCTGAAGTTGACCCGCCACAAAATGTAAACCAAGATAAGTGATCGGCAACTCCCTCCTCCTGCATCCCAGTGCATCACCAATTCCCTGGGCCTCCCCCTGCCCCATCCCAATCACCACGAAAGAGGACTTGCCCCTATTAATATGGAGCCTTCATATATCGCCAAAAATCTCCAAGATCTGCGGCGCCCGCCTAGCCTGTTGCACATCATCCGGAAGAAAAACCACCCTATCATCAACGTACTGAAGGATCGGTACATTTATGTCATCCTTGCGAAACCTAGTGCAAAGACCATACTCCACAACCAACCTCATCATGACCGCTAAGGCATCAACCGCAATAACAAAGAGTAAAGGTGCTAAAGGACAACCCCGTCTAACACCATGTTGTGGGTGGAAAAAACCAACCTCATGGTGACCATTCAGCAAGATAGCGTAGGATTCCGTAGTAATACATCTCTTCATCCATGCGATATAAAGACTCGAAAAGCCTCTCTTCTCAAGCGAGGCCCAAATGAAACGCCAATCCACACAGTCGTAAGCCTTCGAGAAGTCCACCTTCTAAACTATGCCTTTTGTCTGATTTCACTGCCAATCGTGAACAATCTCAGAAGCTAGGACCCATCGATCCGCCATAAGCCTTCCATTGATGAAAGTTGATTGCTCTGAGAAGATGATGCCATCTAGAATCCCCCACAACCTATTCGCCAAAACCTTTGCAATGATAAGATATATATCATTCGAGAGTGCAATAGGTCTCATATCCTCAACCTGAGTCGGGTTGTCCCTCTTTGGCAATAGAAAAATGAGTTCCTTGTTCAATCTTTCGTAGCCTTGGTTCCCATCTCTGAACTCCTACAGAACTTCCAAAACATCCTCCTTAATTACCTCCCAGATTCTCTGTAGAATGCTATAGGGAAACCATCCGGGCCAGAAGTGCTATCTGCATTCAGTGTAAAAGCCGCCTGCTTAACCTCGTCCTCAGTAAAAGGAGCCACAAGTTCCTCAGTCTGGTTGTCAGAAATGCTACGGACCCCTTTTCCTCTCTAGCTCCATCCATTCATGCTGACTCTTCTGCTGCTACTAGTAAACCGGCTCTTGAGGGCCTTTCCCAACTTAATATCCCCTCTGATGTCCACCCCATCCACGGAGAGCTTGTGAAGGAAATTATGTCTTATAGAGATATATTTATGTATTCGTACTACATTATTATTTTCTTGTTCTGGTGTTTATTATATGTAATTTACTCATAGGTCTCTCCTCTATATAAGAGAGCCTAGGTTCATAAGAATAAACGCATCTTTTATTTTTTTCCCAACATGGTATCAAAGCGACGGTCCTAGGTCGGAGCTCTCGTACCCAAAACCCTTAACCTAGCCCCACCCTCCATCTTTTTCCTTGCCGTATGTCGGAGAGCAACATCACGATTATTGACACGCCGCCTCGCGGCTGCGCCGCCTCACAACCCATCGCTTCTCCAGCCAGCGGCTCCTCCGCCTTGTGGTTGCGTCGCCCAGCGACCCTCGTTGCACTGCCCCGCAGTTGCTGCGGTGCTGCACCACTGCCCAACGACCTCAACACCACCTTGCGCCACCCAGCAGCCTCAGTCTCTCGTACGTGCGCCCTGCTCCGTGGCATACACGCGGTGATTGCTCTGTGGGTTGTGTGTGCCTAAACTTTTGCCACACCCCTTCGTGCGGCTCGTAATCTAGCAACTCCATCGTCGACAAAGGTCTTTCAACGTATTTGATGGATTTGGTGATAAACCTTCATATGCATTCAAATCCACGTATGTTTGTGTAGACATTCACATATTAGTTTACAAGATCCCAGTTCTTTACATCCGACAATATGTCAGAGAGAGAGGTTGATATACCCGCCACAAACACCTTATGAGGTTCAACGCCTGTTGTCAAGATGGACGGGACAAACTATGAGCTCTGGGCAATGCAATTTATGAGTCTTATGAAGTCAAGCGGTAAGAAGCATATTCTTACTGAGGAGGAGCCGACTGAGAAAACTGGGATCAATGCCTCTTGGGAGGCTGATGATGCTTTTGACAAGGTTTGGCTCTCAGGTACATTGGCGATAGAGATCACCAATGATGTATTGCATCAACCCACCATAAAGGTGATGTGGGATATCCTTGCTGCTACTTATTCTCAGGCATGGAATGAGACGAAGATTCAGCAACTCCAACACGATATTTTCATTATCAAACAGAATGAACGGCCCCTTTATTCATTATATACATCTTTGCATGGAATGTTCGAGAAACTCTATAGTTTCATGCCCCTTTCAGCTACTACAGAGCAATAGAAGACTTATAGGAATGCCACCATGGTAGGTGTATTCCTAGCAGCCCTAGATCCTGAGTATGAAGCTGCTCGCTTTCAGATTCTGGCCAATGCCACTATTCCTCCCATGGAGGAAGTTTTTCGTCGGCTTAGTAGGAACACGGTTCCATCTACTCCTGCCAGTCAGACTTCCTCAGCGATGGCTGCCTCTCGAGATCAAGGAGGTCAGTCTTAGTTTCGTGGACGTGGAGCTCGTGGACGAGGAGGTCGTTTTCGTCGGCCGTGCACTTACTGCCACCGTCCTGGACGTACATAGGATACATGCTATTCCAAGCATGGATTTCCCGCTTCTGTGCGAGTTGCTGAACAAGTTGAACCTCTTGCTGTTTCCTCTTTGGATCAGAGATTTGATGACCTTGTCGCACGATTGAGGGGCATTATACCTCCCTCCAACTCAGCTACTTCTTCATCGGCCCCTGGGAACCATTCATATGTGGTTGCTTTAGCATCTTCTAGTACATTAGGTAGTACTTTTGCACTTACTAGCTGTAGTGGATCTGATGTTATAGAATGGATCATGGACTCTGGTGCTGCACATCACCTTTGTTGAGACAAAGGTCAGCTTACAGCTTACAGGCAGGTTCCCCCAGGACGGACTGTTGTTATAGCAGACAAAACTCATTCCCCGATCACTGGACAGGGGGAGATTAGCCTAATGCCATCTATGCGCCTGTAGAATGTGCTTCATGCCCCTGACTTTTCTATGAACTTGCTATCTATTCGTTAGATTGCGAAAGATTTACATTGTCGAGCTATTTTTGATCCATCTTCTCTTGTATTTTAGGACATCCTCATGGGCAAGGTGATTGGTTGTGGCCGTGAGTAGGGCGGTCTCTATCGTTTGATTCGCAGACCTTATGCTGACACTTTCTCCCATTCCGTTGGATCTGTCTCTCACTTTACATGGTACCTGCGCTTTGGTCATCTTCTGCTCCAGAAGCTGTGTCATGTTCTACCTCAGATTTCTCCTCACTCATCGTTTCAATGTGATGCATGTCAGTTGGGAAAGCATCACCGGTTTACTTTTACTAGTCGTCAGAGTCGGAGTAGTAGCTCCATTTTTGCATTTTTTCATATAGATATTTGGGGTCCTAGTCGTGTTTCTGATCATCAGGGACACATATTTTATCTAGTCGCTGTCAATGATTTTTCTCGTTTGTCTTGGGTCTTTTTATAAAGAATAAATCAGAGGCTGGGGATGTTATCTAAAATTTTATCAATGAAATGCGGAATGTCTTTTCTTCATCTATTAAATTTGTGCGGTTGATAAGCTTTAGAATTCTATACTCATACTCTTTCTAAATATTTTTTTCTGCCCATGGTATTATTCATCAAACATCTTGTCCTTATACTTCCCAATAAAATAGTGTAGCAGAAAGGAAGTATCGCCACCTTCTTGATATTACCATAACTCTTCTCATTCAGAGTCATGCACCACATTCCTTCTGGGGTGATGCTGTTTTTACGACATGTTATCTTATCAATCGCATGCCATCGTCGGTCTTGGGTGAAAAAATTCCTTTTTCTCTCGTATTTCCTGAAAAAGAATTATTCTCCCTTACTCCTTGTGTGTGTGGCTCGGTTGCTTTTGTCCACCAACTGTCACCAGGTATTGATAAGCTTTCTCCTAAGGCTGTCAAGTGTGTCTTTGTTGGGTACTCCCGGACACAAAAGGGATGCAGATGTTATGATCCACTGCGCAGGAAGTATTATGTCAGTGCAGATGTCACCTTCTTTGAGTCTGTGATGTACTTTTCTCCTACAGGTGATCGTTTGGCTTCCTCAAACATTGATGATGAAATATATATGCCATCGCCACCTTCATACTCGCCACCATCACCTCCTTCACCACCTTCCCGGTTACCATCACCTTCTCCTATACTATCGGGTCCCATTATCCCTGTCCCACCATTACCTCTCCATTATACGCGTTGTCCTGCTTCTGCTTATGGTCACCGTTCGACATCTAACATGCCTGAGGTATGTTCTGAATACATTATTCCTACGATTGGATCTGATAGCTTGCTTGAGCAAGATTCCTCACAGGAGATGGACGCAGAGGTTGTAGATCTTGACCTTCCTATTGCGCTTCGGAAGCGGAAGCGTAGCTGCGCCTCTTATCCTTTGATATCCCTGGTCTTGTTTGAGCACTTGACTGGCGATTTTAGGAAATTTGCTATTGCATTATCTGCTGTGGACATCCCAAGTAATTATCAGGAGGCTTTGAAAGATAGTCGGTGGTGGTTGGTTATGGAAGAGGAAATGACGGCATTGCAGTCACGTGGTACATGGAGTCTGGTGGATGCTCCTGTTGGGGCCTCTATTGTCAGTTGAGGGGGAGTGTATAAAGTTTTCCGGACTTCATAAGGCAATCTATGGCCCGAAACAGAGTACTAGGACATGGTTTCAGAAGCTCTCGGACTTAATTGAGAAGCAGGGATTTAAGAGGTCAAATGTGGATCATTCATTGTTTGTACGGGGACCTCTAGAGGCATGGTGGTTATTATGGTTTATGTTGATATATATTAGTCTCAGGTGATAACATGCAAGGTATAAAAAGGGCAAAATATTTTCTGAGACCATAGTTTGTTACGAAGGACCTTGGCACCTTATAGTCCTTCTTGGGCCTAGGGTTTGCTAGGAATCAACAGGGTCTTGTGATGACACAACGGAAGTATGTGACAGATATGCTAGCTGAGACAAGAATGATTGGATGTCGGTCGGCCACCACTCCTATGGATTTTAGCATGCGATTATATGATGATTGTTGGAAAAAATGAGCAATCTATTATTCCAAGAAACCCTAGGCTCTCTTATATAGGGAGAGACCTCACGGGTAAAATACATAGAGTAGTCTAGAGAGTAAACAGGAATTACGAAAAAGTACAAAACATAATAATAATATCGGTCTCTACACTCCCCCTCAAGGTGGAGCATATATGTCTATCATGCTCAGCTTGGAAGAACATCTCTGGAAGGGTCCTCTGAGCAACGGCTTGGTGAACATGTCAGCAGTCTGATCCCCTGAGTTCACGTGAGATGTAGATATCAAGCCTCTCTGGATCAAGTCTCTAGTGTAGTGGCAGCCAACTTCAATATGCTTTGTTCTTTCATGGAGTGTTGGATTGTTGGCGATAAACAATGCTGCCTGATTGTCACACTGAAGCTGCATGGGTAAAGGTACGACTATATGTAGATCCTCTAGCACAGATTGAACCCACATCATTTTCGTGCTTGCTTGCACCATGGCCCTATATTCAGATTCAGCACTGGACCGTGCCACAACAGTTTGTTTCTTGCTTTTCCAAGAAACCAGAGAGCTCCCAACAAAAACGACAAATCCTGAGGTCGACTTTCGATCCTTAGGACACCCTGCATAATCGGCGTCTGTACATGCTGAAATAGATAAATCTGTGCCCTTTCGAAATAGCAACCCTGAACCTGGAGGACTTTAGATACCTCAGCATCATATATATGGCGTGCATATGAACTTGTCTTGGCTGCTCCATAAATTGACTTATCCGGCTTACTGCAAAGGTAATATCGGGTCGAGTTATGGTAATATAAAGGAGCTTACCCACCATTTCTCTATATCTCCTCTTATCTACTTCAACAGTTTCATCGTCATACAGCTTCATGCTTGGATCCATGGGAATACTCAATGGTTTGCATCCAACCATGCCTATCTTAGTCAAAAAATCTGTAATGTACTTCCTTTGGATCATCACCAGATCCTGTGCATTCCTGGCAAATTCCAACCCCAGAAAGTATCTTAGAGTTACAAGATCCTTCATGATGAACTGACGGCCCAGAAATGCTTTTTCCCTCTCTATTCCCTGAACATCATCTCCTATAACCATAATATCATCAACATAGACCATGATGACAATCGTACCTGCAGAAGACTTCTGAATAAACAATGAGTGATCTGCATTTGATCTTTTGAACCCCTGTCGTTCAATCAGATGGGAAAGCTTCTGGAACCACGCCCTTGGGCTCTGTTTAAGGCCATAAATTGCCTTGTGAAGTTTACACACCATATGCTTCTCCCCCTCAGCAGTGAACTCTGGTGGCTGCTGCATGTAGACTTCCTAATGCAAATCTCCATACAAGAATGCATTCTTGACATCAAGTTGAGATATAGTCCAGTCACGTACCACATCAATAGATAATAGAATGCGAAGAGTAGAGTGACGAGCCACTGGAGAAAATGTATCCATATAGTCCACGCTATAGGTTTGTGTGAAACCTCTCGCGACCAACCTTGCCTTGTATCTATCTAAACTGCCATCAGCATGGTATTTAACTGTGAACACCCATTTGCAGCTAACAATGGATGCATCAGATGGAGCATTAACCAAGCTCCATGTGCCACGAGACTGTAAGGCACGCATCTCGTCTTCTATAGCCAGTCGCCAGCAATCAATCTTCATGGCTTCTTGATATGTCCGTGGTATGTCCGCAGCTCTGAAAGTCGCTTGTGAGGCGATGAAAAGACACCTGGGACGCAAAAGGATAAGACACACACGTCCGCTGCTTCAGGATAGCAATAGGAATATCAAGGTCGTGGTCCACTGTACTGGATGGTATAATCTCCTCCTGCAATGAAGAATCCTGCACATGTACCATATCTGACCCGTCAGTAGTAATGCCATCTGAACATGCCCGAGGCGTGATGGATGCCTGACGTGTAGCCTGAGAAGGACCTGACCGACGCGTATAGGATTTTGGTAAAGGTGGAATAGGGGGTTGTGGGGGTGGTGGTGGTGGAGGTGATGTTGGGTTAGGTGACGTAGCATCTGGAGAAGGAGGGGGCTCAGGTGAACTCAAACTTGGAGGTGGAGGGACATAGACATCATCATTGGTAGTGGATGCGACTAACCTGTCGCCTGCAGGGGAAAAATACATAACAGACTCAAAAAACGTGACATCAACACTGACAAAGTATTTCTTGTTTATGGGGTCAGGGTCATAACAACGATAGTCCTTCTGAGTCCAAGAGTAACCTACAAAGACACTTGATAGCTCAAGGAGAGAGCTTGTCAAGTTCAGGAGACGGGAGATGAACAAACGCAACAATACCAAAGACACGAGGAGTAAGTGAGAATAATTCCTTATCAGGGAAAATGATAGAAATAGGAATTTTCTCACCAAGGACAGATGACGGCATACGATTGACCAGGTAGCAAGCGGTAAGGACAACATCCCCCCAGAATGTGATAGGAGCACAACTCTAAATAAGGAGAGTTCGAGTAATGTCAAGAATGTAGCGGTGCTTTCTTTCTGCCACGCCATTCTGCTGATATGTGTAAGGACAAGTGGTTTGGTGAATAATTCCCTTAGACGAGAGAAATTGAAAGAGAGACCGGGTGCAAAATTCCAGTGCATTATCTGTACGAACATATTTGACAGTAGAAGAAAAAACATTCTGCACTTCATTAATCAAATTTTTGACATCCCTTATGTTGACACGATTTTACGCGGTTTAAAATGATGATTTAATCAAGTCGTTTTCCCACGATAAGTCGAAATCAAATAAATAAAGTTACAACTACAAGCACGATGAAAGTATGCAAAAAGTATGCGGCAAGTAGAGGATCGTATCCACAGGGACCAAGCAAATTTGCGATATTTGTTTTTCTTTCATACTTAAATCAAATCCTACTCCATTGGTAATGAGAGAAAAAATTATGAAATCTTAAATAGTAAATGCAATCTATGGTAAAAATATTTCTTAGAAAACAAAGTAAACAAATGTGGGCATGAGCGCAACTAAATAAGAAGATAAGGATAGAATTGCAATTTAAGATTGAAATTAATGTGACATTTGCAATGTTTCAAAATAAAATAATGCAAGGTAAACTTGCAATATATTAAGGCAACTTAGAGTTAAGAAAGAACCTTACGAAATAAGAATGCTTCCAAGTTCAACTTAAACAAAACAAGTAAAAAAAAAACAAGAGAACTTTTAACATGAGAGTTGTTTCCTTCAAGTTCAAATTAAATAAAATGACTAAAGGAAAAAAATGCAAAAGGTAAGTAAAGATGGGAAAGAAGTCTTCTCTATTGGAGCTTGCGAATCTAAAATGAAGACGATGATGGTGCTGGATGTCGAGGAGGCGGGCGCGCGAGTTGGTGGGAACACCAACGGGGCGCACAATGATCCGACCACGTGGGGAAGTGCTGGACACGTGCTAGGCCACACGAGGAAGGAGCCAGATGCGTGGGAGGTGGAACCGGAGTGCACGGAGAAGGAGCCGAAGTACGCGAAGAAGCTGCTGGTCGCGCAAGGTGGAGGAGGAGGCCGCGAGGTGCGTCGCAGTTGCTGGAGGTGATGACCTGCAAAGAAAAATGGAAACACGAAGGGAGATAGATAATCGAGAGAGGGAGAGCTAGCGAGGGAAGAAGAGATCACGGGAGAGGGGGAGAGTGAGGTGTGCGTGCATGAAAAATGGGAGAGAGGGAGAGGGTGCGTGCATGAAAATGGGAGAGAGGGAGAGGGTGCGTGAGGGAGAGGGGTGTGAGAGGGGAGGAGGCCGTCCAAGTGCATTTGCATGGGGTCCTTTTTATAAAGGCCCTATGCATCTCTTCAACATGAAGAGTCACATGCATGTGTGACATTTAAAGAGTTGGAATATTTCACTTTCAACCTTCCCTTTTTCTTTCCAACAAAATGTAAGAGATGTTTTGTAGAGCCAAGTCAATATGTTTAATTGTTGATTATATTAGTGCTCTATGAGTGTACTAAATCTCTCTCTGATAAATGATGATAATTAATGAGAATATTCTATCAGATGTTTTCTTGATTTTATGATGATTTTATATGCTTATGCACATGGAATAATGTAGACATATATTTTGTGAATTTAGAGTTTGTAACCTAGGAATTGATATTGTATTCCACATAATTTGAGCCTATTATCACCGCATATCATGTAATCATCACACTCCCATACTTAAATCTTGCTAGTCCCGAGTAAGAATAAGATAAGTAATAATGAAGGATAGGGTAAATAACCAAGATAGATCGGGTGAGGGTTTGCAGCAGACATACCCACAAAGTTTCGAGTTTTCAGATCCTAACCACAGAAATACACAAACTTCAGTAGAGTTGACCCATGGATTAATGATTTGCTTTAATAGTAGATTTGACTTGAGTTTTGTAACTTCAACAGCTTCTCAGTTCCAACGAAATCAGACATGGTTTCAGAAGGTCGATCAAGTCAGTTCATCCCTAAGAAACAAGTATTCGCTTTGACTTTGAATGGATATAAACAATATTAGTGATAGTTTGGCTTTCGGGAGTCAAGAGAACGAGCTAACAACACTATCTATCGAGGTACCGAATGATTCCCTACTCATATAGCCTCAGTCCTCACCTGGATTCAAGCATATTCTCTTTTTACCCAAGTATGTCAGCATAAAAAAATAGGTCATAATTCTTTGGAGAATGTGACTTAACTTTCAGGGTTTTCCGTAGATGCTTTGGTCCGTTGCTCGTATTCTTTTCCTTTTGCAGAGCATAACCTTGGGCCTCTTTAGGCCTCTTTTAAAAATTTAGGTAGCATCATTGGGCTGCTACCATGGCTTTTTGGTGGAGAAGGGTTATTCAGTGATCTTCTTTCATTGCTTTTGCTTCGCACATCTTTGCATGATTGGTAGTTTTTGGCATTTGTATTGTGATATGCCTTTTTGTGGTGTTTTTTTTCTTGGGTTTGGCATCAAAAGGTAGTATCGGCTTAATATTGACTTTGGAGGCACGATACTGACTTATTTGTTGACATACTTAGACTAAAGAGATCATGTTGCCCCTGAGTCAAGTTCCTTCACTGGCTATAGATAAGGTTCAGGCATTGGCACAACCAAGAGGACAACTCCTCACCTCAACTAGATTTTAATTGTATCTCGTAAAATAAACTCAATCAAGCTAAGTGCAATGTGCAGTTGCTTAATATCCACTGAAGAGTTTAAGAGTGCTACTAGTTGCTCCGGTGATCTACTTAGATATAGAAGTTCATTCACCAGTAGAGTTAGTGGAACTGAGAGAATAAAGTAATAAGGACATGAAGAAAGCTTAAAAACTCATGCCTAGCGAAATTTTGATGAAGTTAAGTGGATTAGGGTCAACTCAACCTTAGTCTATGATTTATGCAATGAAGAGCTGATTTCTCAAAAGATATGATAAAATTAGGAGGACGTATTTTTGGTGGTTTTCTTGAAAAAATTTTTTAGCGGAATTTTTGCAAAATTTTTGAAGAGATTTTTTTTAATTGTTTTGAAAAGTATGCAATTTTTTAAAACTATGCAGACACACCCCCATGCTTATCAGAAACCATGTCCTCATGGTGAAAACAAGGTATAAAAGGAGGATCAGAAGTGATGAGTAATTGTGAAAAGTATTTTTGATTTTTTTTGTGAAGTGTGGAGGTGGACCCCCGTACTTATCTAATGCAATGCAGTAAAGAGAAGGATACAAAGAAAGGAAAAGATACCTATGGGAATGTTGTTGGTTTAACGTCCCAACTCGGCGATTCAGCTTATCAAGAGTATCCAGTGTTGCGTGTGAGTGCAGAAGCTGTATTCAGAAAACGTGAAACTCTTGATATGATACGGATATCCTGACCCAGATGTGAGAGTGCGGTTGATGAATATGATAAATGTGTGCTCTCATTAATACGGTGAAGACATTAATTGGTTGATGAATCGGAATGAGAGATGAATCAGTTTGATCTTGGATTGGATGTGATGGAAGGGAAATGGGTGGACTGGTGAAGGGCTCATGGACCAGATATGATGTATTGAAGTCGAGCTACATGATCAAGAATGCTTGGCTGCCGACCTGCCACTACACCTATGGATCCCAGTATGAAATTATATGATGATGACACTGATGAGTTGGATAGGAGAAGATACAGAGAACTGGTGGGAAAACTTCTTTATGTTACTGTTACGAGGCCAGATATCTCCTTTGCTGTGAGTCGAGTAAGCCAGTTCATGGAGCAACCACGACAGGTACACATGGATGCTATACATATGATACTCAGGTACCTTAAGTCATCTCCAGGTGCAGGTCCGCTGTTTAAGTAACGCAAGGTGGTTACTATCTCAGCTTGTGCAGATTGAGATTATGCAGGGTGTCCAAGGATAGGAAGTCCACCACTGGGTTTGCTGTGTATATTGGAGATTCTCTAGTCTCATGGAGAAGCAATAAGCAAATTGTTGTAGCAAGGTTTAGTGCTGAGTCTGAATATAGGGCTATGACCCAGGTCAGTACATAAATGATGTGGGTAAAGGCTGTGCTTACATATCTATATATAGAAGTCCCGCTTCCTATGGTTCCGGAATGTGACAATCAGGCGACCCTATTCATTGCAAATAATCCAACATTTCATGAACGTACCAAGCACATTGAGGTTGATTGTCACTTTATACGTGATTTGATTCAGAAGAGGTTTATTGTTACATCCCATGTTAGCTCAACGGATCAAACTGCAGTCATTTTTACCAAGGCATTACTTCGTGGGCCGTTCCAGAAGTGTTCGTCCAAGCTGAGCATGATCGATATATATGCTCCACCTTGAGGGGGAGTGTAGAGATATATTATTCATTTCTGTACTTTTCTTATATTTTTCTTTTCCTGCTGGACTCTTTATGTATTTTACCCATAGGCTACTCTCCTATATAAGAGTGCCTAAGGCTAATGGTATAAACTCGATTTCTCATTTTCCCAACAAATACGAATTTCATTAAAGTGGAGAGGAGAGAAAAACTCTTATTGGGGTTTCATCCCTTCTTCTCCATTGTCAACGATGCCTTTCCATGAAAGGATGGTAGTCACACCTGCAACATACATGGCGATGGGTACTTCATTGGGGTCGGTGATGGCGGTATCCATAGCGAGGTCGATGATGGGGGTCTTCTAGTTATAGGTTGTGGTGTGGAGCTTCAGGGCCGACCACTAACTAGTTGATGTACGAGATTTGTGATGAATGATCACACCTCTCGGCTGCTGCAGAGGATGTGGTTGCATCGCCAACTTCAAATAAGAGTGTGGCAAGTGTTGTGGTGGTGACTGTGTTGGTATCGTGTACCGCGTAGGTGGGATTAGTGGTAGTGGCTGTGTCAGAGGCACGATGGAAGGTGATGGCGACGTTGATGATGTAGGAGAAGGTTTCGACGAAGGAGTGGTGGAAATTTTGTTAGGGTGGTGAGAGGTGGTGGCAATGTTGTTGCAAGGGGAGGGGTTAGCGCCAACGATGGATGCACATAGGAAGGTGGTAGTGGAATTGGAAGGGATTGCGGCTTTGGAGGTGGAGGTAGAGATGTTTGGTTTAGCTATGCAGTGATGACATTTTCACTAGGGGTAGGTGTTGGCGAGTCAACTAGTGGCAGTGCTCTGAAACTTCCTGGATATCAACAGAAGAGGGTTCCTTTTCGCTTTTTTCTTCCTCCTACTCTTGTCTTGTATGGGTTGCATAATGGAGAGACTTTCATGGACAACACCTAATCCGTCACCGAGTTGTATTGTACGTATGTGACCAAAGATAATTTTTTTGGATAAATCAATTCTCATCGAACAATGATTCAAGCCAAATATCTACCATCAAACTTTTTTTGTAGCGTGACTTCATATTCTTTTGTTTTGCATATAAGCACCATAATCATAATGACGACTTCATATTGTAATCACTAATACTCGACAAGGTTGTTTACCTTAAGCCAATATGATTCTCACTATTTACACAGTGCCATTGGCATTTAATATGTTGGGTGTTGCAGTGTTGCACACCTTTTATGGAGTCAAGAAGAACATGCTGATGTAGGGCCTCACAGTCTGAATCAACCAAAGGTCTCTCGAACTCGTTTTGAATTTTTAAAATTTTCACATTTTTTTGTATTTTGGGCGGTTGCAGGCTCTCATGATAATCCTCAAATGAATCCATATCCTCAAATAGTGGAGCGGCATTATGGTTCTTATTATACTAATAAGATCATCGATCCTCGAATTCATTTGCTCCATTTGGTTCAAGGTCTCAATCGTGGAAATCATGAAAGGTGACTCCAACAGATTAGTCTCGGATGGATGTGAAGGGAAACGTGAAGGTGGAGGTAAGTAAAAATCCGAGGTCTGAATCTGTGGCTGAGGAGGATATGTACAAAAGTCAGGAGCAAAGTTCTCCTGGAAAAAAGTGCATTTTTAAACTTATGGGAGGGGTATTTGCTTGGTGTTTCACGTGGTTTCACTTTTCTTTAGACTTGCCTTGGGAGGTCGGACTAGGTTCCATTTTTGGGTAGATAATTAGATTGGTCATGGTGTGCTTTGCAACCGTTTTTTGCGTTTCTCTACTGTGACTGTGGATGGCGTTATTGCGATCGGAGAGGCCTGTGGTGATGGTGAGTGGTGCTTGCAATTTTGCTCAGAGCTCAGAGCTCTTGGATTAGAGGATAACAGAGTTTCTGGTGATGATGTTGTCTCATTCCATGGCCGAGGAGCCATCTGTTGGGCTTGATTGCTCGATGCGAGCAGAGAATTGTTTCTCCATTCCAAAGGTGTAACATGACCTTATATACTGCTACAATTTTCCATTCGAGAATTGTCTGTAGAGTACCATTCGATTTGGAAGTGAAAGATCCCTCGATGGGTCAAAATTTCCTTTGATTGTTGTGTTGAAACCATGTGATGATTGGAGCTTTGTGGGCTAGATTCCTCACTGGGGCAAATGGGATTTCCTAGAGATACTTTGGATCGCTTGAGGATGCATATCATATGTTCTTTGCCTTCCACTACTCTAGTATAATTGGTCTGCAATGGATGCAGACATGGTAGCAGTGGAGTGTGTCTCAACTGTTGGAGTATATGCGCCATGTGTAGATGGGTGATTGGATCCCTCTAGGGTCCAATTACCACATCAAGTGGTTTAGTTATACATCTACTATTTTTGGGGCGTGGGGACTCAGTGGAGGCTATATAAGAAGTCCCACACCCATTGTATCAGATTAAAAAAGTGAATAGAAAAATCAGCCCTTTGAGACGTTCTTCCGTAGCTTTATCTCGCTCCTTACGGAGTAGGGTTCCATGTAAAAATCTCGATGTTCTTCATTGTTCTTATTCTTTATCTCTGATACGCTTTCATTTTCTCGATTTCTAACGTGGTATCAGAGTGGGTCGATTCTTGGTTGATTTTGAAGATTTATTCTTGAAGATTATTTATTCATTGTTCAAGATCACTCAAGTTCGAAGTTTTTAGGGTTTCTTTAAAACCTAATTTTCAGCCGTCACAAATTTCTAAAAGATCGATTCATGCAGATTTATTATTGCTCAAGATCAAGTTTCGGGGTTTCTTTTCGAAACCCTAATTTTGCACAGTAGCCGTCAACGTTAACATCGATCTGATGGACAATCTACAGATCTTGTTCCTGCAACTGTGATGACGCTACACATTCACAACAATCAACATCAACTTGATCATCTCCAAAGTTGGTTTTGGTTTCAAAAACCCTAATTATGTATGGTTCTTGATCTAAAAATCACGATAACCCTATGCCAACGAAGCTCTACCCCCTTTGCCAAGTGGTTTGAGTGACCCCGACTCTCCAGTAGGTGGTCCAACCCTCTTCCAGGAGGCTTGAGAAGGCCCCGGCCCTATGCCAACAGTGCTTCAACACTCCAGGAGGTCTCCTCCTCCGGCAAGGCGTGGGTTCCCCTTCGAGAACCGTAGCGGCTCTCGTGGAGATGGGGAGGGGGGGGTGCGATCAACTCCTCTACTTGGTAAAAAATAAAGGAAAGGCAACTCGCTCATGGATCCAACACTGCCCAATGGTGACGCTCCAAGCTCACATGCACCCTTAGCTGAACTCCAGGCAGCGTTCCATGCTCGATTGCAGGCGTGCCATCGAAAGAGCCATAACTCCGCGCTCGATTGCAACCTCTTCTCCAACTCCATCGTGTGATTGACGGAGATGGGTTCTCCCCTTTGGGGAACCCTAATGCATGGAAAATAAATCGACAGAGATGGATTCTCCCCTTTGGGGAACCCTAATGCATGGAAAATATTAAGGTTTGGGGGGGGGGGGACATTGCCCTATTATTATTTATTTAATAAAATGGAAAAAAATAAGGGGAGCAAGACTTGGATTGTATTAAAAGCAGGGGGAGGTGCATCTCTGTGAACCCCAACGGGCTACAAAAAAATGCAGATTTTGGTCCCAGTGGGGTCCTGACTTCAAAAAAGCAGAGGTGCATACAAAAAATTCCATACGCGATAAAAGGAGGGGACGACTAAAAAAGAGAGACATAGCCGAAAAATAATTTGAAAAAAATGTGAGAAGAAAAATCGAAAAAAATTTGAGATCTACATATGGGGATTTTTGTTTCTCCCCCTCTTCTTGTCTTCTCCTAACTTGGTCGACATCATTGTTTTCCGACCAGTATGTGAGAAAGGGGGGGGTATTGTGTAGAGTTCCATGGTTCATATTCAGATTCTCCAGTCCAGATGCCATGCCAATTGACAGATTCTACAGACAATTCAGATTCAGACTCGACGTTCAGATTGGTTTCGAGTCTTCAGTATGATGCGTACGTGGCTGCTATCATTATTTGTGTGGTCTCCATCTTTGTTTTTGGTCTTAGAGTTTTCATGTGATCCATAAGGACTCCAGAGTAGAGATACCATTTTTATGCTATTATGGGCTTGGGTTATAAATTCAGCCATGATCGGTCCCAAGCCCGGGTAAATGAGGAGGGTTGCTTTAGGTCGCCGACAGTCAGCGTAAAACCATTGGAGACAACTTCTTAAATATTATTTTTTTTAAAATACTATTTAAAAAGTTGTCCCATGACAGTCGGATCTTTTGAACATGGATTTAAGCAAACATACATATTTCGTTGGGGTGTTTCCTACTTGCGATGCGTTGCATCGCCTGAATGTAATGAAAAATTGGCAAGGCCGCTACATTGCAGCCTGGATGTAGTTCAAAATTTGCAAGGGTTCTCGCATGAGGAACGCATGCGGGTAATTAAGCTTAGTTCCGCTGCATCACCGACCAAATGCAGTCCAGAATTTGCAAGGGTTCTCGCATAATGGATGCATGCGAGTAAAGAAGCTAGTCCAAAAGAGATTGCAGCGGAAGTTGCGGATTGGTAGTTGGAATGACACTTTAAATGGAAAATTGAAGGAGATAGTGGATACGATGTAAAGAAGGAAGATTCATGTCGCAGGAGGAGGTTCTGGCTTGCGCTCACATCCTGGGGTCGAACCCCTCTTCCCTCCCGTTCGATTATCTTGGCCTGCCGCTTGCTGTGGGTCGTGCTCGTCTTCGTGATTGGACGGTTGTGGTGGAGAAGGTGGAGGCTCGCCTCGCGGGGTGGCGCGCGATTTTGCTTTCCAGGGGTGGGCGACTGGTGCTGTTAAAAGCGATGCTTTCCTCTATTCCTATATATTTTCTCTCGGTCCGCGTCTTGCCAAAGGGGATTCGTGAGCGGCTGGAGAGGTGTATGCGTGGGTTCCTGTGGGGAAGGAAGGGGGATGGGCGAAGGGGGGTGCACCTCGTGGGGTGGGAGATCGTTGCTCGGCCCAAGCGGGCGGGGGGCTTGGGGGTGAGGCGACTGGGATTGGTCAATGATGCACTCTTGCTGAGGTGGGTTTCTCGGGTTTGGGGGAATGAGGAGAATTTTATGATTAACGTTTTGAGGGAATTGTTGGGCGCGGACTTGCTTGGCTGCTCTAGGGGCGATTTGATTTCCCGATTGTCTCCCTTCTGGCATGGCGTGACGTTGGTGTTTAGGTAATATCACTCTTTCTTTAAACCAGTGCTGGGGAGCGGGACTTCCTTTCGCTTTTGGTACGACGACTGGTCGGTAAGGGGTGCCTTTAACTTGATGTTCCCGCGTCTATTCGCTTTGGCCGACGACAAGGAGGCATCAGTGGCCTCTTGTTGGGAGAATGGATGCTGGAGCCCTCGGATCGCTGCGGCTCTTTCGGATCATCGAGTGGATGACTTTCTATCTCTCTTGGATCAGCTTGCTGTTGCTCCTCGCCCGAGTGCGGGGCGTGATCATTGGGCTTGGAAGGATGGGTCCTTTTCTATGCGCAAGGCTTACTTTGCTATCGCTCCTTCTCTTTCTGTTGAAGATGTTACTTTGGGGCGTGACTGTAGGTTCTTGTGGGGCCTTAAACTTTTTGAGCGCATCGGCATATTCTTATGGCTTCTTCGGCGTGGCTGTCTCCTGACTCGTGATCGATGCACAATTATTCTCGCGAACGTGGACTCTACCTGCGGTCTTTGTGGAGCGGAACTGGAAACAAACTCCCATCTATTTTTTGAATGCGCCCTTGTTCGCAATCTCTGGGATGATCTGCCTTGGGTGAACGCCGTCTCCATTGCTGCAGTGTGCGAGAGTTTGGTTAACTCAAGGGGTAGGGAAAGGAAGGCTATTCTTGAGCCGCTTGCATGGCTATGGAGCATCTGGCTGGGGAGGAACGAGGCTCTTTTCGCAGCTCAAAGGTTCTATACGGAGAATATTTCTATACGAGCGAAGCATCTTCTCGAGGATTGGTGCCAGGGGTAGACCATTGTGGCTCTTCGGGGGTTTCACTGCAAGTGTGTAATCCTTGGGGAAGGCCTTTTTGTTTCATCTTCTCTTTCTCTGTAAATTCTGTTCTCTTTTTCCTTTCTTTTTTAATAAAATTTTGGGGGAGAACACCGTCGAGTGGTTCCCCTCTTTTAAGTTTCAAAAAAGAAGAAGGAAGATTCATATACTGTGTCTTCAAGAGACTAAATGGGTTGGAGAGAAAGCAAGGGAGATCGAGAAGACATGCTTTAAACTTTGGTATTCAGGTAAAGTTAAGGGTAGTAACGGTGTTGGAGTGGTTGTTTATAAGGATTTGAAGGATTGTGTGGTTCAGGTGCAAAGATTCGGGGATCGGATTATTTTGCTAAAATTGGTGCTTGAAGAAGAAATTGTGAATATCATCTCAGTTTATGCACCGCAAATTGGTTTAGATGAAAGGACTAAACAAGCTTTTTGGGAGGATATGGATAAGATTTTACAAGGAATCCCACAAAGAGAGATGATTTGCATACGTGGAGATCTTAACGGGCATGTGCGAAAAGATACTTCAAGGTATGCTAGTGTTCATGGAGGACATGGTTTTGGGGATAGAAATGAAGAGGGAAAAGTCATTTTGGATTTTGTAACGGCATATGATCTTTTGATAGCGAACACTCTCTTCAAGAAGAGGGAGGAGCATTTAGTTACTTATAAGAGTGGGCCAATTAGAGCACAGATAGGTTACTTTGCGTTGAGGAGAAGAGATCGGCTGTGTTGTAAAGACTGCAAAGTAATCCTAGGAGAGAGTTTGACAACCCAACATCGCTTGTTAGTCTTGGATCTACAAATAAAAGGGCTGGTCAAGAAAAGGATGGTTCCTAAGATCACTAGAACTAGATGATGGAATCTGCCAGTGAAGCAGTCGAGCTTCAAGGAGAAGGTTTTAGAAGACTTATCTTGGGATTGTAGCAGAAGTGCAGACGAGATGTGGAAGACAGTGGCATCTTGTATCCGAAAGGTAGCCAAAGAGATGCTAGGTGAGTCAAAGGGAGGAGCTCCGAGTCAAAGGGAGGAGCTCCGAGTCAAAGGGAGGAGCTCTAGGTCAAAAGGAGGCTTGGTGGAGTGAAGGGGGGAAAGAGAAGCTAAACTTGACGATGATGTTTCTATGACTTTTCCAATTCGTCCCTTTAAAGATGGAACAATTATCCACTTGATGCACAATCTTCTACATGTGTTGCCAGAGTACTCCGATGAAGAGACTCATTTTAGTTTCAGTGACTCTGATAGACACAGTACAATGCACATATTCTCCGACAAGGAGACCCAGTTCAGGTCACACTCCAACCCTTTTGTTCCTCCTCACTGTCATCGACAATAACCGACATTTGTGTATGCATTGAGTTGATATTGTCCGTAGTGTCTTGTATTGTGAGTAGGGATGCAAAGATTACAGATATATCCATATCCAATTCGTCTCCATATCCGTTTTATATAAATTTTGATATTCATATCCGTATCCGTTTTAAAATGGTTATGGATGTCGTTTTGATATCCGCAAACCTATATATCCGTATATCCATTTTTATATATAAATATAGCTATAGATTTATTTTTAATCGTATATAACATAATTCTATATCTTCTTTTATCATATTTGTATAATTTTTATGATATAAACACATTTAGTAAATTTATATCATGTATATTCCATCCAATTTGTATATATTTAAGTCGATTCCATGTAGTATTTCTAACATTACTCGTATGCGATCAATATCCATTTTACATCCGTATTCATTTTTAAGGATATGGTAAGATAGTTTTGATATCCGTCAATATTCGTATCCGCATCGTGGATAAGGATACAATAATACTTATATCTATATTCGTATCTGTATGTTTGCATCCCTAATTGTGAGTTCTAGTGATTTATTTCTATTTGTCCAAGCTGAGCATTGCATGCTCAGCTTGAGGGGGAGTGTCGGAGTATATGCACCATGTGTAGATGGGTAATTGGATCATCTAGGGTCTAATTACCACATCCAGTGGTTTAGTCCTACATCTATTATTTGTGGGACATGGGGACTCAGTGGGGGCTATATAAGAAGCCCTACACCCATTGTATCAGATGAGAAAAGTGAATAGAAGAATCAACCTTTTGAGGCGTTTTCCTGTGGTTTTATCCCGCACCTTAGGAGTAGGGTTCCATGTACAAGTCAAGATATTCTTTATTATTCTTGTTCTTTATCTCCGACACGCTTCCGCATTTTTGATTTCCAACATCAACGTTTTAGAACTCTATGTGCCAACTTCAGGTTGATGCAGAGCTTACAGTGATGGTAGTTACGGTGGTCCATTGGGATATATATGGGGCCATTTTCCATGATGAGAGATTCTATATAGATAGTGTGGTGGAGCATATCAAGATCCTGCGAGATTCTCTGGCCTTGTTAATCTTATACTTACAACTTGTGAATATACTTTTTTTTGTGGGAATCTTCTCGATGCCCAACTTTTTTTCCTTAATAAAAACAAGTCATGATAAAATGAGCTTGACAATGGTGATACCACACTTGATGGTTATTTGTTGAATACATTGGTGACATTAAGCCATACAGAACACCTGGTCAGCAACCCAAAACTTTCATTTGCAGGTTGTTAAAATGATCGTGGAGGTGGTGGGTGGTGGTCTTGCGGTGGAATTGGTCAATTCGACGACTATTCTCGGTCGTTGCAGTGGTTGGCGGTCCCTTGGTGACTGAAAATATCACGACAATGGTAGAAGATTTTGAAGTGATTGGAGATGTCATGAAGATGCAGTGGTGGGTTGAAGATTCCATGGTTAAAGTAGTGGAGATGTTACACAATGACAGTTAGTGGTGATTAAAAACTTGGTCATAGTGGTGGATGTGGCAAGACTGGACGGTGGGGGTGGTGTTAATGTTATGATTTCGAACACCGATAAATGACCAATGCCCTCGTACCTGTTGGAGTATAAGTTGTATGCGCCTATTGTGTTGTAGCAGGGTAAATGGATCCTGGAGAAGATCCATTTACCCCGTCGAGTGTTTAGTCCCACATGGACCAGTGGTGGGACTTGGAGGCTCTGGGAAGGCTATATAAGGAGACCCAGACCTCCTGTACTCATTGAGAAAGTCAATAGACAAACACGCCCTATTTGAGGGCTTCTCCCGTGGTTTCATCCCGCTCCTCACGGAGTAGGGTTCCACGTTAAAAATCCCGTTGTTCTTTCTTGTTCTTTATCTTTTCCATGTTTACGCTTCCGCATTCTTCATATTTTATAACATGGTATCAGAGCAGGTTCGATTCTCGAGGATTTGTTCTTGAGATTTTTTTGTATTATTCGAGATTCGATTTTGATGTTATTATTCCGAAAGATCATATTTGATTGGAAGATTAAAGTTCAGTTCTAGGTTTTTTTTAAAAAAACCCTAGAATATCCAACAACAACGGCATCATCGTTCGACCAGGCGGTACTCTTGCCACCCCTCCCGTCAACGTTGTTTCAAGAATAGGTTCAAACAAGGGAACCGTAGAGGCGGCAGCGCATGCTCCCAATGCTCCCGACGGAGCCACCATCAGCAACATCTCCTCGTTGGAAATCATGTTTGAGTGACCCGATCGGCGCGAGACCTCCTCTTTCATCAGGCGGCATTTGGCGCACGCCCTAGCCGCACAAGGCGGTCCGCGCTTCTTCCTCGCACAACAACATCCAAGGCATCGCGGCGAGATCTAGGCATCCAACAGGCCAAGGGCACCCATCGGAGCATCACACAAGTAATAGGCGGAGGCGTCGTTGTCTCGCAGCGACATCCGAAGTCGCAGGTTAAAGGCGGTGTTCCTCCATCCCTCCGCCCAGGCAACGAACAACACCCCATCTTCCAGCCGCGTCGTGCGGCATCCCTTCAACGTGGTGGAGAACCCACTACCAACAGCGCATCCTTCTTCCAGATGACGCTTCCACTCTGCGGCGCCTTCATCTCTCTTCTTCATCGCACAAGAAGCGTGTCCTGTTCGGCGGCAGCCAGCAAAGAGCGGAGTAAAGAAGCTCGTGCGCGATCGGCGCCCCATCGGCTAGATCCTCCAGCGCCGCCTCCAAATGCCCTTCGCATCTCTCGCGAGCGGCAGTCTTCTGAAGAAAGGGTTCCCAAGAGGAACCCTAATTAAGGGCTCGCGCGGTGTTAGAAAAAAAAGAGGGTCCTATGTTGTTGGCCCGAGCGAGCATTTAAAAAAAAGGGGGAGGGCTAGCGGTCAGCAAAAAAAAAACACCAGCCCAAGTGAGCCAAGTGCTTTACAAAAAAAAAGAGGGCCACAGCTTTAGGCCTAAGTTTGGGTATTTTTTATAAAAAAATTGAAAAAAAAGGCACATACATAAAAAAAGCCGTATGCATTTTTCAAAAAAAAATATGTGAAGCAAAAAGCCGAAAAAAATGAACGGCTTAAAAAAAATTGCAAAAAAAAATGGCTTATAAAAAAAGCCGAAAATTTCGTGTTTGTTTACCCCATCATTGTTGTCTTCTCCCAACTTGGTCGACGTCCATGTGTTCCGACAAGTATGGGAGAAAGGGGGAGTATAGGTAGAGTCACAGGTTTTGATCCAGATTCCAGATTCAGATATCAGTCTCCAGACCAGCCAGATAATCAGACTCTACAGTTCGGTTTCAGACTTGACGATTGTTGTTCCGAATCTGCAGTTCAGACACGCACAAGGATGCGGTCTTATTTCAGATGAGCATATGTTGCCATCAGTTGTTCATGGTCCCCATCATTATTCTTGTTTTGTCGGCCAGAGTTTTCATGTGAGCCATAGGGACTCCAGAACAGAGGACCATTCCCTATGCCATTGAGGGCAAGGGTTTTCATGTGGTATCATAGGTACACCAGAGCAGTGCACCATTCTCTGAGCTAGATGGGAGAGTCCCAGTTCTCCGACGAGGAGACTTCAGGTGCAGTTTCAGACTCGATGGTCAGATTCCGAGTCTTCAGTTGACTCACACTCCAGCCCGTTCGTCCTCCTCACCTGCACGGCATGAGAAGCAACGTCCTCGACTGCAGCAATGTGCGGGTTGGGTTGATATTGTCCGTAGTGTCCTGTAGCGTTGAGTTGAGTTTCTTTTTGTTTGTCCAAGCTGAGCATTGCATGCTCCAGCTTGAGGGGGAGTGTTGGAGTATAAGTTGTATGCGCCTATTGTGTTGTAGCAGGGTAAATGGATCCTGGAGAAGATCCAATTACCCCATCCAGTGTTTAGTCCCACATGGACCAGTGGTGGGACTTGGAGGCTCTGGGAAGGCTATATAAGGAGCCCCAGACCTCCTGTACTCATTGAGAAAGTCAATAGACAAACACGCCCTATTTGAGGGCTTCTCCCGTGGTTTCATCCCGCTCCTCACGGAGTAGGGTTCCACGTTAAAAATCCCGTTGTTCTTTCTTGTTCTTTATCTTTTCCATGTTTACGCTTCCGCATTCTTCATATTTTATAACAATACCAAGTGGAGAATAATGAGAGAATGCTGTATTCATGAATGACCATTTTCCTTTTTATACAAGAATAATGAGAGAATGCTGTATTCATGAATGACCATTGGAGAGTACACAGAAATATGAAAATACCCGGAAGAGTTACATCTCTTGTATTCTAACAGGAACTTTAATTATGTATCACCTCTTTTTCATCCCTGCTCTTCATCTCATTTTCGAACAATTTCTCCATCCTTCATTCTTCTGTTCTACATCAATGTTCTAGGAAAATTGTTATTCAATTGAGGGGGTTTCGCTATACTTTTGAAGGTAATTTTGTTTTGTATGACATCACGAGAAATGTGCCACAAAGACTTGATGACTTCATGATGTTGTTGGGGGACCTGTCGGAGGTGAATGGCATCGTTGGGGGTAGGGATCATTTTGCTTGGAAAGAGTGCAGATTCTCGGTTAAAAAGGCTTATCGTCTCTTTTCTTGTACATTGGTTGACATGCCGGAGGATCTCAATTAAGAATGCAGACTTATCTGAGCTAGCGAAATTCCGATGCTGATCAAAGTTTTCTTCTTGTTGGCGAGGCATGGTTGGCTGTTATCCAAAGTTCATAGAGACATGATGTTGCACACTGGGGAGACGTTGTGTGATAGGTGCAGACTGGAACAGGAAGATCTGAACCATGTCTTCTTCAATTGCAGGACATCGTTGGCGGTATGGGAGGGGGTGAAGATCCAATGGCTTCAATTTGCGGATGTCTCATCGTTTTAGACTTCCATCAGATCGGCTGGTGGAGTTCCTAAGAGGATGCTTCCGTGACCTTTGCTATCCTCTGGTCAATTTGGTGTGCTACGAATGAGACATCATTTCGGGGACAATCTTTCCATCCGGAGAATGTTCCAGGTCACTTCATGGCACTTAGAAATCTTTGGGACTGTGCGTAAAATCTAAATCCCAATAGTTGTATTCTTCCCTAACTTTTTATTGTAGTTTTGCTGCTATCCTAATATAATATTGTGGCGGGTCCTAACTTGGGACTGCACCCTCTTTCCTCTAAAAAAGATCTTTTTGCTTGGTACTGAAGGGACGATTCTGGTTGTTTTGGGACTTAATGTTACTTGTTGCTATCCTATCAAACTTGACAAGTTCTGTAAATATTAAAGTTCCTTCTTGGACTTTCTTGTAGCTCCTTTTGGAGTGATAACCGATAAATAGAAACGATGCAATTTCTTTGTCCATCTAACTTATGATGTTAGATATTATTGATCCATACGAAGGTCGACGTGAATTATATGAAGCTTACTTAAGCAGAGAGGAAGGTTAGAGAGGGATAATTGAGATGGATAACTTTTTTATATGAGCCATGCTTCCTGTCGAATGCTTTCTGTCCACCTATCCCTTTGCTTACGCCATTCATCTCTTAGAAAGGTGCTAACTTTCGCATTGTGTTTGATTAACCTAAATCGGTGTAGGATAAGGAAATTAAACTTCATGTTGAAACTAGGATATGGATCTGATGAGTTTAAAGTTCCGTTATAGATTATTGACTTGTGTCTTCCTCATCTATTGATTCATTTGGGGGAGAAAAGCGGTTAGAAATCAGCAATGCGGAAGCATAATATTAGAGAAATAGAATAAACATGAAGAACACCAGGATTTTATGTGGAACCCTACTCCGTGAGGAGCGGGATGAAACCATGGGAGAATGCTCCAAAGGGCTTGTGTTTTCTGTTCACTTTTCTCATCTGATACAGTAGGTGTGGGGCTTTTTATATAGCACACTTCGACTCTCCAAGTCCCATAAATAGTCGATGTGGGACTAAACCACCGTATGTGGTAATTGGACCCTAGAGTGATCCAATTACCCATCACTACGATGATGCATACTCCAACACTCCTCAAGCTGGAGCATGCAATGCTTTGCTTGGACATAATAATGTACTAAACCTTCTCCCACTATAAGTAGGGTCGGCTTCATGGATTCTTGTTCAAATCCATGTTGAAAGATTCGACTATATGCGTGAACATATAGAAAAAAAATCTCAAACTCAGAATACAAGGCACTACATACAATATCATTTCAAAGCATACTTTATTGTCGGTTGCTATTGAGGACGTTGCTTCTCATACCATGATGGTGTGGAGGAACCAAAAGTCTGGAGTGTGAGTTGAACTAGGTCTCCTTGTCAGAGAATATGTGCTCCTACTACGTCTGTCAGAGCCACTGACACTGGAATGAATCTCTACCTGGAGAACTTTGCCCGCAACTACTCCCTTCTCTGAAGGGCCAAACTGGAGAAAATTGGGGAAACATCCTCGACGGAGTCCACGGTTGCTGGAGGATGGAGTCTGAAAGTTTCCTCGTCGGAGAACTGGGTCTCTCTTATATTGGCTTAGAGAATGTGATATCTATTTTGGAGTTTTTATAGATCACATGAAAACTTTGAGACTGAATCAAAAATGTGGTCCTCAAATAATGATCGTACATCTGCAATCAAACTGAAGGCTCTAAAACAATCTGTCGAGTATGAATCTGACAATCTGTAGAGTCTGAATCTGACCAGTAGAGTTTAACATGTACCTTAGAATCTGAACTGAAAATCTGTAAAATTTTACACATACTCCCCCTTTCTCCCATACGAGTCGGAAAACGACATCGACCAAGTTGGGAGAAGACATGAAGGTGGGCAGCATAAAAAATAATCTCTCCTTTTTTATAAGGCATCATCATCTATTTTTTCGACCTTTTTTTCATACGTTTTTTGGTATGATCGCCCATTTTTCCTTTTGCGTATGATTTTTAGGTGCACACTTTTTTTTTCAAAAAAAAAATCGTGGCCTAGTTAGCCCAAACCTTTTTCTGACTCACGGCCCAAATAGAGCCCTAAAAAATGCAGCCTCGGGCCTCTGCCCAATTAGGCCTGGAAACTTCTTTCTCCCTTATTATTTTTCAAAATTAGGCCAATTTACCTCGCAATTGGGCCCAAATGATGGCATCGCCCTTTTTGGGCTATTCAGGGTTCCCATCGGGGAACCCATCCCACTCGATGGGGCTTTATAGCCTGGATCTCACTGTCGCCTGAGGTACCGTAGGAAGAAGATGACGTATGGGGAGCAACAAGTAGGGGGGTTTGATTGCATGTACACAAATGGAAATCAGGTGTTTCCACCTGGAGGTGAGATGGTGATCTGGATCTGACTTATTGATCAAGGGGAGGTATCATTGCGGGATCCATTGTCTGTTTTGGTGGGATTCTTGATGAACATGTGCAAAACCAAGACTTGGTGTCTGCATGCAATTTGGTCGAGGAAGGAGGCATCACATTCACCTATAGGTCACAACAAGAGGAAGAGGATTAACTCCCCTTGCTCTTTTGTCTTCAACTAACTAGGGTTCCATGATAGGAACCCATCTCCCGCCTCAATTATTAATCAACCTCCAGTGCGAGGAAGAAGGTTAGCACTGGTGATTAGATTACTTGCATAGATTATGGGCAACATGGCGGTGTAGGGTTGCCGTTGTTGCTACGGTGGATCCAAAAAGATATTGATTCTTTTTCTCTGATTTCCTCTTCTCAAGAAATGTGTATGTGAAATAATAGGGTTCTGGAAGCCCTTGACCTGGAAATATAGGAGTCGTCACCTGACGACGTTGGACTGTGTTTCTCTGATGGACTTTCGTGCATGGAGATGCCCTAAGATGACGATGGGCATGACTTTTAAGAAATTGACTTCTTGTTTGCCATTGAGATTTCACCACTCGATTTTACTTCATCTTGAAGATCTAGTCAACAAAAAGTCCCAAACTCGTACTGCAGAACTTTACGTTAGAAATTGCGCAACAACTAGATAGTAGATCTCGGATCTGATCTCTGACACGACAATAATATGCAACCTGCTCGCAGAGTTGGGGATTCTGATCCGCTCTGAACATGCAAAATTTAGGGTTTTACAAAACCCTAGAATTGGTTGGCGTCGACGAAGAAAAATAGGATTTTAAGAAACCCTAGAAATAAATCTTGAACTTGATCGCGTACTTGAACAATACAGGATAATAATATTCAAAGAAAAATCTTCAAAAACAACCATGTCAATCTAATCTCTAATGAATCAAGAACATAACTAAATTCTCGAGAAGCGAACCCGCTCTGATACCATGTTAGAAATCAACAATGCAGAAGCATAACATCAGAGAAATAGAATAAACATGAAGAACAACAGAATTTTATGTAGAACCCTTCTCCGTGAGTAGCAGGATGAAACCACGAGAGAATACCTTAAAGGGTTTGTGTTTTCTATTAACTTTTCTCATCTGGTACAATTAGTTTGGGGCTTCTTATTTAGCCCTCACTGACTTTCCAAGTCCCACAAATAGCCGATGTGGGACTAAACCACTTGATGTGGTAATTGGACCATAGAGAGATCCAATTACCCGTAACTACAATGATACATACTATAACAAAAGCGTAGTTTGAAGTATGAATATCCATGTGGCGTTTCCCCTGGCTTCGGTCGAGGCCAAGCCGCGGTCGTATTCAGATCACAATCCACTCATGTGGTGTTCTGGGGATGCCCCAGTGCAGAGGGGCCTATTCAGGTACGAGAAGTGCTGGTTATTGGAGGACAACTTCAGGGAGCTCGTCACGTCTCACCGGGCGAAGGTGGTGGTTTTGGGATCCGCCGCCTCCAGGTTTGTCCAAAAGCTGTCTTCCCTGAGGGTGCGGTTAGCGGCTTTCAAAAGAGAGACGAGGGCTACCAGGTGTGCTGCTAAGAGGGACGCGGAGGAGGTCATTCGGAAGATGGACGCGCTGGAGGACCTCAGGGATCTTTCGCCTTTGGAATTGGAGTCTCGTGCAGTGGCTCAGAAGAAAGTATCCGCGGAGGAAAAGAAGCGCATCACGGAGTGGAGGCAGAGGTCGAGAAACAATTGGCTTCGGGTGGGGGATGCGAATACGTCCTTCCATCGTATTGCTAGTGGGAGGCGCAGAACCCATGCCTTGCGTTCCGTCGTCGTCGAAGGGGTCAGCGTGGATGGGAACAAAGAGATGGGAAGAGCTACTGCGGATCACTTCAAGAACGACTCTTCTGCAACTCTTCCTCGGAGGTGGAAATGGTTGGGCCCGGATACTAGGACTATGGCGAGGTCTTCTTGGGATGATCTACTCCGTGATGTAGCCTTGGAGGAACTTAAGGATGTGGTCTGGGACCTGAATGACGACGCTGCACCTGGCCCTGATGGTTTCCCGGTATCGTTTTACAGAGACTTTTGGGACCTCGTTGATCAGGAGGTGCTTGAGGTGGTCTTGGAGTTCTGTCAGGGGAACATGGGTTTTGACCGTATCAACCGTGCACTCATCGTTTTGCTGCCCAAGTCTTCGGCACCGACCTCCATCGGGGACTTTCGCTCTATCGCTATATCAAACGCCCTTTACCTGATCACGGCGAAGGTCTTTACTGCTAGGCTGAACGCCGTTCTTGGGAACCTTATATCGCCTGCCCAATCTGCCTTCGTTCCCGGGCGACAGATATCCGACTGCATCACTCTCGCTTATGAAATCATCGCGGACTGGTGGAGGAGGGGTACGAGCGGTGTCTTTTGGAAGGTGGATTTTGCAAAGGCGTACGATAGCCTCGACTGGAGATTTCTGTGGTCGGTGCTGCGGAGGAAGGGATTCCCGGACAAATGAATATCTTGGATGAGGCGCTGTGTCACCACGGCTTCATTTTCGGTCATGATCAATGGTCGGCCGGAGAGGGGTCTGATCCAACCTCGTAGGGGGGTGCATCAGGGGTGCCCCCTTGCGCCCTTGCTATTCATCTTTGCGGCCGATGTTCTGTCTGATATTGCATCTCATGTAGTCAGCCATGGCTTCTCTTGCGACTATTCGAGGGTGGGGGTGCTGTTTCCGATCATTCAGTACGCTGACGATACCCTTTTCCTCATCGAAAGGGGTTTTGAGGAGGCTAATGGCATGACTGTGGCTTTAGAGATCTTTGCCGAGTTGTCTGGTTTGTTTAAGAATGATAACAAGTCTGTGTTCATCCTTTTCGGTCGTGCGGAGCAGTTGGCGGATAGGCTGGCGGTGGTCTTAGGTTTGGGCCGCGCTTCCTTGCCGATTGATTACTTGGGCACGCCTTTGGCCCTGGGCGAAGCAAGGATGCACGATTGGCTGAGGGTGGTAGAGAAGGTAGAAGTGAGGTTGGCTGGTTGGAAGGCCGCTATACTTTCGATGGGTGTTAGATTGGTCTTGCTGAAGGCCGTCCTCTCTTCCATCCCCATCTATTTTCTTTCTAATCGCAAGATGCCTAAGGGGATTCGGGCGCGGCTGGAGAAGCGGATGCACACCTTTTTGTGGGGTAGCCATGCAAGTGGAAGCAGAGGGATCCATCTGGTGGGGTGGGAAGATACCGCACACACAAAGAACCATGGGGGTCTGGGGGTGAAGTCGCTCGAGCAGATGAATGAAGTGCTGTTGCTTAAGTAGGCTAGCAGGGTGTGGGGGCCGGGGAATGATCTCGTTTGCACGGTGGTCCGTAGGATCTATGACGTGAGGGGGCACCGCCTTCGCAGCCTGGCAATCTCGCCTCCCCGACCCCCTTCTGGTGGGGCGTGGTGAAGACTTTCGTGAAGAACATTGCCCTTTTTAGGCCGGTCCTTGGGGGAGGGGGTCCTTCTCTTTTTGGGCAGATGATTGGTCGGGGCGCTTCCCCCGTTTGTATGCGCTGGCGGAGGAGAAGCTCTGCTCAATTGCGGAGTGTTGGGCTGATGGAATCTGGTGCCCAACTTTCTCCGCTAATCTGTCCGATCAGAGATTTGAGGAATTTTTGGCCCTGCTTGACGCCGTGAGGGAGGTGGGGCCTCCTTGCGGGGGGCGGGATCATTGATGTTGGCGGGAGGGTCCGTTCTCGATTAGGAGGGCCTATGGGGCCATCTCCAGGCCGCCGTCGGCTAACTCGGAGTTGTTGATCAGGGACTGTGCAATTATTTGGGCTCTCAGGCTTCCTGAGAGAATTGGGTTCTTCTTGTGGTTACTCAGGAGGAAGAGGCTGATGACGCGAGATCGGTGCGCCATGCTTCTTGGCGTCATTTCGGACAGGTGCCTAATTTGTAATGATGCGATTGAATCTGTGGAGCATCTCTTTTTCTCATGCCCCATGGTCTCTCAAATATGGCAAGAGGTTGGCTTAGCGTGGTGCTGCAACGACGACTTTCAGGCCTTCTGGAGTTCGATCCACGCAAATCTGATCAGACCTAGGAGGGAGCGGATGTATCCCATGCCTATTCTATGGGCGGTTTGACGAGGAAGGAATGACTTGTTGTTCTCGGGTCAAAGATTTTATAAGGAGAACATGGGGGTGTTTGCCAAACGCATGGTAGAGAACTGGGTGTTGTAGTGGTTTTGTGGGGCCGGTGCGTGATCTGTTTTCTTCCTTGTATTTACTTATTTTTTTGGAATAAATAATCATGGGGCGGACACCATCGAGTGTTTTCCCCTACCTTTTAGACTTCAAAAAAAAATGAATATCCATGTGGTTGGTTAGGCGAAGAGGCTTTTCATAAAGGTATATGAATGTAAATTCTTGGTGGTTTTGTATGATGTATGCTCCTTTCGTGGATATAAGAATAAAAATGTTAATTACCTTCTCGTCGACTGTCATGTATAGATAAGGGAAACAATCATGTGTTCTTGCAAAATCTTTAGAGAAGTTATATTTTACCAAATATGTATATACGCGAGATCAGAAGTAAGCTATCGCGACTAAAAATAAGGAATTGTGGTAGCAAAGGAATTATATGGTGTGTACATAATGTTATTTACATTTCTCAATCCTTGTTCTTGATATGGATGCATCATGCACTTGTGATCACATTTTTTATTCCACAAAAGGGGAGACACCCGCAATGGTGTCCGCCCCAACTTTATTAAGATACTAAAAGTGGTCTATAGATACGAGAGCCAGTTCTCGAGAAGAGATCTAGCAAGATGCAATAAATTCTCAACATAGACTATTCACCTCTGAATATCATGCCATTGCCCGACAATCAACCAACTGTAGGAAAGCTACAAGTCACCATACTTCTAATGCAGATCTGGACTGATTTGCGAGAAGGCTCACCCAAAAGCTAGAGTATGAGGAGGTATCTACCTAGGGGATGTCAGCAGACTCCCAAACCTGACGGGCGCAAGGGCTTGCTTACAACAAATGTGTGAGATTTGCGGGAGCTAAGCTACATGTCATGCAAGAGCAATCCTCTCCTGTGTGGAAAATGGCATGGCGAACCTTGGTTAATATCTTCTCAATCCACAAAAAAGCCGTTATCTTCAAAGGAACTCGGAGCTTCCAGTTGAAAGCGCATTCCTTCTTTAGGGAACCTAATGAAGGGTTGGGTGAAGCTATGAGTGCAATGTAGGCCTTGTTGATGAAAAATAGCCATCTCTCCAAATTTGATGATCCCGTCCTGTACACGTGCCAGAGAAGCGGGACGTGAGTCCAACATTCCAAAGAGATCTTAGATGTGCTGGTCTGAGAGATCTGATGAGAACATTGGCATCCATTGGTTTTCCACCCATGTGCTCTGCAAGGTGGCTTTATGGTTGAAAGCCAACGCGAAGCAGCGAGTGCAATTATCTGACCAAAGTCTGAATAAATATCCGTCACCCATAACTAGTCTACAATTCATGAATCATTGCGCTGACTCCCTTCCAAAGTATTTTTTTTGAATGGAAAAGGGTGGCATCCTATCATGGGACCCACCTCAAAAAGGTATATATATATGTAAAGACAAGAAAATTACAAAATTTTACATGTTCCAAGATTTACAAAGTGCCCTACAGTGCTCAATCATATTAACAGAATAGAAAGTATGTCCCCCGAAGATGACGTTGTTTCTGGCGTACCATATTGTCGATAATAGCCCAAAAGGAAAGGCGCTATCCTCGTGCCCAAAATCATAGATTGAATGAATATCCATCCAAAAGCTTGAGCAGTCCTGCCCATGCTGCCACGACAGACTTGCCCTTTTCCACACTTGAGCCGATCATGGACATGAGAAGAACTCCCTTCCAAAAGGCTGTCGGTGAAAAATGTGATCTGGGGCAATGGAAGGGTGCAACTGGAGTTTATAGACTTTTCAAAATAGGAGGCAAACAAGGTCATTCCTGCTTCCCCAAATTCGTCTTGCCCATTTGAGCATGAGGGCTTTGTTCATGTCTCCAACCTACAGATCCCAAGCACACCCTCGTTCAGAGGAACAGTAATTGTGTTCCATTTCACAAGGTGTATAACTTTGCTGTTAAATGATCTCCTTAAGAATCCTCTCATGCAAGCTTTAAAATGTCTGCGGATCCCTACAGGAACAAATGTGTAGACATGAAAAACACTGGTACCACTGCCAGAACCACCTTCAAGAGCACAAGTCTCCCACTTCCTCTCCCACTTCTTGATAGGCATAAGGATTTCCACCCTGCTAACTTCCGCTCAAGACTTCCACCACCAATAGCCAATCGACTTGACATAGCTGCCCCTACAGAGCAGCAAGCCCAAGTAACTCAACGGAAGACCACCTTCTCGACGTGGAGGTAATCCTCGCACAACTCTCCAGTCTCCACCTCAACCTTAGTGAGACCAAGCGGTACAAAGATGGATTTGGATCTATTGATGGCAATAGGAAAGCTCGCCAAAAATGTCAAGCACTGTGCTCATGCCTCTGATGGCTGCACAGCCACACTCAATGAAAAAGACGGTGTTAGCATACTGCAACAATGGTACAAATCTATTACCATTGTCATACCTTGTCATGCCTCCTCTTTGCACCAATTGTCTAACGGTGATTGCTAGAGCATCAATGACAATGATAAAATGCGAAGGGGCTAATGGACACCCCTGCTTGATGCACTCTTGTGACTGAAGAATGCCCCTCTCAGGTTTCCTATTCACCAGGACCTCCATCGACATAGTGGTAATGCGGTTTTTCATCTAGGAAACCCATGTATATGTGAATCCACATTTTGCCATAGCAGCCCAAAGGAAGCGGCAATTAACGCTGCCATATGCTTTCATAAAATCAATCTTCCATAAAAACTCCCCGAGAGATTTTGAGCTTACAATGCCCTGCTATCTTCGAAGCTAAGAAAATGATGTTCATCATCGAACGATCTGGGACAAATGCAGTTTGGACTTCGTCAATAAGATCATCAAGAACAACGCGTAAGTGGTTGGCCAGTACTTTAGCCACTATCAAATAGATTGTATTAGAAATGGCAATGGACATGAAGTCCTCCACTCTCTTCGAGATCTCCTACTTCAGAAGGAGAAAAATAAGGTTCTTTTTTAACCTCTCGAATCCATGATTTCCTGAAACAACCATCACATTCATAACATCACCACGTACCATCAATCGGAATTCCTTGAAGAAGACAATCAGGAAGCCATCTGGACCCCATATCCCATATGCATTAAGCTCCCAAACTATAGTACAAACTTCATCAGTATTGATCTCTTTGGTGAGTTTAATTCCTTGTTATGGCATCAATAATGAGTTGTCTTGGCCCCGCCAACTCCAGTCACAACAAACACTCCTACGACCCATTCTCTTGAAGACGTTTACCACCACGTTTGTTGCCCACTAACTGAATGTATAAAGTTCCACCTTCGTCCATTGGCCACTGAGTGAAAAACTTGGTGTTAGCGTCCTTTTCCTTGATCGATTGCTGCCTGGATCGGTGACGCCACTCAACCTCCTACTTGTTGTCTTCCTCTTAAAGTATAGTCCGCCGATTTATCTGCTCTGCTAGTTCAGACGACAGTTGGTCCTGCATGTCCTCCAATCCTCCATGCCTGACCGAACTTCCACTCGTGTAGTTTTACGTAGGTTTCAGATCTCCTTCTTGTAGGTACACTTCTTTGATCTCAAGGTTGCAAACTTACGGTACACCGTCATGGTGGCTGAACCGTTACAATGCGAAGAAGTGCAAACCTCTTTGACCATATCTCTGAATCCAGGTTCAAGAAGCCACGACTTCTTGAAGAGAAAAAGAGAAATGGGGGATCAGACATTCTCCTACTCTCCAAAGCAGTGGCGTGTAGTCGGGTCTGGATCGAGGGAGAGATGAAATTGTGTAAAAGGGAAGACAACTGACAACGATCACGAGTGGAGAAAGCGGTCCGACCTAAATCTGGAACCGGAGTTCCTTAACGTGTGGCGATAATCATCTGCATCTAAGACCTCCAATTGTAGAATTTGGATTGTTGAGAAATCCTTAGCCGTGTGAAGATCCTCCCAAAGGCTCTGCCTATCATCTCTCTCCGTTGGGCCATACAGACTTGAGAATACTCTAAACTCTCTAGTATGCTTGTCCCTCTGCAGCACGAAGATCATAAGCGTCCCCACAACCTCCAAAACATGTTCGGAACAATCGATTTTTCAAGCTACAGGCAACCTCCTGAGCTCCCCGTCATGTTTATAGTACTCGGGATCCCCTAATGATCTCCACAACTAACTGGACGAAGCACAGATTTTGGTCTCTTGCGAAAGCACAACATTACCATGCTACTCAACAAGCATTCTCCTAATGGCTCCCTTGTTCTCCATGTCTCCAAGACCTCTCACATTCCAACATATGACCTTCATGGCAAAACGTTCGTGACTCGTGTGGAGGTGTACACTACACCTGCATCCCTAGCAATCTTTGCTCTTAATTCACGAGCTTTAAGTTCATCAAAAATGCGCCCACTATTGGAAAGGTGCCCATCAAGATCCTCTAACATCTTCTCTTCACCGTCTTTGTTGGTTGAAAAATCCCTCAATGACGGAGGACCCATCATTGATGCCCCAACAGCAACACTGTGAGCTGTGATCGACCTCTTGCTCTTGTAATCCCTTAGCCCTTCATGAAATGGCTTTTTCCTCACTTGTACCTCTTACGCTTTTTCTTCTGTCCATCTTCTACTACTACACCATTAGATGACTTGGCTGCCTGCTCGCCACTGCTCTCCTTAAAGTGGCGAATTCCCCCATTGACCGATCGAAAAATTCTCACGCGGAGCATCTGATGAGGCTCCACTAGCGAATGCTTTTGAAGTTGGCTACTTTCCTCGCTTCACCTCTCCAGCATCTTCGGCCAAAACACAAACTACAAATGGAGGGGTTTGAAGTCTGAATCCCTCGGAGCGAAGATCCAGGAACCTTTAGGGTTCTTTTGGCTCCCCTAATTGGTCACAACCTCTTCGCCAATCAGGTTTGGATCCCCATGAGTCTCTTCGCCAATTGGATTTAGGTCTCCATCGAGTTGAAATTTAGATCCATCTAGCTTTGACTCGACAATCGGTCCCCTTTTAATTAGATCGATGCTTTCCTGCTGGAGACAATGCAAGGCTGATCCAAAGTTTTCTGTCTCATTAACTCGATTGGATTTGTGCATCATTTTTGTATTAGGTAAGAATCCTTCTTCTGAATCCTTTGTTGAGCACAAAAGGAGAGTTGAGTTGTTTTCATCAACACCTCGCGAGAGATCAGGTAGCTACCCTTTAATGGGGCCAACCTTCTGACTTGGAGTCATTGGGTGAAGAAGCTGTTACCCTTTAATGGGGCCAACCTTCTGACTTGGAGTCATTGGGTGAAGAAGCTCTATAACCTGGATATGAAACCTTGCCTGACCAACCAACATAGCAAGGTTTCAAGGCGTGGCTAGATTCTTCCTGACCACGATGGAAAGAATGACGGCTCAGACATCCGAGCCCAGTGAAAGACCATCTGAAAGAATCTCGTGAACCATACCCATGTCTCGAAGGGCCACTCAGAGCGAGTGAATGTTTCTAGAGAGAAGAGGAAGTCCTTCAACTTTGATCACCTTTTTCTTCTCTTCAAGTTCACCATCTGTGAATCACGAATGCCTCCAAGAAACATAGCCCTCCCACTTGCTCTCTAATAGGAGCGCATGCTCTTCGTCCCGACTAAGACCTCAAGCACACTACACTCTTTTTTCCAAGGTCCCTGCAAAACTTCATGTAGTAATCATGCAACCCACAACGAAATAAGGACGGACCCACAGGAGTGTATTTCTTGTGGCTAACCAATGTCCAACCTTCGTCGGACGCCCCCTCTCTTGTCACGGAGTCCCTCGCTAACCCAAGTGACCTCTTGCTTCCAACCTTTGCTCCTCTCTCCACACCTCTCTCCATCTGTTTTTGTTTTTGTTGTTGTTCATGAGCAAGTGTTCTTGGTATTTCGTCAAACCGTTGAGCCCTAATGGTCTTTAAGTAACCCAATGATGTGGCAGACTTGGTGAAATGTTAAACAGTGCTGATATTCTAAAACAGAGCTAATGCTTATTGCATCTTCTGAGATTTGAACCTGTGTGAGAGGTCAAGATTGGTTGAGCTATGCTGGATGAGATCCAGACATGATTTAGTGTTTTATTATCAATTTGGGATGGACGTGGATCTTGAGTAGCCATCTTTTGCTACATAATATATTTCTATGCTGTTGATATTGACCATTCCTTCATCGATGCCATCGAGTTTTGTCCTCCTTGTTTACTTCATAACATTGTTCTTTGTAGAAAATGTACGTGATCTGAATACAGAGTGCATGCCTTCTCCTTTTCAAACTTTTTTGCACTTTTTAAATTTAAGCATGTACACATATGCATGTTTTAGGATTATCCCTTAACATTAATGCTAAGCCTAACCTCCTTATATAACTTTCATTCACAATTTGTTGCCTTTTTTAGATTACTATTATTATGGTACAGACCTCTCAAAAGTACATACAGGTTCTTTTAATTTTCTTTTTAGCATTAATATTAAGCATAACCTCATTATATAACTAGCATTCACAATTTGTTGCCTTTTTTAGATTACTATTATTATGGTACAGACCTCCCAAAAATACACACAGCTTCTTTCAATTTTCTTTTTAACTCTGTTTATGTGCTAAAACCAGTGATGAGCAAGTCTCTGCATCTTCTATAGATGCTATTGTGAAGCTGGCTTCATCACCTGAAGGGATGGTATGGCATATTCTGGATTCACTGATGTTTCTTTCATCCTTTAATTGTGATGTTACTTCAAAATAAATATTTTTTATTTTAATGATTTTCAGAGTATCATTTTTCCAGAAAATGAAAGAGATGCTAGATATCTTAAAATTGCAGCTTCTCAGTCTTCATCACTGGTAATGGCTATCATTCTGGTTATTTTTATCTGCACATTTAAGTGTAATTATCTTATTTATCTTGGGTCGTGTCTGTTTTATAGTGCATCTACTTTCAACATTATGCATTCTTCTCCATAAAATATGTAGACTGCTTTTCTTTTTTTTAATGGTATCTTTTTCATCTTGGACAGGCAGGTCAATCGAACATTCTCCAGCAAACAGCTTATTTTCTTTATATTTTTTAATTGAAAATCGTTTGACCATTGGTTTTCTAGTTGAACGCATTCTATATTGAGATTAAGATGGTCCATGCATTTCTTTTCTAGAAAGTTAGGTCAGATCTATGCAACAAGTTTTCCTTTAATTTACGTTTTGTTCGTGGCATCATATCTGGTCAGGAAGTGGCTGGATAATAAATTGAATGACTGGAGTTTATTCCTATTGTTAGACGGTGGAAGATTTGTTTCGGTTAAATCAGTTCTATTTGGTGTGGGTCGTTTCCATGTTTGATCTTGGGTGTTTGGATGGGGGAAAACAAGGAATGGTAAATTGAGTTAGACTGAGATGTTGCCAGGATTGAATAGTCTAAGTAATTCGGTGGTATGAGCAGATGTCCGTACATAGGGGTGCACATGGTTTGGATTGGATCGGATTTTAGCTTAATCCTTGTCCAATCCGTACTTAACGGATTTTGGATTTTTCCAATCCGATCCAATCCATTGAAAATATATATCCAATCCAATCCAATTCATCAGATTACGGATTGGATCGGATTGGATCGGATTTTTAATACTCACATATTGTCACCACATAAAGATCAAACAAAATAAAGAAAATATATGCATTTCATGTGTCTAACTCGTGTAGATAAGTGAACCATCTCAATTAATCGAGATAGTAATTAAGCACACATCAAGTTAATCGAGATACTAATTAAGCACACATCAATATAAAATAAATGGAATTAGGTTCTACGACAAGTTCAAGATGTGACAAGATAAAGCTTGGATATCATATATACTAATAGACACTTTTAGATATTTCTCTCCAATTAATGTATAGAGGAACAACAAAATATCTCTCAAAGAGTTAATGCAAGGTGGTTGAAACAGTCAAAATTTTCAGACGTTATTTGTGATAACAAATTAACAATCCCCAAGTTGGATGGTTCACTTGTAACCATATAGTCTGGGATAGAACGGATATGCAACAAGGTCAAGAATTAGTTGTAAAACTAAAAGGTAGAGAGATAACTCGTGGGAGGGAGAACGTACCACAACTCCATAGCAATCCGTGAGGGAGGCGGCACCGCGGTGACGCACGAGGAGGGAGGTGTCGAGGTTGTGTTGTGCCATGAGAGCGCCGCACGCGCAAGGGAGATGGTGCTTCGTCCCACGCCCGAGGGAGATAGTTCTTTGTTGCACGCGTAGCTAAGGGAGTCGGTGAAATAGCATCCGGTCGAGAGTGGGTTCGTACCTTGCGGTTGCAGGTTGTTGCTAAGGGAGAGCTTTAGGTCACGGATGGGAGGGCGGGGGACATGCGGCTATGAGCTGCTGCCGGGGGAGAAATTTAGGTCACCTAGGGGAGGGTGGGGGAGGGATTGGGAATTTAGGAGGGACTCACGGGTGGGAATTGGGAAATTACGAGGGATTTGGGTTTTTGGAAAGTGGGTAGGGGCTAATCTTAGGCGGGATGGTGAAATGTATGGGGTAATTTGAAGATTTAAAAAGAGATAGTTTTGGATATTTAGAAATAAAAATGGGGTCTCAGTTATATTTAACTATATAATCTGCACTAATGATAAGAAGGAAATATTATATATAGTATTTATTTATTTGTTAACGGATTAACGGATTGGATCGGATTGGATTTGGGTAACGATCCAATCCGATCCATAATTTAACGGATTTTCAAAATCTCAATCCGATCCAATCCATTAGAATGACAAAACCAAACCAATCCAATCCCATAACATCGGATTGGATCGGATTACGGATTTTATCCGATCCATGTGCACCCCTATCCGTACACTTAGTAAATAAGATTGTGTTAGTGAATTTTTTGTTGGTAAGTGATGTTTTATTCATAAATTGTTGTGTTGCCCTTTGTGTTTTGAGGGTTATCTGGCAAGGGGGTTGAGACGGTGGTAATTGAAGGGTTGGAGGGTGCTCGTGGTCCATCATATGGTGTTGCCCTCATTTTTAAGATGGTGCTTTGGTACCTTAGCAACAATGGCTAGGATATCAGGGATCCCTTTTCGGTGTCGGATCCTCAATTCAGTTTGGCATGTCTTGTCCCTCATTGGAGAGGCCACGAGAAGTTATTAACAAAGGGTTATAACCTAGTGAGGGCACACTGGTATCATGATTGAGGGGATTGTCATGAAGGGGCCTTTGCATATGGAGGTGAAGGTTGGATGCACACCGCTGTTGTTATGTGTTGAGTTGATGGTTGGATATAAGATTTGGTTGGAAAGTGTTACATCGACGATGGAGGGTGCATATATCTTAACAACAAAATCTCTGTGGCTAACTGTAAAGATGTTGATGAGATTCTCAACTAGAGAAGATTGTTGCGGAAGTAAAAGAGGTGAGTCACGAACTCTATTTTTTTGCATCTAGAAATGGTCAACCTACGTGGCGTTCATTGGATGGAATGGTATTCAGATCTGAGTCTATGCTGCAGGATTCTTTACAGGATGAGCATGTGCCTTCTTAGGAGGGTAGTTTATAGGTTCATGAGGTGGTAGAGGATCCAGATGTGCCTATTGCTCTGCAGAAGCAGAGGCGTCTTTGTGCTATATATCCTTTTGCAGCCCATGTCTCCTTAAGCAGACTCTCTAAGGATATTTGCCGTGGCTTTACCAATCATGGAGATAAAATGGACATATCAGGAGGCCATACCGGACAATCAATGGCATCTTGCCATAGAGGAGGAGATGGCCACACTACAGTCGCGTGGTACTTGGAGCACTGTTACAACTCCTACAGGAGCATCTGTTGTTGGTTGCAAGTGGGTGTTTACAGTGAAGCACCGAGCAGATGGTAGCGTAGATCACTACGAGGCAGACTTGTGGCACGTTGATTCACCCAAATATATGGGATGGACTATCATTATACATTCTCTACTATGGTTATACATTCTACATTGTGTATTCTTCTTTCTTTTGTAGTGACACGAGATTGGCCCCTATATTAGCTAGAAGTGAAGAATGCATTTTTCTATGACCTACATGAGGAGGTTTACATGCAACATCCACCTGGGTTGGCTGCGGGGGGGTGGGGGGGGTGGGGGGGGGTGTCAGTATCTTTGTAGACTTCACAAGGCGGTCTATGGCCTTAAGTAGAGTCCAAGAGCATGGTTCTAGAAGTTCTCAGACTTGATAGAGCAACATGGGTTTGTGAGATCGGCTGCCAATCATTCATTGTTTGTTCAGAGGACTCAAACATGTATAGTTGTCATACTTGTTTATGTTGATGATATCATTGTTACATGGGATGATGAGCATGGCATCCAAGCTACTAAGGATTTTCTAGGTCAACAATTTGTGACCACAAACTGTGGCAGTCTATGCTACTTCCTTGGACTGGAGTTTGCAGGAACTAACGTGGTCTTGTTATGACCCAGAGGAAGTACGTTACAGATCTTCTCTCCGAGACATGCATGGAAGATTGCAGGCGTGCCACTGCTCTCATAGACGTGAGCATGAAGCTGTATGGTTGACGACATTGAGGAGTTAGACAACAGGAGGTAAATGGAGCTCGTTGGGAAGCTCCTATATATGACCATCACCATGCTAGATATATCCTTTGCAGTAAAAAAGTGAGTCAATTTATGGAGCAATCTTGACAAGTATACATGGATGTAGTCCATATGATTATGAGGTATCAGGAAGTCTCACTTGGCACTGGTCTTCTATTCAGCAGAGGTACATCCCTTGCCATTATAGCTTGTGCAGATGCAGATTATGCGGGGTGTCCCAAGGACAGGAAGTCTACCTCACGTTTTGCAGTGTTCATAGGAAGTTCCTTGGTGTCATGGAAGAGCTAGAAGCATATAGTGGTAGTCAGATCCAGTGCAGAATTAGAATACAGACGCATGACACAAGCTAGTACATAGATGATTTGGGTCAGATCTGTTATGATTGACCTAACAACTGAGTTGCCTCTTCCCATGCACCTTCGATGCGTCAAATAGGCTGCTCTCTTCCTTTCTAACTGTTAAGAAATATGAAGCGGAAGCGAAAACATGGATAAAAGATAAACATATTAAGAACTCGGGATTTAACGTGGAACCCTACTCCGTGAGGAGCGGGATGAAACCACAGGAGAAGCCCTCAAAGGGGCATATGCTTCATTGCTTTTCTCAATGGATACAAGAGGTATGGGGCTCCTTATATAGCCTCTCCAGAGCCTCCAAGTCCCACCACTGGACAATGTGGGATTAAACACTGGATGGGGTCAATGGATCTTCTCTAGGATCCATTTACCCTGCTACAACTCAATAGGCGCACATAACAACTACTCCAACACTCCCCCTCAAGCTGGAGCATGTAGTGCTCAGCTTGGACAAACAGAGAGAAACTCAACTCAACACTACAGGACACTACGGACAATATCAACCCAACACACACAACTGCTGCTGTCGAGGATGTTGCTTCTCATGCCGTGTAGGTGAGGAGGACGAACGGGCTGGAGTGTGAGTCTGCTGAATCTCCTCGTCGGAGAGCATGTGCTCTGAACTGCGCCTGTCACAGTCACTGCAATTGAAAATGAGTCTCCTCGTCGGAGTACTCTGGCCCGCCACAACATGTGGACAACTGCTCCATCTTTGAAAAGGGTCAAACTGAAAAGGGTCGTGGCTGTGCAATCCTCGTCGGAGTCCACGGTCACTAGAGAATGGAGTCTGAAAAAGTCTCCTCGTCGGAGAACTAGGTCTCTCCCATCTGACACAGAAAATGGTACACTGCTCTGGTGTCCCTATACCCTTGCCAACATGGCATAGGGAATAGTCCTCTACTCTGGAGTCCCTATGGCTCACATGAAAACTCTAGCCGAAACAAGAAGAAAAGATGGGGACAACTGCAAAAGATGGCAAACACGCGCTCATCTGAAATAAGACCACATCCTTGTGCGTGTCTGAAATTGTGGACTCGGAATCAATCGTCGAGTTTGAAACTAGAATGTAGAGTCTAATAATCTGGTTGGTCTTGAGCAGTGTTCAGAAAGGCGACCCAGGCGGCCGCATATGCTGTCGCATATGCGTAGTCGTGCACTGGACCGAACCACATATTCAGTATTCGGTCCATATGCGGTTTGGGCGAGTATGCGGCCGAGTAAACCGCATATGCGGCCGCATACTCGGTCGCCTTTTATATAGAGCCCTTTCATACATTTTTCATCTTTTAGTTGCTGGAACTAATAGTTACTGCTACTGCAGTAAAAAATAAATGTTACTAATTGTTTATTAGAAAAGTTTTTTATGTTGTTTGTAAAAAATATTTTTTCATTTTTTATTTAAAATAAATGTTACTAATTATTTATTAGAAAAGTTTTTTATATTGTTGTTGGTAAAAAATAAATTTTCATTTTTTATTAGATAGAAGATTTTTATTTAATTTCTATAAATGTCGTTTGGTGCATTTGTTTAGTTTATATTCAATATATTTTTATTTTATAATCAAATACATCTTTTGTGAAATATATATCTATGAGTTGTTTGCTTTCTTCTGTCAATACTTTTCTCAATTGTTAAGAAATTTTGCAATAGAAAATTACGTTAAATCCCCCCTATCTAGCTGCCATCTCGTTAATGCTAGATAAAGGGGAATCCGATTATTTAATCAATTGAAACATATTGATTCACAATCCAATTTTCATCTAGTTAATTCCTATAGAAACATAACAAATGCTTCTATGATTTATTATTGTTATATCTCAAATATTTTTTTCTTATATTTTCATTCCTATGGTAAGTATGCCAACAAATTTCACTTTTCTTATCTCAAAGTACTTCCGCATATACTTTCGCATATCCGCTTACTCGCTTCGGACCGCCTGAACGAACGAATACCGCATACCGACTTTCTGAACCTTGGTCTTGAGACTGACATCTGAATTTGGACTCTGGATCAAGACCTGTGACTCTACATATATAATCCCCCTTTCTCCCATACTGGTCGGAAAACATGATATCGACAAAGTTGAGAGAAGACAGAAATTGGAGAAAAACATGAACACCAGTAAGCCTATAACAAAATTTTCAGCTTCTCAAAACATGGATAACATTTGGCCGTTTCATTTTTTTTACGGCTCTTCCCTTTTTTTGCAATTTTTTAAGCCGTTCAACAATATTTTTTTCTGGATTTTGCACATAATAATTTTTTTGTGCAATTTGCGTACGTTTTTTTTCCATGTACGCACTCCCTTTTTTTTAAGAAAAAATTCCAACGGCCTACTTGGGCCCAACTCTCTCATCAATTTTTTAATACTCACCCACGCATCTTTTTCTTAAATACATCCCATTTTTTTAACGCACATAGCCCGCTTGGGCTCTACAACTACATCACCCCCCAAATAAATTAGGGTTCCCAACAGAACCCTTCGTTCAACGAAAGACACCCCCGATGGGGAGCATGAACCGCTGCCGCCACCGCTAATGGGGAGCGTGGAGCGCCGTCACCTGACACCAAGGGGAGCGGAGGCGCATGGGAGCGGTGGTTGGGGGGGGGGGGGACTGTCGACTGCGCCGCCTGTTGGATTTGATGGAGGCCGCAAATATCGCCTGGGCGTGGAGTCGTGGGTGCCTGGGATCGCGCAAGTACCTGGTGAAGAGGGCGTTGCTGCCATGCGCAGCTTTTGGAGATGCTGCTTTTGGCTAGGATCGGGCCAGGACTGAAGAAGTGCAATCCTCGTCACCGACCAAGTAGTTGTTGGAGGGGCCGCCGCTTGGGGTCTGGATCAGGAGGGGGGCGCCGCCTCGAGTATGGCTAGAGGAATAGCACCACCTGGTGCTGTTGGGAGAAGTCGTGTGGAGGCTCATCATGCGCGATGATGGGGTCTAGCTGGCAGCGATGGGGTTTATGCGGAGGCGACACACACTGGAACTTCAATCGCAAGGTTGTGCGAAGTGGGAGGCCTACGCCTAGGGTTCTGCTATCGCATGTTGGGAAGGTTGTACCCTTGGAGCTCGTTATGAGGGCGGGAAGGGCATCTTTCCCGGTGGCAGCTTCGGAGGCTTCGGTTGCCATGGCGAGCAGTGGGTCAGAGGGGGGAGGCGATGCAGCGGGGCATGTATTGGGGAGTACATGCATCGCAACAATTGGGAACCCCGAGGGACGCCTTTTCCAGGTCGCAGGGCGCAGATCAATCCAAAGATCTTTCAAAGCGGGAGTGTTGGAGTGACGCTTCAGCTCCCACGAGCGCATTTATCTCGAACGTGTCAGGCGATGTCTGCTTGGATTCGAGCGGCATCTACTCGGATCCGGGTGGCAGATGCTCATGCCGGGTCAGATCCCTTGGTTCTTGCAGACCTTTGGACGTGGATCCACAAGGGGTTTAACTCAGCTTTTGGCCGATCCGTTGTCTCCGTCCTTGACTAAGCGAGGCACAGATTTTGTTATGGACCCTATCCCCTCGAGAGGCGACTCCTCAGGCTTATGTGACTCGCTTCCCTCCCATGCTCTTGCTGTCTCCGGAGGAGGCGTGTGCGTGTCTATGGCCTCCCAGCCTTTGGTGGAGTCTCTGGCAACTAGACCTGGGCAAAGTCCGGGCGGGGCCGACCGAGCCGAGGTTTTAAAACCCCTTGTCCAAGGCCCGAAACTGCCCGGTCCACAGGCCATACTTCAAGGCCCAAGCCGGCCCATGGGCTGAATGTGAAGTACTTTTTTTACTAATTTTTTAATCAAATTTATGAAGATAATTAATTTTTTTAGCATCATCTAATCTTTCTTAATCCAAGTAACCATAATATGTGTAACTTTGCATGTAAACTATAAAAGAAGATGTAATATTGATAATATAAAATAAAGACTTGAAGTATATTATATTAAATGTATCTAAAATATAGTTTTTAAACATATATTTTTATATGTGCGGGTCGGCCGGGCCGAGTCAGGTTTTATGATACATGCCCACGGCCTGCCCAATTGGCGGGCGGGCCAAAGAGCAGGCCGGACCGGGCCGACCTATTCCCTAAATCTCTTGCCCAAGCCCGACCCATGAACGGGCTCGGTGGGTGGGCCCCCGGCCCATTGGCCAGTCTACTCAGCGCAAGGCTCTGTCCCCAAAGACCTTTCCGTGGGATAGTCTCAACTGCCATGGTGTTTTGGGCGACATTATTCTAGATGGATGGTGAGGGAACGAAGATGACGACTTCGGATGGATCTTTTGAAAGCTCTTGAGGAGGTGGATGAGGTTGTAGTTGAAGAAGACGATCTCCGGGAAGCCGAAGGTGAGGTTCCTGTGAACCATCGCTTGGTTGAGAGGGTGGGAGATTCCAAGTTTGAGGTGGATCAACCATTGGCGAATTGCATTGGGGTCATTCCGCTGCGTGCCTGGACTCTCTCCTTATGAAGATCCTGACTTGGAACATTCGCGGTCTTGGGAGCCCGAAGAAGAAGGCGACGATTCATAGTGTGTTTTGTCATCGGTGCAGACACTATGCTCATTCAAGAGACAAAGTTATCCGCATAACATGACATCACGTGGACTGAGCTCGGTGGCACAGACTTTTTCGATTTCTGTACCTGCCCCTCCGTTAGGGCATCATGTGGCTTGATCTTGGGCTGGAAAAGTGACACATTTGAAATTATTGGAGATGCTACTTGCGAACGAAGATTTGTCCCCATAATGCTCAAACGAAGATCTGATAACCTGACATTTATTGTTACCAATGTTTATGGGCCGTGTAACGGAGAGGGATTGGCTGATTTCTGTGAGGACTTGAGGAAGATCCGTGATGCATTCCCTGATGCTTGCTGGATCCTTGGGGAAGATCCCATCTTGTTCCCCAACGACCACCCTAGGAGGAGGGGCGAGACTGACCCTGGATCAAGACTTCTGGTCGATTTTCTGGATGATTGCAGTCTGGATGTGATTGATGCTGACGGATGTAGATACGCCTAGAGGAACACAAGGTCCCGATCGCTGGTTTATACGGAGGTGTTGCAGCGATATTCGATGGCTCGTGTGTGTGCCCTGCCACGTGCATACTCTGACCATACACTGCTTCTTTGGTCTTCCGGTGAAAGGTGGGGGGGATCTCATAACTTTTTCAGATTTGAGCATGCCTGGCTCTTAGAGGAGGGGCTCAGAGATATGGTTACTTCTTTTTGGAGAGGGTTGCAACCGACCGAGTCGGTGATGGCCCGCTTTACTATTAAGCTTTCCTTATTACGTAGTCACCTCATGCAGTTCGACAGGCAGAATCGAGAGTATATGAGGGCAGCTATGAATTCGGCCCAAGATGAGGTGGTTTGTTCGGACCAGTTGGATGAGCTTTCAGTGGAGGAGGCAGGGTAGAGGGACAAGTGTCTGCTTGACATTCAAGTTGATGACAGGAAGCGAGAGGCAGAATGGAGACAACTTACAAGACGAAAATAGCTTAGGGAGGGCGTCGAGAACACTAGGTACTTCCATGCGATGGCAAGATGGCGAGTAACAAAAGAAGACATAACTTCCCTTACCGGCCGTGCGTGGATGGAGTGAACATCAGTGGTGATAATGATTTGGGAAGGGCCCTCAAGAGATGGTTTGCTGGTCACAACAGAAGAGTCACCAGGAGTAGATGGGGATGGAGAGGGAAAGGGGTCCATAGCATCTCTGGCAGCCAGGCCGAGGCACTTATGGCCCCATTTTCTGAGGTGGTTAAGCGAGCAACATTTGAGCTGAATGCTGATGGCACTTTTATCCCGGATTGTTTCCCAATAGCATTCTACGGAGAGTTCCGAGACTTACTTAAGGAGGAGGTTTTGGAAGTTCTGCAGGAATTCTGAGAAGGGAACCAAGGCTTTCAAAGGTTGAACAATACCCTCATTTTTCTACTGCCAAGGAGGGACAACCCGCACGGGTTGAGGATCTAAGATCTATTGCGCCCTCGAATGGTATATACCTTATTGTTGCGAAGGTTTTGACGAATAGACTATGAGGGATTCTAGATGGCATCATCTCTCCGGAGCAATCGACTTTTATTCCTTGAGGGCTTATGGCAGACGGTTGGGTTCTAGCTTCTGAAATTATTCATGATTGACAACGAAATCAGGAGAAAGGAATAATTTGGAAGGTGAACTTCTCCAAGGCGTATGACTGTGTGGATTGACGCTTCATTGGGGCCTCGCACGAGAAGAGAGGATTTCCGAGTCTCTGGGTCGCGTGGATGAAAAGGTGTATTACTACGGCATCCTACACTGTATTGGTGAATGGTAGCCACGAGGGTGGCTTCTTCTAGCCGCAACGTAGCGTCAGTTAGGGCTGTCCCTTGGCCCCTCCGCTCTTTGTTATTGCGGCTGATGCCTTAGCGATCATGATGAGGGTGGCTGTCGAGGAGGGTTTCTGTACTAGATTCCGACACGATGGCATAAATATATCGATCATCCAGTTCGATGATGATACGGTGATTTTCCTTCATGCCGATGTGCAACAGGCTTGGCGGGTGTCACAAATCTTGGAGATTTTTGGCGACATCTCAGGGCTCCGTATTAATGAAGATAAGTCCTCTTTCGTGATGATTGGGGTGGGGCAGTGGGAGACTCATGGGTTTGGTGATGTATTGGGATGCATGATGGAGTTGCCGATCACATGCCTTGGTTTGCCTTGGTGGTGGGTCATCTTCGGAAGTCGGATCGGAACCCGGTACTTGAGAGATTGGAAAGTAAACTGGTTGGGTGGAAGGCTAAGCTGATCTCCAAGGGCGGGAAGATGATTTTACTCAAGCATGCACTCTTGTCGGTACCCATTTTTTTTCTCGACTAGGAAGCTACCTGTTGGTGTTTGTGGGCCGATGGAGCACCTTATGCGGAGGTTTCTTTGGTCAGATGGTAAACAAGAACGTAAAGGGCTGCATCTTTTGGGGTGGGAAATTATGACTCGCAGAAAGAAGGATGGTGGACTTGACATTCTTAGACTCCAACAGATGAATAAAGCTTTGGTCGCCAAATGGGTTGTGAGGTTGTGGGGAGCATAGGACTTGGTGACTACTTTGCTGCGGAAGATTTAACATATTAAGGGGTGTTGGATATACCGACCATTCATTTCCCCTCCCTGTGGCTGGGGCTAAGAGATGCCATGCCCAACCCGAAGGAGATGCCCCATCCTGTGCTTGGCAATGGTAAAACTTTTAAATTTTGGATGGATGACTGGACTGGCCTCGGGGCATTGAGAATCCGCTTTCCGCGACTATTTCTACTATCTACTAACAAAATCGTTGCGATGGTAGATTTTTCCTCGGATGGTGTGTGGAGACCCAGTTTCTCGACGACTCTATCTGAACAACACTTCCAGGATTATTTGTGCTTGCGTGCAACTTTGGAGTATGTGGATGCCCCAAGTACGAGCCGAGACTATTTTACATGGACAAGCGGTAAGTTCACAGTTAAGAAGGCTTACAATCTCCTTGCGCATGGAGTTATTGAAAACCATACAGAACATGATCGGGACTTCACAATTTTTTGGAAATCAAAGATCCAACAATTTTTTTTCCTTTGGCTTACAAGGCATGGACGTATTATGACAAAGAAAAGGCGTGCCTACATTTTTTATACGGATGATATCTTATGCTCGAGATGTAATGAAGAAGAGGAGGACTTGGAATATCTTTTCTCAGGGTGCATGACATCGGCTCAAATATGGGAAGGGTTGGAATTCGATGGCTTAATGTGAACAACACACAGGACTTTTGGACATCAATTAGAGTGGTTGGTGGCAATTCTCAGGAGGATGTCTCCACGACATACCTGCTTCTTTGGTCAATATGGTGCGTGCGGAACGAAAACCTCTTCAGGGGGGCTACACTTCTATCCTGAGAATGTATTGAGTCATTTTAGAAGATTGCTAGCAAACAAATCTTAAAAGGCTCTGGTGTTTGCGTCATTTGTTTTTTCAATCATGGTACTTTGTAACGTCTATCTCATGCTTTAATGAAACCTTGAGGTGAGCCCCAACTTGGGGACTCACCCTTTACATTACTCGAATCTTTGATGAGAAGTTTTTTCTATTTGGATGGGAAGCATGAGAAGAGGGTGATCTACTTGATGGACTGAGACAAGATCATGAGGTCGAAGAACATGAGTTTGGGGGTTTTAAGAGTTGATGGTTTGAATAAGGCTCTTGCGGCGAAGTGGGTGGTATGGTTGTGTGGGAGCTCTGAAGATCTGTCTACCAACTCTTGAGGAGAATTTATAGGATTTCTTGCTCGTTGGTGATCGACCCCATTCATGCCCCATCCTCTTTGTGGCAAGGTATTACTAGGGTTCTGCCAGAGATGTTTGTGGAGTTGCGATCGGTCCCGCGCAGTAGTGAGAGATGCAGATTTTGGCTTGACAATTGGACATGTAATGGCATGTTGAGGGATAGATTTCCCTGCCTTTTTGGCCTCAAAGGAACCAGAATGTGTCGGTGCGTCAGGTGTGGACACATGGTTCGTGGACACCTTTCACAATGGAGTTATCGGACCAAAGGCTTGACGTTTTCTTGAGGATGCACGACGAGTTGGTTGATTTGGATGGTTTGTCAAATGGTAGGTGTTATTTTATTTGGGGGGATGGGCAGTTCATAGTGAAGAAGGCATATCAGTTTTTTGTGGTGGATTGATTCGTGGTACATGAAGATGTAAGACTTGATGCTAGAATCATCTGGCGGAGCAAAAGATCGAAAAGAGTCAAGGTTTTCCTATGACACGTCAAGCATGGTAGGGTGCTCACCAAAGAACGTTGGGACAAAATGATGCATGCATGTGATCTGATATGCGATAAGTGCAGATTGGAAGCAGAAGATTTGGACTGCTTTTTCTTTACGTGTTATCACTCTGCCTAGGTTTGGAGGAAGGCCGGAATCTATTGGCTTAATGTGGACAACATCACGATTTTCTGGAGCTCCATTAGATTGGTGTGTGGAAATGGGCACGAGGACAACTCCTTTTCGTTTACGTTTCTATGGGCTATTTTGTGTCGTAGAAATGAATACATCTTTCGTAGTCAGTTATTTGAGAATGTATTGGAGCATTATAGAGTGCTTTATTTAGCCTGATCTCTTGTAGCATGATTTTTAGTATAAATATATTTCCCACGATGGATGCGATGGATACTAACTCAAGATGCCGCCCTTTTTTTCTAAAAAAAATACAACTTGTGTTTTAATGACGACACACATTTATCGCAAGTTACTTGCGTAGTTTGTATCCTTGACTTGTATATTTACAAGTTGTTTAATGTTAAAGAAGACATCAAAAGATCAAAGACATGATTCAAGAAGTTTCACAGTTTTCTTGTAATTTGTTATGTAATTGTATTATAAAGTTTATTGTATGTTTGATTATCGATTGTAAACTTGAGAGAGTCAGCTGAACTTTCCTAATCACGAACAAGCTCCGAATAAGCTCTTGATTAGTCATCTTGCAGCTATATCTCCAACCAACAACCGATCGACCAACATTCAGTATTTATCGACCATTGCGTGATTGCTTTTAAATACAATTATGATTGATCACTTCTTGATCGACCAACTAGTTGTTCTTGATCTATCATTTCCTGATTCGACTAACTTAAAGCCTTTATCGATCATCTTTTGATTTCAAACTTAATGGCTCCTCAACAACTACTTGTGATCGATCACCAGATGTTAATCTGATCGATCAACCTTGCCTGATTGAATGACTTATGCATACTAATTGATCTTCAGAATATAATTGATCTTCAGAATAATATATTTATAATTTTTTCTCAGATTTGTCTCCATGACCATATTTTTGAAAGTTTGACCTAACACTATATAAAGGATATACTTATTGTTGTAAGATACACCATAGCACACAACAGAAACTAGAACATTGTATAATTGTTTCTTTTCTCTGTGTGCTCTTCAAGTTCTTGAGCTTGTAAGAAAGATTTGAAGTTTTAAGAGCCTTTATGATTATTCTAATTTGCTAAAGCTCTAATGGCCAGTATTCGATCGTCTCTTAGTTTTTAAGCTCATATACGACTAGTTAAAATATTTTTTGCAGGCGAAAACACTATTGGTGATATTTTTCAAGTGATATTATATTATTCACACGGATATTGTTATTGCATATGCTCATATTGATATAAATATCTATCAATATATATTGGTTGTTACAAACACAAAAGATATTATATTTCTCTTCTAGATAACACTTTCTGAAGGAAATCTTGTTGGTAGATCGAAGTGTTGCATGTTTCTTAGATAGTTGGTGTCTGCTCAATCCAATTAAGGTTAGAGGGCAGTCGGAGTTTGCCAATCCTTGACATTGCCGTGGTGTTTGATCCGCTAGTGCTAACTTTGATGGGTTGATCCAAAGTTGTAAGGCATATTGGTGTGTGACTGAAAGCTTTATACACGGTTGAGTTATCCGTGCAAATAAGTCGGTATAGTGAAGCTGTTGATCAGCTTGGTTGATCGTAATTCCTAAGTCAGAGGAAACATGGTCGTGGTTTTCACTTGCTTGGATTTCCACATAAATGTCTTGTGCATTGCGGAGATTATTTGATTTTCTTGTTATGTGCTCTTTAAAATCTGTGAATTATTTTGAATTGCCATAAAAATTGGATAGTACTCTTCACACTCTTCTAGTAATGTTGCGATCCTCAAGCACTCTCATTGATATCTTTGATGGATGCTCTGGCGGATTGTGACTCACCCGATTTGGGTAGAAACCATATGATCTGATGATAGGTTTTCTGCTAATAAAGCCTATAAGGTACTTTGTGGGAATGTGCGCATCGGACTGTCAACGTTATGAGGATGGAAAGTCCAACTCGAGTGAAAATGTTTATATTTTTGTTGAGACTAGGAAGTGCCATGTCTTTCTAAGCCAATGTTGCAATAGTCGATCGAGTAGGCCGACTATTCGATCTGACTATGAGGTCGGGGCACCCCTACTCCATAACCTTTAGTCAGCCTAATCGAATAGTTGGTCCGATTATTCACCCTATTGATCAACTGATAGTTAACTGGAATTTTTTAATTTTTAAATTTTTTTAAATTCTCTAGAGTTACATTTGTTATGATAGTACTAAAATGCCAAAGCTCTGTATATGTTTATTGTTAATGGATACTTTTATCTTGGATTCTTGTTGATTGATGATAATACATAAATATATCGGGATATATGTATCAAAAATCATTTTTAAATAAAAATAATTAACAAAATACAAAAATCGAATAATTCCGAATAGTCGTCTGGATATCGATTATTCTCTATTCAGGGTCCCCTCCGACGCTGACTTCTGCAACACTGTTCTTGGCTCATTCTGGATGCGGATGCATCGTGTTTGCAATGTTTAACCGAGGTCTCTATGGTGTTTCTAGGGCAGGGCCTGGGTTACTTAGGCATGGGTCGAATCTCTCGCCTTTCTGGAAGGGATATGAAGGTTATGCCTCGCTTTCAGGAGCTTTTTAGATTGGTTATGTGGGATGGTGCGGCTTTTCAGTTTTGGACGGATGATTGGACGAGGGGCGGTCCTTTGAGAAATGATTTTCCTAGACTATTCACTTTAGGTGCTAACTCTGGTGCTATGGTTATGGAGTGCTGGGACAATGGAAATTGGTTGCCGTTATTCAGATCACCTCTTTCAGACCAGAGATTGGAGGAACTACTTCGACTTTTAGATTCTATTGGTCAGCTGAGCAGACCCTCTTCTGGAATGGATCATTGGGCTTGGAAGTCTTCGCCATTCTCGGTTCAAAGTGCTTATGGTGCCATTTGCAGACCTCCCCCTGCGGTGTCGGATATTATGATTTGAGATTGTGGTTTCATCTGGTCACTCCATCTCCCTGAAAGAATTGGTTTCTTCCTATGGCTTTTTAGACAAAAACGAGTGCTGACTCGTGACCGTTGCGCCTAGCTCTTTCAGGTGCCTTCAGATAGTTATCCCTTGTGTGGCAGAGAAATTGAGACGCTGGAACACCTCTTCTTCCGTTGCCAGGTATCTTCAGTGGTTTGGTTTGAGGTGGGATTGGACTGGATTTGCACCATCAGCTTCGACTCCTTCTGGACGTCCTTTTTTGGTGCTCATAACAAGCAGCGAGGTGAAATCCTGGCCCCGGCTGCTGTGTTGTGGGCCATCTGGTTAGAACATAGTGGCATCCTGTTCTCGGGTCACCGATTTTACTGTGAGAATGTGTGCTTACATTGCAAGCGGTTTCTTGACTCTTGGTTTTTGTAATTCAGTTTTTTTTTACTTTTTTTCTTAAATTTGAATTAATACACTGGGGTGGACACCAAGGAGTGTTTCCCCCTTTTTTGGCCTAAAAAAATGTTTAACCGAAGTTGAAAATATGGACCATCTTTTCTTTGGGTTTGTGAAGTTGACAGAGGTTTGTGACTTATTTGTCTTAGACGAAATTGTTATAGATGGGGCCTCCAACTTTTGGACTTCTATTGACACGGATTGTGGGGTGGGGGGCACTGAAAGGATGAGAGCGTTGGCTCTGGATATGATGTCATCCATTTGGATGTCTATGAACAAGGTGAAGGTGAAAATTCTATGTTGAGAATGTAATTGAGCATGCTAAGGCTCTGGATCTGATGTCGTCCATTTGGATGTCTATGAACAAGGTGATCTTTCGTTAGGAAAAATTCTATGTTGAGAATGTCATTGTTCATGCTAAGGTCTTGTTGGATTCAGGGTGTGTAATTTTTGTACTGTACTTTATTTTTTTTGTGAATAATAAATGATTTATTTTTTGTGAATAAATGCAGTTTTTGTTTACGGTGAACGCTCCTCTTTCTTCAGAAAGGAAATAAATATACTGGGTGGAAACCTTACTGGAATGGGGAGAAGGGGTCAATTGTGGAACGGGGTTTGAAGTATACACATGTTTATCACATTCTGAATATGCTATCGGCATCAGCTTCTTTGGACGTGTCACCAATGCAGCAACTTTATAGTGTGTTAGCTATAACACATACAAAGAATGTGATAATTCCACTAATGAGAAATTAATTTTAATTTGTTCAAAAGCAGAATACATGAACACTTACAATTTTGCGAAAGAAATGCCAGATTAAAGGATAAGCATCCCTTCTGATTTGAGGAGGAGATAGATGGTCTTTCTTAGTTAATTGGTGGGATGAAAATGGAATAGATAGATGGTGTTTTATTCGATCAATTAGTCGTGCATCCCTTCTGATTTGATTCTCTTTCTTTCATGTGAACATCGAATTGATCCCATCCCAGAGCATTGTCTAATCTCCCCATGCCCAATTGTGTGGTTATTCTGGCATCCAAGGCTTTCTGGCTGGTCCTTTTTTGGTCCAAGTGATTCTACTATCCAAGCATTGTTCTCGCTCAAATAGGTTTCCACAAACTCAACCTTGTGAATAGATTATTTTGGTAGGGATGGAAGGAGAGGACTAACAAGAGTATAGAGCAGCAAGGAGAAGACTAACGAGTACAAAGCAGTAGCATAGAACCATCTTTTTGATACCAAGTGAAGCAATGAATTATCTTATCATTGTGGACTCTCCAATGAATACATTTGATGGTCTAGTGGTAGTATAGTGTGTCTACCACACAAAAGACCAGGGTCCAAATCCCACTCTTGCAGGGGTTGCGTTAGGTAGTCGACGGCCAGCGTAAAAAATAGTCGAATCTTTCAACATTGATTTGAGCAAGAAACCATATAGCCGACCCTACTTATTGTGGTAGTACAGTAGTACATTTAATGGTCTAGAGCAGTAGCATAGTACTCACTTAATCCTCGAGTATGATAAAGAGCAGTAGCATAGTATCCTCTTAATGGTCTAATGGTAGTACAATGTGTCTACCACACAAAAGACCAGGGTTCAAATCCCACTCTTGCAGGGGTTGCGTTAGGTAGTGGACGGCCAACGTAAAAAATAGTCGAATCTTTCAGAATCCATGTAGCCGACCCTACTTATAGTGGGAGAAGGCTTAGTACATTTAATTGTGGACTCTCCAATCCTCGGGTATGATCAAGAGAAAGCTACAATAACATTGTCAGTAAATAAGAGTCTAAGACAAAAGAAAAGGGTTCGTGAAATAATAATGGCAACTCATCTATATATTATTGTCCCTTTTGTTTCGGCATTCTTTTGTGGAGTCGAGATATGTTCTTATCAATCAATTCGCTAGTTCAACTTTGTTACTTTCAGCCGTATCTTTTCTTTCGTACATTGAGGTCTTTAGTTTTTTCTACATCTAAACATCATTCAGCACCATAAACAATGTTTTGATGTATTAGGCACGGATTCGCATACTTGCTCTTATAGCAAAGATATTCGCTGTTTCCAGCTTGGTTGCTTCTGCAGTGTACAACTCTGGCCTTCTAAATCTGTTTGAGAATGAAATCTGCAATACTGATGATATACTTACGGCTCTGACTGCTTTGGAACTTTTATACGAGGTAATTAACCATTTTTTTGACTTGAAATTTTCAGTTTTTTTGTGTCCATTATATAAATTTTTGAGTCATGCAATGTTTCTGGACCGGACCTAGGAATAACTGAAGCAACTTGTTTGAACTTAGCTACAGATAACTGAATATGGCAAAGCTTTCTCCCACTATAAGTAGGGTCGGCTACATGGATTCTTTTTCAAATCCATAGTGAAAGATTTGACCATTTTTTACGTTGGTTATCACAGATAACTGAATATGATTAATTTATTTTTTTTGGCATGCATTTGACATTAATGACGATACCCGATATAAGTTCTGCTCTGAATAGAGAAACTGAATAAAAGTCCTTTATTTGTTTATGTTACTACAAAAAGGAAAAAAAGTTTGTTTTCATGTTTTAACTGATTTCTTTGTTATAAATTATTATGGTTGACATGATAATGACATGCGAACATATATCCCTTGATTTAAAAGGGACTCCTTACGAGCATTGTTTATATTTACTATTAACTAAAAATAATTAAGTAAATTAGTGATGAGACTAAACCAATAACTAACCCATCGCATGCACATCTCCTAATTCACACTATCGAAGTGGATGTATGTGTGTCCTTATGTGATAAAGCATATACTTAACTCACATGTTAGACCGTGCTTGAACCCACAATGCTTTGAGTCGGTGGCAGTTGTCATGTTGATATGAGGTCGTAAGGTCATCAAAAGGGCAAACAAATCCCAGAATGTGGTTAGCCTCCATTAGTCCTTGTATGCAGTGACAATATGGTTGAGCCTTCACGTCTAAGTATTTGGTCTCCCTCGATAAATAAATATGCCAAATGGTTGAAGTAGACATGCAACTAGCTTGAAGTTCGCTTCTCTTATTATTCATCACCTAGAAAGAAAAGGAAAACTAGAGAAGACTACCATCATTTCATGGTTGAATAAGAAAGTAAGGAGGCATGTCTTGTTCCAATGCAACGTTGTCAAATGCTTAGATTGCATTAGAGATGCTGGGAATGCTACATTCGGATTCCTACGACTTTCCTAACTCCTCTTACAGAGCAAGGAGTCAGGCTAGGCTTTCAGGATTTGATAGTCCTACCCTATGTATTCGCATTGGAATCTTGATGGTGAGCACAAAGTAACGTCGGCCTATTTTTTTCTCTTCTCTATGTAAGACCTAGTCGTCACACTACTTTTGCCCATGCACACCCTTCTGTTTGTCAACAATTTCGAAATCAATCCTCTAAGCTAGTTATAGGTGTATTGCAAGGCATCTAAAATTGTGGAGATGAGAGTTGAGGTATGCAATACTCCATCAACTTGTGAGAGAGAGAGAGAGACAAAACACTTCTCCTCGGTAGAAGTAGAATGTGGTGCCTCCCTCGCACATGGTGATTTGATTCATATTGAAATCACTAGGAAATGGTTGATGTGCCGTAATTGCAGATATAATCAGAGTAAATTTTGAGGTCATTGGATCATATGCAGAGACGAGCAATCGATGCTTTTATATGTAGGCACGAGAACTTTGCAGCGATACTTGAACGTTGAATTAAGAGTGGAGTAGAATTGGATAAATTAGTTGTCAAGTATAATTTTGTTTATTTAGATCTATATTTGGGGATTTTTTCTTAGGTTTGGGGCAAGGAGTCATAGATAGTGAAAGGTTTGGTTTTGTTCACATTGTCTTTATCAAATCATATCAACGTTAAGTTCCACCGTGACACATCTTGAGAATTTAGCTAATTGTTCGCCTTTCTCATCGAAGGCATCTGCATGTCTTAACCTGATTTTTCTGCATGGCATTCATTAGTTAAGAAAAGGTTTTATCACTTATGCCTCTCTTAAGATATTGCAATATCAATATGCCCCTCCCTTGTTTGGAATATCTGTTGTGTCTCCGATCTCTTGTCGTTTTGTCACTCGTGTCCTTCCGTTAGCTCGGCCATCTATAAGTTAAACTAAATCATGGTTTAATCAAACTGTTGTTTGGTTAAGAGGGGCATAACCGACCAAACACACCTTCCTCCTTCCCCAAGCAACATCTTCTTCCTCGTAATTTTCTCATGTTCTCCTCAGTCGAGCCCCAAATCTCTTTCCCGGTGGTCTCCTCATCCAAACTTAAGATCTCCTCTTGGTCAGATACAAAGCGGAGCTCAAGCAATGGCATGCTGCTCTGTTACTTCGTGCATGATGGTTACAATCCGAAGTAAAACATGAACGTATGGTGCCTCTAGAGCTTGACTGAGAGCAATATAGTGATGCGGAGGAACTTCGACGTTATCCATGCATTGGTAGAATGGTTCGATGAAGAAGTGGTGGTGTAGCTCCATGAGATGCTACTTCATGCCTGAGGTCGAAGGGGAGGTGCTACTGACCTCTCATGTACGTTGGAGTCGGACTTAGAAACGGGGGCGATGGATCTGAAAATGTTGAGCTTCAATGGCTTGAGAGAAGGCTGATTTTGATCAATGTCGTTTGATGCTTGGGAGGATATTGTTAGAACACTTTCCTCATATGGACGAAGACAGAGGAACCAGATTGCTGTTTGGAGCTTATGGTGTGTACCTCTGAATCGTAGATGAATAATCACATTTTAATGAATTGACTTGACCTCAAGTCTGAAGAGCAAATCCACTGCACGCTAACTAATCGAGCAACCATTGAAGAGCATCAATCCATCCTCAACATCTGAGATACGAACAGTCATTCATGTCCTCCACCTTGGAGGCACAACAATCGTTGTTCTAGCACCTTCACGAGAGGGAGTTGTAGGGGGGGGGGAGGGCAATGGAGGAGCAGGGGGCGGATATGGAGTAAAAGGGGAAATGGAGGAGAATGAAGTAGAGGAGGAGGCGGGGGCGATGGAGGAGCGAGTGATGGAAGAGGAGCAGGTGTTGGAGGAGGCTGGGGTAGAGGATGAGGGGGACGAGTGGGAGGACTTTCTAACCCTTTTTTTAATCTAGTTCCTCTTGTGTCCGCAAAGCTAACATCCGTTTGCATTGGGGATGGATGACACTCAATGCGACAGATGCCATAGGACAAAGGAGGATATGGACCGCCTCTTCTTCACGTGCCTGACGTCAACCTAGGTCTGGCGGGAGTTGGGGATACAGTGGGTGGCATCTAACGGAACGAAGGCCTTCTGGAGATCTATTCGAACAATGGGGGGTTCTTCTTCGGTCGACTGCTCTGAACCTTTTGTTGCGCTCTGGGCGATCTGGTTAGGAAGAAATGATGTGATCTTCAAAAATCAAAGCTTTTACTCTGAAAATGTTGTAGCTCACTGTAAAGCTTTGTATAACTCCTGGGTTACCAGGTAATGTTCCTCAATCTTTTTAATGAAGCTTTTTAGCGGTGACTCCCAGCGGGAGATCACCCTCTTCTTTCTTAAATAAAAACTAATCCGAGGGGCACAAATGGTCATTGTGGAAGAAGTCAAGGGTTAAACTGATATTCCAAAAAAAGGGAGGGGCGTAACTGATATTGCAATATCCAAGAGGGGCACAATTGATAAAAATCCTTAAGAAAATTCCCTATTGGGGTCATTATTGCTGGAAATTTATCTGATTTTGGTCAGTGATAGGATGTTTCTTTAATTTCCACAAAACGTAAGTGTTTAGGTTACCCAGGAGGATTCCAAGTTTTTTTAAATAGAAGTAAATTTGTAATCTTGTAATTTCTTGTGTGAAGTTGGCAGATTCTCCGCATAGCACCCTGTTTCTTTTAAAGACATCTTTGCTTCAACTATTGTCATCTTTGATCAGGTAAGAAACCGGTATCTCCTACTTGAGTTTACCTCGTTTGGTGGAGAGAAGAATGAAAACTCTAAGTATTTATGTCATTGTTTCTAACCTTATATTTTTACTAATTCAGTAATAGCTCCATAGACCCAGTCTTACGATCAAGGGCTGTGCTGTTGACTGGAAGGCTCCTTTCTTCCCCTGACACCTATTCAGTTGTTGATAAGAATGGTAATTGTGTATTGCCATTTTATTTACATGTTTACGTTTGTTTGGAGCAACATTGATCTTCTTACAATGAAGTTGGTGTCTAATTTGATAACTAGTGGTGGTGGTCCTAATATAGATGTCTTTAGTGAAATTTGGCTGGAACATTATATGGGATGGTTCAAGACGTTGGCATTCTAATATTGATCAATTTCTTATTCTAACTATTTTTGAAGAACATTTTTTTCTCATCCAGTTTAGAGTTTAAATCATATCTTTTAAAAAAGTTTGTATAGGTTGGGCCTTGGTAGACTTCACCAAACTTGCAAATGTTATAGTCTTCCTGTCTGTTTGTCACTTGTCATGAAATATCGGTTTTATGCATGGACCGGGGCTGACTGATCTTCTCTTAGCAGCCTATTTTCCTAGTAGTCAGTGTTTGTAACAATGTCTTTATGCTCTGGCTGATTTAGATCTGCTTGTCCATGATTCTCTGAGGATCTCCTTAGGATGAACAAGAAACTTTGTTGTGGCAGTGCATACGTCCATCTTAACTCCAAAGTTCCATCCTGAATTACTATATACCCATGGAATTTATGGATCTTGACATCTGTTTTATATAGTCAATCACTCTTTTGAATGTTGCATCATTTAAAGCAATTTATACTAGATTTTTCATTGATGGCTAGAATAAAATTCCTTTTTGTGGGTATTTTTATATTTCTTGAAGTTCTGTTAGTCTTCTTGGCTTCTTTTACGTAAATGCCCTTGCACCCTTTTGCAATTATATTATTTATTGCAATTATATTAATTATTGGATACTGTTAACATATACAATAAGAGGAGTTCTGTACTTTTCGTTATTTTGTTTTTCCTCTTAGTATGTTTTATGTAATTTACCCATAGGCTACTCTCCTATATAAGAGAGCCTAGGGTTCATGGAATAAACAACTCATTCACTTTTCCCAACCTGGTATCAGAGCGACGGTCCTAGACCGGAGTTCTCGAAACCTAACCCTAACCCTAACCCCACCCGCCGGCCTCTCTCTCTCTCTACTCGGCGCCGCCGCCTCTCTCTCTACTCGGCGCCGCCGACCTTAGCCTCCGGCCAGAGGAGCCCCAGCGCGCCTCGCGCAGTGTGCGCGCATCACGCATCGAGCGCGCCTTGCGCATAGCGCATTCCACGCGCATCTGCGCGATCTGTGCGCGACCCTCTCTGCGCGATCTGTGCGCATCTGCGCATCTGAGCATCTCACGCGCATGCTCCTCTCACGCGCGATCTAAGCATCTGCGCGATCTGTGAGCATCGAAGCATCTGCACACCTGCTGCGCATCTCCTTTGCGCGATCTTCTCAGCGCACCTGCGCCTTTCGTGCTGTGCGTCAAGTGCACCAGTTGTGCGTGTGCTCCTTGTACGTACCCTGAGCCCAAAACCCTAGGGCACACACACATCGTGATATACATGGGGCTAGTTGCTTGACGTCTACACAAGCAACTAATCCCGTCTATGTCAGTGTAGACAAAGATTATCTTCTCTCGGTCACTCCAGTCTTCCGTCTCCAGTATGTCAGAAAGCAAGGCAGATATCCCATCTATGGGCGCATTTCGTGGTCCAGCGCCAATTGTCAAGATGGATGGTACGAACTATGAACTGTGGGCAATGCAGTTCATGAGTATGATGAAGTCTACGGGTAAGAAGCATATTCTTACCGAGCCCGAGCCTGCAGAGAAGACTGGAGTTCATGCCTCATGGGAGGCTGATGATGCTTATGCCAAGGTGTGGCTATCTGGTACATTGGCCATTGAAATCGCCAATGACATTTTACATCAACCTACAACCAAAGACATGTGGGATATCCTGGCAGCAACGTATTCTCAGGCGAAGAATGAAACGAAGATCCTGCAGTTACAACATGACATATTCACAATAAAGCAGAATGGCCGCCCGTTACATTCTCTCTATACATCATTGAGAGGGATGTTTGAGAAGCTATATAGCTTCATGCCCTTGACTGCCACGCCAGAACAGCAGAAGACATATAGGAACGCCACTATGGTGGGAGTGTTCCTAGCTGCACTTGATCCTGAGTACGAGGCAGCACGATCACAGATTTTGGCCGACTCTACAATTCCTCCAATGGAGGAAGCCTTCCATAGACTGAGTCGGATTATAGTTCCCTCAACTGCTGCAAGTCAGAATTCTTCAGCCATGGCAGCAACCAGAGGTCGTGGCTCTCATTACCAGGGCCGTGGACGTGGACCCCGTGGGAGGAGTGGCCGCACTAGGCCAACATGCACCTATTGCCACCGGGTTGGACATAATGAAGATACATGCTATTCAAAGCATGGATTTCCTGCATCAGGTGCATCTGCACGAGCCGCTGAGCAGATAGAGCCCCCATCTGTTGCTACCTTAGATCAGCGATTTGAAGATCTAGTTGCCCGTCTGAGGGGCATTATCCCACCACCGGGTCCAGCACCGACTACAGAGAGTCATTCCGATGCAGCTGCTTCTGCCTCCACTTCTACCAGTGCCTCAGGTAGTATACTTGCACTTCATACTAGTAGTCCTGATACATTGCCATGGATTATGGACTCAGGCGCTACACATGACCTATGTGGCGACCAGAGTTTACTTACATGTTATACCCAGATTCCTCCGGGACGGACAGTTGTCATTGCAAATGGCACACATTCCCCCATCACTGGTCAGGGGGAGATGAGATTGACACCGTCCATGCAGCTCAAGAATGTGCTACATGCACCTGATTTTTCAATGAACCTATTGTCAATTAGTCAGATTACGAAGGATCTTCATTGTCGGGCAATTTTTGATTCATCTTCGTTGATTTTTCAGGACATCCATACGGGCAACGTGATTGGTCGTGGCTATGAGCAAGGAGGCCTTTACCGCCTGAATCAGACCCCATTTGCTGGAACCACATCCGCTTCTTCTGGCCAAGTATCCCCTTTACTGTGGCATCTGCGTTTAGGTCATTTACCGCTTCAGAAATTACGTCGTGTAGTGCCTTATAGTCTTCCTCACACATCTGTTCAGTGTGAGGCATGTCAATTGGGAAAGCATCACATGTCGTCCTTTCCCAGTCGTCCTGGTCGGAGTAGTACCTCCAAGTTTGAGTTATTTCATGTTGATGTCTGGGGTCCGAGTCGTGTACCTGATCATCAGGGACACAGATATTATATTGTATTTGTGGATGATTTTTCTAGAGTGTCGTGGGTGTTTCTGATGAAAAATAAATCTGAAGCTGGAAATATAATTATTCATTTTCTGAATGAAATCCAAAATGTTTTTTCTACGTCTGTGAAAAGTGTAAGAAGTGACAATGCTTTAGAGTTGTGCACTAATTTTCTTGCTAATTACTACTCATCAAAAGGGATTGTTCACCAAACATCTTGTGCCCATACATCTCAACAGAATGGGATTGCTGAAAGAAAACACCGTCACCTCCTTGATGTCACTAGATCTCTACTTATACAGAGTCATCTTCCATATTCCTACTGGGGTGATGCAGTTCTTACTGCATGTTACCTAATCAATCGGATGCCTTCGTCTGTCTTGAATGAACAGATTCCGTTCTCACTCATTTATCCTGACAAGGATCTGTTTCCTCTCACTCCTCGTGTGTTTGGGTCGGTTGCATTTGTCCATCAATTGTCACCAGGTACTGACAAGCTCTCTCCTAGGGCTGTCAAGTGTGTCTTTGTCGGGTACTCCAGAACTCAAAAGGGGTACAAGTGCTTTGATCCTTTGCGTCGGCGGTATATGATTAGTGCAGATGTTACATTTTTTGAATCTAGTATGTATTTTTCAGCATCTGGAGACAATCAGCTTCCACCTACACCACATGATGCCATATACATGACACCACTACCACCTCAGATGCCATCATCAGAACCTCCACCACCACCACCACCACTACCACAACAGCCCATCTCACCATTCCCGTTCCATTATACCCGCAGGCCTCCTCCACCAGCTCATGGTCATGACTCATCTACTAGCTCGCCCATGGTATGTAATGAGAATATTAATGTTGCTGGATCTGACGACATTTCTGAGCAGGATGTGGTGCAGGAGCCAGATGAGCCGACAACTGATTTGGATGTACCCATTGCTTTAAGGAAGGCGACGAGGAGTTGCGCCAAATATCCTTTATCAGCCTCTGTGTCCTTTGAGCGGCTATCTGGAGATTTCAGATCGTTTGCTATGGCACTTTCAGCCATAGATATTCCACGGAATCATCATGAGGCTCTGCAGGATAGTAGATGGCGGCTTGCAATGGAAGAAGAAATGGCCGCACTTCAGTCCAGAGGAACTTGGACTTTGGTTCCTATACCTCCAGATGCGAATCCAGTGAGCTGCAAGTGGGTGTTTACAGTGAAGCAGAATGCAGATGGATCCATTGACAGGTACAAGGCACGTCTGGTGGCACGTGGCTTCACACAAACATATGGGGTGGATTATCTTGACACCTTCTCCCCAGTGGCACGTCATTCCACCCTAAGGATCTTGTTGTCAGTTGCAGTTGCTCGAGACTGGCCGCTCCATCAGTTGGACGTGAAGAATGCATTTCTATATGGAGATTTGCAGGAGGAAGTATATATGCAACAGCCACCTGGTTTTGCTGTTGAGGGGGAGTGCTCCAAGGTATGCAGGTTGCATAAGGCTATATATGGCCTTAAGCAGAGTCCCAGAGCATGGTTTCAGAAGCTCTCGGATCTCTTCGAGAAACAAGGATACAAACGCTCCAATGCTGATCATTCCTTGTTTGTACAGAAAACAGTGAGAGGTATCATTGTCATTATGGTTTATGTTGATGACATCTTGATTACAGGAGATGATGAGCAGGGCATAAGGCAGGCGAAAGAAATGCTGGGTAGTGAGTTTGTCACTAAGGATCTTGGGGTCCTTAGATACTTTCTGTGGCTTGAATTTGCCAGAAACTCCTACGGGCTGGTCATGTCACAAAGGAAATATGTTACTGATCTATTGAGTGAAACAGGTATGCTCGAGTGTCGACCTGCTACGACACCAATGGACCCCAGCATGAAGCTTTATGAAGATAACACAGAGGAGGTGGACAGGAGAAGATATAGAGAACTGGTAGGCAAACTGTTATATGTCACGATCACTAGGCCAGATATATTGTTTGCAGTGAGCCGTGTGAGCCAGTTCATGGAGCAACCACGCCAGGTGCATATGGATGCAATACATATGATACTTAGATATCTCAAATCTTCTCCAGGTGCAGGTCTGCTATTCAAGAAAGGAAAGGGGATCTCTATCTCAGCATGCGCAGATGCTGACTATGCAGGATGTCCCAAGGATAGGAAGTCCACCTCAGGGTATGCTGTCTATGTTGGAGATGCCCTAGTCTCATGGAGGAGCAAGAAACAGACTGTGGTAGCTAGATCTAGTGCTGAATCCGAATATAGGGCTATGGCCCAGGCTACTACAGAGATGATGTGGGTGAAAGCGGTGCTGACAGATCTATGTTTAGATGTACCACTTCCTATGAACTTGGAATGTGATAATCAGGCTGCTTTGTTTATTGCAAACAATCCTGCATTTCATGAGCGGACCAAGCATATTGAGGTGGATTGTCACTTCATACGTGATATGATTCAGAAAGGATTCATTGCTACATCTCATGTTACTTCAGAGAATCAGACTGCAGACATATTCACCAAGGCATTGCTACGAGGTCCATTTCAGAAGTGTGCTTCCAAGCTGAGCATGATTGATATCTATGCTCCATCTTGAGGGGGAGTGTTAACATATACAATAAGAGGAGTTCTGTACTTTTCGTTATTTTGTTTTTCCTCTTAGTATGTTTTATGTAATTTACCCATAGGCTACTCTCCTATATAAGAGAGCCTAGGGTTCATGGAATAAACAACTCATTCACTTTTCCCAACAGATACATACTAAACTTTAGTAGTTCTTTGGCTTTAAAAAATCTTCAAGATCATGCTAAACTGTGGTGGAGATGTGTATTATAATAAATCCAACAATTTGGTTTAGCATGCTACTAGTTTCATGCCATTATTCTAACTACATAAATATGATGTATACCGTGTTTGTGGTCCACAAGGTATTTTAAAACATGTAGAAGGTGTTGTTCCACATGCCCTTGATTAACAACAGAATGATGGTTGAAGAGCTGCAGTTAGCTTGGGTGGCAAATTCCTATTAATTTCTGAATCGATTTGGAACCCGTTATTGAATAAAGAGGTTGCATGGGAATGATTATCTTTTTTTGGACAATTTTCAGACTAATAAACGCGGAGACTTGAGGTAGAATCTCTTTGGAGTAGGGTTTTTCATATGAAAGTTGAAGGCTTTAGTACCGAGGTGCAGACTCTTACTGTCTCGGTGCATGGTTAATCCAGAAGCATGGTGAATTGTTTTTGGTGGGGTGAGCTAGTGGAAAACTTGTTTGTTTGGATGGAAGGTTTGTTGTTAGAAGGTTGTTCTGAGGTTAATTGGAGTTTGGAATAATGATTTGTTGGTGATTATTTCCAATGATCGGAATAAGTGGGATGTGGTGGCAATATAATTGTGATGGTGTAATATATATTTGTGTTTGATTTGGCTTTTATTTTGTGAGGTAATAGCATTTTCAATATTTTTAGTATGTTGTATATTTCGATATAATATTCCTATTCAATCAATAATATTATGCGAGACAAAATTCCAATTAATAAAAACATCCAAATATTTATAAAATAATATAGATACGCACATTCATCAAAATAACATATACAAATAGGAAGAAAATAACATAATATTTGGATCTGTCTAAACTTGATTTTTCTTACAAATTCGAGAAGCAAAATCCCATCCATCACGTTAAATTTTCAATATTTACTAAATTGAAAAATATAAATCATTGTCACCATACACCATCAAGTGTAATGTAGAAATATGCAACATTAATTCTTCCATTCATCCCATCAAATATGCAACATTAATTACATGAAGTCAGAATATGAAGTAAATAAACTGCCACATGGCCCACATTTCGAAACTTGCAAAGTATGATCATCCCTTCATCCATGTACAATTTTCTCAGCTTATTATGTAAGATGGATACTAAACTAATGAAATTCCATCAACAATATAACCTTATTGATTGAGTTCTTACAAGATGATTAATAGTTAATATAAAAATTGTTTTGATTGATGAGACTAGAATGTGAAGCTTGAGGTTTGGAGATATGCAACTGAGACTAACGATTTCACATGATTAGGGTGAAGTCCGAATATATGGAATGGACATTTGTATAAGTGATGGCGAAGATTGGTGATGATAACATTCAGAAGAAAGATTCTTTTAAATACGTAGGATCTATTTTGCAACATGATGGGGAAATCGATGGAGATGTTTCATAGAATAAATACAGGTTGGTTAAAGTGGTGAGGAGCCTCTATTGTTCTATGTGATGAGAAAATTCCTTTCAAAATCAAAGGGAAGTTCTACAAAGCTGCCATGAGACTTATTATGCTCTTTGGATATTAATGTTGGCATTTGAACTGTTGGAGAATGACCTAGGTGAGTAATTGGATTCTTCCGAATTGGTTTTCTTTTACTTTGGAAAATTGCCTCAACCTTTTTTCCATCACATCCCAAATTTTCATAGTGTGATTCATCAACTTGATACCTCTGTAATTTGAACAATTTTGAATGCCTTCTTCGTTCTTATAAAGAGGCACCATGATGCTTCTCATCCAATCTTCATGCATTTTCTTGCTTTGTGTATGTTAGAAGAGAGGAGTCTTCGTTATGATAATAAGAAAACCCTAGGCTCTCTTATATAGGGAGAGGCCTTAAGGGTAAATTACATGGACGTCTAAATAGAAGAGAGAAATAGAAACAAGGTACATAAACATATAATAATAATAGGAACTATCTCTACACTCCCCCTCAAGGTGGAGCATAGATGTCGATCATGCTCAGCTTGGATGAACATCTCTGGAAAGGTCCTCTGAGCAATGGCTTGGTGAATACATCGGCAGTCTGATCTCCTGAGCTAACATGGGCCGTGGATATCAATCCTCTCTGGATCAGGTCCCTAGTGTAATGGCAGTCAACTTCAATATGCTTGGTCCTCTCATGAAAAGCTGGATTGTTGGCAATGAACAATGCTGCCTGATTGTCACACTGAAGCTTCATAGGTAGAGGTACTGCTACATGTAGATCTTCTTATACGGAGCGAACCCACATCATTTCCGTGCTGGCTTGGGCCATAGCCCTGTATTCGGATTCTGCACTGGATCTTGCCACCACCGTTTGTTTCTTGCTTTTCCAAGAAACCAGAGAGCCTCCAACAAAGACTGCAAACCCTGAGGTTGATTTTCTATCCTTAGGACATCCTGCATAATCTGCGTCTGCACACGCTGAGATGGATAAGTCTGCACCCTTTCGGAATAATAGCCCTAATCCAGGAGTAGACTTCAGATACCTCAGTATCATGTGTATAGCATCCATGTGAACCTGTCTGGGCTGCTCCATAAACTGACTCACCCGGCTAACTGCAAATGCAATGTCTGGACGGGTTATAGTAATGTAGAGGAGTTTTCCCACCATCTCTCTATATCTCCTCTTATCCACTTCGTCAGTATCATCATCATATAGCTTCATGCTGGGGTCCATGGGGATGCTTGATGGTTTGCACCCATCCATACCAGTCTCAACCAGGAAGTCTGTAATGTACTTCCGTTGTGTCATCACCAAACCATGTGCATTCCTAGCAAATTCCAACCCCAGAAAATATCTTAGGGTTCCAAGATCCTTTGTAACAAACTGACGACCTAGGAATGCCTTCGCCCTTGCTATGCCCTGAATATCATCTCCTGTAACAAGAATATCATCCACATAGACCATTATGACAACCGTACCTGCCGAGGACTTCTGGACAAACAACGAATGGTCAGCATTGGACCTCTTGAATCCCTGGTGCTCAATTAGGTTGGATAGTTTCTGGAACCATGCTCGTGGACTCTGTTTCAGTCCATATATAGCCTTGTGAAGTCTACATACCATATGCGTCTCCCCCTCAGCAGTAAACCCGGGTGGCTGCTGCATGTAGACTTCCTCCTGTAAGTCCCCGTACAAAAATGCATTCTTGACATCCAGCTGATAAATGCTCCAGTCACGGACTACTGCAACAGACAGGAGGATACGCAGAGTCGAGTGTCTCGCCACTGGAGAGAATGTATCCATGTAATCAACGCCATATGTCTGTGTAAATCCCCGGGCGACTAAACGTGCTTTGTATCTATCCAATGTGCCATCTGCATGGTATTTGACTGTGAAGACCCATTTGCAGCTTACAACTGATGCATCAGGAGGTGCAGGGACTAAAGACCATGTGCCACAGGACTGCAAGGCCCCCATTTCTTCTTCCATAGCCAGTCTCCAACATTCACTCTTCAAGGCTTCCTGGTATGTCCGTAGTATGTCCACGGAAGATAAAGCAGTAGCAAACTTCTGGAAATCGCCTGTGAGTCGGTGGAAGGAAACCTGTGAAGCAAAGGGGTAGGATGCACACTGTCGTCTCTGTTTCCTAATAGCAATCGGAACATCCAGATCATCATCGGGGTCCACCTGTAAAGAGTCATCCTGCATATGGTCCGAACCTGACCCGTCAGTATAAACATGATCTGAACATACCTGAGGCTCAGTGATTGGCTGATCTGCTGTCTGAGCGGGACCTGACCGACGCGTATAGTGGTTAGGAAATGGTTATATGATTCTGCGTGGAATGGGTGGGGGTGGAGGTGGAGGTGGTGGTGGCGGTGCTGGCATAGGAACTGACACAGGAGACGAGTCAGGTGTAAGACAGGTAGGTGGTGGTGGAACCAAAATATCATCAGCGGTGGTGGATGGTACCATTCTGTCCCCGGCTGGCGAGAAGAACATGACCGACTCGAAGAAGGTGACATCCGCACTAACGAAGTACCTGTTGGTAGTAGGATCATAACACCGGTATCCCTTCTGGGTTCTTGAATACCCAACGAAGACGCACTTGACAGCTCTTGGAGAGAGCTTGTCAAGTCCAGGAGACAAACGATGAACAAACGCCACAGCACCAAAAACACGAGGTGGCAGTGAGAAGAGCTCTTTGTCTGGAAAAATAAGAGAGATGGGTATCTTCTCTCCAAGGACAGAGGACGGCATTCTATTGACCAGATAGCATGCAGTAAGAACAGCATCCCCCCAGAAGGAAATAGGAGCACAACTTTGAATCAATAAGGTACGAGTGATATCCAAGAGATGGCGATGCTTTCTTTCCGTCACACCATTTTGTTGGGATGTATATGCACAGGTGGTTTGATGAATAATTCCCTTTAATGACAGAAATTGAGAAAGAGAACGTGTACAAAATTCCAGGGCATTATCCGTTCGAACATATTTGACTGAAGAAGAAAAAACATTCTGCACTTCATTAATCAAACTTTTAATAACATCTCCTGCTTCAGACTTATTCTTCAGAAGAAAAACCCAAGGGACACGAGAAAAGTCATCTACTACCACAAGATAGAACCTGTGTCCCTGGTGATCGGGAACACGACTCGGACCCCATATATCTATATGTAACAACTCGAAAGGGGAGCTACTGCTCCGACTCTGACGACCTGGAAAGCTCGACCTGTGATGCTTTCCTAACTGACAAGTTTCACAACGAAACGACAAACTTGGGGAGATCTGGGGCAGAAGATGGCGCATCTTCTGGAGCGGAAGGTGACCAAACCGAAGATGCCAAATGTAAGGTGAGACAGGACCAGCAGAGTGAGCGGAGATGCCAGCATAGGATTCCCGGACCAACCGATATAGACCGTTCTGCTCAGAGCCACAGCCAATCACCTTGCCCGTGAGTATGTCCTGAAAAATGAGAGAAGACGGGTCAAATATAGCTCGACAATTCAAATCCTTTGTAATCTGACTAATAGACAGCAAATTCAGTGAGAATTCAGGGGCATGTAAAACATTCTGTAGCTGCATAGCGGAGGTTAAGAAAACCTCCCCCTGACCAACAAGGGGTGAGTGGGAGCCATCTGCTATCTGCACTGAGCGACCTGGAGAAATAGCCCTGTAGGCCTGTAATCTACCTCTATCTCGACACAGATGATGTGTAGCTCCTGAATCTATAACCCAGTCAGATATATCATGTGAAGGTATGACAGCTGATGATCTACCTGAGGAACTGGGAGCGGCGGAAGAACTGGCTGAGGCTGTGGCAGCAATATCGGAAGAGCCACCGGATGAATCACCAGAAGACTGTGGCATAATATCACGGAGACGAGCCACGAGTTCGTCAAATCTATGATCTGCAGCAGACGGTAAAGGAGACTGTGAATGCTCTGCAACCCGTGCAGATGCTGGGAACCCATGCTTTGAGTAGCATGTCTCCTCTGAGTGTCCAGTTCTGTGACAATAGGAGCACGTCTGACTAGGTCGACCGCCTCTTCCCTGAGAGCCACGACCACGTCCACGACCACGCCAAGAAGGTGGTCCACCTCTCCCACGTGAAGCTGCCATCGCAGATGGAGGTGGAGTAGAAGAGCTGGAAGAAACTGGTATACGACTGAGCCTCCTGTATACATCCTCCACTGGAGGAATGACTGCATCTGCTAAGATCTGTGACCGTGCAGCATCATACTCAGGGTCGAGGGCAGCAAGTAGAACACCCACCATGGTGGCGTTCCGGAACGTCTTCTGCTGCTCTGGAGTAGCAGTCAGAGGAATGGTACTGTAGAGCTTCTCGAACATCCCTCTTAGGGATGTGTATAGAGAGTGGAGAGGTCTGCCGGCCTGCTTCATGGTAAAGATGTCATGCTGAAGCTGCAACATCTTTGTCTCATTTCGCACCTGCGAATATGTAGCAGCAAGAATGTCCCACATCGCCTTAGCAGTGGGCTGATGGAGAACATCATTTGCTATCTCCATGGTCAACGTGCCAGAGAACCATACTTTTGCGTAAGCATCATCGGCCTCCCATGAGGCATAGATCCCTGTCTTCTCTGCAGGCTCATCCTCGGTAAGAATGTGTTTCTTACCATTTGATTTCATGAGGCTCATAAACTGCATGGCCCATAACTCATAGTTAGACCCGTCCATCTTTACTATCGGCGTGGGACCTTTGAATGCGCCGGTGGAGGGCAAATCGACTTTCGATTCTGACATACTGCCGCAGGAAGAAGACGAAGGGAGAATAGACAATGTGATGAATGTCTACACCAACTGCATCAGATTTGAGTACGTGTGTAGACTTTCACGCACTCAAATCCATAAACCGGAAGAAGGGGGGTCTAGGACACGCCGCCAAGGAAGCTTACAGCCCTTGAATCGTCTCGAGAACCACTGGAACCTTACAACGGCAGTGGGGGGTGCCGCTGGGGGTACGGGTGCCGCTGGGGCGGCAGTAGGCGGCAGGGAGGGGTGCCGCTAGGGCTCCGTTGGCAGTGGGCGGCAGAGGGGGGGTTGCCGCTGAGGCTAGGGCGCCGCTGGCAGGCGCAGGAGGCGGCTGCTGTGGCCGCTGGAGGCGCTGGAGGCGCGGTAGGCAGCCGTTGTGCGGCTGTGAGCCGCTGGAGAGGTGCGGCGGTGGGCTGCTGTGCGGCTGGAGCCGCGGGAGGGGTTGCGGAGGAGCGCCGGGAGCCGCAGATGGGGCGGCGGCGAGAGAGAGAGCGAAGGGAGAAGGGGCGGCGGGTGGGGAAGGGAAAGAGCCCTAAGGCGGCTCTGATACCATGTTAGAAGAGAGGAGTCTTCGTTATGATAATAAGAAAACCCTAGGCTCTCTTATATAGGGAGAGGCCTTAAGGGTAAATTACATGGACGTCTAAATAGAAGAGAGAAATAGAAACAAGGTACATAAACATATAATAATAATAGGAACTATCTCTACATTGTAATAACGTTGAATAAATTTGTATGCCAAGTCAAACCACGCTCACATAAAGCCCTTCAAACTTCTATAGGATTGTCATCAGGTCTCCTAGGTCTTACAACTTTCAAAGCCTCCTTTACTTCATTCCTTTGTATTCGTGTATAGCTTACACAATTTAAGTAACTTTCACTATTATCTAGATCTTCCAATGTGATCTATCTATTTCCTTTCACAATAAAAAGCCTATGGAAATATTGTTTCCATCTAGTCTCTATATCCTTCTTAGTAAAAAGCACATGACCTTACTCATCCTTAATGCGTCGCATTTGGGAAAGGTCTTTAGTCTTTCTTTCTTTTGCTTTGGCCAACTGATGAATCTCGTATCATCATGCTAAAATTGGTCTATTAAGCTATGTTCATCAAAGTTCATATGCATTTAATAATTAATAAAACATCTTTAGCATTCATACATGTGTAAATATTATTCACATTTCATCATGCATAATTACATAATGTGTAAATTGGCCTAAAAGCTGCTAAACTTTCCTTATTTTTAATTAATTCTTCCTAACTCAGATTGATCTAAAACTACCTTCATTGTGTAGATATTACTAACAAGAATAAATAAAAAATACAAAAAATTGCTAACTCAAATAAGTATCAAATAATACCAAAGTCCAATTTCACATCTGATGGACTAAAACGTGCATATCTCCCGCATACAAGGTTCAATTTTGGTCTACTCATTTTTAAAATACTCCATTTTCAAATACCATCGAAACAAGATCAATTTCATAAAATTCAGAGCTCATTTGTGAAAGTTGAGTTTTGGGCCTCTTTTGTGCATTTTATTTTTTTGGTATTTTTGATCGGAGTTTTTTTGTACATAGTTAACCCTTTTAATTTTATTTCTTCTTTATTTGTGTTCTTTGATGAAAGTTTTATTAAGCGGCATAAAAATCCAAATCTAAATCAAGACTGAAATCGAAGAAACTGACTATGTCCAATGTTCAGGAAGGCGCTATGCGGTATTCAGTCGGAGGGGTCACTGCATAGAGAGTATGCGGTATGCGGGAGAGTATGAAGGGACTATGCGATTTTATGCGGTTTGGTATTTTTTATTATTAAAAATATAAATTAATACTTAATATTATGATAATATCCTCAGTCAGGAGAGTATGCAGGGAGTATGCGGTTTTATGCGGAAGAGTGTACGGTTTTATGCAGGGAGTATGCGATTTTATGTTATTATGCGGGTGAGGTTATTTGATTTTAGATTAAATAAAAAAAATTTTATCAGATTAGCGACCGAGTATACGACCACATAGGGGGTATACTCGACCGAGTATGCAGGTCAACCCGCATACATGGTTGTTTAATCATACTTGGAGCGGCAAGGCCCTCGAGTACGAGTATGCGACCAACTATGCGGCTTACTCGGCCGCTTTTCTGAACACTGGTTGTGTCCATGTTTCTATTAGTCTGTATAAAATTCTCATATTTCGTACTCCTGTTTTATTTTCTATTTTCTTATTTATTAAAAAATCCAAAAAAATAGATTAATGTGTCATTAATTTTCTTGTATTTTATCATATTTTTTTCTAGATTTTTATCCTATTTTTAAACCACCAATAAAATTGCAAAATCCCAAAAAGTCGGTTTTCTATACACTTGGAGACAACCAAAAATATTACTATGTACAGATGACCTCTTTTGTTCCTGTGTCCTTCATGAATGTTATAGTCTTGTCGAGGCGAACAACTTTCATGAAGGAAAATTCTCGATCCGAGGTCTCCTTCTATTTCTTTTCCAATTTTCTTCATCTTATAAATTTGAAATGTTTTTGGGGTGACACGTGGCAGCCCATGGGTGTGCCATGTGGCACCCCCATTCTCTCTCCTGTCCTCCGGCCGGGTCACGTGCCACACACGTAAGCTCACCTCCTCCCAGGTCACGTGTGAACACGAGACCCCCACCCCCTCCCCTTCCCTGTTCATAAAAAACTATTAGCTGCTTCGTCAACGTCCCCCCTCCCCTTTTAGCAACGATTCGTCAAAAACAATTAGCTACTTCTCAGTAAGGGTCTTGGGTAGCCGTTTCACGGTCCAACTTCCCTTAGCAGAGTAGGTGGTTTAGAGGATACCGTGAAAGGCTCCGTCCTCAAGTAACACAGGTAGTCGACTAACAGTCCGTACTTACACTCATACTGGCTGAAAGTAGGTGCAACTAGTTGTATAAACTCGGGACAGTCTTTGTGAAATATTTCGACATCTAACAGCTCTGCTTAATGTTCAAGATTTCTTTGTCATTAAATGAAAATTAAAAATATAAGCGGTTGAACCCTGACGTGCCTTCACAAGTGTCGAGTGGGTGAATTTACGTGTTTGTTTGTGTTTGATGAAAGTTTTATTAAGCGGCATAAAAATCCAAATCTAAATCAAGATTGAAATCAAAGAAACTGACTATCTCCGAGTGTCCGTTGTGAGTCTGTACAAAATTCTCGTATTTCGTACTCCTATTTTATTTTTTTATTTTCTTATTTATTAAAAATTCAAAAAAAATAGATTAATGTGTAATTAATTTTCTTGTATTTTATCGTATTTTTTTCTAGATTTTTATTCTCTTTTGAAACCACCAAAAAAATTGCAAAATCTTGACTACTTCGTCAACGCGAAAGGTTCCGTCCTTAGGTAACACATGTAGCCATCTAACGGTTCGTACTTACACTCATACTAGCTAAAAGTAGGTGCAACTAGTTGTATGAACTCAGGACAGTCTTTGTGAAATATTTCGGCACCTAACAACTCCGCTTAATTCCTCATGCCTGGAGGTAAATGTGTGTAGGGGCTGAGAGTTCGTGCGGCCTTGGATAAGAAGATCGGGGATGTTGATAAATTTGGCAACCAAGATGTAGAATTTTCTTGAGCATGACGTGATCTTCATGCCGAACATAAGAATACTCTTTCTAGAAATTTTAATAACTCACCAAATAGATCTTAAAAACAAATCCCTAAAATCATACCTGCTCTGATACCATGCAGAAAACGATGAATGCAGAAACGTATCAAAGACTAAGAAATATAAATATGGAAAGAACACCGAGATTTTACGTGGAACCCTACTCCATGAGTGGGATGAAACCACGGGAGAATGCCTCTCAAGGGTCATGTATTCTGTCTTGATATCTCTCTCAATTCTTCCCGGTGGTGTGGGGCTTCTTATATATTCCCACCAGAGACCAAGTCTCACTCACTGTAGATGTGGGACTAAACCTATGAATGTGGTAATTGGACCCTGGAGGAATCCAGTTACCCATTTGTACATGTGACGCATACTCTTACGTACATTATTTTAGTTAGTGAATATAACCGAACTACAAAATGTGATTGGAAGGGACCAAAGAGTTATTCTGCTATATATTTGATTTTTATTTGGCCTCAATTCTGCTGGGTATAAGTTACTCCAGGTCAACTATATTCTGGGGGCGAGCACCAGCTACGGCCGTTTCCCACTTTTTGACTAGAAAAAAGGTTACTCCCTGTTCATTACTGGGGACATTTCATTTGATGTGTCTGGAATCAAGGATATACTCCTTAATATATGAAGGTGGATAAATTTTATCTAGAATGGTGTATTTCGATAGTGGATTAGGTTGCATTGGAGGAAACTTTTGATATGGCATTTGTGGAGTTAGAAACGTAATTGGGTGGATTGAGATGTAACATTTCTTGGAGTTCTGGAAATTATTGGTTTATGATTTAGTGTGGATGACTTGCATGGATGATTGCTGAAGCATTACTTGGGATGCATGCAGGAACTAGATCTTATATTTCCACATGTTTTTAAAATTGCCTTTTTTCTTTCCTGTTTTTCTTCTCAAAACAGAAAATTTTGTTTTCTTATTTCAGATGCCAGAACTTCGTTATTGGCTATTGATGGCAGGCTAGAGCAGTTAAAAGATCAAGATACTGATGAACGTGAAAGTGCACTTGAAGCTGTTGGTCAAATTGGAGCATGTACATGCAAATTTCTGTTTTTAAATCATGATAATATCCTCGAAATAGTAGATCAATGGTTCTATTCATTATTAAAACATGGATAATATCTTGCATCTATACAGTTTCTGCATAGTATACTTGGCATAAAAATGCATGATGTTGATGATGATGGTATACACATCTAGGAAAATATATTTTGTTGAAGTGGACACACAACTTTCTGTCATCGACTCTTTATGTTTACTCTAAATTAATTTGAGAAAATTTATGCTTGCTTAAAGACGATGTAGAATGGGTTAAGATTTACATGTTTCCTTAACGAAAGAGTGGACCAAGCATTTGTTGAGGTTGTGTATAGTTAATTGGCCGTAATGAATCTCAAGTCAATTGTGTTCAAACTCAGAATGTCTCTGAGGTTAGTTTTGCCTTGAGAATGGGCAAACCATTGGAAACTGGTATTATCGAGTCATTACAAGTTAACAACAATTCCTAATTAGATAAGATTGCAAGGCATAGTTATTGTTGATGTATTTTTTCGTCAATGTATTAAGGGGTCGTATATGAAGATCTTGCCTGGTGTGCCTTTATGTGTAACCCATCCCCCATTTCTCTCATTAAACAAGTGAAGACAATCCTAGCCACTACCCGTGGTTTTTCCCTCCTATTGAGAAGCGTTTTCCATGTGAATCATTGAGTTCTTTTGCTTGGTGATTGTGATGGTGTTTGCATAATATAAGAACAGGACCGATCGAAGGTTGGTATTTTCATGGAAGCCTTTTGTGAACCTGTACATGATGAGGGTAACGGCTTTTTTTGGGGTTCGAGACTTTGATGCTTGTGTCGAGGTCTCCCTTATGTAGTGGTCTATTATTTTTTGGGAAAACTTCTTCTGATCATTCTCAGGAAGTTTTGTGAAGATTCACAGTGTTTTTAGTTTCACAAGGATACCCTTTGTTGCCCTTGATCGATCATTAATAAGTGGCCGATTGACCATTGTTGTTTATGTGGTATTCTCTGATTCGATGATATGGTCAATCATTCTAACAGAAGTGATCGAGTACTTGCACTCTTTGAAAGAATTGTCTTGATCGTGATTGATCAGACTGCTCCTAGTGATTGATCAAACCTTTATTTCAGAAGAAACAAATATTAAGTGATATTGTAATAAAATATACTCCTTATTTCTTTCAAAAAATGTACTTATCTGTGGCCTAGTAATTATTTATTCTTTCATTAGGAGTACAACTATATTGTATTTTATAAATACAACGTAAGTATAGTATTTAGTGAAGGTGTCATCTCCAGGGCATTCAAATAGGGTGTAATTTTAACACATAACAAAGTTGCTACATGTTGCCCATGGCCTTATTTTTTTAGTCCGGTTTCATTTTGTCAAAATTTGACAAAAGAAATTTAATTTTAGGGAATTTTGCTAAAGTTTCAGTAATATCATGGGAAATTGTGGATATGACTTTAAAACTCGATATTATTCAGAAATTGAGGTTTATAATATTTTAGTCAATATATAATATAGAAATACAAATTATTTTTTCCAAAATAGAGGCGTGAATATAGGTTATGTCATAGTGTCGTTTTCATAATCACTACACCTAGTGATGTGTAGTATTTTGCGTAATGCATGCATTAGAAGTTTAATCTTGGAGAATGCATAAATAAATTAAAATAAGAAATTTCATAGTCTTATAAACTCATAATTTGTAATGTAAGAATACTTATCATATTTTTTATATCCAAGAACAACCAAGAGCTCGTTGGTGATCTATATGGCCTACTTGATGTCCTCCATATCTGTTGATTGGGTCTCTATATTCCACTAATTCTCACTTGTTATATATGAGTACATGGCTTTATAGTCCATCATATTCCATACATTCATGGTCAGTTACATGTACGACAAAGCCAATCTAATGATAACCATCACCGAAGGACGAGAAATCTTGAGGAGGTTGACATGAAGAAGATGCAACTTGAGAATCATGTGATGAAGATGATGGATCAAGAGGAGATGACATTTACAGAGGTTAAGGTGGAAGTATTGCAGATTGAATATCTGGAAATATGCCATAGCCTGCATCTCTATGCGAATAAGTGTTAGCGTAGTCATGTTGTTTTCTTTGAAATCCCCCATAACTACCACTTTTGTAACCATAGCCATGAGGAAAAACTTGATATGATTTATTTTCTTCTCAAAATCCATATCCACCAAAAAGGCTTAATGTTGCTTTTTCACTAAAAAATTAAATCTCTCCCAACATCCATATTTGATATCTCAAATCTTCCATAATGATGTCGTTCTAGTGTTGTCCTTGTCATTGAGAGTGGGAGTATGCATGGTTGGGTAGTAACCATCTGCTCTGCAAGATTTGGACCTCAAAATATGTTATTAGTTTATATTTATGTATTGCCATATATATTCTTGCTTGAACTGCAATCCTTCAAATATGCACCCAGTATCATATGCATCCTTACAAAAATACGCCATTCATTACCTCATCCATTGCCATTTGATTTTGATTTGTGAAGTAGAAGAGGAGTCATCATGATCACCTTCCAATCCTCTAGCTGGATCCGGATTTCATCTCGATCTAGCCATGTAATCTTCGTCATCTACCTCTTTATACGAGGCAAATTATGTATTTGTCCCTCGTTCTATCTCATCATAGGAGTGTCATTACTATCCATATACTTTTGCAAGATGTTTTTAGTATTATCATCTTAAACTTTTAAGATATGTATAGTCTTGCTTGTCATGTTCACCTTTTGCATGATTCATTTTCAACATGAGTTTATAGTATATTTAAACAATATCGTGTAACTTGTCTATCCTAAAAGGATTTTGTCTTTTGGAGTGGATGAGTTTGTGCTCTAATTCGTCTTGCATCATCTAGCTAATGCAATGACATTTGCTGTAAGTTAAGAGCATCCGATACATAAATTATCCACAACTTAGTTGCCAAAAAAAATAAAAACTATTTAGCCTTTGATAGAAGGTAAGTAACATTACAACATTATGTGGTAAAATGTATAACCTATAATCCACATTATACCATGTGGAAAGAGTATTACAATGTCTATTCAATTTATTCATTCTTTCAAAAGAACCTAAGGCCTCCCAAAATATTTTTTCTACAAGATGGTAAATATTGGCATTGTTAAGTTATTTGTTTATTTATCTTCTCTTCATTTGTTAAGTCCTAGTTCTATTTGTATCTTATGTAATCATCACCACTTGTGCTCTAGGATTTCAGGCTATATAAGAAATCACATACCCCTTGAATAAAATATTCCATTCATTCTCAACAAATCTCCTCATAGTATCATAGCAACAGTCCTAGACCAGGACTTGTACCCTAAAACCATTCCACCACCACAAATCCTCTCCTGTTGTACATCATCTCCATTGTTGCGTACCTAACTCATCGTCGTTGCCACCACCAGTTCTCTCTCTAGGCCCCACACAGGCCTATCTCGTTGCCATAGGTCTTTGCGTGGGTTCCTGTTGAATCGCTACCTACTCTGCGGACCTTCTCTTCTGTGTCGATGGTTGTATAGACATGCCCTCGAGCAGCAACAATGTTGTAGGTTCACCGAGAACCATGCCACACACTGTTGGACTCTCTTTCACCTGACCAAAGCCCCCAACATTGTCATCCCTAGCACCTCTAATGACTAGCTCCGAGGGTGGGTCTCTACCTCTGCTGCTCCCAGTGCCCCAACCAAGGTTGCAGAAAGCAGTAGTCGGTACTCGGTCGACGGGATTACTGACTAAGGATTAATCGGCAGTTGGATGACTAAGCGGATTTAGTCGGCCATTAGTCGGTTTTGAATTTTTAAATTATTTTAAATATATAAATCAGTTTTTATACATATTCTTATATATTTACATTGATTTATACATTTTCTATATTATCATAATGAAATAAAAGAAGTAGTTGTCTTTAAATATACCATTAAGCAAATTAGAATAAGTTTGCTATTAAAAAAATCAAAAACGAAAAAAATAAAGAATCTCTATGTAAAAGTTGGCCGAGTAGCCGACCCGATTAGTCGGGTTGACCGACTAATGGCTGACTAGGCCTAGTCGAGTCGGCTATCACCCCGACTCGACTAGTCAGATCGATTAATCGGTTTAGTCAACCGACTTTTACAACAGTGGCCCCAACAACTCCAACATGTTGCTCTTCTATCTAAGGATCATGCATCATACTCTCCTCTACTTATGTTGTTGGAGTATAAGTTGCATGTGACATTTATGTGGGAGATAGGTAAATGGATCTCTCCTAGATCCATTTACCCCATCCAGTGTTTAGTCCCACATCTATCTATTGTGGGATGTGGTGACTCGGTGAGGGCTATATAAGAAGCCCCTCACTCTCTATATTAGATGAGAAAAAAGCAATAGACTATCATCCCTTTGAGGTGTTCTCCCATGGTTTCATCCCGCTAGGGTTCCACGTAAAAATCTTTGTGTTCCAAGTTTATATTTCTAGTTCATGCTCTGTTTATCATTTCGCTTATGCATTCCTATTTTCTAACATGGTATCAAAACGGGTTCGATTCTCGAGGAGTTTATGCTTTTGTTTATTTGAGATTCGATTTTGGTGTTGTTATTTTTGAAGATCATTCATGTTCATCGTTATAGGGTTTCTAATGCAACCCTAATCAGAGTGGCACACAACTGAAGCATGATGGCCCAGATTCTCTTCTGGCTGAGATCCAGTAAGCATCAAGGAGCACCTCCATCGTTGCTCCTCAAGACGGAGCTACCCCTCCTCACCTAGACTTAGGTTGCAGAAACTCTAGTTCCTCTCCAAGTGCAGATTCGAAAAAATCTAAGTCCCGATCTCCAGGCACAGGCAACCCCAATCTCCTGCCATACTCCCGCAAGTGGTCCCTTCGAGTGGTGCAGGCGGCCCTTTCGAGTGTGGCAACCCTGTCGTGCTCCCTTCTCCAGCCACCTTCATCTTCCAGATCTATTCCATGACGACGGACTCCTTCCCTTGTCGATCGAGTCCATGCCACGTGATGGCCTTCCCCATTTGTTCCAGGCGGAGGCACAACGCCTTGCCTCCTGACGCTCTCTCCGATTCACGTGCATCCAAAAGCTCCAGACGGAACCCCATCGCGCAGCGGCGCGCTACCTCCAGACTCCAAGGCTACAAGCCCTGTCTCCCTCTCCAATGCAGCGTAGATTTACGAAGCGGCGACGCAGGTCTCCGGCTTTTTCAAGCCCGTGATTTCAACGCAGATCCAGGCTCCAGGCACTGTTCCAACAGGCGCTAAAGCCGAAGAAGTGGAGGCGGAGGATTTCCAAGGTGATGGTGGTGTCATTCGTGTGTGGATAAGAAGAGGGTTCCCACGATGGGAACCCTAAGGGGTGGGGGCGATGCCCTTTAAAAAAATTGTGGGGGTTATTTGAGAACCCAAGTAACAAAAGGGGTGCTGCAGATTAAAAGAGAGAGAGAGAGAGAAATGCAAAAAAAAATGAAATAAATGGCATGTTTGAAAAAAAGGTGCTTGTTTAAAAAAAGGGGACGTACAAAAAAAAGTACGCGGAAAAATTTGCAAAAAAGGAGGGAAATCGTATAAAAAAAGGGAGAGTGTTTGAAAAGCTGCTAGAAAATGTGGGCAGTTTATTAAAAAAATGTCACGACTATTAAAAAAAGAGAGAAAGAGAATGAAATAATCGAAAAAATCGATTGAGAAAAGCCAAAAAATGTAGACGGCTTATTGATGTTGTGTAAAGATGTGAAAATGAAAAGTTATCATTCATCGTAGCCCTAGAGCTCTCTTATATAGGAGAAAATCTCTAAGGGAAAATTACATAAAGTAGACTGAAGAAATAAGAAACTACAATGAGATATAAACATCTCAATAACCCCCCTCAAGATGGGACATATATATCTATCATGCTTAGCTTGGAACAACAACGGTGAAAAAGACCCCTTGCGAGAGCCTTGGTAAACATGTCTGCAATCTGATCTCCGGAGGCAACACGAGAGGTGGAAATAAATCCCTTTTGGATCAAGTTACGGGTATAATGATAATCAACTTCGATGTGCTTTGTTCTCTCATGGAAGGCTGGGTTATTGGCTATGAATAGGGTTGCTTGATTATCACATTTGAGGTGCATTATGATCCATTGGTGTAGGGGCAGGTCTGCATCCTGTCATACCTATCTCTACCAGAAGATCAATAACATCTTTCCTTTGCGTCATAGCCATACCCTACTGACTGCGGGCAAACTCCAACCCAAGAAAGTAATGTAGATTGCTAAGGTCCTTGGTCACAAACCGTCGTCCGAGGAAATCCTTAGCTGCCTGAATACCATGTTCATCACTACCCGTAACGACTATATCATCAACATAAACTAGAACAACAACTGTACCTCTCTGAGTTCTCTTATTAAAAAGAGAATGATCTGTATTAGATCTGACATATCCATTATGTTCAATCAACTATGAGATCTTATGAAACCAAGCCCTCGGACTCTGCTTGAGGACATATATGGTCTTGTGAAGTCGGCACACCATAGTAGACTCCCCTTCAGCAGCAAGCCTCAGTAGCTGCTGCATGTAAACTTCCTGCTGCATATCCCCATACAAAAAAGCATTTTTGACATCTAACTGAAAAAGTTGCCAGTCACGGACTACAGCAACTGCAATAAGAATTCGTAATGTGGAGTGGTGTATAAACGATGAAAAAGTATCATGATAGTTCACCCCATACATTTGGATGTACCCACAAGCAACCTGTCTGGCCTTATATCTATCAATTGTACTATCAACACGGTGTTTCACAGTGAACACTCACTTGCTACCAACAACAGGCGCACGTGGAGGAGCCTGCACAACACTCCACGTACCTCGAGACCGTAAAGAAGCCATCTCCTCTTCCATAGCAAGACGCCATTGACTACTCTTTAGCGTCTAATGATAAGAACGTGGTATCTCCACTGGTGACAGTCCCATAACAAACTTTTGAAAATCCTCGGAAAGGCAGTCCAATGACACATGGGAAGCAAGAGGATGCATAGTGCATGCACGCCTCTACTTCCGTAGATGCACATCCAGTTCATCCGTGCTCCCGGAAGATGTAGCACTGTCAACATCCTGCACCTCAAGCTGTACATGCAAATCACCGTTGCCGTTAGAAGAAATCAAATGCTCAGAACATACCTTGGACGTGCTGGATGATGGACGAGGCACATGAGCACGAGGTCGACACTGGTAAACTTGAGGAAAGAATATAGGTGTGGAAGAATGTGGTGGAGGCGGTGGTGGTGGTGGTGGAGGTTGTGGAGATGGTGGTGGTGGAAGAGGCGGTATTGATGGTAGAGTAGAGATCGGGGGTAGAGGCATATAGATCTCTTCCCCATCATTTGAAAAAATAAGCTTGTCACATGTAGGAGAGAAGTACATGATAGACTCAAAAAAGGTGTCATCTGCACTAACATAGTCCCTTCATCGAACGGGGTCAAAGCAACGATATCCCTTTTGGGTCTTGGAGTACTCAATAAACACACATCTGATAGCTCTAGGAGAGAGCTTGTCAAGAGTCAAGACCAGGTGACATCCGGTGAACGAAGGCTATTGAACCAAAGACTCGAGGTATGAGGGAGAAAAGATCCGTCTCAGGAAACACAATCAAGAACGTAATCTTTTCTCCTAGAATCGAAGAAGGCATACGATTAACTAGGTAACAAGCAGTTAGAACCGCATCCACCCTGTAAGACTGAAGAGCACGACTCTGAATCAAAAGAGTCCTTGTAACATCCAGAAGGTGGCGATGTTTTCTTTTGGCCACCCCATTCTGTTGGGATGTATACACACAAGATGTTTGGTGCACAATACCATGGGACGTAAGGAACGTGGCAAGCTGGTTACTACAAAATCATAGTGCATTGTCAGAACGTATATACTTGATTTTTGCAGAAAAATAGTCCTTGTTTCATTAATGAAGGACTGAATAATATGACCAGCATCATTCTTGTTTTTAAGAAGAAAGACCCATGACATTCTAGAAAACTCATCAACAATGACAAGATAAAATTTATGCTCCTGATAATCAAGGAACGACTAGACCCCAATTATCAAAATGAACTAACTCAAACAGACAAGGACTAGTAAAGGCATATGCTATACATGATGAAGACGTAATAGTAGAGGCAACTACCTTTGAGGATCCTGAGGGAGAGCTAGTTGACCCAGGAGTAGGCATGATCTCCCTGAGTCTGGCCACTAGTTCGTCAAATCTCTGATCAGCAACAGGACATGGACTCCTAACCTGTTGAGATTGTTCTGCAACTCTAGCTGAAGCAGGAAACCCATGCTTATAATAACAGGTTCCCTCAGAGTGGCCCGTCCTGTGAGAGTAGGTGTACGACTGACGGGGTCGACCACCACCTCCTCTGTCACGGCTAGGTCCTCCCCTACCACGATATGGAGTAGGGATTCCCCTACCACGAGATGCAACCATGGCTGAAGATGTTTGAGATTGCATATTACCACCAAAGGAAATAGATAGCCTACTCAGTCTGCAATATGCCTCCTCCATAGGAGGTATGGTAGCATCAATAAGAATCTGGGGGCAAGCTTAGTCATATTCAGGATCGAGGACCGCTAGAAAAACCCCAGTTATAACTGAGTCTCTGTATGCCTTGAGATGCTCTGGCGTGGCAGTCAAGTGAATGTAGCCGTGTAGCTTCTCACATGCCCCTCAACGAAGTGTAGAGGGTATGGCGGGGGCGACCATTCTGTTTCGATGTAAAGATATCGTGTTGGAACTGCAATATCTTCGATTCATTCTTCGCCGGAGAGTATGTAGCCGCGAGAATGTCGCACATAGCCTTTGCAGTAGGTTGACTCGTTATATCATTAGCTATCTCTGTAGACACAATCCCAGATAGCCACACTATTACATAAGCATCGTTTGCCTCCCAGGAGGCATTTACCCCAGTCTTGTTACTTGTCTCCTTCACTGTGAGGATGTGCTTCTTGCCATTACACTGCATCAAACTCATGAACTGCATGGCCCACAATTCATAGTTTGTTCCATCCATCTTGACGATGGGCGTTGGACCTTTGAAGGCACTCAGAGATGGAACATCAGCTTTGTTGTCAACCATACTGACGACTATCACCAAGACTGGGATTGCAACAAATAAGACATGCACCTACAGTGACATACAAGAAGATGATTGTGGGTCTAGACTCATACCACAACCTCTTCCATTTCTTTGAAGCTCCTTTGGGTGATTAGGGTGTTTTAGATGATCACGTCACACCTTAGATCCCCAAGAACAAGCCTAAACAAAGGCAGGCAACAGCGGGCCTGTGCGTCATGGGTGGCAACTGCTATGACAACCTACGGTTGGGCGGCAATCCGTGCGGCCACCCGCGAGAGAGAGAGAAGCCTGAGGTGGGGGCGGTGGAGAGGACGAGGCTCGTGCGACAGCCTCGGGCTGCAGCGGCCTTGGACGGCTAGGGCGGCGACCTCAGATGACACGGGATTTGGTGTAGAGGGGCTAGGTTTAGGGCACAGGCTTCGGTCTAGGACCGTCACTTTGATACCATGTGGAAAGATGTGAAAATGAAAAGTTATCATTCATCGTAGCCCTAGAGTTCTCTTATATAGGAGAAAAGCTCTAAGGAAAAATTAAATAAAGTAGATCGAAGAAATAAGAAGCTACAATGAGATATAAATATCTCAACAGATGTTGTGTCTCCCCATTTTCATTTATCTTCTCCTAACTTGGTTGACGTCATTGTTTTCCGATAAGTATGTGATAAAGGGGGGAGTATTGTGTAGAGTTACAGATCCTAGATTCTCCAGATTCCATACCATTTAAATTCCAGACTCTGTTGTTTGACACTTTCAGACTCGACGTCACATTAGTTCCGAGTATTTAGTTTCAAACACGCACATGTATGTGGTCTTTTCAGATGTGCACATGTATGCCTTCTTTGTTTGTGGTCCCCATCATTCTTGTTTTGTCGACTATAGTTTTCTTGTGTTCCATAGGGACTCCAAAGGTGAGATCCCATTCCCTATGACATGTGGGCTATGGTTTTCATGTTGTTTCATAGGGACTCCAGAGTAGAGATCCCATTCTCTGAGCCAGTATGGGAGATACTCAGTTCTTCGACGAGGAGACTTCTTCACACTCCATTCTCAAGAGATCGTGAACTCCAATACGAGATCCTTCCGAGGTTCCTATGAGAGAGAACCCACTTCGAGATCCCTATGAGAGAAACTCATCTTCATAGATCTATGTGTGGATAATTAGCGATGCTCTTTCGACCCTTTTGAGATGGAACAGTTTTTCTACATTGTTGTGGCGGGCCAGAATTCTCCGTGTAGAGACTCATTTCAGTTACAGTGACTCTTACAGGGGCAGTACAGAGCACGTGCTTTCTGATAAGGAGATTCATTTGACTCGCACTCCAACCCGTTCATCCTCCTGACCTGCTCAACATGAGAAGGAACGCCCTCGACAACAGGCGACAATTGTACGCGTTGAGTTGATATTGTCTGTAGTGTCTTGTAGAGAGTTGAGTTTTCTTTCTGTTTGTCCAAACTGAGCATTGCATGCTCCAGCTTGAGGAGTGTTGGAGTATAAGTTGTATGCGTCACTTATGTGGGAGATGGGTAATGGATCTCTTCAGGATCCATTTACCCCGTCCAGTGTTGAGTCCCACATCTACTAGTTGCGGGATGTGGTGACTCAGTAAGGGCTATATAAGATGCCTTTCACCCTCTGTATCAGATAAGAAAAAGCAATAGACTATCAACCCTTTGAGGCATTCTCCCGTGGTTTCATCCTGCTCCTTAAGAAGTAGGGTTCCACGTAAAAATCTCTGTAGTCCAAGTTTATATTTCTTGGTCATGATCTGTTTATCATTTCGCCTTTGCATCCCTATTTTCTAACATACGTGATGCATGATTAGACATTATCCATAACTCCATATTTCTTTTCTCTCTGATTGGATGGCCACGACTCCTAATGAGACAAAGCATGTGTTTTCTTCATCTTGTATGATGGTTCAGGGGACCTCTATAAAACTTAATGGCGTAAACAACTATGTGCTCTAGTATCATGCCTTCAAGGTGTACATCAACGAACAATGGAAGATGTCTATTCTTACAATGGAACCTCTAAAAGAGATGGATAGAGACTATGCGTCCTGGCTTGGGGATAATTATCAAGTCATGACATGGATGACCAACAACATTGAATCTTACATTGCAGTGACTCTCCTGTAAAAGCATATCGTTAAGGACATGTGAGATGAACTAGTGTCATTTCTTCCAGTTCAGAAACATCATCAAGCATCCTTTCCACCCAGGGTTGAGCCTTGTCGTTCATTGATATTTTCTGTAGTCCATTTTGATATTTGAGGACCTTGTCTAATCTAACCTATATGAGGTTGTAGATATTTTGATGTTTTTGTGAATGATTATATTAGATCTTATTGGATTTATTAAATGAAGGAGAGGTCCGATTAATAAAATTATCGAGTCCGTTCAATTTATCAAGATTTCATTATCTGCTTATATTGAGATTTTTAGTACTGACAATGCTCTTGAATTCACTCAACTGGATCATCTTTGCTACTCAGGGAACTCCTTATTAGACCTCATATTTGTATACATCACATCAAAATTGGATACCTGAAAGGAAACTCCGCCTTCTAGAAATTGTCTTACCCTTCTTACTCACATGAAGGTTCTCAAAACCTGTTGGTGGGATGTTGTTCTCACTGCTACATACTCCATCAATAGGCTATCTTCTTTGGTCCTCAATGGGATAACCCTAACCCATTTTTACCTCTTGTATAAAGATGAGGAACTCTTTCATATCTGCTCGAGAATGCATTGTGTTGTCCTTGGCTACTTTATGGAACCACAAGGCTTTTTGCAGGGGCTGCTAGGCTTGTACTCCTTTCATTTGGCTCACTCTTGGTCAAAGTGAAGGGTTTGTTTGACCTAGTAGTCGACTTAGTTATTTAATGGTCTCGTTGCTATATGCTTCATACGCAACAATGTTATAAAATTCGGCCCGACTAGTCGAGTCCGGGGGGAGGGGGGTGTAACCGACTCGACTAGGCCTAATTGGCCTATATTCTAGTCGAACCGATTACTCAGGCGACTAATCATCCTAGTCGACCAACTAATCGACTGATTTTTGCATCTAGTTTTCAATGGAAAAAATACAGGATCTGGATATCGGAATTCGTGTACTCAAGTACCCGTATGGAGGGATTTGGGGTTACTGTTTGTGTCAAACAGTAACCCCAATCCTCATTTCCTTCGCATGAAAACTCTCCCCCCACTAACCCGAACTTCTCCGTCAAGTGCAACTCTCCCAACTCTCGACCTCCGCCACAACGTCGCGCCCTCCTCCACGTCGTCGGCGACCCTTCAGCTAGTCCTCTTGGTGTCGGTCCTTTGTTGCCCCCTCCTTCGCGTCGCAATGCCCTCTTCTCCTTGTTTGTTGTTCTAGCTTAGTTTATTGTTTGATCTTAGATATTATTGCTTAGATATTCTTGCTGATTTGCATATTGTTTAGCTTGTTAGGTTATTTTAGGATAAAAAATATGGATATTCTTGCTGATTTGCATGTTGGTTAACTTGTATAAGGTTAACATTGTGTTTATTATGCTCTAAATATAGGTTAACTTAGATATTTCTTGCTGATTTGCATGTTGGTTTGCTTTTAAGGTTATTTTAGGAGTAAAAACTTAGATATTCTTGTTTATTTGCTTGTTGGTTAGCTTATATAAGGTTACCATTGTGTTTATTATATATATACTAGATGTTGGTTAACTTAGACATTTCTTGTTGATTTGTATGTTGGTTAGCTTATTTATCTTTTATGGTTGTTGATTAGCTTTGTGTGTGTGTTGATTAGTAACTTCAACTTGTGTTTGTTTAATGATTAGTAACTTCAACTTGTAAGCTTGGTTAGCTTTGTGTTTGTTTATTAGCTAACTTGTGAGTTTGTTGATTAGTAACTTCTGAGTTTGGTTAGCTTTGTGTTTGTTGATTAGTAATTTGTGAGTTTGTGACTATGCAGATGACTATACTACTTGCGAACATCGCTTCCGGTAATGACTTGTCTTTTTATGTACCACAGAGATCAAATGATCCTACATGACATTATGGGTACCTTTGAACCGTACGGATCTGAAAACACGGTTACTTGCGAACTATGCAAGAAGGTAGGTGTATACAGGTTCAAGCAAAATCTAGCTCACCGAAGGGTCAACGTCGCTGCATGTCCCAAGGTGGACAAGGAGGCGAAGACGAAGACGATCGCATACGATGACATTGCCAAGAAGAAGAGGCATAAAGCTGTTGATGTTCGGGAGATGAGAGAGGAGATAGATATCACTGGAGATGCGTATTCGACGAAGAGATCACGAGTATCCGACTCATTGGAGCAGAACGTCACTGTGGAAGGATCATTAAGTCAAATGACCTTAAAAAATGCATTCTCCAAGGATCATCGTAATAGGGTTGCCTTTTATATATCCAACTGTGCATATATGTCGGTTATTTCCTTCAGTGCCTTGACGACGAAGCCCTTTATGCAGATGGTAGAGGCGATTGGGAAGTACGGGCCTGGATTAAAGACTTCCACGAGGTATGAGCTCAACAATCCATTTTTTAAGAAGGCAGTGAAGAAAATGCATGATGACTTATCGTGATACGTGGAAGACGACGTGATGTTCTTTGATGATTGATGCATGGACGAACATGCGAGGAAGGAGCATCGTCAACTTCTATGTCAATTGCACCTTGGGTACTTCATTTTTGAAGTCCATAGGTGCCTCAAATGATGCTCATACTGTAGAATACATCTTCAAGCTACTGGAGGAGTGTCTGAATGAAATAGATGTGGAAAATGTAGTTCAGATCGTGGTGGATAATGCATCCGCCAATGTAGCAGCAGGAAGATTGATGCTCACAGAATATCCACAGATTTGTTGAACTTCGTGCGTCGTGTACTCCATTGATCTTTCTTTGGAAGAGATAAACAAAGATACGAAAGTGAGGAGTGCAATCACAAAGGCAAGGAGGCTTATAGCTCTCATACCAAAACTCTTAGCTTGATGTGCAAGTTCACCAGCAAGAGAGATGTTGTAAGGTGAGAGCCTTAATGACAAAAAAAACAAGTTAAGGTCGATGTTTTCCTCAAAAGAGTGGGTTTGGTTTGGTTGTGTGGGTTTCATCAATTTTGTTCAAATAGTGTTTTTTTTATTTAACCAATAGTTCAATTGAGTATTTAGATTCCTGGTCAACCAACTTCAACCAATTATGAACCCAAATTTATATTGGATTTTATTAAAAAAAATTTCTGTGGAGTTGAATCCATGACCTTTGGATTACCTTACACCACTTACTAACTGACTCAATCTCAACCACTTATTGTTATGAACTAATCCCAAATATTGTTATTCTGTTATAAGGCTATACATTATTTAGTTTAAATATTATATGTATAGTATTTAATGTTGCACCCACTCCCATGGTCTGGTGGTAGTGCGGTATGTCTACTACCCAAAAAGATCAGGGTTCAAATCTGCCCTTGTGGGGTTTAAGTTAGGTAGCCGACAACCAGTGTAAAAAATAGTTAGATCTTTCAACATGGATTTGAGCAAGAATCCATGTAGCCAACCCTATTTAAAGTGGGAGAAGGCTTCGCCATTTTTTATAGCATTTAATGTTGCATATGTTAAATATTATGAACTTAATGTAAGATTGTTACATTATGGATGCAATTTTAATAGCTATATGAAAAAGTATGTATATCATATATGTATCCATATAGATATGGCATACATTTTATATCTATCTTTATTTATTTTTATCCGTATGTGTTTGTTTGTATCTATGTAGTTGTGTGTGTATATATATACTATGTATTTACAACATATGTAGATGCTAATGTTTATGCATATAAATTATTAAGAAATGGGAAGCGGAAGCGAAACATGGAAAAGAAATAAAGAACATGAAGAACGCGAGATTTAATGTGGAACCTTACTCCATGAGGAGCGGGATGAAACCACGGGAGAAGCCCTTAACTGGGGCGTGTTTGTCTATTGACTTTCTCAATGGATACAGGAGGTCTGGGGCTCCTTATATAGCCTCTCCAGAGCCTCTAAGTCCCACCACTGGACAATGTGGGACTAAACACTGTTGAGCCCCATTTTCGAGTTCTCCAGAGAGAGACTCCACTTTCAGACACGCACGAGTATGCGGTCATTTTCAGATGAGCATATGTTTGCCATCTTTTATAGTGGTCCCCATCTTTTCTTGTTGTTCGGCCAAAGTTTTCATGTGAGCCATATGGAATCCAGAGTAGAGGACCATTCCCTATGCCATGTTGGCAAGGATTTTCATGTGGTATCATAGGTACACCAGAGTAGTGCACCATTCTCTGTGCCAGATGGGAGAGACCCAGTTCTCCGACGAGGAGACTTTTTCAGACTCCATTCTCCAACGACCGTGGACTTCGACGAGGATTGCACAGCCACGACCCTTTTCAGTTCGGCCCTTTTCAGAGATGGAGCAGTTGTCCACATTATTGTGGCGGGCCAGAGTACTCCGACGAGGAGACTCATTTCCTGTTGCAATGAATCTGACAGGCGCAGTTCAGAGCACATGCTCTCGGATGAGGAGATTCAGCGGACTCACACTCTAGCTCGTTCGTCCTCCTCACCTGCACGACATGAGAAGCAACGTCCTCGACAACACCAGTTGTGCGCGTTGGGTTGATATTGTCCGTAGTGTCCTGTAGCATGGGTTGAGTTTCTTTCTGTTTGTCCAAGCTGAGCATTGCATGCTCCAGCTTGAGGGGGAGTGTTGGAGTATTTGTTATGTGCGCCTATTGAGTTGTAGCAGGGTAAATGGACACATAACAAATACTCCAACACTCCTCAAGCTGGAGCATGCAATGCTCAGCTTGGACAAACAGAAAGAAACTCAACCCACGCTACAGGACATTATGGAAAATATCAACCCAACGCGCACAACTGGTGATGTTGAGGACGTTGCTTCTCTTGTCGTGCAGGTGAGGAGGATGAACGGGCTAGAGTGTGAGTCTGATGAATCTCCTCGTCGGAGAGCATGTGCTCTGAACTGCCTGTCAGAGTCACTGCAACAGGAAATGAGTCTCCTGGCGGGATCTTCAGGAACATATCTTGAGGAACATATCCCCGAATCTTGATAATGAGTCGAAACCTCGAGCTTGAACTCTGACCAATCTTGTCGAGTCTGAACAACTGCGCATTACACCTGTGGACACGGAATCTGAACATCGAGTCTGAATCTTACGCATGGAAAATCTTCATCTGAAAACTGTAGAGTTTGAATTCAAACTTCGTCTGTAATCTGGAGTCTGGAAAATCGGGATTTGACTCGGACCTATGACTCTACATAATACTTCCCCTTTCTCCCATACTTGTCGGAAAACATGGACGTTGACCAAGTTGGGAGAAGACAAGATAAATAAGGGGTACAAAATAAGAAACCAAATAAGTCGATTACAAATTTTTCGGCTTCTCAAAACATGGATAACGTTTGGCCGTTCCATTTTTTCTCTCGGCCTTTTTAAACATTTTTTTATAAAGTCGTATCACGCTTTTCACTCTCTCTTTTTTTTGAAATACTTATGTACAGCTTTTCTTGTACGCGCCTCTTTTTTTAAAAAACTCAAAGCTTTTTTTTTGAATCAACAAGGAGTCACGACTGTGCCTCCTATTTTTTTCTTTTTTTATCGCAGTCCCCTTAGGCTTCCCTCTTTTTTTCTCCTTTGTTTTTTTAATTCACCTCATCATTTTTTTTGTAAACGGCCCACAGGGGCTATGCTTTCCCTTCCCCCATATATATTTTCTAATATACAAACAAAAGGTCATTGGGCCTTTATTCCGCAAGCATTAGGGTTCCCACGGGAACCCTCTTTCCTTAAAGCTGCTGCCCGCGAGATGCATCGCTTGGAGCCGCCTCCAAAAGATGCGGCAGGGTCGGGGCTCCGCCAGAGGGTTGCGGCGATGGTGCTGATGGAGAGGAGGGTGCTGATGCTGTACCGCCAGGAGGAGGGGCTTCGCGCCTTTAGACCTTGGGGGAGATGCGGCTGGTGTACCGCGCACCGCCGCCTGCAGAGAGCAGCGTCGCCTGGAAAGCCAACCTGCATCGATTGAAGCTGTCGCTTGGAGGTGCACCCGCGGCAGGAGGCTGCTGGTGTCGCTGCCCGAGTTGCGTGCGCCGTCGGGAGTATGGTCGAGGGCGAGATGTTGGCGCGTGGAGTCGCTAGGGCTGTAAGCCCGATTCAGCATACGCGGAAGGGGGGGCCGTCTGGATCTTGCATGCCCCTTGCTTCTGGTGCGTTGCGAGGGACTGGAACAGATATGAGCGCCGCCAAGGGCTGAGGGCAATTTGGAGATGAACACCGCCAAGGCTGGACGAAGCTTATGTGGTCTCGCATGGATATGGACCTCCGCTTGACCTATTGTCCCCACACAACTGTTGTTTCTTGTTCCTGATTGATCTAGGGTTCGATGAACCCCAGAAATATGGATTTGAATCTTCAAAGTACGGAATGCAGGAATATGATTGAAGATCAGGACCACTGGATATTTGAAGAAGAAACCATCAAAGTTGAACCAACTTTAACAATCGATTCTCGAACATAAACAAGAAACATAAAAAAATTCCTCGAAAATCGATCCGCTCTGATACCATGTTATGAAATGGGAAGCAGAAGCGAAACATGGAAAAGAAATAAAGAACATGAAGAACGCGGGATTTAATGTGGAACCGTACTCCATGCGGAGCGGGATGAAACCACGGGAGAAGCCCTTAACTGGGGCGTGTTTGTCTATTGACTTTCTCAATGGATACAGGAGGTCTGGGGCTCCTTATATACCCTCTCCAGAGCCTCCAAGCCTCACCACTGGACAATGTGGGACTAAACACTGTTGAGCCCCATTTTCGAGTTCTCCAGAGAGAGACTCCACTTTCAGACACGCACGAGTATGCGGTCATTTTCAGATGAGCACTTGTTTGCCATCTTCTACAGTGGTCCCCATCTTTTCTTGTTGTTCGGCCAGAGTTTTCATGTGAGCCATATGGAATCCATAGTAGAGGACCATTCCCTATGCCATGTTGGCAAGGGTTTTCATGTGGTATCATTGGTACACCAGAGTAGTGCACCATTCTCTGTGCCAGATGGGAGAGTCCCAGTTCTCTGATGAGGAGACTTTTTCAGACTCCATTCTCCAACGACCGTGGACTTCGACGAGGATTGCACAGCCACGACCCTTTTCAGTTCGTCCCTTTTCAGAGATGAAGCAGTTGTCCACATTATTGTGGCGGGCCAGAGTACTTCGACGAGGAGACTCATTTCCAGTTGCAATGACTCTGACAGGCGTAGTTCAGAGCACATGCTCTCGGATGAGGAGATTCAACAGACTCACACTCTAGCTCGTTCGTCCTCCTCACCTGCACGACATGAGAAGCAACGTCCTCGACAACACCATTTGTGCGCGTTGGGTTGATATTGTCCGTAGTGTCCTGTAGCGTGGGTTGAGTTTCTTTCTGTTTGTCCAAGCTGAGCATTGCATGCTCCAGCTTGAGGGGGAGTGTTGGAGTATTTGTTATGTGCGCCCCTTGAGTTGTAGCAGGGTAAATGGACACGTAGCAAATACTCCAACACTCCTCAAGCTGGAGCATGCAATGCCTAGCTTGGACAAACAGAAAGAAACTCAACCAATGCTACAGGACACTACGGACAATATCAACCCAACGCGCACAACTGGTGATGTCGAGGACGTTGCTTCTCATGTCGTGCAGGTGAGGAGGACGAACGGGCTAGAGTGTGAGTCTGCTGAATCTCCTCGTCGGAGAGCATGTGCTCTGATCTGCGCCTGTCACAGTCACTGCAACTGGAAATGAGTCTCCTGGCGGGATCTTCAGGAACATATCTTGTGGAACATATCCCCGAATCTTGATAATGAATCGAAACCTCGAGCTTGAACTTTAACCAATCTTGTCGAGTCTGAACAACTGCGCATTACACCTGTGGACACGGAATCTGAACATCGAGTCTGAATCTTGCGCTTGGAAAAACTTCATCTGAAAACTGTAGAGTCTGAATTCAAACTTGGTCTGTAATCTGGAGTCTGTAAAATCTGGATCTGATTCGGACCTATGACTCTAAATAATACTTCCCCTTTCTCCCATACTTGTCGGAAAACATTTACGTTGACCAAGTTGGGAGAAGACAAGATAAATAAGGGGTACAAAATAAGAAACCAAATAAGTCGATTACAAATTTTTCGGCTTCTCAAAACATGGATAACGTTTGGCCATTCCATTTTTTCTCTCGGCCTTTCTAAACATTTTTTTATAAAGTTGTATCACGCTTTTCACTCTCTCTTTTTTTTTGAAATACTTATGTACAGCTTTTCTTGTACGCGTCTCTTTTTTTTAAAAAAACTCAAAGCTTTTTTTTTGAATCAACAAGGAGTCATGGCTGGGCCTCCTATTTTTTTTCTTTTTTTTATCGCAGTCCCCTTAGGCTTCCCTCTTTTTTTCTCCTTTGTTTTTTTAATTCACCTCTCATCATTTTTTTTGTAAATGGCCCACAGGGGCTATGCTTTCCCATCCTCCATATATATATTTTTTAATATACAAGCAAAAGGTCATTGGGCCTTTATTCCGCAAGCACTAGGGTTCCCACGGGAACCCTCTTTCCTTAAAGCCACCGCCCGCGAGATGCATCGCTTGGTGCCGCCACCAAAAGATGCGACATGGTTGGGGCTCCGCCAGAGGGTTGCGGCGATGGTGCTGATGGAGAGGAGGGTGCTGATGTTGTACCGCCAGGAGGAGGGGCTTCGCGCCTTTAGACCTCGGGGGAGATGCGGCTGGTGTACCGTGCACCGCCGCCTGCAGAGAGCAGTGTCGCCTGGAAAGCCAACCTGCATCGATTGAAGCTGTCGCTTGGAGGTGCACCTGCGGCAGGAGGCTACTGGTGTCGTCGCCCGAGTTGCGTGTGCCGTGGGGAGTATGGCCGAGGGCGAGATGTTGCCGCGTGGAGTCGGTAGGGCTTTAAGCCCGATTCGGCATACGCGGAAGGGGGGGCCGTCTGGATCTTGCTCGTCACCTGCTTCTGGTGCGTTGCGAGGGACTGGAACAGATATGAGCGCCGCCAAGGGCTGAGGGCAATTTGGAGATGAACGCCGCCAAGGCTGGACGAAGATTATGTGGTCTCGTATGGATATGGACCTCCGCTTGACCTATTGTCCCCGTACAACTGTTGTTTCTTGTTCCTGATTGATCTAGGGTTCGATGAACCCCAGAAATATGGATTTGAATCTTCAAAGTACGGAATGCAGGAATATGATTGAAGATCAGGACCACTGGATCTTTGAAGAAGAAACCATCAAAGTTGAACCCACTTCAACAATCGATTCTCGAACATAAACAAGAAACATAAAAAAAAATCCTCGAAAATTGACCCGCTCTGATACCTTGTTAAGAAATGGGAAGCGGAAGCGAAACATGGAAAATAAATAAAGAACATGAAGAACGTGGGATTTAATGTGGAACCGTACTCCATGAGGAGCGGGATGAAACCACGGGAGAAGCCCTTAACTGGGACGTGTTTGTCTATTGACTTTCTCAATGGATACAGGAGGTCTGGGGCTCCTTATATAGCCTCTTCAGAGCCTCCAAGTCCCACCACTGGACAATGTGGGACTAAACACTGGATGGGGTAAATGGATCTTCTCCAGGATCCATTTACCCTGCTACTACTCAATAGGCGCACATAACAAATACTCCAACATAAATATATGTAATATATGTACTTACAATCTATGACGTTGCTATCTATTTATTGATCTTTGTAAATATATTTATTTGTGTATTTTTATTGGTACATCAGCTATTTTAGTGATATTTAAATGTGTATTTTATACATATTTTTATTTATTTTTGGTATGATTGGTCGGCTTAACTACTTTTCCCCATTGGTCTGGTTTAATTAAGTTAAAAAAATGATGATGTCATCATTCCTTTGAACTGGTATAATTTCGTTCTCCAACTCGATTCGACCTTTTCGATAAGGCTTCCGGTTCAATTTCAAAAACATTGGTTGAGAGAGGCAAAGATTTCTGGGTTAGAAGTCCTATAGAGCTCTTATCGAATTTGGGTGATGAATCTCTTACTTAGGATTGGAGATTGATTTGGAAAGCTCCTTTGGGGGCAAAGATCTTCATCATTAATGGTGTGATCGTGAGTTATCTATAGTATGCCTTGAATCCTTATAAAGATCCGAGAGTTGGCTTGTTGTCTGTCTATTTAGTGTCTGCAAATCTCGGCTATTGATGGCATGACTTGTCATGTTGTCAAGGCGAGCCCGATCATCATGCCATTTTGCTTTGGAGGCCTGGAGTCTCCAGGCTAGGGTCGAAATGGATTGAGTACATCTTGCTTGGAGAGGTTATGCAACAAGGTTTTAAAAGCCGAACCGAATCGATTGGTTCAACCGGTTCAACCAAGAACCAGAAGAAAATCGGTCCAACCACTCGATTTTTTCTCACTAAATTAAAACCAATTAAAACTCGGTTCGACCGCTTTACCCAGTTGAATTAATCGAACAAACCATCGGTTCAACCATCCATTTTTGACCAAAGAGGTAATTTCTAATTATTTAATAAAACATTTTCATTGTAGCCTATAGTATGGTACTCCTTTATCTCTTCTCCTTCTATGTGTGGCAATGACCCAATATTGCTTCTCTCTTCCTGGCATACGAACATCGCCTTTCTTCCCACATTATGCATGAGGTTGCCCCTTCCCAACAACAAATGATGCATCCACATAAATAAGAAGTTGTCATAGTCACACTATGAGAAGTGGTAAATTAACAATACTTGTCACCGATTAGAGTTTGAATTAGTTTCTAATTGGTAATTTTATACCTCACATATATGTATTTATATATTTATATCCTAAGTTTTGGCAAGTACTCTCGTTCTCCTACATTCTTAAAAAAATCACAATATTGTTCTTATATTAGTATAATATAGTAGCACATGTGTACTGATAAAAGGCTCCTACTATGAGTTTTATAAAAATATAGGGATCCGCATGTAATTGTACAAAAATAAGGGCATGAGTGTTTTGAAAAACTTGGAAGGACACAAGTGTAAAAATTGTTTAAAAATATGATGTAGCATTTTTTATATTTATTTATTTAATATAACGGTGTAACTCGGTTGGACCCGGTTGGGCCATATGAACCAAACTAACAATACTACGGGTTCGATCTTTTTCCTTATTTTTATGAATTGGCTACATCATCATTGGTTCGACTAGTTGGTCCCATGGGTCTGAGTCGTCTGACTATTAAAACCCAAAACCAATAGCTTCCCGGTTTGATGTCCGGTTTGATTTTTAAAACCATGTTATGGAGGTCTTGCACTGAGGCAGCATACCGAACCAGGAGGGAGAGGACGAGATCTTTTGGGTTTTTTGTGGGCATTGTGGCTTCTCGTGAATTCTATGATTTTTGTTGATCGTTTTATCTCGTTGAAGATTTCTTTATAATTCTTTGCTTGTGTACTTATAACTTATAAGTTTATGATCTTTATGTATTACGAGTGAACCATCTACCTAAGGTGTCGACCTATTATTTCACTCAAAAAACTAAGAGGACTTAGCCCCCATTGTTGAATAACTGAATTCATTGGTAAAGGGAATTTTCTCATTCTTATTCCTAGCATATATTAGAGCTTCTTTATATATGAGATACTTGTCCTTGTAACAGAAAACGTCGTGTTCACTCGGTTTCCAGTGTTACCATTAGCTAAGAACTTTGAGTCTTTTTATCAGGCATACTTGGTAAACCAGAGTATATTTTCCTTGGGTTAGCTGACTTTATCATGTATGAAAGCTTTCTTTATTATTTATATCATCATGCTGAATCTTATTGGCATTCATGCGCTCACATGCTCATTGGAGTATGTTGTTCCATATTTGTTTATTATGCTCCTCAAATATTTTCTTACACCCTCATAAATTTGTCTCATGTGGTTCAAAATTTTCCTCTCGGATTGTTGCAGCTAGCTAGCTTCTGAAGTTTGTTTTTCATATCTAATCTATCTGGTTTTTGAATTTCTTTTATTGTTATTAGCAATACAAGGGGCTGCATTCGTACTTGCAAGCCCATCTCCTGTGGCAAGACATGTGGTAGCTTCTGCTTTCAATAGGCGATCAAGAGGTGTAAATTTGGTAAGCAGCAGACCATACTGGTGTAATATAAATATCTTGACGTGCATGCAAGAAATTTTGTTTACTTAATAGTTTCATGATCAGTCACGTACTCACGTGTATTGGATTCACAAGCATGTGTAGACGTAAAGATGGCTGACCATCAGCATATGAATCATCTGATTTGACTGTGGCTGGTCAAATTAACAGGCCATGAATCTTCTTGCATGGAGTATGTTATAAGTTGATTGCTTTTGAAGTCAGTTGTGGCATACTAGATGGTTGTGCTATACTTGAAATCTTTGTTTGTTCCTAGGATACTGAACTTATTGTCGGTTTTCCAAGCTTGTAAACCATTCCTGGGAAGAACATTTTCTTGTTTCTCGATGTTCTAAATTATTGTTGCCTTTTTTTCAATGTTCATCTTCCATGGACATTTGGAGAACATAACTATATTCTGTCTCTTCGGAATATGAATGATTTAAATTAACATGGCCATTTTATTGCAAAACCCGGGAGAGCTTTTAAAAATCTCTCAATTCAGGATGCAAACATTTAGATCTATGATGCTTCACACTATTAGATGGTTTGTTTGAAAGCAAATGGTGGTGATATACATGCATATGAGTGTGCACGTATACGCGTGTGCATGTGTGAAGATCTCTCCATTAAAGAGCAAACCATTATGTTGGAATATGTAAACGACGGATAGTTGGATCTCTCTAGGATCCAAAAACCTTGTTCACTTGTTTAGTCTCACGCCATCTATAACCAGGACTTCGGTCTGAGAGTTTTACTATGCAAGATCTAGCCCTAGAGAGGCCTTGTCCCGTGAATTCATACCCCTGCTCACGGAGGAAGGTTTCTTGTAAAATTCCAGCTTTCATATTTTTATGCTCTTAATTGTCAATTTTGCTTCTCTGTTATTCATTTCAACATGGTGTCGGAGTAAGTCTATCTGTGGGTATATTATGTTCAAGATTTGTGATTTTTGTAGAAAAGGTAAAAAAATGATATTTGTATATGTTGGAGTATTTGGTTGTGCACCTATTATGTTGTAGATGGGTAAATGGATACCTCCAGAACCTATTTACCCCATCCATATGTTTAGTCCCACATCTACCAGTGGTGGGATTTGGAGGCTCTGTGGAGGATATATAAGTAGCCCCAAACCTCCTGTATCCATTGAGAAAAAGGAATGCAATATCCGTCCCTTTGAGGGCTTCTCCCGTGGTTTCATCCCGCTCCTTTAGGAGTAGGATTCCACGTAAAAATCTTTGTGTTCTTCATGTTTATTCTTTTTATTTTATGCTATGTTTATAATTCGCTTCTGCATTCTATATTTTCTAGCATGGTATCAGAGCGGGTCGATTCTCGAGGATTTCAAGTTCTTTATTTTTGTTCATTCGAGGTTCGATGTTATGTTGAAGAATTATTTGTTCATGAGGTATGCCCAAGTTCTAATAAGTTTTGGTTTTCTTATGAAAACTTAATTTCTGGACTCCGTTCCACATCAAACTCCAGCCGCAGATCCCGTTTGCATCATTCGTATCTATCTCCCTGGCATAGATCCACTGAGGGTTTCATCGGAAACCCGCCTCTCTCCTGCGAAGCCGTAGGCGGCGACATCAGCCCTCCAGCCCTAGTCGCATCTCTAGTGGCATTTTCCGCAGGCTTCTGCATCACATGCTTGGCAACGCTCTACAACAGTGGCGATACTAGATCCAGGCGCATCTCCAGGGCGGTGTTCGTCATTACAGATGCACGTGACCTCCAGTTCCCTCGCACATCGCGTGCACAGGGTGCACACCTTAGGCAGCGGTGCCACCGTGCGAGCCCTAAGGAGCGACGGCAACATCGTACACCCCTTCAGTTTCCTCCTGTTCTACGTGCACCATCGCTCACTAGTTCTAGTGGCTCCCATCGCAACTCGAGGCGACATCTTCAGGCCCTCATCTTGGCACCACCGCGCATCTTCCTCTCTAGGCTGAAGGTTCCCTCGCGCTCGTCATTTGCTGCTCCAGACTCCAGGGCTGCGCTCCATGCATGAAGCAGAACCCCAAAAGGGGGCGGCAGCGTTTGGAGGGTTCCCACGATGGGAATCCTAGGTCGAAGGCCATGTTATATAATAAAAAAACCAGTTAAAAAGGGGGGACTGTTAGATAGATTTTTCAAAAAAAAGGAGAGGCAAGTTGTTTTCAGCCCAAGTGGGCTATATTTTAAAAAAGTTAAAACGGCTTAAAAAATGATTAACAAATATATTTGACGGCTATAAAAAAATGAAAAATATTGTCGGCTTATTTGGTTTCTTGTTTTCTCCCCATTCTTCATGTCGTCTCCCAACTTTGCCGATGTCATTTTTCGACAATTATGGGAGAAAGAGGGAGTATTGTGTATAGTACTACGGGCCACATTCATCAGATTCAGATTATCATATTCAGATCGTCAGATTCTTCAGTCTCGATGGCCAGATGAATTATCCAGACTCTACAGATGATCAGTTGTTCAAACTCGACGTCAGGTGTGTCTGAGTCTCAGTTTCAGACACACATTTGCCATCTTTTGTTGTGGTCCCATCATTCTTGTTGTTTCGGTCAGAGTTTTCATGTGAGCCATAGGGACTCTAGAGTGGAGGACCATTCCCTATACCATGTGGGCAAGGGTTTTCATGTGGTATCATAGGGACTCCAGAGTAGAGTACCATTCTCTGTGTCAGATGGGAGAGACCCAATTCTCCGAGGAGGAGACTTTTCAGACTCCATTCTTCAGTGACCGTGTACTCCGACGAGGATTGCAGTTCCACGACCCTTTTCAGTTCGACCCTTTTCAGAGATGAAGCAGTTGTCCAAATTATTGTGGTAGGCCAGAGTACTCTGATGAGGAGACTCATTTCCGGTTGCAGTAACTCTTGCAGATGTAGTTCAGAGCACATGCTCTCCGACGTGGAGATTCTGTTACTCACACTCCAGTCCGTTCGTCCTCCTCACCTGCACGGTGTGATAAGCAACGTCCTCAACAACAACCGACAATTGTGCACGTTGAGTTGATATTGTCCGTAGTGTCCTGTAGCGTGAGTTGAGTTTCTTTCTGTTTGTTCAAGCTGAGCGTTGCATGCTCCTGCAGCTCCTGCTTGAGGGGGAGTGTTGAATTATTTGGTTGTGCGCTTATTATGTTGTAGATGGGTAAATGGAGACCTGCAGGATCCATTTACCCCATCCATATGTTTAGTCCCACATTTACCAGTGGTAGGACTTGGAGGCTTGTGGAGGCTATATAAGGAGCCCCAGACCTCCTATATCCATTGAGAAAAAGGAATGCAATATCCGCCTCTTTGAGGGCTTCTCCCGTGATTTCATCTCGTTCCTTAGGGAGTAGGGTTTCACGTAAAAATTTTTGTGTTCTTCATGTTTATTTGTTCTATTTTATGCTTTGTTTATCATTCACTTCTGCATTCTCTATTTTCTAATTCATGTTGGAGAATGACCTAGAGATAGTCCCACATAGTCTATTCGTGGGACTCTGGAGAGTTAGTGGGGCTATATAGAGAGCCACACATTTCCCTTGTGCTCATTGAGAGGAAATGAAATAAAAGAACCTACCCTTTGAGGTGTTCTTCCGTCGTTTCATCTCGATCCTTATGCGATAGAGTTCCACGTAAAATCGTCATTGTTCCTTATGTTTATTGCTCTTGATTTGTTTATCATTTTTGCTTCTTCGTTTTCGACATGGTATATGTTGATATTTTTATTTCTTTATATTCATTTATTATTTCTATTTCTTTATGTTCATATTATGTAATTAACCCACAATTTTTTTCCTGAGAGCCCTAAGGTATCTTCATGAATAAGCAATTATTTTCTCCCAACATGGTATTAGAGCAAAGGTCCTAAATCGGGGTTCCCATACCCCACCAACCCTAACCCTACATGTCGCCTCCCCCCCTCCCGCGTGCCACCGACTACCCTTCTCTCCAATATCGGCAGCTTAGCAGGCGACCGCAGCTTCTCGAACCGGCCTCCCTAGCCATTGGTTCCCTCCTCCTCGTGGCCCTGCTACTCGTCCCCGCTTTGTGAGTCGTCCCACATTCTGCGAGATGCAGTTTGGCATTTTCTGCAGGCCTATACAACCTGATTTTATTCGGATTTCATGATTGTGAACCTATAAATCACGTCTTCTGACCCTAGATTACAACAAAGATTGATGAGGATGGTTGTATGATTCTACATATACAACTAATCCTCCATATGATTATGTAGACTCACTCAGAGTAGTCTACTCAGTTTTGTTTCGGGTTTGTCAGTGTTCTTTTTACCATGTCAGAGAACAAGGGTGACATTTTTTCATCATCTGGTGCCTTCAAGGGCCATGCTCCCATCGTGAAGATGGATGAGACCAACTACGAGTTGTGTTCTGTGCAGTTTCGCACCCTTATGCAGTGACATAACAAGGAGCACATTCTGACGGATTCAGAACCTGTGGACAAGATTGGGCCTAATGCTTCTTGGAAGCAAGATGATGCATATGCTCGGATTTGTCTCTCCGAGACACTCACCACGGAGATTGCCAACGACATCGTCAATCAACTCACAACGAAGGTTATGTGGGACATTTTAGCAGACACATATAGGCAGGACAAGAATGAGAATAAGATTCTACGATTGCAGTATGATATCTTTTCGATCAGGTAGAATGGTCGTCCTCTTCATGCCCACTTCTCGCATCTTAGAGGCATGTTTGAGCGTTTGCATAGCTTTATGCCTACTATTGCCAGCATTGAGTAGCAACAGGCATATTGGAACGCCATTATGACAGGAATCTTTATGTCATCCCTTGACTCTGAGTACGATATGCAGCACATACTCAACTACTTACTAGAGAGACGATACCTCCAATGGAGGAGGTCCACAAGAGGCTGAATAGGATCACTCCTTCATCTATTACCATGGCCCAGCCTTTCTCTGCTATGGCAGCTTCTCGTGGCAGAGGGGGTACTTCGCAGAAGCGGACCCCATAAGTGGTCCATGCTCACATTGTCACTGTCCAGGTCATTCGGAGGAGATATGCTATCTGAAGCATGTGTATCCTTTGTATGCCCATGTTCTTGAGCAGACAAAACCTACTTCAGCTCCTTCTCATGATGCGCGGTTTGATGATATTGTTTCCAGACTGGGAGAGATGATGTCAACTCCAACCACTTCAGCTGTAGGTCTTCAGATGTCGCAGTTGCTGCTAGAGCTTCTTCGAGTTCGGCTGGTATTACTTATGCACTTACTAGTAATAGCAGTTCAGATTTGACCGATTGGATCATGGACTCGAGAGCATCTCATCATATGTATGGCGATCGAGCACAGTTCAGTTCTTACATGTCTATTCCTCCTAGTAGATCAGAGGTGATTGCTAATGGAGTTCATCTACCCATTGTTCGTCAGAGGGATATTGTCTTAGCTCCCTCGATGCATCTGCAGAATGTCTTACATGCTCCAGCATCTCAAATGAATCTTTTGTCCATGAGTCATATTACAAAAGATTTACATTGTCGTTCCATTTTGATCCCTCTTCTCTTGTGTTAGGGGACATTCTCACGGGCAGAGTGATTGGATGTGGTCGTGAATAGAGAGGACTTTACAGACTGGTGCAACCTCCATATGTTGGTGTTGTTACTATTCCGTCTGGATTTTTTCTCCTTTCCTGTGGCATATTCGCTTTGGATACCTTTCTCTGTAGAAGTTGTGTCATGTTATCCCTCATATCTCTACTCGTACTACCTTGGAGTGTGATGCATGTCAGCTTGGGAAGCACCATCGTTCTTCTTTTCCGAGTCGTCAGAGTCGTCATAGGAGTTAATTGTTTGAGTTGTTCATTTTGATATTTAGGGTCCTAGTCGTGTTCTCGATCATCAGGGACAACGGTTCTATATGGTTCTTGTGGATGATTACTCTAGATTATCTTGGGTTTTCTTGTTAAAGAATAAGTCTGAAGCTGGTCCTGTTATTAAATCGTTTCTTATTGAGATTAAGAACATTTTTCTGCTAATATGAAGTTTATTCACACTGATAATACCTTGGCGTTTTCTACTTTACAATTGTCTAACTTTCTCAGATCTCTTGGTATTGTTCATCAGACTTCTTGTGCTTACACTTCAAGCAGAATGATGTTGCTGAATGCAAATACCGTCATCTTTTAGATGACACGAGGACTCTTTTGATTCAGAGTCGAGCTCCTCATTCGTTCTGGGGTGATGCGGTTCTCACTGCATGTTGCTTGGTGAACCGCATACCTTCTACTATCCTTAGAGAAAAGGTTCCTTTCTTGATTGTGTTTTCCGAGAAGGACCTATTTTACCTTACTCCCAGGGTCTTTGGGTTTGTGGCATTTGCCCATATTTTTATCCTTGATCGTGACAAGCTCTCTCCTAGAGCTGTCAAATGTGTGTGCATTGGTTATTCTCGTGCCCAAAAAGGGTATTAGATGTTTTGATCTTGTAGGAAGCCGCATCGTAACTATGTCACTTATCCTCTAGTTGTGCATGTTTCCTCGGACCATGTTTCAGAGGAGTACATGAGTTTGTTTTTTTTGAATAAAGAGTATAGGAGTTTGTAATGGGATTCTCAGTTGTTACTATCCCGTGAACATATCAAGATGTCATACAGGATAGTAGGTGGTGACTTTCCATGAAGGAAGAGATGGCCACTTTGAAGTCTCGTGGTACCTAGAGTGTTGTCTCCTCTCCTCAAGGTGCATCTATTGTGTTTTGCAAATGGATCTTTACGGTAAAGCAGCAGGAAGATGGCAGTGTGTATCGCTACAAGGCAAGGCTTGTGGCACGCAGATTCACCCAGACTTATGGGGTAGACTATCAGGATACCTTCTCTCCAGTGACCAGACATTCGGGCTTTGCAATTTTTGTTGGCAGTTCTCTCCTCTCTTGGAAAAGTAAGAAGCAAACGGTGGCCGTAAGATCCAGCGTTCAGTCTGAATATAGGGCTATGGCACAAGCCAGTACAAAATTGATATGGGTTCGAGCAGTACTAGTTGATTTACATATAGATGTACCTCTTCCTATGCAACTACAATGTGATAATCAGACGGCTATATTCTTTGCAAAAAATCTCGTGTTCCATGAGAGAACTAAGCATATTGAAGTGGACTATCACTGTACAGAGGTCATGATTCATAAGGGTTTTATTTCTACCTCTCATATCAGCTCTGGAGGCCAAACGACAGACATCTTCACCAAGGCTTTACTCAGAGGACCTTTCCAGAAATGTTCATCCAAGCTGAGCATGATTGACATCTATGCTCCATCTTGAGAGGAAGTGTAGATATATATTTATGTCTTTGTACTGTTTATGTATTTTCATGTTCTTTTCGTCCAGCTTATGCAATTTAACCATAGGTTTCTCCTCTATATAAGAGAGTATAGGAAAACTGATTATGTTGACATCAACATTGGTTCGCATCAATGTTCAACTTTAAGTCCATTCCTTTTTACTTTGATTATGGTCGACTTGACAAGTCACATTCATAATTAGATACCTTGGTGTATGTTATTTGTTCATTTGTTGATGATATTGTATTGATTGATGAGACTGGAGTTGTAGTGAATGAGAAGCTTGAGATCTGGAGACATGCACCGGAGACTAAAGGATTCCGCATAAGTAGGGCTAAGACTAACTATATGGAGTGTGCTTTTGATGGAAGCAATGGTGAAGGAATCGAGGTGAAGATTGGTGATGATAGCATTCAGAAGAGAGATTCTTTTAGATACTTGGGATATATTGGCAACAAGATGGGGAAATTGATGGAGATGTTATTAATAAAATAAATGTATGTTGGCTTAAGTGGAGAGGAGCCTTTATTGTTCTCTGTGATAAGAGAATTCCTTTGAAAATCAAAAAAAAATTTTATAAAGAAACTGTGAGACCTGCTATGCTCTATGTATCTGAATGTTGGCATGTGAACCATAGACATATGAATGTTGAGGGGGATGTGTTGGACACATGTAAAGATCATATTCGGAATGATGCAATGAGAAGGAAAGTTGGTGTAGCTCCGATTGAGGATAAGATGCGAGAAAACTATCTAAGGTGGTTTGTTCATTTGCAAAGGAGGTCGAGCGATATACCAGTTATGAGATGCGAGTTTTGGGATGTTGAGCTGACTAAGAGAGGGCGAGGAAGGCCCAAGAAGTGTTGGAATGAGACTATACAAAGGGATGCTAGTTTTTTGGATTTAAGCCCGAGGTTGACCCAAGATAAATCTGAGTAGAGACAAAGAATCCATATAGCCGATCATACTTTATGTGGGAAAAGGCTTTGTTGTCGTAACACTTTGTGACACTTCCTCCATCAACTAAGGTGACATGATTATGAATTTACGAACTTGATCCAGTTTGTATTGATTAAAAATATGAATATTACATGTCATGTGGTAAGTAGGTCTGCGGTCAAGAATCCATCCATCAACTAAAGAAGCATCTTTAGATACATTTGTCATTCCCCGGATGCCAAGAGCTTGGTTTGTGGTGGGAGTATCTCCCGACATCTTCACAGGAGCGGTGCCTCTCCAATCATAAACTCTCAGAGTTGCTTAAAGCTATTTAACATGACCGAAGAGGTCCTTCTTTTCTTCTTGGACCATTTGAATTTGAGCAGACAAATTTTGGATATGTATGCCCGGACGAGTCCTGTAGATAAGGTTGTCAAACCCTTATTTTAATCAGAATTTTTTTCAATTAAAAATGAACTACACAATGGTCGATCGCATCAAGGATAGTGGTTGGTTAATTCACGAGGCAAAACTTGATGTTAATCAATCAACATGTATGTGGTGACTGATAAAAAATGAACAATAACCCTCGGTTAATGATTGATCACGTTAGTCTGAGTTATCGCTCATACCAATGCAATAGCTTCATATGGTCAATTTGTGACTGATTGATAAACAAATCAACAGTGGATGGTCATTTATCATTGTGGAGAAGAGAGACAAATAGGATATGTATTCCATAGGACTAGGGTCTCTTATATAGAGAGAAAACCCTAGAGAGTACAAGAGGAAAAAAATACATAAATACCTCTGAGGGGTTACGGAACCCGAAGGGTTACAAACATAATTGTTATATAATAATTCTAACACTCTCTCTCAAGTTGGAGCATATCTGTTGATCATGCCCAACTTGGATACTAAGTACATGAGGCGTTTCCTTGGAAGAGCTTTTGTGAGGATGTCTGCAAGTTGAAGTTCAGTGGAGATGTGTGGAGTGCTGATTCGTCCTCCTCGTACTGCATCACGAATAAAATGGCAATCAACTTCAACGTGTTTTGTCCGCTCGTGGAAACTGGATTGGTGGCGATGTACGTGGCAGACTTGTTGTCGCAGTATAAGGGTACATGAGTGGCAACTGACATGCCAAGTTCTTTTGGGAAAGAAACAAGCCATGTGATATCACATGTGGCCTGAGCCATTGCCATGTATTCTGATTCCACATTGAATTTGGAGACCACTATCTGCTTCTTGCTGAGCCAAGTGACAAGGTTATCCCCGACAAACATGGCGTATCCTGTAGTGGATCGGCAATCCTCAGGAGAGCTAGCATAGTCAGAATCTATATAAGCGGAGATATTAGTGTGCGCATTCACCCCATAGAAGATGAGTCCACATCCAGGAGATTCTTTCAAATATCGAAAAATCAAAAGAACATCCTATCAGTGGCTGTAAAGAGGCTTCTCCCTATGTTGACTGGCTCTGCTCACAACATATAATATATCTTACCAAGTAACAGTGAGATATAATAATTTTCCCACTAAGCTTATGTATCGTGTTGCATCCTCAAAAGCTGGATCAATAAATGCTGAATATTTTCTCACTTCTGCAGGGATGCCAGATGGCTTGCATCCAAGAAGTCCTGCCTCAGTCAGAATATCGAGGCAATACTTTCTCTATGAAAGATGGAGCCCCTCTGTAGTGTGTATTACTTCGATGCCAAGAAAATAACGAAGTTGGCCAAGATCTTTCGCGACAAAGACCTTCTGGAGAAAGTTCTTGGTCTTCTGAATGCCATCTACATCATCTGTTGTGATAACCATATCATCAACATAGACAGCAAGGATGATCATGCCAGTAGACCGTTGTCTAACAAAGACAGAGTAATCAGATGTTGTCCTCTGAAAATCAAGTGTGTTGATCTCCATAGTGAGTCTGTCAAACCATGCCCTTGGGCTCTGCTTCAGGCCATAAATGGCCTTGCGTAGTCGACATAAATGCTCCCCCTTGACTACATACCCTGGCAGTTGCGTCATGTAGACCTCCTCCTCAAGGTCACCATAAAGAAAGATGTTCTTCACATCAAGTTGATAAATGGGCAAAGCCTTGTTGGCAGCAACAGAGAGAATGGTATGTATCGACCTCATTCTGGCAACAGGCAAGAAGGTCTTGAAATAATCAACTCCAAAAGTTTGTGTAAAACCTTTGGCAACAATTTTGGCTTTCAACCTGTCAATAGAACCATTAGGCGACTGTTTGGTGGTAAAGACTCATTGACAAGCCACAAAGCGAACTCCCGAGGGGCACATCACAAGATCCCACGTGCCCTGAGAGTAAAGTGCATCCATCTCCTCATCCATGGAATGTCGTCAACCATGATCCTGCATTGCACTGAAATGATCTTTTGGAACATAAATAGCATTTAGAGCATCTGCAAATCTTTATCCACAGCTAGATAAACCATATGTAGAAGTAAAATGTGACATGGGGTGATACATGCATTACCTTTTTTGCTTGCGTAGAGCTATAGGAAGCTCCCCAGGTACATCCGAGACAACAGTGGTGGGAGCACTCGAAGTGATCATATCATCTTGCATAAAAGGGACATGCAGAGAAACCGACACTAGTGTAGAATGTATAGAGGTACGCTAGCAAGTATAGATGATTGGCGGAGGAAGGAGGTCTAGAGGAATGTCACTCACAGTCTGTGTGAAATAACTTGTTTGCTCAAAGAAGGTGACATCAACAGACACATAGTATCGACGTCCAACATGATCATAGTAGCGATAGCCTTTCTGGGTACGAGAGTTCTCAAGGAAGATGCATTTGATGGCACGAGAGGATAACTTGTCAGCTGTATGAAAGTTATGAACAAAGGTAGTATAACCAAAAATTCGCAGAGGTATGGGAAAAGAAGACTCAGCAGGGTAAAGTAAGGAAAATGGAGTTGCCCCTTTGAGAACAGATGAAGGAACACGGTTGATGAGATACACTGCAGTATGGATATCATCTCCCCAATATTGTTTAGAAAACTTATTTGACTAAGAAGAGATCTGGTAACATTTAGCAAGTGTCGGAGTTTCCTCTTAGCTATACCATTCTGTTGTGAGGTATATGGACATGATGTTTGGTGAACAGTTCCATGGGAGGCAAAGAAAGAGGTCAAGGCATGTTGGGTTAACTCAAGAGCATTGTCAGTATGAATGATCTTAACAATGCTAGAAAAGTAAGTTTTAACACATTGAAAGAAATTTCTGATAATTTGATTAATCTCCGAACGCTCATTTATTAGATATACCCAAGAAGATCGATTATAATCATCAACGAAAACTATAAAATAATGATGAATACTTAATGTGCAGATCGGACAAGGTCCCCAAACATCACAATGAACAAGAGGAAAAAGAGCAGTATTACGAGACTCAGTACGAACAGGAAACGAAGCTCGATGGTGTTTCCCAAACTCACATGCCTCGCACTGAAAGGGCTTCATAGCAGAGAGTTCGTCAAATATCATGGAGATGGCCTTGGCAGAGGGATGCCCAAGGCACATATGCCATAGGAGCGGATCTTTGGAGATACCAACAAAATTGGAGTTTGAGGGTATGTCAAGATAATATAGGTTGTTCTTCTCGTGACCCCCACCAAAAACATGCCTCGTCTGAATGTACTGAAAATAACAACAAGACTCATCAAATATCACACGACAATGAAGCTCAACACAAAGCTTATGAACTGACAGCAAGCTAAGAGGAAAATGAGGAGCACAGTGAGCCCCCGAAAGTCGGAGCATGGAATAGAATTCTACAGTTCCGACAGTAGTAATCTATGATTGAGTCCCATTAGCGACTCGAACTGACTTCACAGAGGTAGATGGTATGGAAGAGGTGACCAGACTACCTATTCCAGTAAGATGAGTAGAGGCATCGGAATCAATAATCCAAGCAAGAGTAGGAGTGATAGCGGAGTTGGCTATTGTACCTGAAGGAAGAGCCAGAGCAGCAGTTGTAGTGTTATTGGTGGTGGTAGGCCCTGGAGTCTGAAGGATCTGCATTAGGTGGGAGTAATCTGTGTCATTAAGATGACAGTCTTGCCACTGGAAGTAGGTGATGCCTCTTCTACATCATAGGTATCCTCATAAGCATTATTGGTGTCATAAGAAGGTACGACAAACTTCTACCAGCATCGTTCAGTTGGGTGGTTCCACCTACCACAGTGAGTGCACGAGGCAGTAGAGTCTCGCCCACGGCCAAAATCACGGCCTCGTCCAGATTCCCGTCCATGGTCATGATTTGGATCACGATCGTGTCCTCGCAAGCCATATCTGCCTCCTCGCCCAGAGAGGCGATTTGTGCAAAGTTCTCTGTTGAAGGTTTGATAGGAGGCCAGGCATCGGATGTCTCGAGCTCCTCAAGTCGGCCAAAGATGGCCTTCATTGTTGATAGTGTGTCTGATATAAGAAATTGCTCCTTCGTTGCATGGTATCTAGAATGCAGGCCATCAAGGAAGCGGTATACCTGCCAGTCAGAACGCTCTTGTATCTGTTTGGTGCAACATGAGGGCTGAAATATTGCAAGCTCCTCATACAGGCTGGAGAGATGCCTGTAGTACTTAATGAGGGTGGAATCACCCTGAGATGCCGACCAAATTTTCTTGTAAATGTCTGCAAGGCATGACTTCGTCTTCTTTTAGGAGTATGGTTGCTGGAGTTCCTCCCACATTTCCTTGGTCGTGTTTTTGTAAAGAATATTTGAGGCAATGTGAGCCTCAACATTGTTGGTCATCGAGTTGATAACCAAATAGTTATTGTTATAAAATATGAAGAATGCAGAGGAGATTGATAAACAGAGCATAAACAAGTAAGATAGAACGTGAAACACCATGATTTTACGTGGAACCCTACTCCGTGAGGAGCGGGATGAAACCACGGGAGAAGCCCTCAAAGGGGCATGTTATGCATTGCACTTTCTCAATAAGTACAGGAGGTCTGGGGCTCCTTATATAGCCTCTCCAGAGCCTCCAAGTCCCACCACTTGGCGATGTGGGACTAAACACTGGATGGGGTAAATGGATCTTCTCCAGGATCCATTTACCCTGCTACAACTCAATGGGCGCACAACCAAATACTCTAACACTCCCCCTCAAGCTGGAGCATGCAATGCTCAGCTTGGACAAACAGAAAGAAACTCAACTCAACGCTACAAGACACTACGGACAATATCAATCCAACGCGCACATTGCTGCAGTCGAGGACGTTGCTTCTCATGCCGTGCAGGTGAGGAGGATGAACAGGCTGGAGTGTGAGTCTTCTGAATCTCCTCGTTGGAGAGCATGTGCTCTGAACTGCGCCTGTCAGAGTCACTGCAACTGAAATGAGTCTCCTCGTCGGAGTACTCTGGCCCGCCACAATAATGTGGACAACTGCTCCATCTCTGAAAAGGGCCGAACTGAATAAGGTCGTGGCTGTGTAATCCTCGTCGAAGTCCACGGTCGCTAGAGAATGGAGTCTGAAAATAGTCTCCTCTTCGGAGAACTGGGTCTCTCCCATCTGGCTCAGAGAATGGTGCACTACTCTGGTGTACCTATGATACCACATGAAAACCCTTGTCCTCAATGGCATAGGGAATGGTCTTCTGCTCTGGAGTCCCTATGGCTCACATGAAAACTCTATCATGACAACAAGAAGAATGATGGGGACCACGAAACTGAAGACCGCACACTTGTGCGTGTCTGAACTGCAGACTCGGAACAATGATCGTCGAGTCTGGAACCGAACTATAGAGTCTGATCATCTGGTTGGTCTGGAGAATGATATCTGAATCTGGAACTGGCACTGTGACTCTACATATACTCCCCCTTTCTCCCATACTTGTCGGAAAACATGGACGTCGACCAAGTTGGGAGAAGACAACAATGATGGGGAGACATGAAAATAGACTGATCACACATTTGTCGGCTTTTCCAAAACATTCATTAAAAAAAATTATAAGCTGTTTGATTTTTTTATCGACTTTTGCAACTCATTCATTTTTTTTCGAATATTTTGCGTACGGCTTTTCTTTGCACGCGTCTCTTTCCTTTTTGTGGCTTTCATTTTTTTCAAAAATACTTGCGTACGGTTTTTTTTCACGTCTACGCATCTTTTCCTATCTTTTTTTCCCTTTTTTTTGAAACTCGGCCCAAATATGAAATTGCTCACATTTTTTTATGCGTACGGCTCTTTCTCTTGTACGCGCCTTTTTTTTATTTTTTTAACACGGCCCATTGCAGCAGCTCCCTCCCCTTTTCCTTTAATACACAGTGCCCCTCTTGGGCCATTACAAAGACAACACCCCTTTTCTTTTTTTTTATAAGTGGGGCCCCTTAGGGTTCTTTCAAATCGCATCACCTAGTCAAGGAACCCCGCGTGGATATGGAGCGTCGCCCCCCATGGGCCTTGCTCGCTGGGAGCCACCCTGGTGCATATGGAGGAGAAGCCGCCTGCATATGGAGGATTTGCCGCCTGGGGAAGTTGTGGCCAGGGCGCACGCGCGATGCGCGCTAGATGCGATCTGCTTCTGGGATGCACACCTATGTGCTCGAGCATAACCTTGCGAGTGGCGCCGCCTTATGCGACAGAAGGCCAGCAACAAACAGGATGGTGTCTTAGCGTAGCCCTTTTCGGCCTGGATATTGCCGCCATGAAGCAAGTAGAAATTAGGGTTCTTGAAACCCCAGATCAAAATCTGGAACTTGAATGATCCCGAACATAACTCGAAATATAAATCTTCAAGACAAATAAACAATGAATTGATACTCGAATCTCGAAAAAAATGAACATAAACCCCTCGAGAATCGACCCGCTCTGATACCATGTTATAAAATATGAAGAATGCGGAGGCGATTGATAAACAAAGCTTAAACAAGAAATATAGAACATGGAACACCATGATTTTACGTGGAACCCTACTCCGTGAGGCGCGGGATGAAACCACGGGAGAAGCCCTCAAAGGGGCATGCTATGCATTGCACTTTCTCAATGAGTACAGGAGGTCTGGGGCTCCTTATATAGCCTCTCCAGAGCCTCCAAGTCCCACCACTAGGAGGTGTGGGACTAAACACTGGATGGGGTAAATGGATCTTCTCCAGGATCCATTTACCCTTCTACAACTCAATAGGCGCACAACCGAATACTCTAACAGTTATTAGTGTACCAGTTGCCATACTCTTTGTCCTTTTCATATAAAGGATCTTAGTCAAAATGTAGAGTTCCCTCTGATCATCAATGAACACCATAAAGATCGAGGCCAGAGCACGTAATTTTCTTTGCCCTTGAGTTTGATAGTAGGGCCTTGTGCCATAATATTTGTGGTCAAGGGCTTTGTCTCGGTAGAAGAAGGCGCCATGGTGGTTTTAAAATAGAAAGAAGATCCTGTGATCAACTAAGGATGCATATAAAAGCTAAAAAATGCCCTAGAACTCACGTTTGCCCTTGAAGAAGGGCTGAAAACCCTCAATGGATAGCAGATCTAGATTCTTGGCAGCAGTCCATGATGAGTTTTGGATCTCCAAAGAGTCCTACGACACTCGTGGAGGGTAGTTGTGGGGCTGATGACCTTCGTAGGAGGTCTTGAAAGCGCAGGGTAGCCCTAGCAAGAGGGTTGTATACCACCGGGCGGCACCGGTAGGTGCTGGAGATGCCCCTTTGGGGTCGAGCTGTTGCACTGGAGGTGATTGGGGGCCTTGCGCGGGGTCCTACTTTAGGAAAGAGGGCCCGCACAGGCTTGTGCGAGGCTTGAAGGTAGCAGTGGGGATTTTAGGTCAGAACCCCGATCTAGGACCGTTGCTCTGATACCATGTGGAGAAGAGAGACGAATAGGATATGTATTTCATAGGGCTAGGGTCTCTTATATAGAGAGAAAACCCTAGAAAGTACAAGATGAAAAATACATAAATACCCCTGAGGAGTTATGGAACCCGAAAGGTTACAAACATAATTGTAATATAATAATTCTAACAATCATAATGTATGTTTGATCGATCAACGTCTGAGAAGTGATCAATTACCAAACGCAAACCAATAGCACCAAGTGATTGATCAAATCAATTACCAAACGCAAACCAATAGCACCAAGTGATTGATCAAACTGAGGGTATTTATCGATCACCTTGCAATTATGAACGATCAAAACTTGGGTGGAACAAAAATACCTATTTTAAAAGAAAAAAGTGTGTGGAATCGGAAAAAATAATGATTAATAAGAGTAAAAAAATTAGAATTTGATTTTATTATAGAGTGTACATATCAATATGCTTGGATAATACATGTCCTTCCACTTCCTTTCACTTTCACTATGTCAATAGGATTTGAACTCCTGCTTGTTCCTCAGCAACAAAAATATCTTCGTCGTATATGAGTTCTTTTATAGTATTTTATTTTTAAGTATAGCCATGGATTTTTTTCATCTAGGAGGATCACTTGCCCCTATCCAAAGTTATCATATGAACCAATATTGAAGGATTGACAATTGAATTGTTATTAGTACGTTCATTGATAAACAAAAAGTAGCCTTCTCCTTGCTCTTCTTGGAAAGTTAAAAAAAACTTCCCCCTCTTCCGCCAATCTTTCATGGTTTATCACTCTACCGCCTCTTTTCTTTTCCAGTTCTGCTTAACTTCTTCTCGTCTGACTCTCCCTGATATTTTTATACCATGTAACTTTTCTAATGATGCCACCTCCCTGACTATTACAACTGAAAGATCGACGTCCCAGCTGGGCGTTTGAGGAAACAAAAATTGTAATACAAGATGTCAGTGTACATGGCACATGGCTCAAGAAGGCAATATCGTATGATACTGGAGCATATGATTCTTGAAATTAGCTTACGATGGAATTCTTTAATTACCAAAACTAAAGAAAAAAGTTACATATGTAATGTATTATCTGCTTGATCCTTTCCCTTTGAAGGACTAAATTTGTTTAAAGTAATTGGTACTGCACTTGCTCATATTAGTATGTTGCAAATAATGTATGCTTGTTGTTTACAGGCAGCTTTACACGCTCTTGGAAGCATTGCTGGAATTGATAGACCAGAAAGTATGGTGATACTAAATAAGGATGAGGAGGAGGCCTTGCAGCATCTTATTTACACAACTGCTGCCAATAGTTCAAAAATGACTCCTTCTGTTAGTTTACATCTTCCCCAATTTCTTCCCGGTTAATGATATTATTAAGAAATACTACAGTTTTCTTACTGTATTTTTTGATTTGTTTGTTACCCAGAATAGAGAAAATAGCAACAAATTGCTTACTGTGACCAAGAGAAAATTTGCGACTGTATAAAAAATTGCTCAATACCATAAAGGAGTCACCTTTTTAATGGATGGTTTTGCTTCTGGAGCAATTCTAAGATTTGACGTCAGGCTTCAAATGACGATTTAGTTATATAAATCGCATTCCATTATCATGATTGTTTGCATTATTAATTACTACATTTTTGCAGGGTTTATTCCTCTCTGTACTGCAGCAGGAACCGGAAATACGATTAGCAGTAAGCATCCCAAATTATTAGTTATTTCTTAGCATATTGATATTTGGTAGCATGCTGATTTGAAAGGAATTGCTTTTAATTGTTACTTGATTTGCATCCATAACAGCAAGTTAGGGGTGTGTGCATTTTGCTATCGCACAATGTAACATAACATGGTTTTGGTAGCTATATTTTTGTAGATTTTGTACTTGTCCTAAGGTCATCGTATTTTTGTAGCCAAAGCATTTATTCGAAGAATGATATGCATAATGTGTGTGTGTTTGTTTCAGGCATATAGGGTGATATCTGCATTAGTGGCTCGACCATGGTGCTTGGTAGAAGTTTGCAGAAAACAGGAGATAATAGACATCATAACTGATGCTCACATTGAGACTCAGAAGAATGGTACGTTTATTAGCGAAAATAATGCAACATGGTTTTCTTTTTGGTAGAATTTCACTCATTCAATCACTTCAGTTCACAGATACCAGCATACATTGCACGTCCACATGGAACCCACAAACACATGCTTTCATGCAAATGCATACACAAACAGCCCGTCCTCATGGAACCCACAACCACATATGCTTTCATGCAAGTGCATACACATTTACCATTATGTTCATTGATATGCTTATATGTATGTTCTAGTTTATAGAATTTCTTGGTGGTTTGACTGTTAAGTGCATAATGTTGAGCACATGCACAACATTGCTAATGGTGTGTATATGCGGAGTTGATGAGGTGCATGATCTATTTATTTGTGTGCACAGTTTTGTGTGATTTCTCGGTGTTTTCCTACTTTAAGATATCAAAAAGGTAAGGAGTGCATTGAACGTGCAGGGCAGGCTCTGTCATGTCTACTTGTCCCTTACTTTCTAGATCACTACAGTTCCTTTTAGTTTATTAGAAGTTGTCTAATGTGTGCTTCGCTACGAATTATAGTTTGCAATTTTTGTGTTGAACTAGTATAGGTATTAGCTGATAAGTATTGGTAAGAAATTAGGGCATGCATAAATTACTCAAGATGAAAAGGAGCAAGAAGGCGGACAAACTTCTCTTTAAAAAAAGAGATTAGTTTTCTTTGTGTAATTGTGGAAGTCATTGGACATATTAATCTGTGTACATTTCAAAGAGAAAGCCCTTTTCTCCCCCTTTCATTTTATGCATTTAGATATCCATACACTGGGATGGTAAATATTACAAAATCAAGATGCGACGATAATATGAGCATAATCCAAACACGATACAAATGTAACATACAAAAATAATCATATACGAAACTTGCTTTAGCAGTTAGAGAACACACTTAATGAAGAATAAGCAGGGGAACTATGAAGAATATACATGAAATGTAATGAATGTTCGCATAAATGCATCCACACGAGCCATGGCCTTCGTCCAAACTGGTGTACGGATGTTGGTAAGCAGATAGCTAGATGTTGAAGACTTCTAAGGCCAATATCCTATAAAAAAACTGCAAATGGAGGTAGCAGACCAATTGAAATCAAAGTTCTAACTCCATGTTGATGATCGACAATAGCTTGGCAGTAACTTATCCATAAGGCTCGAGGTCTATGTATAGTGTGATGCATGATTTGGAGTTCTTTTGTAGATTTCTCTCGAGGGCTCTTCTCTCGTTGATCTGCATCCACATGCATAAAATTTTTGACATCTCTTTTTCTTTGGATCCAACATGGTTAGTGTAGCGATATATTATTTATGCTTTATGTATCGTTTCTTTATTTTCTTTCTACTTATGTATGACTCATGTAATTTACCTATAGGTTCCTCTCCTATATAACAGAGCCTAGGGTTATGGAATAAACTATGAAAAGGTTTTCTCCCAACATGGTATCAGAGTAGTGGTCGTAGACCGAAGCTCCGAAACCCTAACCCTAGTCCCTCCACCATCTCGCCTCCCCGCACCGCCCCTTCGGCCAGCGCCACCTCCTGCGGTCCCCAGCCCAACGCGCCCAGCACCGCCCCTGCGGCTCCCAGCGCTGCCCCCCTACCCCCTGCGGCAACCAGCGCCGCCTCAACGGCTTCCAGCGCCGCCTCCTACGGTTGCCAGTGCCGCCCCAGCGGCCCTCGGCCCGCCACCAGTTCCACCACCGACCCCTAGCGACCCTCGGTGAACCCCTTCCTATTGTTGGCTGCTAGGAAGTTCGTTGCCATCTTGTTCTATGTTAGAGCGATTGCATAAATTTGCATATGCAATCGACTCTCTCTATGTCAAGGTAGATAACATGGTGTGTTATCTTCATCACTAGCCTTCTCGAGCCATCATGTCTGAAAGCAAGGCTGACATTCCCTCCATGGGCGCCTTTAGAGGTCCTGCGCCCATAGTAAAGATGGACGGGACCAACTATGAATTGTGGTCTATGCAGTTCATGAGTATGATGAAGTCTACAAGTAAGAAACATATTCTTACCGAGGAAGAACCGACCGAGAAGACTGGAGTCAATGCCTCATGGGAGGCAGATGATGCTTATGCCAAGGTGTGTCTGTCAGGCACATTGGCACTGGAGATTGGCAATGACATACTTCATCAACCCACGACCAAGTCAATGTGGGACATTCTTGCCGCTACCTATTCACAAGCCAAAAACAAGACGAAGATCCTACAACTGCAGCATGATATCTTCACCACTAAGCATGATATCTTCACCACTGGAGAGCAGCAGAAGTCTTATCGGAATGTCACCATGGTTGGTGTCTTCTTGACAGCCCTGGATCCTGAATATGAGGCAGCTCGTTCGCAGATACTGACAGATTCGACCATTCCTCCAATGGAGGAAGCTTTTCGTCGGCTTAGTCGGATCACTGTTCCATCTTCTCTCACTAGCCATTCCTCTTCCGCAATGGCCGCCTCTTGCGGTAGAGGGGACTCCTATCATTCTCGCGGACGTGGACCTCGCGACAGAGGTGGTCGTGTACGCCAGCCTTGCACCTTCTGCCATCGATCTGGGCATACCGAAGATACATGCTACTCCAAGCATGGATTTCCAGCTTCTTCTCTTGTGGCTGAGCAGATTGAGCCTCCTGCGGCTTCTTCTATGGATCAACGGTTCGATGATCTCGTGGCACGATTGAGAGGTATCATGCCTCCAACTCCTCCTCCAGTGTCTTCCTCGGCTCCTGGCGGTCACTCTGATGTGGCAGCGTCGGCCTCCAGCAGCGACTCATGTAGTACTTTTGCACTCACTAGCAGTTGTGGATCGGATGTAGACGAATGGATTATGGATTATGGTGCCACACATCACCGGTGCGGCGACAGAAATCAGCTTAAAGCATACAAGTCCGTTCCTCCCGGACGTACAATAGTTATTGTAGACGAGACTCATTCCCCAATTACAGGGTAGGGGGAGATTAGCTTGACATGCTCTATGCATTTACAGAATGTTCTACATGCCCCTGATTTTTCCATGAACTTGTTGTCTATTAGTCAGATTACAATGGTCTAAATTATAGAGCCATTTTTAACCCTTCCTCTCTCGTGTTTCAGGACATCCTTACGGGCAAGGTGATTGGGTGTGGTCGTGAGCAGGGCGGCCTCTATCGTCTAGTTTGAGCACCTTTTGCTGGATACCCATCTACATCTGTCGGATCTGCTTCACCGTTCTTGTGGCATATACGCTTTGGCCATCTCCCGCTCCAGAAACTGTGTCGTGTTCTACGCAAGTCTCGCCTCACACGTCCTTCCAATGTGAGGCATGTCAGTTGGGCAAGCATCACCGCTCGACCTTTCCTAGTCGTCTGGGTCGGAGTAGCAGCTTCATTTTTGAGTTATTTCATGTCGACATTTGGGGTCCCAGCCGTGTTCCCGATCGCCAGCGACACATGTTTTATCTAGTTGTTGTTGATGACTTTTCTCATCTGTCGTGGGTCTTTTTATTAAAGAATAAATCTGAAGCTGGAGAGGTTATCAAGAATTTCTTGTCTGAGGTTAAAAATGTTTTTTCTGCTTCTGTGAAAATTGTGAGAACTGATAACGCCTTGGAATTTGTATACATGCTCTATCCAAATATTTTTCAACTCATGGTATCATCCATCAAACTTCATGTGCATACACATCTCAACAAAATGGCATTGCAGAAAGGAAACACCGGCATTTGCTTGATGTTACGCGCACGCTTCTCATCCAGAGTCGTGCTCCTCACTCATTTTGGGGTGATGTTGTACTTACGACATGCTACCTTATTAATCGCATGCCCTCCTCAGTCCTAGGTGAGAAAATTCCATTCTCTCTTGCATTTCATGATAAGGAATTGTTCTCACTCACCCCTCGTGTGTTTGGCTCCATTGTATTTGTTCATCAGTTGTCTCCAGGAGTTGACAAGCTCTCTCCTAGAGTTGTCAAGTGTATGTTCGTTGGGTATTCCAAGACACAGAAAGGGTACATCTGTTATGACCCGTTACGTAGGAAGTATTATGTTAGTGTCGATGTCACCTTCTTTGAGTCTGTGATGTATTTCTCTCCTACGGGTGATCGATTGACTCCCTCAGACACTGATGACAACATATACATGCCACCACCACCACTACCACCTACCATACCACCACCACCACCACAATCTACACCTACGCCATCACAACCACCTATATCGGTCCCAATTCCACCATTAACACATCATTATACCCGTAGGCCCGCTCCTGCTCATGGTCAACGCTCAACATCAAGCACGAATGAGGTATGTTCTGATAACACATTTTCTACTATTGGGTCTAATGGTTTACCTGAGCAGGATTCTATAGATGAGACAGATATGGAGCATGTAGATTTGGACTTACCCATTGCACCTCGGAAACAAAAGCGTCACTGTGCATCCTATCCTATGGCATCTGTGGTGTCATTTGATCGCTTGACTGGCGACTTCAGGTCCTTTGCAGTTGCCTTATCAAAGGTGATAATTCAAGAAACTATTAGGAGACGATGCGGGACAATCAGTGGCGATTGGCGAAGAAGAGATGGATGCTCTTCGGTCTAGAGGAACGTGGAGTCTTGTACTAGCTCCTCTAGATGCTTCTACAGGTAGCTGTAAATGGGTATTTACAGTTAAACATAATGCATATGGCAGCATAGACAGATACAAGGCTCGACTAGTTGCATGAGGATTTACTCAGACGTATGGTGTCGATTATCTCGACACATTCTCCCCTGTCGCGCGTCACTCTACCTTACGTATACTTCTCTCTGTGGTTGTGATTCGTGATTGGCCATTGTTTCAATTAGATGTCAAGAATGTATTTCTTTATGGGGATCTTCAAGAAGAAGTTTACATGCAACAACCACCTGGATTTGCTGTTGATGGGGAGTGTTCACAGGTGTGTAGACTTCATAAAGCGATCTATGGCCTGAAGCAGAGCCCTAGAGCTTGGTTCCAGAAGCTCTCAGACCTGTTTGAGAAATATGGATACAAATATTCAAATGCAGATCATTCTCTTTTTGTACAGAGAACATCCAAAGGTACGGTTGCTATTATGGTTTATGTTGATGATATTCTTATTACAGGAGATGACATGCAAGGAATAAAAAGGGCAAAAGAATTCTTGGGTCATGAATTCGTTACCAAGGACCTTGGAAATCTTAGATACTTTCTGGAACTGGAGTTCGCCAGAAATCAACGGGGACTTGTGATGACCCGAAGGAAATATGTTACTGATCTGCTAAGTGAGACAAGAATGCTTGGGTGTCGACCGACCACCACACCTATGGATCCAAGCATGAAACTATACGATGGTGACACTGATGAGGTTGATAGGAGGAGGTACTGAGAGCTGGTAGGTAAGCTCCTTTATGTCACCATTACCAAACCTGACATCTTATTTGCTGTTAGCCGGGTGAGCCAGTTCATGGAACAACCACGTCAGGTCCATATGGATGTTGTACAGATGATACTCAAGTATCTTAAAACATCTTCTGGCGCAGGACTACTGTTTAAAAAGGGGAAAGAGGTCACCATTTCAGCATGCGTGGATTCAGACTATGCAGGGTGCCCAAAGGACAAGAAGTCCACAATTGGATTTTCTGTATACATCGGAGATTCTCTTGTCTCAAGGAGAAGCAAGAAGCAAACTGTTGTAGCTAGATCTAGTGCTGAGTCAAAATATAGGGCAATGGCCCATGCTACTACAGAAATGATGTGGATCCGGGTTGTGCTTACAGATTTACATATAGAGGTCCCTCTTCCTATGGTACTTGAATGTGACAATCAGGCTGCTATATTCATTGCAAATAATCCAGCATTTCATGAACGCACCAAGCACATTGAAGTTGATTGTCATTACATACGAGATATGATTCAGAAATGTTTTATCTCTACATCTCATGTCAGCTTAGGGGATCAGACTGCTGATATATTCACCAAGGCTTTACTAAGAGGGCCATTTCAGAAATATTCGTCCAAGCTGAGCATGATCGACATCTATGCTCCATCTTGAGGGGGAGTGTAGCGATATATTATTTATGCTTTATTTATCGTTTCTTTATTTTCTTTCTACTTATGTATGACTCATGTAATTTACCCATAGGCTCCTCTCCTATATAAGAGAGCCTAGGGTTATGGAATAAACTATGAAAAGGTTTTCTCCCAGCAGTTAGCTTTAACCTCACTTTTAAGAATATATACCTTTTCTTTTTGATAAAAAAATGTTAGATGTATGATGATGGTTTGTCGGATTATATCTTATTCCAAATTTAGTGGAGTTTTGTATGGGAGTGCCTAATAATTTATCTAAATTTTCCTTTCCATTAGTGAACTTAGCAAGAATATCTATTAATTTGTTATTATTATTTTCTAACATTATAATTTGATGTTGTTGGAGTATATGCATCATGTAGAAGGGTAAATTGATCACTCCATGATCCATTTACCACATCCAGTTGTTTAGTCCCACATCTACCAGTTGTGAGATGTGGAGACTTAGCGAGGGCTATATAAGAAGCCCCTCACCCTCTGTATAAATTGAGAAGTTCAATGAACGAATCGCCCCTTTGAGGTGTTCTCTTGTGGTTACATCCCGCTCTTTAGGGAGTAGGGTTCCACGTAAAGATCCGGTGTTCCATAATGTTTTATTCTTTTCTCTGATATTAGCTTCTGCATTCTTATTTTTCGAACATGGTATCAAAGCGGGTTCGATTCTCGAAGATTTATTTTTAAAGAATTATTTTATGTTATGCTTGAGATACAATTATTAGAGCATGTGTGATTCTTGTTTGAAGATTATTATCCGTGTTCGATATTTTTTCAAGATCAAGTTCTAGGGTTTCTCTTGAAATCCTAATTTTACAATTTCTTGGAGTTTTCATTCTGGAGATGTCCATAATCGTCACGAAGATTCTGAAATTTTTGGTTGAAGAATTCTAGGGTTTTCTGGAACTTGGGTTCTATAGTTCTAAGTTTTGGCGGTGTCGGAGCAACGTCGTCCCACCGATTGAAGTCTCATATATCATGGCGACACCCTCTCGCGTGATTCATCTCCCGTTGATAGTTGCCATCCTCTTCTCCCAACGCACGCCCTCCAGTGATGCGCAAGTAACGTGAGGTACGCTCCCATCTCCTCCAGGCGCGTTGACGGTGCTCTAAACTCCCTCCGAGTGGCACCGCCCTCCTCTCCTTCGAGTTCCATGGCGGCAACACCCTCTTCTTCTACAGGCGGCGACAGGAGAAACCCCCATCGGGGTCAAGTCTCTCTATGAAAGAGGGTTCCCAAGTCGGAACCCTAAATAAACAACCCGACTGCATTTTTATATAAAAAAATATTCTTTTCATTGTAAGGGCGCAAATGAGCCGAAAGAAAGAGAGAGAGAAAGAAAGAAAGAAAGAAAGGGGGGAGGTGCTTTGTATTTTGGGCCCAAGTCGGGCTCAATTTTCAAAATTGGGTGTGACGTTGTTAAAAAAGGTGCGTACAAAAGAAAAACCGTACACAAAAAAGAGAGGAAAAGGCGAAGAAAAAATGTTGAACGACTTATTTGAAAATAAAGACGCGAATGCTATTAAAAAATGAATGAATCGCCAGAAAAAAATAATTTGAAAAAAATGATTAAGAAAAGCCAGAAAAATTATGACGGCTTATATGATGTTTTATTTTTTTCCCATTTTTATCTTTTCCCAACTTGGTCGACGTCATTGTTTTCCAACAAGTATGGGAGAAATGGGGAGTATTGTGTAGAGTTCTACTAGTCTGACTCCAAATTCTCCAGGCCAGATTTTTCCAGACTCTACATATGCTTAGACTCACTGGAGGGTGTGCGTTGGGATCTGAATGTTGGCCTGTAACCATAGACATGTGCAGAGAATAAATGTAGCAGAAATGAAAATGCTAAGGTGGATGCGTGGACACACACGTAAAGATCGGATTCGGAATAATGCAATTAGAAAGAAAGTTGATGTAGCTCTGATCGAGGATACGATGCGAGAAAACGCTTAAGATGGTTTGGTCATTTACAAAGAAGATCAAGTGATGCACCAGTTAGGAGATGTGAGTGTTGGGATGTTGTACCGGCTAAAAGAGAGCGAGGACGACCCAAGAAGTGCTGGAAAGAGACCATATGAAGGGATCTTAGTTTTGTGGATATACGCCCGAGATTGACCCAAGATTGATCTGAATGGAGGCGAACAATCCATGTAGTCGACCCTACTTAATTGCCGAAAAAGGCTTTGTTGTTGTTGTTGTTGCTACATATGCTTAGACTCGTCGATAAGATTCCGAGTCTTCATTTTGATGCGAACATGTATGCCTTCATCATTTGTATGGTCCATGTCTTTGTTTTTGGTCTTAGAGTTTTCATGTGTTACATAGGGATTCTAGAGTAAAGATCTTATTCCCTATACCATGTGGGATAGGGTTTTCATGTGGTTCCATAGGGACTTTAGAGTAGAGTTCTCATTCTCTGAGCCAGTATGGGAGATACCTAGTTCTCCGATGAGGAGACTTTCAAACTCCATTCTCCAGCGATTATGGACTCCGACGAGGACGTCTCCACGGCTTTTTTCCAATTTGGCCCTTCAGAGAGATGGAGCAGTTTTCCACATGATTCATTGTCTTCTACATGTGGCAGGCCAGAGTTCTCCAGGTGGAGACTCATTTCTAGTTGCAGTGACTCTGACATGCATAGTACAGAGCACATGGTCTCCGATGAGGAGATACAGTTTAACTCGCACTCATGCTATTTGTTCCTCCTCATCTTCATGACATGAGAAGCAATGTCATCAATTGCAGCTGGTAGTTGTGTTTACGTTGAGTTGATATTGTTTATAGTGTCGTGTATTGTGAGTTTGAGATTTCTTAAAGCTATTTCTTCCTCTTTATCTTCATTGGAGGTTGAAGCTGCTAGATTATTTGAATATGTGTTGGCTTCCATTTTTTGTTCCTTCTCAACTTTGTAGGTAAGGAACTTTCAAATTGCCTCACTCAAAGGAAGTTTATCTGTGTCGTTTACTTCATTGATCATTGTGGTTTTGGTCCTCCACTTGGTAGTAAACGATCGAAAGAGCTTATAGGCGAGCGTTGCTTCATTTATCTCAACATCTAAATTTTGGAGTGTGTTCATAGTTTCCGTGAAACGAGTATACATTTCCTAAATCATATCTCTTTTGATCCTGAAAAGCTCATATCTTTGTTGTAGTGGACTAATTCTACTTTTTTTAACCTTTATATATCTTCATATGTTACGGTGAGCCAGTTCCAGCTTTCGTAGGCAGAACTGCACGTGGATACTCTCTTGAATTCTTCCATGCTCAACCGCATAATAAACTGTTCATTACCTTGGAGTTGTTCGTTGATATCTTCTCCTTGTTGGCGGTGATGGTTCCTTTGGATCTTTGATATTGACGTCCCATATCTGTGTCCCGTGCTTTCTAAGTAAATATGCATGTGGATCTTCTAATAAGAAAAGTTAGTACCATCAAACAGTGGAGGTCTTATCGTGGATTGTCCTTCGATGTGTTGTTGATGACGGCCATATGCATGGATTTCAATTATGTCATATGCGCGAAGTAGACTCTGTAACCAAATATGAGTTCCTATGGGTCGTTAAACAAAATGTTATGCCAAGAAATTGATAACACGGATAATAATCACCACTAATATAAACAACCAATCCACATAACACGAAAAAGTACAAGGGACAAATATTTTAACATGGAAACCCTATTTGGTAAAAGGCACAACCCAAGTCTTTTACTTAGGATTTTTAATTGATCGAGTCAATAAACTATTCCACTATCTTGAGTTATTTCCCCACAGATAAGTCAACCGTTTACAAATTCTTTGGATCATCTACCAAAGGCTTTCTCATAACTTGGATCAAACACCATGTCCTTTGTACATCTTGGATCAAACACCCAAGTCTTACATTGCAAAGATTACAATAATGTATAAAGCCTCAAATATAAATGTGTAACAGGAATAATGAGGTTAAGAAAATGCACGTTGTAATACATAATTGGTTTGCAAATTGAAAATGTAGACGAGTGCCCTCAAGATGTGATCTTGAAGTAGAGAGCGAGAGAGATGGTCTGGATCAGAGTTTTCAGAGAGAGGTTGTCTTGAAATGTGTGTTCTCAACAATGGATCTAAGGTCCTACTTATAGTGTTGGGGGACGCCCTTTCAAAATATAGTTGTTGGAAAGAAATTCGGAAATAAATCATCATGATTTGATACATATAATTGATCATGCAATGAAGGTAATCAATCATCTTAAGTTGATCGATCATGTAGGTCAATGTTGTAGAAAATAATATTGCGGAAGCGAATCAAAGATAGAACAAAAATAAAGAGAACTTTGATTTTATATGGAACCCTACTCCCCAAGGAGTGGGGTGAAACCACAGGAGAACTGTCTCAAAAAGTTGATGATTCTTTCACTTTCTCAAAGGTTACAATGAGTGTGGGGCTCTATATATAACCCCACCAACACAACCAAGTGACATCTCTCCACGATGTGGGACTAAACATCACCAACAAAAATACTCTTAATACTCCACCCCAATCCTCAGGTTGAGCATGTGATGCCCAGCTTAGATAAACATAAAGAATGCACTTACTCACACACAAAATGCATGACAACTACAAACAATATCAACTCAACTCACGGTGTCAATTACCGTAGAGGACGATGCTCCTCATGTTTTGTCTGTAAGGAGGAACTAGCGGCTAAAGTGCAAACAATGATCCACAGAAAATCTCATCAACGCAAATGAGTCTCCACCATGGAGTACCCCGGCCTTCAACGTGTATTCACCGAAGACTGCTCGAATAGAATGTAAATGTGAGGTGTCGTTGTAATCCAAAATCAATTTAAATAAAAAATATTAAAAATTGTGGATGTTCTTTTTATTTAACATGGTATAGCATCCAAGGTCGAACTCTGGAAGGCTACAAATAATCAAAGGGCATTACTTATTGTTAATTAATGAAGATTATACATTTCATTTCTTTTTTCTAATTTTCATGTCGGTTTCATGATTTTTTATGAATTTTATGGATTTTTAGTGAATTTTATATTTTTATTTAATTTTTAAATATTTATGTTTTTATATTTTTCATTTTTATTTATTTTATTTTATTTTTTGCTAATGTTTATTTATTTTTAATTTTGAAAATCAATTTATAATATAATACATACAACAGTGAATAAAAACATTTTTAGATTTTTACAATATGTGAAATTAAATCAAAAATAAGAAAATAAAATATTTTTGTGTTTTATAATTTTTTTACTATTTTGGTGATTTTGTGGTAGTTTTATATTTTTTATAGATTTTTACTGATTTAAAATTAGAACCAATTTTCGAGGTAAAACAGTCTGCTGTTTTTGGTATTTAAAAGTAGAAAATGAAATCAAATGATCTGAAAGTCAATTTTATATAGAAGAATTTTTATTAAGCTTTAAAACAAGTCCAATGTATTTTTCTGATTTTTCTATAATTTTATATGATTTTTATAAGATTTTTGAAATATTCAAAATTTTTACGTTTTCTGTACGTATTTTTGTTTGATTTTTTAGGTGATAAAATACAGTAAATTAAACTACAGTTTTTTTAGAATTTTTCAAAATATTTTCAACTTTTATATATTTTTAATGATCAAACCGTGAAAACTGTACTATTTTTGAATTTTTAAAATAGAAAATAAAATAAATTTCTCAAAACAAATTTGTTGGAGTTAAAGCAGGTTATTAGGAGCCTAATCTAATTTTTGTTGAATTTTTGGATTAAGGAAACTAATTAATCAGAGCAATAAAAGAGTGAAATAAAATGCAGCAATTAAGGGGCCTAAATGTTATTAACAGAAAATATCAATGTGATTATTAACAAATAAGAGTCAAGTCAAAAGTGCAATTATTTCAGAATTTCACGTGTTTAGGCATGTGGACCGCATTGAAAAGGACTAAAATGCAGTTACACAAAATGGCAGAACAGTCAGGATATATATTTTGCAATTTAACCACATGAGCTCAATCAGAAGGATTGTAACGCAATTAAAAATATTTACAAGGACTTCGAAGAAATTATTGCAAAGTTTTATACAAATAGGATGGACTTATTTGCGATTATAAAAAAAATATGCAAGGGAGGAGAGGCAATTTGACCAAGGTGTCTGCGCGGGTCATGTCAGGTATGAACGGATGTGATTGCGCCTTGCAGATCTGATCGTGTGGCTCACCTTTGGGCGTGATCGAACAGTTTTGATTGGATCTAGGGGTGCCTCTTCTCAATGGAACAGTGATGAAGTCTCCTGGACGAACTCAGAAGAAAGAGGATACATATGTACTTCAGTTGACCCAATCTCCTTCGATCAAGCTCAGATCTGAGTGCTTAAGGTTCCAAACTGTTCCAGGTCCAAATCCGCTTCGATTTACGATGGCCTTTGATTTCAGATCTCGTTGTGAAGAGATCTAGAGTTGCTCCTATTCTACTCGCTATTAAAGCTCTATGGAGGATTCGATCTGTCACACCTATGCTCCTCTAGGTACTTGCAAATTTAGTAAGATGACTTGGAGCTCCGAGAGCCTCGACCGCTCATTATTTGCTAAAGAAGAGAGGTTGACAATAAGTGGGGACCTCTAGTGACGCGATGAAGGGAGATCGGCCTCGGGATCTGGCCGGTCCGAGATGAATACGCCGTGGATTAGCAAATGAAGAAGCGAAGTCGATAGAAGATGAGATGGTGATTAAATCGTTGAAGTCAATAAGGAAACGACCTTCGAGGATTGGATCTTGGCATACTACTACTTGAATCAAAATCAACAGAAACTACACAGAAATCAAATGGAAACTCAATGAAAATTATCCTACAATTACCTACGATGAATGATAATGGATTTGGGATGGTTCTCACCTCGATAGAGATGGCTTGAAGCTTTAGCACTCGTGGCGGAGCTAAGCTTTGCTGGTGCCCTTCGGATCTTGTATGATCTCCTTCCTCTAGCATTCATGATCGCAGGAAGCTCTAGTTGTCACCAAGAACTTGCTCTAGATTCCGATCTCGAGGAGAATTGAGGCTCAAAGACAGAACATGTTGTAATGGAAACACCTGGATCTTATTTATAGGCGATGAGAAACGGTGAAATTCAAATGAAGAATGGCACGTAAGCCGAGGCAGAATTGCGGTGAAGTTATTCAGGCGTGGATCTGGATTGTGAGGAGGTCAATTGGGTCAGAAGATCGGGTTAAAAAGGTGTAAGATCGGTTGAAAGAATTTCGAGAAGAGGTGGGTTTTGCGGCCGGTCTCAGGTCGAGGTAGAAGAGTTGACCCGAGTCAACGATTCAAATCCGGGCCAATCACGACCCAGTCCGAATAGAGACAAAAAGAAAAGGACAAAATGAATTAAATTTATTAGAAATAATTAAAAATAAATTAATAAATGGCTTTAAATTAAAATGTTATTAAATAGAAGATGTTTTCAAATTAATAAATTATTTTTTTGGTGATTTTTAATAAACTAAATTAGTTAATTTCAATAATTAAATACATGTATTTATATATATAAAATACATATACATACAGTATGCATATTTTTAGTTATTTATTTGTACAAGTATTTATACCATTTATTGCTACAAACCAGGTCATTCTAAGGATACATGCTACTCCAAATCTGATTTTCCGATCTCTACTCGTGTTGCAGATCAGAATATGCCATCTCGTGCTCCTATTCCGGCATCTGATCAGAGGTTCGTTGAGCTTGTGGCAAGACTGGGAGAAATCATGCCCGAATCTGGGCCGTCTACTGCTCCATCAGGATCTTTAGAGGTAGAAACGCCATCATCTGCCACCACATCAGACATTACATATGCTTTTACTAGTTGTTATAGAGCATATTTGTAAGAATGGATTATGGATTCAGGTGCTTCACACCTCCTCTATGGTGATCGGGGGCAGTTTATTGCATACATATCGATTGTGCCAGGCAAATATATAGTGATAGCATATGGAACCCACTCTCCCATTACTGGACATGGGAAGTTGCAGTTGACTTCGGCAATGAGTCTACATAATGTTCTTTGTGCTCTTGATTTTTCTATGAATTTATTGCCTATTATTCAAATCACCAGACTTGCATTATCATGTCATATTTGATGTCTTCTCTTGTGTTTTGGGACATTCTTAAGGGCATGGTGATTGGATCTAGCCATAAGCGGATCTAGCCGTAAGCATGGAGATCTTTATAGATTGGTCCAGTCCCCATATGATAGTGCTTCGTCTATTCGCGCTGGATCAGTCTTTCCTTATGTATGTCACATTCGGTTTGGTCACCTCCAGGTTCGTCTACCTTCCAGTGTGAGGCTTGTTAACATGGGAAGTATCACGGGTCTACATTTCAGAGTCGTCAGGGTCATAGTAGTCGTAGTATATTTGAGTTGATCCATCTTGACATTTGAGGTCCGATTCCCAGACCATTAGGGACGCAGATTTTATCTTTATTGTTGTTGATTTTTCCAGGTTGTCATGGGTATTTCTACTTAAAAATAATTCTGATGTTGATCATTTAGTCTTTTATTAATGATATAAAGAATATTTTTTTGCAAATGTCAAGTATATTTGTTCTGACAATGCATTAGTATCATATAGCTTACAACGCCCATAGTTAAGACCCTTGGTATTATACATCAGACTTCATATGCCTATACATCCCAACAAAACAGGGTGGTCGAACGCAAACATTGTCACCTTTTGGATGTCACAGGAATCCTATAAATTTAGAGTCACGCTCATCATTCCTATTAGGGAGATGATGTTCTAACTACTTGTTATATGGTGAATTATATGTCATCGTCTGTGTTGGGAGAAAATATCCCGTTCTTGATTGTATTTCCCGAGAAGGATCTTTTGGATCTTTTCTCGCTCACTCATGTGTTTGGGTATGTTGCATTTCTTCATCATATGTCTCTTAACATGACAAGATCTCTCATACAGCTGTCAAATATATCTTTGTGTGGTATTACAGAACATAAAAGGGATGTCGTTTTTTTATCATGTTCGACTAAAATATTGTTAGTGCGGATATCACTTTCTTTGAGTCTATTATGTTTTTCCCTCCAACTGGTGATAGGTTGACTCCGTCAGATTCTAGAGAAGTTTTGATCATGTTCGATGAAAATATTATGCTAGTGCGGATGTCACTTTCTTTGAGTCTATTATGTTTTTCCCTCCTACAGGTGATAGGTTGATTCCTTCATATTTTAGAGAAGAGGTATACATGCCTCTACCTTCGGTTTCTTCTACCATACCTCTCACTCCATTTAATGTCCCATCGATCCATCCATCTCCACCACCGTCATCATAATGTTCCATCGATCCATCCATCTCCACCACCGTCATCATCACCACCACCACCTCCACCAGCTATCTCCATCTTTTTGTCACAGGTTTACACTCATCGACCTTATGCGCATAAGCCTCCTTTGTCATCCAGCACACCCTAGGTATGTTCTGAGCACTTGGTTTCTACCGATGACACTGGTGATTTGATTTAAGCGGGATGAGCAGGTAGCTATAGATGTTCCTGCCTCAGTCGCTGAGGAGGCTGAAGTCCTTGGCGTGCCTATTGCTTTACGGAAGCAGAGGTGTACATGTGCTAACTACCCTTTTTCCTCCCAAGTTTCTCTTGCGCATCTCTCAGAGGGGTTTCCGAGGTTTGTTGTAGGACTATCTGCCGTGGACATACCACTGACATATCAGGAGGCGTTATAGATTAGTCAGTGGTGCCTTGCTATGGAGGAAGAGATGGATGCATTACAGTTTCGTGGCACGTTGAGTGGTGTTCTTGCTCCACCTGGTGTATCTGTTGCGGGGAGCAAGTTGGTGTTTACAGTAAACACCGTGCAAATGGTAGTGTAAATAGATACAAGGCCAGACTTGTTGCTCATGGGTTCACCTAGAAATATGGGGTCGACTATCATGATACATTTTCTCCTATAAATCGGCATTCTACATTTAGGATTCTTCTTTTTGTTGATGTGATACGTGATTGGCATCTCTTTCAGCTGGATGTCAAGAATGCCTTGTATGGTGACTTGCAGGAGGAAGTCTACATGCAGCAACCACTATGTTTTGCTGCTAAGGGGGGGTCTCATATGGTTTGTATACTTCACAAGACTGTTTATGGCCTTAAGCATAGTCTCAGGGTTTGGATCCAGAAGATTTATGAGTTGATTGGGCAACAGAGATTTATCAAAACGATTGTAGATCACTCTCTTTTGTTCAGGGATCCTAGAGAGGTACTATTGTTATTTTAGTATATGTTGATGACATCGTTGTTATAGGGGATGATAAGAAGTATACTAAGGCAGCTAAGGATTTTCTTGGACAATGTTTGTGACCAAGAACCTTGGCAATCTTCGTTATTTTCTTGGCCTCAAATTTGCAAGAAACCAGTGTGGCATGGTGATGACACAAAGGAAGTATGTTATTGATCTCCTAATTGAGATGGGCATGACACTATGGATCTGAGTATGAAACTTTGTGATGATGACACTGAGGAGATTGATAAGAGACGATATAGAGACCTTGTAGAGAAGCTTTTATATGTCACTATTGCCATATTTGATATATCCTTCGCGAGCAAAGTTATTCAGTTTATGGAGCAGCTCAAGGAGGTACATATGGATGCAGTTCACATGATTTTGAGATTATTGAAGACTTCTCTAGGTGCAGGACTCTTGTTTAGTAGAGACAGATCCCTTGCAATTACAACATGTGATGATACAAATTATGCAAGATACTCCAAAGATAGGAAGTCTACCTCGGGCTTCGTTGTCTTTGTAGGGAGTTCACTTATTGCATGGAAGAGTAAGAAACAGACGATTGTTACTAGATCTATGTTGAATCAGAATATAGAGCCATGACACAAGGAAGTACAAAGATGATGTGGGTCAGATTTGTCCTAATTGACCTGAGTACTGATGTGCCACTTCTTGTGCACCTCCAATGCAACAACCAGGCCAACCTTTTCATAGTTATTAATTTAACCTTCCATATAAGAACCAAACATATCGAGGTGGACTGTCACTACACTTGAGGTATGATTCATAAAGGATTTGTCTCCACTTCTCATGTTACTTAAGGAGATTAGACTGCAGATATGTTCACTAAGGCACTTGCTAGAGGTTCATTACATCGTTGTTGTTCTAAGCTGAGAATGATATACATATATGCTCTAGTTTGAGGGAGAGTCTTAAGATAGAAATTTTATTTGCCCCTTATTTATGTTAAAATATTCTTTTGTCTACTTTATGTAATTTTCTATTTGGGTTTTTCTCCTATATAAGAGAGTCGTAGGGTCTTAGTGGAATATATTTTTTGTCTTTCCCATTTGTGGAAAGGCGTTGAATAGAATTATTTATTCACTGTAGCCCTAGAGCTCTCTTATATAGGGGAAAGGCTCTATAGAAGAACTAGGTAAAGTAGATAGAAGAAATATGAAATATAAAATAAAGGATGAGAGATACAAATATCTCAACACTTCCCCTCAAGCTGGAGTATATATGTCTATCATGCTTAGCTTGGAACAACAACGATAAAAAGGAGCCTAGCAAGGGTCTTGATGAATATATCTCCAGTTTGGTCACTGATGCAACATGAGAAGTGGAGATAAGTCTCTTTTGAATCAAATCTCGAGTATAATGGCAATCCACCTCGACGAACTTGGTTTTTTCATGGAAGGTTGGATTATTTGCTATAAACAGAGCGGCATGATTATCACATTGAGATGCATGGGAAGTGGCACCTCAATAGTCATGTCAGTCAGGACGGATCTGACCCACATCATTTTCGTGTTCCCTCGTGTCATGGCTCTATATTATGATCCAGTACTTGATCTAACTACAACCATATGTTTCTTACTCTTCCATCAAATCAGTGAACTCTTTACAAACACTGAGAAGCCTGTTGCAGAGGCCTTTGCTTTCTAGAAGGACGACTGGACTGATGGAGGAGTATTGTGTGATTGTTTCCCCCACTTGTTTGCCTTAGCTGAGGATCAAGAGGTGTGCGTGTCTTCCTGCTGATCTGATGGCAATTGGATGCCTCTCTTTCGATCCAACTTCTCGGATCAACGTTTAGAGGAATTTCTCCTCCTTCTTAACTCACTGTGAATTTTGGTCGGCCCTCTGGGGAGCAGGACCACTGGATGTGGCGGGGGAATGGTTTCTATGTCAGAAAGGCTTATGGTGAGATTTTCCAACCTCCTCCTTTGCAATCGACAGAGCTTGTGAGGGACTGCAGTTTCTTTTAGGGCCTTGGCCTTCCCGAGAGAATTAGCTTCTTCATGTGATTGTTTAGGAGAATGAGATTGATGACGTATGACCGTTGTGCTAGATTGCTTGGGACAATTTCTGACAGGTGCCTTCTGTGTGGGACCAGCATTGAGACTGTGGAGCATCTCTTCTTCTCGTGCCAGGTTTGCGCATCTATTTGGGTTGGCTCGGATTTGGATTGGATCAATATTGGGAGCCTCTCCTCTTTCTGCGAGTCGCTGGTATCGGCCAGGCATCGGCCAAGATGCATCTTGCTTCACCCTGTGGTCATCATATGGATCATCTGGTTGGCCAGGAACGCGTTGTTGTTCTCTAGCCAAAGGTTCTCTAAGGAAAATATATGTATCCATGTCTCGGGTTTGTTAGACTCGTGGCTCTCTTAGCCGTCTTATTGTATTTTTTAAGTTGAGTTTTTAATACATTCTTGGGGCAGACACCTTTGTGTGTTTCCCCCTTGCCTTGACTTCGAAAAGAAATGTCCTTGGGGCACCCTGCATAATCTGCATCAGCACATCCTATAATTGTACGAGATGTATCTCTTCTGAACAAGAGTCCTGCTCTTGGAGAAGACTTCGGGTATCTCTTAATCCTGTTAACTACATCCATATGGACCTGCATGGGCTACTTCATGAACTGATTGACTCTACTAACTGCAAATGATATATCAGACCCGTTGATAATGACATATAATAGTTTCCCTACTAGCTCTCTATATTATCTATTCTCAACCTCCTCAGAGTCATCATCATAGAGCTTATCAGTAGGATCCATGGGAGTAGTAGCAGGCCTACATCCTGTCATGCTTGTTTCAGTTAAAAGATCAGTCGCATACTTCCTTTGTGTCATCACCAACGAAGATTGCCAAGGTCTTCGGTCGCAAACTATTGTCCAAGAAAATTCTTAGTTGCTTGAATACCCTTCTCATCATCCCTGTAACAATGATGGCGTCCATGTAGACCAGAATAGCAATCGTGCCTCTCTGGGATCTCTTAACAAAAAGAAAGTGATCTGCAGTAGATCTGACAAAACCCTATTGTTTAATCAACTCTGAGATCTTTTGAAACCAAACCCTCATACTCTGCTTAAGGTCATAAATAGCCTTATGAAGTCTACACATCATATGAGACTGCCCCTCAACAACAAACCCTGGAGGCTATGGCATGTAGATTTCTTCCTGTAAGTCACCATACAAGAAAGTATTCTTGACATCTAATTGAAATAGAGGTCAGTCACGTACCACAAGGACAGAAATAAGAATCCTCAGTGTTAGAGTAACGAGCGATTGGAGAAGACGTATCCTAATAACCCACTCCATATGTCTGGATGAACCCACGAGCAACAAGTCTGGTCTTATATCTATCAATTATACCGTTAGCACGGTGCTTCATCGTAAATACATACTTTCTCCCAACAACATATGCACCAGGGGGAGCATGTACAACAATTCACGTGTCACAAGATTGTAACACGGTCATTTCTTCCTCCATAGCTAGACGCCACTGAACCTGCAATGCCTCGTGGTATGATCGTGGTATCTCCATAGCTGATAGACCCACAACAAACATCTGAAACTCCTCTACGAGACGTGCAAGGGAAACATGGGAAGCAAAGTGACCGAGATTGGAACATTGAAAACCTTTTGCACATCTTGTTGTGAATGCAAATCACCAGTACCATCAGTAGAAATCAAGTGCTTAGGACATATCTGGGGTGTGCTGGATGATTGAGGCGGTACATGAGCATGAGGTCAGCGCTGGTAAACCTGTGGAAGCCAAATGGGTGCGGCGGGTGGAAGTGGAGAAGATGGTGAGGAAGGTGTTGAAGAAGTAGAGCCTGGGGTAGACAAAATTGGATATAGAAGTATGTATACCTCTTCTCAAGACTCCGAAGGAATCAACTTGTCGCTTGTAGGAGAGAAAACATGATAGACTCAAAGAAGGTGACATTTGCACTAACATAATACGTCTTACGAACAGGATCAAAACAACGGTATCCCTTTTGAGTCATAGAATACACCTCAAATGCGCACTTGACAGCTCTAGGAGAGATCTTGTCATGACCAAGGAACGTATGATGAACAAAGGCAATTGACGCGAACATACGAGTAGTGAGGAAGAAAAGATCCTTCTCGAGAAACGCAATCGAGAACGGGATCTTCTCTCCTAACACAGACGAGGGCATACGATTCACCTGGTAGCAAGCAGTTAGAACCGCATCCCCCGATATGAATGAGGGGCACGAGTCTGGATCAAGAGTGTCCTGGTAACATCCAAAAGGTGATGATGTTTACATTCAACCACCCTATTCTGTTGGGAAGTATAAGCACATGAAGTCTGATGAACAATACCTAGGATTCTGAGAAACTGTGAGAGTTGAAGGCACAGAATTCTAACGCATTGTCTGAACGAATATACTTGACATTCACAGAAAAAATGTTCTTTATTTCATTAATGAAAGGTTGAATGACAACACCAGCATCAGACTTGTTTTAAAGAAGGAAAATCCAAGACAATATGAAAAAATCATCCACAGCAACAAGATAAAATCTATGTTCCTGATGGTCTGGGACACGACTCAGATCCTGAATATCAAGATAAAACAGCTCAAAAATATTATGACTACTTTGACCCTGACGACTGTGGAAGGTAGACCGGTGATGCTTCCCAAGCTGGTAGGCCTCGCACTGAATGGTAAGGCGAGGTGAAATCTGGGTAAGGCCATGACATAGTTTCTGTAGAGGAAGATGACCAAACTGGAGGTATCACACATAAGGAGAGATTGGTCCATGTAAGAGATGAAGCACCAGCATATGGAGATTGGACCAGTCTATAGAGACCTTGCTCACGGCTAGATCCAATCACCCTACCCATAAAAATGTCCTGAAACACGAGAGACGATGTGTTAAATATGGCACAACAATGTAAATCATTGGTGACTTGACTAATAGGCAGTAAATTTGTAGAAAAATCATGAGCATAAAGAACATTCTGAAGGTGTATTACTGAAGTTAATTGCACCTCCACCTGACCAGTAACGGGAGAGTGTCACATCTGCTACTATTACCGATCTACCTGGCCAAGTCAGTTTATATGTACTAAATTGTCCTCTGTCGCTCACACAAAGATGATGTGATGCTCATGAATCCATAATCCATTCTGACAAATCGGTCCTGTAACAACTAGTAACGACATATGATGTACCTGATGTAGATGTTGTTGCTGAGGCGGCTACCTCTAAGGATCCTGGAGAAGAGCTGGTCGACTCGGAATAGGCATAATCTCTTTGATCTGTGCTACAAGCTCATCAAACCTCTGATAAGATGCAGGAGATGGAATACCAACTTTTTGAGTCTGATATGCAGCCCGTGCTGAAGCGGGAAACCCATGCTTAGAAGAGCATGTATCCTCAGAGTGGCCTGGCTTATGGCAATAAATGCACGGCTGACAGGGTCAACTACCACCTCCCCTTCCACGATTACCACAACCACGGTGTTGTGTAGAGCTCCCTCTACCACGAGATGCAGTCATAGCTAAAGAGGTATGAGACTGCTGATTAACACCACCTGGAGCTATAGAGCTGCATGCTTAGTCTGCAGCATGCCTCCTCCATTGGAGGTATGGTGGCATCAGTAAGAATCCGCGATCGAGCAGCGTCGTACTCGAGGTCGAGCTAAAAAATGTACTAAGCCTTCTCCCACTATAAGTAGGGTTGGCTACATGGATTCTTGCTCAAATCCTTGTTGAAAGCTTTGATTATTTTTTACGCTGGTCGTCGACTACCTAACGCAACCCCTGCAAGAGTGGGATTTGAACCCTAGTCTTTTGTATGGTAGACACATTGTACTACTACTAGACCATTAAGTAGGTACGCTTTGACTCGGGGTCAAGAACTGCTAGGAAAATTTTGGTCATCATCGAATCTCTGTATGCTTTGAGTTGTTCTAGTGTAATAGTCAAGGGAATGAAACCATGAAGCTTCTCAAACATACCCCTTAGAGAAGTGTAAAGAGTATGGAGGGGATGGTCTTTATGCTTCAATGTGAAGATATCATGTTGAAGTTGCAGTATCTTCGACTCATTTTTCGTTGGGGGGTATGTAGAGGCGAGAGTATCTTGCATAGTCTTTGCAGTAGGCTAACTTAGAATATCATTGGCTATCTCCATTGGTACGGTCATAGACAGCCATATGTGTACATACGCGTCATCTGCCTCCCACGAGGCATTTACCCTAGTCTTGTCGCTTGGTTTCTGCTTCTTGTGTTGCACTACATTAGACTCATGAATTTCATAGCCCATAATTCATAGTTTGTTCCATCCGTGTGTTAGACCTTTAAAGACACCCATGGATGAGACACCATCTTTGGAGTCGACTTTGTTGTTTGGCATGACGACAATTTGTTGATAGTGACAAAGATTGTGGTTGTAGACAAGAATGACTACGTCTACACAAGCATGCGGGTAGACGGTTGTGGGTGTAGACTCGCACCACAACCTCTTCCATCCATTGGAGACCTCTCTGGGTAATTAGGGTGATTTTAGATGATCAAATCACGCCCTATAAACCCAAAAACCGAACTGAACAGGAATCAAATCGCTTGTTCGGAGTGATTTTCAGATCTCAGAAGACCTCGACGAGGAGTCGCAGGCGGCTAGGACTGCCACAGACAGCGGTGGCGCAACCCTAGGCTACCGATGATGGCGGCAGCAGCAGCAGCGAGGTTGTTGTTGCTAATCCGGCTTCGGGAGGCGGCGGGGTTGCTGCTACTCTGCCCAAAGATCGTGACGGCGACAGCTAGGGAGGGTCGTGTTAGGGTTTTTATGGGGTGGGATAGCTAGGGCACAAGCTCCGGTTTAGGACCATCGCTATGGTACCATGTGGAAAGGCATGGAATAGAATTATTTAAGAGCTCGCTTATATAGGAGAAAAGGTCTATGGGGAATTCTACATGGTATTAGAGTAGGTCATTTTTTGGGAAGATTTTCTTTTAGTTTGATTTGTTATATCAATTTTTGTCTACAATACATGCTATTAGAGGTCATTTTTTAGGAACAATACATGGTGTGGGAAAATACATGGTATTGGAGTAGGTCATTTTTTGGGAAAAAAATATAAAGAGAACTTTGATTTTACATGGAACTCTGTCCCTGATGAACGAAATGAAACCACGAGAGAACCACCTCAAAGGGTTGATGCTTCATTTAATTTCTCAAAGGTTACAATGGATGTAGGGATCTATATATAGCCTCACCAACACAATCAAGTGATCATCTTTCCACAATGTAGGGCTAGACATCACCATCAAAAATACTCTTAACACCCCCCTTAAGCTGAGCATGCAATGCTCAGATTAGACAAACAGAAAGAATGCCCTCACTCACACGAAATACATGACAACTACCAAAAGTATCAACTCTACGCACGATGTCGGTTGCCGTCAAGGACGTTGCTTCTCATGTCATGATGGTGAGGGGGAACTGGAGGCTAAAGTTCAAACAATGATCTACAAAAAAATCTCATCAACACAAATGAGTCCACCATGGAATACCCTGGCCCACAATGTGTCTTCATTGAAGATTGCTCCATCTCTCGGAAGGACAAAAAAAACGCCATGAGAATATCCATGAGGCAAATTCCTTAGTATTGCCCAGGATTACATAAAACCCAGGGTATTGCATACTTTAATAATGTAATAGTGTCGCATGTCCTAAATGCACTATAGATTTCGCATTTTCTCTATGTGGCATACGTATGTCGCGTGTCAGACGTGCGATATGCGCCAAATCTCTTGGAAATGAATAAACCCCGCATATATATTGCATGTTTAACATGCAACGTATGCAAAACTTCCTGGAAACATAATAGACAGTTGTTATGCTTATGTCGCCTTTACTAAATACGATATTGTTTGAAAGCCCTGGAAAGTATCTCTTCTCGGTTCTTTTTAGTCTTTATTTGAAAACACGGAAAATTAAAGTTCCTGGATTTTGATATCAACAATAAACATTTGTGTGGCAATTACACAAATATAAAAGCATCCATCTTAATAAAAATCCATCATGAGACATAGAAACAGAATATTGTGTATATTTATAGTTGCATGCATTTAAGAAAAAAAAGTCATCGCTATCAACACGTGTTACATCCCAATAATAAGTGAATGTTACATTACAAATGTCCTTCCTCTCTCTCTCCTCCTTTATTGGAATGTCCTCAGATTCTCTGGTTAGTCAAATTGTCTTAATCGAGAACCATCATCAATCATTGATATTCGGGAAGTACATGTACCATCATCCTCCAAAATCGGCACTGGTGGCGATGTAAGTATGCAGAAAGTCGGTTGAGTACCCTTACGTTATCTCCCATCAAGTTCCTCATAGGTGCTTGCGATGTTTGCATATCTTCAGTGGGGGGCTCGATAGCAGTTGTGACGAATTGTGTCTCCAACACAAAAATCTTGTACCTATTGAGGATCCAAATCACGCAATGGGACACGTTTTGTGTCTGGAACATCTGCTTCTTCAACCTCTGTTGCAGCAGCTTGATAACTGTTATAAAATAAACCTCTGTTGCTTCGCCTCCAGCGCACGAGCGCCGAGTTCTGTTGTTGTCAACGGAGACTACGGGCGCACAAGCACCGTTGGAGCGCCGCAGGGCTGCAGTAGGGCGTGCGCGGGCGCCTGGAGCACGTCGCGTGGAAGGATGACGCCTGCGAGATCGTGGGGACGCACCTGGGGTTTGCAGCTTGCACCCCCACCTGGTCACCTGGTGCGGGTGGGGGTCTTTCATCACCAGGATCGATGGAACCTCTGCTGTGGAGACTCGCGTGGCCTAAGGGTGATCGAGTACACGTGGGTTGGCATTGTCAGGCGCTTCATCATCGGATGAGGGACTTGCGGTGCCGCCTCTGGAAGATGGTCGACCAGGGGCCGCCTGGGTGGTGCCTGGGCTTGCGGGAATGGTCGACCAGTGGGGTTCGAGCCCCACTTGTTCTTGCGGTCTTGGACTGTAAGGAGCACCTTTGATTGATCTGGAGTGCCGCACTGTGTCGTTGAATCTGAAAAATCCAGAGATATGGATCGAGAACAGGCACGCTAAGGTTCGGAAAAAAAACCCAAATACAAACAGTCTGGGGTTGCATGCAAAACCCTAGATCTCAAATAATAATCTTCAAAGTTAAATCTCGGATGCAATAAAGAACATGAACGGTTCTTTAAAAATAAAATCACCAAATTCGAATCTCGAACAAATGGAAAACTATCTCCGCGAGAATCGAACCCGCTCTGATACCATGTTATAAAATAAACATGCGGAAGCGAACATGGAAAAAGATAAAGAACAAAGAAAGAATGCGGGATTTAACGTGGAACCCTACTCCGTGAGGAGCGGGATGAAACCACGGGAGAAGCCCTCAAAGGGGCGTGTTTTTCTATTGCTTTTCTCAATGAGTACAGGAGGTCTGGGGCTCCTTATATAGCCTCTCCAGAGCCTCCAAGTCCCACCACTGGACGATGTGGGACTAAACACATGATGTGGGTAAATAGATCTTCTCCAGGATCCATTTACCCTGCTACACTTCATGACGCATACAACCAAGTTCTCCAACAATACATGTTTCCCCATCCACACCCATGTCCACCTGCTCAAGCATGGCATCTTCCTCTCCCTCGTGTTCTCCCTCTAGCTTGTGCTTGAGGCTATTTGTCATGTTCCTCGTTATGGTCACCGCATCTGCAAATTGGAATGCCAACCACTGCTCCCTTTTAGCCTTTTCCTGTACATCTATCTCCTTGCACTCCAAGTGTCACATCTCATAGATAAGGTCCCACCTGGTCTCAAAAAAAAATAGATAAGGTCCCACCTAGAAAATTACATTATCAAAAAAAAGTTCAATAAATATTTTTTTTAAACTTAAGGTTCATATATTAAATCGGGGTAATTTTTACATTGTTTGCCAAAACAGAACCTCGCTTGTAATTCTGATGTACTAATCCATGTAGTTAGAAATCACACGAATTCCGTTGGATTGGTCCACATACAAAACTCGTTGGTTACATGTCTCCCACTCACGATTTTTTAACTAGTGCCTTGCTCTCCAGTTAATATACACCTTCCCCCTCAAGTTAATGGTATGGAGTTCCTCGTCTATATTGCAGGCGCAAGCATGCCCTGGTAGCCGCCAAATTGGCGTAGAACGCGGTCCGGACAATAATACTTCATAGTGTGAAAATGAATAAGTGGTACCCGTGACCTCCAACGGTTCTGCCCGTCGACATAATACTAGGGAAGGAAAGCAATCACATTGTCGTCATATGGCATCCACAATGCTTGCATAAAAAATCGTATATTATTAGAAGATAATCATTTATAGCAAATAGATTTCTAAACTATGTATATTGATGCTCAGGCGTTGCATATGAAATGTCATGGTACGGTCTAACAACATGAGTTAGTTGTCTAAGGTATGCAATGCGACAGCCCACCGCACTCATAATGACTCATCGTGCTACTACCGTCTCTGATTATTTGAGCAATGTATGGGAAGTGCTCAAAAACCCACTACTATAATACTATAATAGTGTCACCGATCCACCGATTTTTGTCGTTGTATCGGCTGCAAAACATAAATGTTTGTATAGAAAAGCAAGAACAGCAGATCCCCAGCTCAACGTTCCTGCATACTCCAGGTCATGCAAATGTGGAGGTGTAGAGATATTGTTGGAGTATACGTTATATGTGTCACGTATTCGAGAGATGGGTAAATGGATCTATGCATGATCCACTTACCCCATCCAGAGTTTAGTCCCACATCTCCATGTTTGGAGATGTGGAGATTCCATAGGTGCTATATATAGAGCCCCACACCCCTGCAGTCAGATGAGAAAGTTGAATAGACTTTCAGCCCTCTGAGTCATTCTCCTGTTGTTTCATCCCGCTCCTTAGGGAGTAGGGTTCCATGTAAAATCCTGTTGTGATCTTCAATATTTATTTTTTTCCATGTTTAGCTTCCGCATTCTCTGTTAGAGCGGGTTTGATTCTCCATGTTTTCATTATAATCTTTGTTTATGATTTCATATTCGAGATTTTGTTTTAGGGTTTCTATCAAAACCTTATTTCTCGATTCGGTCGAGAACCCATTCTTCAATATTCTTGAAAATTTTTTTGGGGTCATGCTCGTTCAAGATTCATCGGCTGCATCATTCACGATCGCCAGAGACAGACACGCAGGTAGCATGTTCTCCTGCGCACGAGCAGCAGGCGGAGCCCAGGCTGTCCTTTCAGGCAAAAACGGCTCAGCGACGCATCCTCCAGGTGGCTTCTGCACCTCCAAAAATTTGGGGGGCCGGGCCCTCCGGCCCTTCGACGGTGGGGAGTCACTGCCGCACCTACAGACACACACACCCTTGCCATAATCCAACATCCTCCCAAGCGAGCCCTTCCCCTCGCATGGTGGTACAGAGCCCTTCATGCCTCTGCGTGCAACCCCAAGCATGATATACGCAGGCTCCTTCAGCGCGAGCAAGCCTTGCACTGCCTCAATTGTTCCCAGGCGACAGCATTGGCCAACGCGATGAGCCCTTGCCGCAACAAGTGACGCACCGGCACCTCCCTGCTCCAAGCGCAAGCGGCGCCCTCCAACCAATCCCACGACGCTCCGTACGATGCACCCTTCAGGCGGCCTCACAGAAGAGCAAGGCGACGCCCCCCCCCCCCCTGTTCCAGCAGGTGGTAGCACATAAAGTCCCAACAATAGATCGCACGAGGCGGCGCTCTCTCCTCAACCCCATCGGGGGCGGCCGAGAAAGAACAGAGTTCTACTGGGAACCCTAAATATAAGGGGGAGCATCTTTGGCCTAAGTGGGCATGCTTTGTTAAAAAAAATGAAAAGAAAAGAGGGAGGAGAGATAAAGCTCAAGTGGGTTGTATGTTTAATTAAAAAAATGTGTTTGCTTTGCCAAAAAAAAGGAATGCTTAAAATAAAAAAGGAAAGAAAGGAAAAGAAAAGAGGCGTGTACATACAAAAGTCATAGCAATTTCAAAAAACTTTGCAAAAGCTGTAAAAAAAAGGGAGAAATGATACGGCTTATTATTTAAAAAAAACTGACGACTATTAAAAAGGAGAGAGCATGAAATAGCTGGAAGTTTCTTATTTTCCCATTTTTATTGTCTTCTCCCAACTTTGTCGATGTCATTATTTTATGACAAGTATGGGAGAAAGGCGGAGTATTGTGTAGAGTCACAAGTCTTCTCCAGATTGCAGATTTGCCAGACCAACTGGATTGTTCATACTCTACAACATATAGTCAGACTCGACGTCAGATATTTCCGAGTCTTTAGTTTCAGACTCGCACATGTATGCTGTCTTCTTTTCAGATGTGCAGATGTTTGCCATCTTTTATAGTGGTCCTCATCTTTTCATGTTGTATCCGCCAGAGTTTTCATGTGAGCCATAGGGACTCCAGAGTAGAGGACATTCCCTATGCCATGTGGGTTTTCATGTGGTAGCATAGAGACTCCAGAGTAGAGTACCATTCTCTGTGCCAGATGGGAGAGACCTTGTTCTCCGACGATGAGACTTTTCAGACTCCATTCTCTTGCGACCATGGACTCCGACGAGGATTGCACTTCCACGGCCTTTTTCAGTTCGGCCCGTTTCAGAGATGGAGCAGTTGTCCACATTAGAGTACTCTGACGAGGAGACTCATTTTCAGTTGCAGTGACTCTGACAGACGCAGTTCAGAGCACATGCTCTTCGACGAGAAGATTCAGTTGACTCACACTCCAGCCCGTTCGTCCTCCTCACCTGCACAACATGAGAAGCAACGTCCTCGACAACAGCAGTTGTGCTCGTTGAATTGATATTGTCTGTAGTGTCATGGATTGTGAGTTGAGTTTACTTCTGTTTGTCCAAGCTGAGCATTGCATGCTCCAGCTTGAGGGGGGAGTGTTGGAGTATTCATTATATGTGTCACATATATGAGAGATTACCCCATCCAGAGTTTAGTCACAAATCTACCAGTTTGGAGATATGGAGACTCTGTGGGTGCTATATATAGAGCCCCACACCCATGTAGTCAAATGAGAAAGTTGAATAGACTATCAGCCCTCTGAGGCATTCTCCCGTGGTTTCATCCCGCTCCTTAGGGAGTAGGGTTCCACATAAAATCCCATTGTGTTATTCAATATTTATTCTTTTTTCATGTTTAGCTTTCGTGTTCTCTATTTTCTAACAGATATCAATGACCCAGATTTGTCTATAAATAAAATGTCGCCCAAAAGTTACAAAATATAAGCATGTGCATATCTCCCCAAAACCTCATCATCAGTATATGGTGGTAGTTTTGCAAAATGTGCACTCAACCAAGTCGTGTGAACCATGTTTCCCACTATCTCAGACGGTGCAGGATGTACTAGCAATTGTTCGCATGTATCTGCCCACGTAACTCCAGGCATGATCCCTCGTATCATCACTGGTGCATGAACTCGTAGTCCCATGATGATTGCCACATCCTAGAGGGTAATGGTCCATCTCTTTGTTGGCCATGTGGAACGTGTACGTCTTGGGCCGCCAACATTCAACCAATGATGTAATCAGGTGCCAGTCCAAGGCGATAAACTCTAACTCTTTAACCCCTCCAAGTACGACCTAGGCTACAGAAGGATGCTTATGGTCGTCTAGAGAGATGTCGCACATGTGTCTCCCGTCGATGACAGCTCAACTGTGAGGTAGCTTGTATTTATCAAAAGGTCACTAGACATAAGTAAATAAAATATATTTATATTATATAGGGCTTAAATCACTTACATCGTCTGCCCAGACGTGCATGTTTCTCCCGTCGATGATAGCACAACCATGAGGAAGCCTTCATTTATCAAAAGGTCACTAGACATAAGTAAATAAAATGTATTTATATTATAAAGGGCATAAATCACTTACATCGCTTGCCCATGGTTCAGGAAAGCGGTATGCGTATGCATTCAGACATGTCACTGAATAGCGCTTAAGGGGTATGCGGGGGCATATGTGGGGTAAATGTGCTTCTACATGGTTTCCTAATTTTTTATTTAAAAATAAATAAATATATATATATATATACAAAAGTAACTTGTGGTCCAACAGAAGATCTAAGAAAAATAACTTTCATATAGAGTTCAAAACAATCTCTATCAATCAAACATCAATACTTCAATAGAACGGCTAGCACACAAAATAATTGACAACAATCAACAAAATAGAAAAGTTAGCACACAAAATGCCTCTCTGTCGTTATATTTACAATTGATCCTCCACCAATAGTACCAAACTTTACATATAATATATTGCATTCATAATAATTGTTAGTTGACTAAATTAGTTTGCTAAATTATTAGTATATTATTCTTTTTCTTCCTTGTCTGTTTACTCCAGTCTCGCAGTACAACTACTTTGATGATGGATTTAAATGGTCATGGAATGCTTGGTTGGCATACATGCAAAAGCAAGGAAAAATGTGGCACAAATAACACAATGAAAGTATGGCACAAATTAAAAAATAAATAAAATAAATAAATGTGTATGTGGCCGCACAGACCGCATATGCGGCCGTATAAGCGCACAAGGCGCTTAATGGGGGGCTTCATGAAAGCAATGGGTTGAGGGCACCGCATACGCATATGCGGCCGCACAGGCCGCTTTCTTGAACATTGCGCCTGCCCAAACACGGTGTCATGATGTCGATCCTGTTGTATCAAATACTAAAGCATCAAGAGGTCAAGGATCCATCTGCAATCAACATCCATAGATTGAAGCAAAGATTAAAGAAATCTAACTTGGTTATTTGTACAAGTAAACAATGTCAAACAAGGAAATGCACCTAATATAGTTATTTTGTAAATAAGCGACAAACTTACTCAAAGCAAGGTGTTTCATTTTGTTGTGATATCCATCTTCACATGTGGTGAAGCCTTCTCCCATTATAAGTAGGGCCGGCTACATGGATTCTTGTTCAAATCCATGTTGAAATATTCGACTTTTTTTACGTTGGATGTCTACTACCTAATGCAACCCCCACAAAGGGGGATTTGAACCGTAGTATTTGGGTGGTTGACACACTGCACTCCCACCAGACCATTTAAGTAGGTGCATCCATCTTCATATGTTCCAAATATATTTTTTTCCTAGATAATTGTTGCATATTAGATGCATGCGAGGTGGATGTCTTTGTGTTTATTTGGATAATAACGATTGCTCTGACCTACGACACCATATAACCAACATGTATTTTGCCTCAAGAGTTCTCTAACATCCATTTCATTATGAATTATTGTTAACTGCGGACAATGCTTGCTACATTTACTCTTCTTATCGAGACGCAATTTGGAGTACTCCAATGGAGGCTGTGTATCCCAATCATCAATTGGAAAAAAACCTCCTTCAAACACCTTGAGTTAGATTCTCCCACGTCTATCACTCACCAACATATGTATTTACCACAGACCGTCATTGAGAAATGGCAGTGATAGTGTGAGAACATAGAATGCCATATATATGCCATTTATTACATGTACATGTCTGCTGCCCCAGGTTGACTGTGTACCTTTTGCGGCCTCAAACCCAAAATTGTGTGTATCGGACACCCGTTGACAATCTCAAACATAAAGTTTGGTTGTCGTTGTATGCGTGTCACCATGTGTCTATTTGCAGTTGCATTCTACCTGTGCAGGTTAGTTGTCGTATTTTTCATGAATTTTTGACTGGTCACGAGTGCAGCAGTAGCCTCATTTGCACACTCATTGAAATATAAGACACAATTATAGAAAGTCTTCTCAATTAGTGAAGCAATGGGCAAACGTCGTGCATCCTTAAGTACCACATTGTAACTTTCACTTAGATTTGTCTTTATCTACCCAAATCTATACCCACCATCGTAATTTAAAGTCCACTGCTCCTTGCGGCATTCGTGAGTGGAAAATCATCTACCTGTATCTGGTTCTATTCCTACAATTTTCTCATCAAATAAGCAAACTTCATGGTAGACGTTTGTAGATTTGTTGCTTGTACCAACACCTTCATAGAGACCTTATTGAATACGCTGTCGAAATTGCTTGCGACATACCTAGAACAAAACTAGTAGTACACAAATGATGGTAAGAAATCGGTATCATTCATTGAGGATTTTATACCAGGATGATGATCAGAAATGATACATATAGGCACATTATGCATACTGACTACTTTGATGCGAACCAACGAAAGCAACCATTTCCAAGTAGGGTCGGATTCCTCGTCAACTATCCGGAATGCAAGAGGCGTGACATGGTTATCTCCAACCATTCCACATGCAATCAACGGTTTTTGCTTTCATACAATTGAGTCCTGTCAATTCTGATCACCATGCTATAATATTTGAAAGTCTCAGTGCAAGGGCCAAATGCTCAAAAGTAATGTTGAAATCTACGACAATAGGGTTTTTGCAAGTTTGAGTATTCAGTAGGTTGGATGTTTATTTTAGTCCCCGTAATGGTAGCCTTCAATGCATGCAGAAGATAAGGCATCTCCATGTAGGACTTCTTTCAATCATTAAATATTATTCCAGTTGCTTTTCTCCTAACATCACATGCTCTTTTTTTGTAACCCATTACTTGTAGATGAGTTGAATGTGAACTCTACTGCTCGACCCCCGAATAGTAAGGTTATCCTTTACAATGGTTAACATTGATCTAGCCATGAAGTTGCAGTCTAGTTGAGGATGATCATTGTTGGAGAAAATAAGAGCGTTGTTTATTTCTGAGAACCCTGGGCTCTCTTATATAGTAGGAGGCCTATGGGTAAATTACATAAAGTGGAAAACAGAACTAAAAATAAGAAAGAGATACATGTGGAATATGGAAAACATAAATATCTTCACACTCCCCCTCAAGATGGAGTATAGATATCGATCATGCTCAGCTTGTATGAACACTTCTGGAATGATCCTCTGGGCAGTGGCTTGGTGAAGATGTCCGCGGTTTGCTCTCCAGAGCTGACATGGGAAGTAGAAATCAGGCCCTTCTGAATCACATCTCTGGTGTAGTGACAATCTACTTCAATATGTTTTGTTCTCTCATGGAACGCAGGGTTGTTTGCAATGAACAGAGCAGCCTGGTTATCACAGTGTAACTCCATGGGTAGAGGAACCTCTATATGTAGACCACCTAGTACTGCTCGGACCCACATCATTTCTGTACTTGCTTGGGCCATAGCCCTGTATTCGGATTCGGCACTTGATCTTACTACAATTGTTTGTTTCTTGCTTTTCCAAGAAACGAGAGAACTGCCAACGAATATAGTAAATCTCGAAGTCGATTTCCTATCCTTAGGACAACCTGCATAGTCTGCGTCAGCATATGCGGATATAGAGAGTGTTTCTCCTTTCTTGAATAGTAATCCTGAGCCTGTAGATGATTTTAGATATCTCAATATCATATATATAGCATCCCATATGTACCTGTCGTGGTTGCTCCATGAATTGACTCACTCGACTCACTGCAAATGCAATATCTGGTCTGGTGATTGTAACATAAAGGAGTTTTCCAACCATCTCTCTGTATCTTCTCTTATCAACTTCATCTGTATCATCATCATATAGCTTCATGCTATGATCCATAGAAGTAGTGGAAGGTCGACACCCGTCTCTGCAAGCATATATGTAACATACTTTCTTTGGGTCATCAAAAGCATGGAAGGCCGTATCCCGATATATCGGCGATATATCGCCGATATATCCATATCGACATGGGACCGATATCGAAATCGATATATCGATATATCCGATTTCGGTCATTTTCTTCAGAAAGATTCCTAGATATAGCGATATATCGGCGATATATCGACGATATATCGCCGATATATCGATATCGACACGATATCGAAACGATATCGATATCGATATGTCCTTCCATGATCAAAAGACCATGTGCATTTCTAGCAAATTCCAACCCCAAGAAATACCTTAGGGTGCCCAGATCCTTAGTCACAAATTGACTGCCCAGAAATTCTTTAGCCATCTTGATTCCCTGCTCATCATCTCCTGTAACAACTATATCATCAACATACACCATGATAGCAACTGTACCTCTCGGCGTCTTCTGCACAATTAAAGTATGGTCTGCATTTGACCTCTTGAATCCCTGTCGTTCAATCAGATCTGAAAGCTTTTGGAACCACGTTCTAGGACTCTGTTTAAGGCCATATATTGCCTTATGGAGTCTACAAACTTGTTGACACTCCCCCTCAGCAGCAAACCCCGGAGGCTGCTGCATATAGACCTCTTCTTATAGATCTCCATACAAAAATGCATTTTTCACGTCAAGCTGGAATAAAGGCCAATCACGTGCTACAACAACTAAAAGGACACGTAAAGTGGAATGTCGAGCAACCGGAGAAAACATGTCCAAGTAATCCACTCCATAGGTCTGAGTAAAATCACGTGCCATGAGCCTTGCTTTGTAACGATCAAGGCTCCCATTTGCATGGTATTTAACAGTAAACACCCACTTGCAGCTAACAACAGACGCTCCGGGAGGAGGAGAAACAAGGATCCATGTTCCATGAGACTACAACGCAACTATTTCTTCTTCCATAGCAAGGCGTCATTTGTTATCTTGCAATGCATCCTGGTAAGTTCGTGGAACTTCTACCGCAGATAGAGCAACTGCAAATCTCTGAAAATCGCTTGTAAGACCATGAAAGGAAACCTGGGAGGCAAATGGGTAGGATGTACAAGTACGCCTCTGCTTCCTAATAGCGATAGGCACGTCCATGTTGTCATGAACGTCATCCTGTTGTGATCCCTGTATCAATAGATCTTCAGACTCATCGGTAGAAATCATGTTATTAGAACAAACCTGGGGGCCGCTGGATGACAGACAATGACCATTAGCAGAAGAGGATCGACGAGTATAGTATTTTGGTAAAGGGGGAACAACGGTCACTGGAGGTGGTGAAGGTATGAAGGAGGTGGTGGGGGAGGTGGTGTAGAAGGTAACTGACTCATAGGAGGAGGTGGCATGTAGGCCTCAGTATTAGAATGAGAAGTAGTCATTCTGTCACCTGTAGGAGAGAAAAGCATCACAGATTCAAAGAATGTGACATCGGCGCTAACAAAGTATTTTCAACGCAGCGGATCAAAGCAACGATATCCCTTCTGTGTCCTGGAGTATCCCGTAAACACACATTTGACAGCCCTGGGAGAGAGCTTATCAAGACTTGGCACCAACTGATTGACAAACACAACACAGCCAAAGACACAGGGTGTAAGAGAGAACAACTCCTTCTCAGGGAAGGCTATAGAGAAAGAAGCTTTCTCACCCAAGACAGACGAGGGTATGCGATTTACTAGGTAGCAAGCAGTGAGAACCGCATCGCCCCAAAACGAGTGTGGAGCATGACTCTGAATAAGTAGGGTTCTAGTGATATCCAATAGATGACGATGTTTCTGCTCTGCAACACCATTTTGTTGTAAAGTGTAAGCACAAGAAGTTTGATGAACTATACCACGAGATGAAAAGAACAAGGAAAGAGTTTTATTACAGAACTCCAATGCATTGTCAGAACACACAATTTTCATACAAGAAGAGAAAATATTTTGAACTTCATTGATAAACATTTGAATCGCATCTCCTGCTTCAGATTTATTCTTCAATAAAAACACCTAAGACAAGCGAGAAAAATCATTTACGACAACAAGATATAGCTTGTTTCCCTGGTGGTTAGGAACACGACTGGGACCCCATATATCAATATGGACTAACTCAAACAAGGAGCTACTGCTCCGACTCTGACGACTTGGGAAAGTAGACTGATGATGCTTTCCCAACTGACACGCTTCACACTGGAAGGACGACTTCGGAGAAATCTGGGGCAAAACACGACTCATATTCTGAAGAGGTAGATGACCAAAACGGAGATGCCAGGTATATGGAGAAATTGATCCTGTAGAGTGGAGAGATGCGCCGACATAGGGACTATAGACCAGACGATAGAGACCATTCTGCTCACGGCCACAGCCAATCACCTTGCCCGAGGGTATGTCCTGAAAAACAAGAGACGATGAGTGGAAAATAGCTCGACAGTTCAAATCCTTTGTAATCTGGCTAATGGACAGTAAATTCATAGAGAAATCGAGAGCATATAACACATTCTACAGTCGTATAGAAGGCGTCGAATTACTCTCCCCCTGTCCTGTAATCGGGGAATGTGTCCCATTGGCTATCACCAGAGTCCGTCCCGAAGCGACTTGTCTATATGCAGTAAGCTGCTCTTTGTCCCCACAAAGATGATGTGTTGGTTCAGAATCCATAATCCAGCCCGTAATCATAGATCCATCACAAGAGGTGAGAGCATAAGAACTACCTGAGGTATTGGCTGTAGCAGGTGAACTGGCAGAAGCAGAGACGGCCACATCTGACTGACCTCCAGGAGTTGTATCAGGAGGCATGATATTCCTCAGTCTGGCAACAAGATCATCGAATCACTGGTCCAACGAGGAAGGTGCAGGGGACTCAACTTGTTCTGCTACCCGAGCCGGTGCTGGAAAACCGTGCTTAAAATAGCATGTATCCTCGAAGTGGCTAGGGCGACGACAATAATTGCATGGTTGACGAATCCAACCCCCACGTCCCCGGGGGCCACGGCCACGAAAAGTAGAGGAGCCACCTCTTCCTCTAGAGGCGGCCATCGCTGAAGGTGTCTGGCTAGTAGTCGAGATTGGGACAGTGATTCGACTCAGTCGGCGGAAAGCTTCCTCCGTAGGAGGAATAGTGGCGTCAGCAAGAATCTGAGACCGGGAAGCATCATACTCTGGATCAAGGGAAGCCAGGAATACACCTACCATGGTAGCATTCCTGTATGTCTTCTGCTGCTCATGAGTGGCCGTCAACGGCATGAAGCTATGGAGCTTCTCAAACATTCCTCGTAGGGATGTGTACAGTGAGTGAAGGGGACGTCCATTCTATTTGACTGTAAAAATATCATGTTGCAATTAAAGTATCTTGGTCTCATCCCGTGCCTGCGAATATGTCGCCGCTAGAATATCCCACATAGCGTTGGCCATGGGCTGATGAAGTACATCGGTGGCGATTTCTATCGTCAACGTCCCAGATAGAAAGACTTTGGCATACGCATCGTCCGCCTCCCACGAGGCATTCACCTCAGTCTTCTCCACCGGCTTCTATTCGGTAAGAATATGCTTTTTACCATTCGACTTCATCAGGCTCATGAACTGCATAGCCCAGAGCTCATAATTTGTCCCGTCCATTTTCACAATAGGCGTTGGACCTCTGGATGTGCTAGTGGCGGGTACATCGACCTTGTTTTCAGACATATTGCCAGAAGAAGACTGCTACGAGTGCAGGAAACCAAAGTTTGTATGTTTACACAGACATATATGGGTTTGGGTGCACGTGTAGACTCATGCACACCAACCCATCGACCAACTGACGAAGTTGATAAGCACGGAGCGTGAGAGGCGTGTTAACCCAGTTGCGCGCTCACCCTCACGCCCTAGAAGATTCAACAGTGGCTTGCTGGAGTGCCGCGCACGAAAAACAAGCCACGCGCGACCCGTTGTGCGCACGAGACAAGTGCGAGGAGGCGTTGTGCGCGCGAGGCTTGCATGCGAGGCTTGCGCGCGAGGCCGCGGATGGGCGGTGGCACGAGCGCGGCGGTTGTGCGCGGGCGAGGCGGCGGCATGTGAGGAGTGGGGGGCTGGAGGTAGGGTTAGGGTTTTTCGGGAATCGAGAGCTCCGATCTAGGACCGCCGCTCTGATACCATGTTGGAGAAAATAAGTGCGTTGTTTATTTCTGAGAACCTTAGGCTCTCTTATATAGTAGAGAGGCCTATGTGTAAATTACATAAAGTGGAAAACAGAACTAAAAAATAAGAAAGAGATACATATGGAATATGGAAAACATAAATATCTTCACAATCATGATTAACATATGGGTTTATGTAAGTGTGCGGGTTGGCGATCTTATATATCACCCGCACATTGTCGAATCTCTTGAAATGACCATGTAAAAATAAAAAACAGCCCTTTGATTACATAATGCATAGAATAGACCAAACCATGGTGGTGGATTCTTTAATCATGAAGTTGTAGAGGGAAAGAATGTGATGTTTCTTCACATTATAAATTAAATCATCCTTAGTCTTGAATATTTTGCCATTTCGAAGTTTGTCACCAAAACTGTCGAGCCCAGACTTCTTTTGAAAATCATACTCAAATGTTACACGGGTGCTACAGCCTCTGACCCCAAAACATGGTACATGAAGAACAATTGTTTGATGTATAGGTTCATCAGCTCTCGCCTGGTCATTTACAACAACATTATCATCAAGCTATTGGTTACTTTCCTCGTCTAATTCGTTGTCCGTTACTCTAGGGTTGCCATCATCCAGAACACGATTAACTTCTCTCGGGAGAATATCGCTCATGAATTTGTGAACTGGTGTTGGTTGCAATACAAGGTCACTAGTGCTCCGAACAACAGAAGAACCCGATGGGAAGCGATCCTAATGGTCATCAACATTCAGCACCATATATGAACTCGAATGACTCTCAATAATAATATCAGTAGATGCGTTTTCCCAATTGTCCTGGCATATATAAAATTGTTTGTATGTCACCTACGTTACGTGGGATATGATGTGACAATTTAATTTGATGGTTGTTCTTGTCCAAGTTAAATTTCTGATGAACTAGATTCAACAACTCATCATACGTAATGCTCGGCATTAGCCCAAAATCATGCACATTGATGTTCGATGAATCACTAATTGTACACTTCAAATGGAACATGCAAAAAATCGACTCCATTCCAACCTAACACATGTGGGGGCAATGGATTTATAAGTACAAAAAACAATAAGCAATCGTCACAAAAACTTCAATTTGATAAAAAAAATATGTTTTGCGTATAACCAAATCCAATCACCAAAGACTATCGCGTATGTACCTAGGTCTTGGAAATAGGTGGGGGAGCACCAATGGTGGATGCATGGCGGGAAAGGGAGGCGCCAAAGGTCTCTGAAGGCCTGGAAATGCAGCGTCAGCAAGAGGGAAGCGAGGAGGCAATGCAATGGCGAAGAGGGAGCAGGTTGGGTAGTCTTGCTCGAGTAGGCGCTCCGCATAAGTGAGCAGAGAAGTATTGAGGAGTCTTGCATCGTAGGAACTTAAACGTTTCCAAGGAATTTGGCCCATATCGCATGTCGAACATGTAACAATTGTATATCGCATACGGAAAGTGTGATATCCAGTAGAATATTTAGGACCTGCGACACTATTACATTACTAAAGTAAAAAAAAATTGTGCAATACCTAGGGATTTATGTAATCCCGAGACACTACTAAGGAATTTGGCTCGAATATCCAAAATCCCTAATCACGTTAGCTCAGGGGAACAAACAATAGATATTTTCACCAAGGATCTAGCCAATAACCAGAGGGTCATTCTAGAGATGTTCCAAGCTGAGCATGATTAATATCTATGCTTTATCTTAAAGGGGGTTGTTGAGAGTTGTTTTTATCTTTTCTTATTTATTACGTATTTTTTATTTCTTCAATCTCTATTATGTAATTTGCTCTTTAGGATTTCTAACTGTATAAGTTAGCCCTATGGCCATTTCATAATCAAGTCATCATTTTCTTTCGATGTAGATCGAGATCTCCAATTAAGCCTTTTTACCGGATGCCTTTGTAGCTTCTATCAAAGCCACATTTTGCCTGTGTGGTAGACAAAATAACTAACGGTTGTAAGATAGACTTAAAACATATCATGTTGTTGATCTCCTCCCATGATATATGCAGCATAGTATGAATCTAAATATTCAGAAACCAAACATTCTGAATAACTTCTATAAAGTATACTAATGTCATATGTTTCTTTCAGATACCATAAATTTGCTTGATTGCCTGTCAATGCTCCTTTCGTGGATTCCCTTCGTGAATTTTATAATGCTCACAGCATGAGCAATATCTAGTCTTGTGCATATCATCACATACATATGACTCCCAACTGCGATGGCATTGGGAACATGTATGTGTTCCTTCTCTTATCTGAGGTAGGTGTAAAAGGAACTGAAAAATGAATATTTGCAGCAGATAGACTACCTAGGGGCTTTGTTATAGACATCTCAAATCGCATTCATACTTTCATAAAGCAGTTCTTTTGAGATAAGAAACGCTTTACTTTTGCATGATCCATAATAATATCTATCCCCAAAATCTTGTTTGTTCCACCGAGGTGCATAATGTCAAACTCTGAAGTAAAAAGCTTCTTCGGATCATCAACAGTACTTTTCTTTGTAGCAGTAGTCATCATACCATCGACGTATAGTAATAGATAGATGAAGGATCCGTCCTCCACCTTGTTGTGGCAAATACAACAATCATATTGGATCATGTTGAACTAAAGACCAATCATGAAAATGTAAAAATATTTTGTACCACTGTATGGGAGACTGATTAAGCTCGTACAAGGACTTCTTTATTTGGGCACATTATCTTTCTTACCCTGAACTGCTAATTCCTCAAGTTAATCTTCATAAGTCCTCGTTTGAGTTCACCATGCAAGAAACATGTCATCACATCTAATTTCTCTAGCTCCACGTCAAGATGTGCTACAGGAGCTTGTAGCACCCTGATCGATGTGTGTCTTACAATAGGAGAAAATATCATGTTGTAGTCTACACCTTCCTTCTGACAATACCCCCTCACAATTAAACGTGCCTTGTATATGATGCCTTCACTGTTTGAGATTCATGTCTTTTTCTTGAAAACCTATTTTGCAGCCAACGACTTTCATTCCCTTTGGCAACTTGGCAAGCTCTCATGTTTGAGTCTTGTGGGGAGACTCTATCTCATCCATTGCAGCAATCCACTGCCCGACTTCTGCCCCTGTTATTCTTGTAAATGGGCAGCTTTGGAGACTGCCTCCTCAACAACCTGCTGTGCAAATGCAATGATGTCTTCAAAGCTATATCTTTGAGGTAGATGTATTTCTCTACGAGGCCAATCAGTAGCAATACTATGTTGCCTCTCCTCTGGTTGCTCAACTTCACGTTGTTTAACATCCACTTGATCAGAAGTGGGGTAACCAACTGCTTGATCACTACTTGATGTCAGTTCGAACCACACCTATTCTTGCATGTCATTATATGCCCTTGCATCAACCAAGGTTTCTATCCCCCCCTCTTCGGAACTTTCGACGATTTCAGTGGAAATCTTGGAAATGGCTTTAAAAGGCTATTTTTTGTATTTTTTTTGCAAATTAAGAGCATCCAATCATAACAATAAATAACTTACAAATACAAGCTTATATCACACACATCGCTCATTTATACCCCTTATATCGCACATATCGATGTTAATGTTGATTGTTGACTGATAGATATGGGAAATGGAAACAAAACATTAAAATGTATACGTAAATATAATGTTTAATTCTCAAAATTAATTAATTATTAATTTTTTATTAACAAAAAAGCTCTAAATCTTGTTTTTCTAAGTGTTGAACATGAGATCTGGTTTCTCCTTTGAAGACTCATTTTGATTCTACAATAAAACTAAATACAAAAACCCTAAATTTATCTTTACTAAATACAAAAGTCATAAATTTATCTTACACGTATCTCACAAAATAATCCAAATCTACCAAAAAAAACTCCGTAATATGCTATATCAACACGAGAGGAACGAAAATTCTTGAAAATTTGTTTCATATATGTGGAAGGAAACGAATCAATTGCATTATGAGAGGCCCTAGGGTTCTCTTATATAGGATAGGAACCTATTGGGCAAATTAAAGGAAGAAAAAAAAAGAAATAAAAAATGAGAAAACAATAATAAAGATAACTAATATCTCAACACTCCCCCTCAAGTTGGAGCGTAGATATCAATCAGACTCAGCTTGGAACGTCTTTGATAAGGTCCTCTTGCTAGGCCTTGGTAAGTACATATGTTGTCTGGTCTCCGGAGCTGACATGCATAGTGGCGATAATACCCTTATGTATCATGTCACATGTGTAGTGACAATCCACCTCTATATGCTTTGTTCTCTCATTAAAAGTTGGGTTGGTGGCAATGAAAAGAGCAGCCTGATTATCACATTGGAGGTGCATGGGAAGAGGCACCTCTATCGTCAGGTCAGTACTAGCCTGAGCCATGGTCCTATATTCCGACTCAACACTTGATCTGGCAACCACAGTTTACGTCTTACTCTTCCATGAAACAAGAGAATTCCCTATGAACACAACAAAGCCTGATGTAGACTTTCTATCTGTAGCATCCGGTTTCCAATCAAACCCGAAGTCGTCCGATTTTGGGTCTAATGAACCCAAAAACATTGTCGGCCAATACTAACCAACCTAAAACGACCAATTGGTAGTGAATCAAAAGTTGTTCGGGTGAAATCTATCAAAAATCGGTCGTTTCGTAGAGCGCGCCGTGAAAAGCCGCGACGCAAATTCGGAAGCCGCGGAGTAAACCGAGACCATCATGAGATCCGATTCGACGATACGAAACCAACGGAATTGACCGTTCGTCAATCGGAGGCCGTTTGATATTTTTAAATCGTAAAATTTAACCTTAAACAAAAACCGTATCCGAAAATTTCGGGGGTTCAAAACCCAACCGAAAGTATATCAATATTATACTCATTTTGATCGTAGTTGAAAGACGATCAAAACAAGACATTGCGCGTCAAAATCCGAGAACCGAGGCGCACATACGATCGACTTTAAGTTGATAGAGCTTTGGTTTTAAAAAAAAAATTAATTATTAAACTAAAAATTAATATCTGCTACAGTAACTGTAGCAGCAGCCAGCAGACAGTGTTCGGTTGGAAAAAAAAAAGTATAATAATATATTTTATTTTCTAAGCTACAGTAGTAGCAGACTTCAGAAATTGAGTATTTCTTTTACTTACACGAAAGGCTTCTCCCCTCTCCACTTGGCCTTTTTGCTTTCTCCACTTGGATGGGTTTTGAGCATGTATCATCTCCTATATATATGTAGCACAAAGCCATACGTTCTACCTTTCTAATTCCAACAAGAGCTCCAAACCCTTTTCCTCTCTCTATTTTGGCTGGAAGGAGTCGTCGTCTTTCTCAAGCTGCCATTGTTGAGAAGCATTCAACGCTCATCTCAAAGGTCGATGGCTGCCAGTCCAAGCAATTAGAGGTCCTGCATTAATGCATGCAAGTCTTCTTCTTCAAATTTGAGAATTTTAATAAGGTACACTCCATTATCCCCCTTGCTGCCATGCATGTACAATAAGTCCCTTCTTTTTGATGCCTTGCATGAGTTTTATAGATCAAAGATGTACAACCCTATCTTCCCTTTTCTTTGCTGCCAGGCATGATGTTCCTACATAATTTAGTGCAAAATTGCAATCCATATATTGACATGTAGGACGTCCAGTAAGAACACAAACAGATAGCAAATTTTTCTTCACCAAAACAAAATTTTGACCGTACAAAAGAAAATTTCTGTTAACGAATAGAAACTGGAGAATTGCAATGTAGTACTGGAAACAGAAAATATAAATGCAAATTAATGATAATAATAATTGGAGGAGATGAGCACCCCTGTTTTCTTGACTCTGTTGTTAATACAAACAGACTAAAGGATATTCATGGATACTTATGTTATCTAATCTAGTTCGAAAACCATATCTATTTTCTTATAACGTAATACTAAATGTAACCATATCCGTACACTTATCATAATGTAAAAATATTGCTATAAAAGGTATGGAAAGGACATGTGGCGACAGTTTAATGACATGTCTAGCTACTTAATATTCTTTCATTAGAATAGTTGTATCAAATTTATTTTTATTAAAATTTTATAGGAAATCATTTTAGTACTCGATGTTAAGTTTATCCAGTTGCTCTCCTCACATTTGCTTTTATAGATATAATGAAATAGATTTTTCTTTGTTTTAAAGATATAATAAGTTTTCATTCTCATCATCATGCATATATATTTTTTTTAAGGAAACTAAAATGGAAAGATTGCATAAACAGTTATCTCTATATCAAATTTAGTCCTATGCATCATGCCTTACTAGTATGACGATAGAGCTTCCACAACAAGTTCAAATTGGGGCAATATTAGTTGTAATATAAAGAATGAAAGGTCCTGGTGAGAATAAACCTGGTTTTGGAATTTCCTGTTATCAAACAAAGAAAAGAACAACAACTGATATAAATTGTAAAAAAAAAAAAAAAATTCTTAAGGAAAAATCTGACTTCTTAAATTTGATCAATTTCCAATGTTTAATATCGTTCTCAGGTTGGTCTGTTCACTGAAATAGAAAGGTAAGAATGAATTATTAATTATTATAATATTCTTTATAGCTACCTTAATATAACTCCTTTTGATTTACCATTTTGAATCTAGGTTTTGACAATCAAGCTAAAAGTGAATAAGCATGCAAGTTGAGAATAAATTCAGATTTGACAAGTAACTCATAATCTTATGACTAAATAAGAAACGTCAGACTTTCGGTATTAATATAAGCTCGGATCTATAACCAGTAAGTGGTTTCTAATCTCTTGATTGTAACCTACGATTACAAGAACTAATAATCTTCGTGAATTAATTCGTTAAATACACGTTACTATGTATTGACCACCACTGATAAGATTGCCATCCACAAGACCTAGATTGGTAAGTCAACTACAGAATATATTGAGAATGGTTAGAGAAGACAGATACGTGAAATGAATAATGAATCAGTATTCATAATGATTAAGCCGGTCATTGTGATCCTTACATTGGACCGTGCGAGGGCGCGGTGACCCTCAACTGGGCGGGAGGAAAGGAAGCCCAGTTAGGGCAGCGGCCGCCAAGTGCGCGGGTCTAGGATCCCAGTCCCTTTTCGGTTTTACGCGAGCTCGCAGTGTTTTTACGCCTCGTTGGGATCCCGACTTTAGACCGGTTCCGCTGACCCTGTTTTAGGATGCCCAGGCGGGGGATCCTGGTTTTTCAGCTTTACGTACGAGCTCGGTTGCCCATACTAGTCGGGCTGTTTTTCTAGAGCGACTTTTCTAGGGAGTCACTCTCACCCGTCTCAGTGGCGTAGTTGGAGAATAGACCTATCCCTCTATTGGACCGCGCTTCCAATTAGAGGGCGAGACGGAAGAGCCATTTGTAGGCTTCTTCACCGCTTGAGTTACTTCGCCAACAGACTGGCGATTCTATATCTAGATCATCCATATCTACATCTACAACATCTGGAGTTATATCTGAAACATTGAAGTTGAGAAATTGAGAAGTTAAGATCAAAAGACCGTTCTCTCTACCCAAGAATTTAAATAAATTAATAGATCTCTACAATCTCAACTGTTCCATTTTTTTTCACTTACCAACATGATCTCTAAGGAAAATAATATACTCATTCCCACTCACACACTCATGATTACGCAACTGCTATAGAAATATGTTACCTATGGGAAATGCCGGGTTCAGGGGAAAGTCATTAGAAATGCCAGGTGATGGGACAAACATTTAAGATGCTTACAAGTAACCTAAAAAGCCGTTTTCATTTGCAAGTAGAATTAAATCTTAATTTGAGTTGCTCTCGCCTTTCTGCTTGTCTCTTTTGTAAATAATAAATGCCCGTTATTTTATATCAGTTTTTGGGAGGTACCAGCAACCGCTGAATCCTTTTCTTTCCTAACATGTGTGGCAGACAAACAGCCTGCAGCTCAGTAGCTATACATGCTTCCTGGAGACAGAGTTTATACCCGACGGTATGAATTTCTTTGTCTCAGTTTTTGTCCAGATAATGATGTAAATGTATCTCTTTTGTATCACATTTTGGGATATATGTTGTAACATGGAAAATGCTTGTACATATTGTAAATGGATATGAATATTAATGGAAAGAATTTTGGTGCCATATTGTCTCTTTTTCTTGTGGTCATGTATTGAGAATGAATGTCATAGTCGCGAAAAAAAAAATTTCCCTGTATTTTTACAACTTGTGCGATATAATTGTGAATGATATCTTGCGAATTGCGCGTAAACGGGTACCCGGATCCTGAGGGGTCGACAGTTTGGTATCAGAGCAGTGGTACCCCGATACGCACATTCGCGGTATTAAAATTCCGATCGCATTAAGATCTCGAATAGCGACAGTCTTCTGACTTGTCGTGAGTTCGAGAAGGGAATTATGACATTCATATTCGATAACCACAGAGGTCACCAATTTCATTAATTTTCATCTTATATCCCAAGAAGAGAAAAGCATTTATGATAAATATCTGTTAGGGCATCCTTATGACTAATTATGGTTCTCATGCAGAGCCATGGCATCTCGACCAGGTCAGGATACTTCTGATCAGCTGGCACGCATACTGAGCGCACTTACCGATCTTCAGCAGCAGCAGGCTGCTATGAGAGGCCAGCAGGAGCAGATATTGGCCCAGCAGACTGAGATTGCTGATAGGCAGACGGACATGGAGATGAGGTTTGAGGACCTGTCAGATTTCACGTACTATCCATCCCAGGATGGGATACGACAGGACCAGCACCAGTCCGTTGAGGTGGAGCAGCCTCATCCTGATGATCCACTAGAGGCCATTCCAGAGCATGGAGCTGAGGAGGATGCAGACTTAGACAGGGAGCAGGACCCTGTTGACTTTGCTGACGAGGATACACACGAGTTTGCAGCCATTCACAGGCACCAGTCAGTCTTCACTTCTTATCATCGGGCCAACATACCCTTGTTCGAGGGCACAGGTCCACCAGATGACGCGGAGCAGTGGCTGATGAGAGTAATGAAAGTGCTCAGGGCGATTAATGCGCCACAAAACACGTGGCTATCTTTCATAGAGTATTCACTGATAGACTTCGCCGAGCGATGGTGGAGGCCGTAGTGTCCGAGTTAGGCCGAGAGCCTACTTGGAACGATTTTGTGACGAGGTTCAGAGCCCACTTCTTTTCTGCGAAGTGGAAGGAGTCTCAGCGCCGACTGTTTGCAGAGCTTCGTCAGGGACAGATGACAGCCCGGGATTACTTTATCAGATATACAGAGTTGTCACGACATACACGAGCAGCTGGTGCATTTCCAGAAGAGAATATGGAAAAGTTCATTGGTGGCATGCGAGAGGAAGTACAGGAGAAGCTGGCTGGACTACACATCACTTCTATCTCCGAGGCTACCGATGCTGCGAAGAAATTCGAGGACATTAGAGGGAGACGTTACGGGAGCTCGTCTGGAGCACCGCCTAGACCGCGGCGATATTTTGGGCCGATACGTCGACCATTTCAGCAGCAGAGGTCAGCCAGACGGTTCCGACCTACAGGTTCGACATTCTCTGGCAGTGCTCGCTCTTCTCCATCGACTACTCTAGGAGGAGCACTTGCCGGACGTGGCACAGAGTCCGCTCGACCATCTGGGTCGCAGCGAGCAGATAGACCACCTGCAGGACCAGCTCGGAGCACGGACACAGCTACTCCCTCTACTCGACCAGTCCGGTGTTACCGATGTCACGAGTGGGGACATTACCGAGCACAGTGCCCACAGGCTTCTGGCGAGCCTCAGCCACAGCCTTCACAGCCACAGCCTCAGACACAGCGTTCAGGGAGTTTCCGTGGCAGGAACTCCAACTTTAGGCGACAGCAGCCGAGACAGACGCAGAGTGTGGCGGGATCTAGTGCTGCATCAGCCAGGCAGGGGCAGTTACACGCAGTCAATGAGGAGCAGGCACGTTCAGCCGCTACTGTAGTGAAAGGTATGGTCTCAGTCTTGGGCCGACCTTTCCATGTTTTATTTGATTCCGGCACGACACACTCTTTCCTTGCTTCGAGGTTGCTTGTTTCTTTAGATAGAGTTGCAGAGACGCTATCGTCTCCATATCACATCCGAGGGTCAGGTGGCCAGTTATTTGTCATATCTCTGATAGTCAGGCACTTGCCCGTACTGATCGGCGGTTACGAGATGATCGCAGACTGTCTACTCCTACAGCTTGATGAGTTCGACTTGATTTTAGGCATGGATTGGCTATCCACTCATCATGCACTTGTTGATTGCTTTAGGAAGACGGTTGTCTTCAGGATTCCAGATCTACCCGAGTTCACGTTTGAGGGTACTACACATGACTCCACCATGGAGTACATTTCAGTATTGCGAGCCCAGCGACTTGTTGATCAGGGTTGCGATTCTTACCTTGCTTTTGTTCGAGAGGTGTCTGATCAGGAGCCGATGATACAGGACATCCGAGTAGTCTCAGAATACCCTGACGTATTTCCTGATGAGCTACCAGGGCTACCTCCTGAAAGGGAGATCGAGTTCGAGATCACATTGTTGCCAGATACGCAGCCGATCTCTATGGCACCATATCGCATGGCACCAGCCGAGTTGAGAGAGCTGAAGGTGCAGTTACAGGAGTTGCTTGACTTGGGATTCGTGAGGCCGAGCACTTCACCTTGGGGTGCTCCGGTTCTATTTGTCAAGAAGAAGGATGGATCCATGAGGTTATGCATCGATTACAGGCAGCTGAACAAGAGAACGGTGAAAAACCGTTATCCCTTGCCACGTATCGATGATTTGTTTGACCAGCTCCAGGGATCTTCGGTTTTCTCGAAGATCGATCTTCGCTCAGGTTACCATCAGCTGAGGATTCGCGAGTCGGACATTCCGAAGACAGCCTTCAGGACTCGCTATGGACACTACGAGTTTGTGGTGATGCCGTTTGGGCTCACCAATGCACCTGCGGCTTTCATGGATATGATGAACCGTATCTTCCGTCCATACTTGGACAAGTTTGTAGTAGTGTTCATCGATGATGTGCTCATCTATTCACGGAATGAAGGGGATCATGCTAACAATCTGCGGATCGTCTTAGATACGTTACGAGAGCACAAGCTATATGCCAAGTTGAGCAAGTGTGAGTTCTGGTTATCCCAGGTCTCGTTTCTCGGGCATATCATTTCTGGGGCAGGTATCGCGGTTGATCCTGCGAAGATAGATGCAGTTATGTCTTGGGAGCAGCCCAAGACAGTCACTCAGATTCGGAGCTTCCTCGGATTAGCGGGCTATTACAGACGCTTTGTCAGCGGATTTTCACGCATCGTCCGTCCATTGACACGATTGACGCAGAAGGGAGTTCCATTTATTTGGGACGATTCATGTGAGCAGGCCTTCCAGACACTGAAGGAGAGGTTGACCACAACGCCTATTCTTGCTCTTCCTTCAGGCACTCAGGACTATGCAGTCTACACGGATGCATCTGGAGAAGGTCTCGGAGCAGTATTGATGCAGAGAGGACAGGTGATTGCTTACGCATCACGGCAGTTGAGACCGCACGAGCGGAACTACCCCACACATGACTTGGAGTTGGCGGCAGTTGTCTTCGCCTTGAAAATCTGGCGTCACTATCTATATGGGGTGAATTTCGAGATTTTCACAGACCACAAGAGTCTGAAGTACATCTTTGATCAGAAGGAGCTGAACATGAGGCAGCGTAGATGGCTCGAGCTGCTGAAGGATTATGATTGCACGATCTCTTACCATCCCGGTAAGGGAAACGTGGTGGCTGATGCACTTAGCAGGAGAGCACATGCAGAGGGTACGGCGAACTGGCTATACACGTGGGATACACTTGCAGCGTTGAGTGATTGGCATCCTCAGGAGAGCGCATCCATTTCTACCGCCGTGCCTCCACGATACAGCAGTCTTTGGGATCGTATTGTAGATGGACAGAAGACTGATCCTTGGATTCATGATAGATACATGCGCGCCGTCAAGGACGAATTTGATGACTTTGTTGTGATGGAGTCTATTTTATGGAAGGCAGGACGGGTCGTTGTACCCAATGATGAGCAGCTTCGCAGAGACATTCTCGATGAGGCACACAGTTCACGGTTATCTATCCATCCAGGCAGTACGAAGATGTACCGTGATCTGCGACGACATTTCTGGTGGGATGGGATGAAGCGCGATGTGGCGCTACATGTTAGCAGATGCATGACCTGTCAGATGGTCAAGGCTGAGCACAGGAGACCACCAGGATTACTGCAGTCTCTCCCCATTCCCGAGTGGAAATGGGAGAGCATTTCTATGGATTTTGTCACAGGATTGCCGAAGACGCCAGGTGGCCATGATTCCATATGGGTCGTTGTTGATAGGTTGACCAAGTCAGCCCATTTCATACCTGTCAACACGACTTATACTCCATCCAGATTAGCCAAGCTCTATGTGCAGAACATTATCAGGCTACATGGTATACCACGAGAGGTGGTGTCTGATCGGGATTCGAGATTCACATCTCATTATTGGCACCAGTTTATGTCAGCACTACAGACAGAGCTGAGGATGAGTTCTGCCTATCATCCGCAGACAGACGGGCAGAGTGAGCGCACCATTCAGACGCTTGAGGATCTACTTCGCGCATGCACTTTGGAGTGGAAAGGGTCCTGGAAGGACCATTTGCCTTTGGTGGAATTCACGTACAACAACAGCTATCACTCCAGTATTGGCATGGCACCATTCGAGGCCCTATACGGGCGGAGATGCCTCACACCTCTCAGTTGGCGTGAGGTAGGTGATCATGCTTTATATTTCGTGGATCTCTTGGAGGAGACTGCGAGAGCTGTTGATCTTGTGAGGCGGAGGCTTCTGACGGCACAAAGCCGCCAGAAGAGCTATGCGGATCGTCGGAGGAGAGACTTAGAGTTCCAGGTAATCTAATTATTTCTTCTTCATCTATGACACATATAAATATGTCCAAATTAATCTCATACTAATGACACTCCTATCGATTATAGGTTGGAGATTGGGTATTTTTGCGAGTATCTCCCATGAAGGGAGTGCAGAGATTCGGTGTTCGTGGCAAGTTGGCGCCGCGATATGTTGGACCTTTTGAGATTCTGGCTAGAGTAGGGAAAGTGGCATACCGAGTAGCCCTTCCTCCACATCTTTCAGCTATTCATGATGTTTTCCACATATCCAATCTGAGGAAGTATGTCCATGACCCTCGCCACATTATCAGTTACGAGAATCTCGATGTAGAGCCGGATCTGACCTATGAGGAGAAGCCTGTCCGGATACTTGACCGTGCCGTGAAGAAGCTTCGCAGCAAAGAGATTTCATTGGTCAAGGTTTTGTGGCACCGACACGGCGTCAAGGAAGCGACATGGGAGACTGAAGCCGACATGCGGGCACGATATCCGCAGCTATTCTGATGTAATCGTCAAAACAAGCTTTTGTAATTAAACACATTATAAATATATGGCTTGTTTTCCCTTTGAGGTTTTTATGGGTTCAAAACCCTTTGAGGTTTTTATGGACATATGAAATTCAAACAAGTCACCGAATAGCCTTAACTCGAGTCTCGAGGACGAGACTCCCTTTGAGGTTTTTATATTTGTAGCATCCGGTTTCCAATCAAACCCGAAGTCGTCCGATTTTGGGTCTAATGAACCCAAAAACATTGTCGGCCAATACTAACCAACCTAAAACGACCAATTGGTAGTGAATCAAAAGTTGTTCGGGTGAAATCTATCAAAAATCGGTCGTTTCGTAGAGCGCGCCGTGAAAAGCCGCGACGCAAATTCGGAAGCCGCGGAATAAACCGAGACCATCATGAGATCCGATTCGACGATACGAAACCAACGGAATTGACCGTTCGTCAATCGGAGGCCGTTTGATATTTTTAAATCGTAAAATTTAACCTTAAACAAAAACCGTATCCGAAAATTTCGGGGGTTCAAAACCCAACCGAAAGTATATCAATATTATACTCATTTTGATCGTAGTTGAAAGACGATCAAAACAAGACATTGCGCGTCAAAATCCGAGAACCGAGGCGCACATACGATCGACTTTAAGTTGATAGAGCTTTGGTTTTAAAAAAAAAAATTAATTATTAAACTAAAAATTAATATCTGCTACAGTAACTGTAGCAGCAGCCAGCAGACAGTGTTCGGTTGGAAAAAAAAGTATAATAATATATTTTATTTTCTAAGCTACAGTAGTAGCAGACTTCAGAAATTGAGTATTTCTTTTACTTACACGAAAGGCTTCTCCCCTCTCCACTTGGCCTTTTTGCTTTCTCCACTTGGATGGGTTTTGAGCATGTATCATCTCCTATATATATGTAGCACAAAGCCATACGTTCTACCTTTCTAATTCCAACAAGAGCTCCAAACCCTTTTCCTCTCTCTATTTTGGCTGGAAGGAGTCGTCGTCTTTCTCAAGCTGCCATTGTTGAGAAGCATTCAACCCTCATCTCAAAGGTCGATGGCTGCCAGTCCAAGCAATTAGAGGTCCTGCATTAATGCATGCAAGTCTTCTTCTTCAAATTTGAGAATTTTAATAAGGTACACTCCATTATCCCCCTTGCTGCCATGCATGTACAATAAGTCCCTTCTTTTTGATGCCTTGCATGAGTTTTATAGATCAAAGATGTACAACCCTATCTTCCCTTTTCTTTGCTGCCAGGCATGATGTTCCTACATAATTTAGTGCAAAATTGCAATCCATATATTGACATGCAGGACGTCCAGTAAGAACACAAACAGATAGCAAATTTTTCTTCACCAAAACAAAATTTTGACCGTACAAAAGAAAATTTCTGTTAACGAATAGAAACTGGAGAATTGCAATGTAGTACTGGAAACAGAAAATATAAATGCAAATTAATGATAATAATAATTGGAGGAGATGAGCACCCCTGTTTTCTTGACTCTGTTGTTAATACAAACAGACTAAAGGATATTCATGGATACTTATGTTATCTAATCTAGTTCGAAAACCATATCTATTTTCTTATAACGTAATACTAAATGTAACCATATCCGTACACTTATCATAATGTAAAAATATTGCTATAAAAGGTATGGAAAGGACATGTGGCGACAGTTTAATGACATGTCTAGCTACTTAATATTCTTTCATTAGAATAGTTGTATCAAATTTATTTTTATTAAAATTTTATAGGAAATCATTTTAGTACTCGATGTTAAGTTTATCCAGTTGCTCTCCTCACATTTGCTTTTATAGATATAATGAAATAGATTTTTCTTTGTTTTAAAGATATAATAAGTTTTCATTCTCATCATCATGCATATATATTTTTTTTAAGGAAACTAAAATGGAAAGATTGCATAAACAGTTATCTCTATATCAAATTTAGTCCTATGCATCATGCCTTACTAGTATGACGATAGAGCTTCCACAACAAGTTCAAATTGGGGCAATATTAGTTGTAATATAAAGAATGAAAGGTCCTGGTGAGAATAAACCTGGTTTTGGAATTTCCTGTTATCAAACAAAGAAAAGAACAACAACTGATATAAATTGTAAAAAAAAAAAAAAAATTCTTAAGGAAAAATCTGACTTCTTAAATTTGATCAATTTCCAATGTTTAATATCGTTCTCAGGTTGGTCTGTTCACTGAAATAGAAAGGTAAGAATGAATTATTAATTATTATAATATTCTTTATAGCTACCTTAATATAACTCCTTTTGATTTACCATTTTGAATCTAGGTTTTGACAATCAAGCTAAAAGTGAATAAGCATGCAAGTTGAGAATAAATTCAGATTTGACAAGTAACTCATAATCTTATGACTAAATAAGAAACGTCAGACTTTCGGTATTAATATAAGCTCGGATCTATAACCAGTAAGTGGTTTCTAATCTCTTGATTGTAACCTACGATTACAAGAACTAATAATCTTCGTGAATTAATTCGTTAAATACACGTTACTATGTATTGACCACCACTGATAAGATTGCCATCCACAAGACCTAGATTGGTAAGTCAACTACAGAATATATTGAGAATGGTTAGAGAAGACAGATACGTGAAATGAATAATGAATCAGTATTCATAATGATTAAGCCGGTCATTGTGATCCTTACATTGGACTGTGCGAGGGCGCGGTGACCCTCAACTGGGCGGGAGGAAAGGAAGCCCAGTTAGGGCAGCGGCCGTCAAGTGCGCGGGTCTAGGATCCCAGTCCCTTTTCGGTTTTACGCGAGCTCGCAGTGTTTTTACGCCTCGTTGGGATCCCGACTTTAGACCGGTTCCGCTGACCCTGTTTTAGGATGCCCAGGCGGGGGATCCTGGTTTTTCAGCTTTACGTACGAGCTCGGTTGCCCATACTAGTCGGGCTGTTTTTCTAGAGCGACTTTTCTAGGGAGTCACTCTCACCCGTCTCAGTGGCGTAGTTGGAGAATAGACCTATCCCTCTATTGGACCGCGCTTCCAATTAGAGGGCGAGACGGAAGAGCCATTTGTAGGCTTCTTCACCGCTTGAGTTACTTCGCCAACAGACTGGCGATTCTATATCTAGATCATCCATATCTACATCTACAACATCTGGAGTTATATCTGAAACATTGAAGTTGAGAAATTGAGAAGTTAAGATCAAAAGACCGTTCTCTCTACCCAAGAATTTAAATAAATTAATAGATCTCTACAATCTCAACTGTTCCATTTTTTTTCACTTACCAACATGATCTCTAAGGAAAATAATATACTCATTCCCACTCACACACTCATGATTACGCAACTGCTATAGAAATATGTTACCTATGGGAAATGCCGGGGTTCAGGGGAAAGTCATTAGAAATGCCAGGTGATGGGACAAACATTTAAGATGCTTACAAGTAACCTAAAAAGCCGTTTTCATTTGCAAGTAGAATTAAATCTTAATTTGAGTTGCTCTCGCCTTTCTGCTTGTCTCTTTTGTAAATAATAAATGCCTGTTATTTTATATCAGTTTTTGGGAGGTACCAGCAACCGCTGAATCCTTTTCTTTCCTAACATGTGTGGCAGGCAAACAGCCTGCAGCTCAGTAGCTATACATGCTTCCTGGAGACAGAGTTTATACCCGACGGTATGAATTTCTTTGTCTCAGTTTTTGTCCAGATAATGATGTAAATGTATCTCTTTTGTATCACATTTTGGGATATATGTTGTAACATGGAAAATGCTTGTACATATTGTAAATGGATATGAATATTAATGGAAAGAATTTTGGTGCCATATTGTCTCTTTTTCTTGTGGTCATGTATTGAGAATGAATGTCATAGTCGTGAAAAAAAAAATTTCCCTGTATTTTTACAACTTGTGCGATATAATTGTGAATGATATCTTGCGAATTGCGCGTAAACGGGTACCCGGATCCTGAGGGGTCGACACTATCCTTTGGACACCCAGCATAATCTGTATCTGTGCATGCTGTAACTGGGAGAGATCTGCCTATGCTGAAAAGAAGTCTAGTACCAGGTGAAGTCTTCAGGTATCTCAGAATCATATGGATTGCATCCATATGTGCCTATCTGGGTTGCTCCGTAAACTCACTCACTTCGCTTACTGGAAATGATATGTTGGGCTTGGTAATAATCACATATAGTAGCTTACCAACAAGCTCTATGTACCTCCTCTTATCGACCTCCTCAGTATCATCATCATAGAGCTTCATGCTCGGGTCAAGAGGAGTAGTGACAGGTCTACAATCTACCATGCATGTCTCTGAGAGAAGATCTATAATATACTTCCTCTGGATCATCACAAGACCCCGTTGGTTCCTGGCAAATTCTAGTCCAAGGAAGTAACGTAATTGTCCAAGATCCTTGGTCACAAACTGTTGACTTAGAAAGTCCTTGGCACCCTGAAGGTCGTGCTCATCATTTCCTGTAACAATAATGTTACCAACATAAACAAGAATAATTGTCGTACCTCTTCAGGTCCTTTGTACGAACAAGGAGTGATCGGCAGTTGATCTCACAAACCCTTGCTACTCTATCAAGTTTGAGAGCTTCTGGAATCATGCTCTTGGACTCTGCTTAAGGCCATAGATAGCCTTATGTAGCCTGCAAACCTTCTGACACTCCCCCTCAGCAGCAAACCTAGGTAGCTGCTGCATGTAGACCTCCTCCCGTAAATCATCATAGAGGAAGGCATTCTTCGTATCAAGTTGATAAAGGAGCCAATCTCGTGTTAAAAGATCTGACTATTTTTTACGCTGGTCGTCGACTACCTAACGCAACCACTGCAAGAGTGGGGTTTGAACCCTGGTCTTTATCATTAAGGAGATAAAGAATATTTTTTGCCGATGTCAAATATATGCATTCTGAGAATGCCTTAGATTTTTGCACCTTACAGCTATCTGAGTTCCACATATCTGTTGGCATTGTACACCAAACCTCGTATGCCTATACATCTCAGCAGAACGATATTGTCGAGCGTAAATACTGTCACTTACTCGATGTGACCGGAACCGTGTTGATTCAGAGTCGTGCTCCTCACGCTTACTGGGGTTATGCAGTTCTTACTCCATGCTACTTAATGAACCACATTACCTCTTTTGTTTTGAGCGAGTAGGTCCCTTTCTCGATTGCATTTCCCAAGAAGGATATGTTCTTCCTTGCATCTCGTGTGTTTGGATCTGTAGCCTTTGTTCATGATTTTTTTTGTGACAAGCTCTCCCCTAGAGCTGTTGAGTGTGTTTTTGTTGGCTACTCTCGTACCCAAAAGGGGTATCGTTGCTTTGATATTCTTTGGCGGAAATACTTTGCCAATTTTGGCATTACTTTCTTTGAGTGTGTCATGTATTTTTTTCCTACAGGTACAGACCGATCCCATTTTGACTCTGATGAGATGTGCATGCCTCCACCTCCTACAGCCCTTCCACCACCTACACTTGCACCTGCTCTACCACCTCCCACTGCACAACCGTTGTCTCCATCTCCACCACCATCCTTGTACCCCTCATGCTCCTCCACAGGCTCATGTGGTTTCCCGGGGACCACCACCTACCTTGACATGGTTTTTGGCATGTGTGTTTACTTGCGGGTCTCGCTCTATTCCCCCTTCTCACAGGTCTTCCCCATCATCCAGCATGCCTCAGTTATGTAATGAGTACATTGTTTCTACTGATGATACTACTAAGTTATCTGTGCAGTAGGATTCCCTACAAGATGAGCATGTACCCTCTCAAGAGGTAAACTTATAGGTTTAGGACATGGTAGATGATCTTGATGAGCCGATTGTAATGCGAAAGCAGAAACGTACATCTGCTGCATATCCTCTTGCATCCAATGTTTCTTTGAGCATACTTTCGGAGGATTTTAGGAGAGTTACCTTGACACTGTCAGGTGTGGAGATACCAAAAATCATGAGGCTATTCAGGATAGTCAGTGGCTCTAGCCATGGAGGAGGAGATGGTCGCGCTATAGTCGCGTGGCACTTGGAGCCTTTGTTTATCTCTCTAGTCAGTGCATTCGTTGTTGGGTACAAGTGGGTGTTCACGGTGAAGCACCAAGCAGGTGGCAGTGTAGATCGCTACAAGGCAAGACTTGTGGTACGTGGGTTCACCGAGACATATGGGATGGGCTATCAAGATGCTTTTTCTCCGATGGCCAGACATTCTACTATGTGTATCCTTCTATCAGTTGCAGTGACATGAGATTGGTCACTCTATCAGCTTGATGTGAAGAATGCTTTTCTATATGGTGATCTACCTGAGGAGGTCTACATGCAGCTGTCAAATGGGTTTGTTGCTGAGGGGAAGTGTCAGAAGGTTTGCAGGCTTCACAAGGCTATTTATGGCCTTAAGCAGAGTCCAAGAACATAGTTCCAGAAGCTCTCGAACTTGATAGAGCAACAGGGGTTTGTGCAATCGATTGTTGATCACTCTTTGTTTGTTCACGGGACTTGGAGAGGTATTGTTGTCATTCTTGTGTGTGCTGATGATATCATTGTTATAGGGGATGACGAGCAAGGCATTCAGGTTGCTAAGGATTTCTTAGGTCAGCAGTTTGTGACCAAGGACCTTGGTAGTTTACGCTACTTTCTTGGACTAGAGTTTTCCAGGAACCAGTGAGGTCTAGTGATGACCCAGGGGAAATATGTTACATATCTTCTTTCAGAGACATACGTGGCAGATTGCAGACCTACTGTCAACCCCTCAGGATCCGGGTACCCGTTTACGCGCAATTCGCAAGATATCATTCATGCTTAATCGCACAAGTCGCAAAAATACAGGGAAAATTTTTCTCGCAACTATGACATTCATTCTCAATACATGACCACAAATAAAAGAGACAATATGGCACCAAAATTCTTTTCATTAATATTCATATTAGTTTTCAACATGTACAAGGATCTTTCATTTTACAACATATATCCCAAAATGTGATACAAAAGAGATAACATTTACATCATTATCTGGACAAAAACTGAGACAAAGTAATTCATACCGTCGGGTATAAACTCTGTCTCCAGGAAGCATGTATAGCTACTGAGCTGCAGGCTGTTTGCCTGCCAAACATGTTAGGAAAGAAAAGGCGTCAGCGGTTGCTGGTACCTCCCAAAACTTATATAAAATAACAGGCATTTATTATTTACAAAAGAAAGCAAGTAGAGAGGCAAGAACAACTCAAATCAAACTTTATTTCTACTTTGCAATGAAAAAGGTTTTTCAGGCTACTTGTAAGCATCTCAAATGTTTGTCCCATACCCCAGCATTTCCCACATGTGACATATTTTATAGTACTTGAGTATTCATGAGTATCTGAGTGTAAGCACATATCTATTCAGAGATCACGTTGTTGAGTGATAATGGAAAAGTTATGATTGGAAAGATCTATTAATTTATTTAAATCATTGGGTAGAGAGAATGGTCATTTCCTACTAACCCTAACTTTTGATCGTAACTTCTCAACTCTTAATTCCAATGTTTCAGATATAACTCCAGATGGTGTAGATGTAGATATGGATGATCTAGATATAGAATCGCCAGTCTGTTGGCGAAGTAAACTCAAGCGGTGAAGAAGCCTACAAATGGCTCTTCCGTCTCGCCCTCTAATTGGAAGCGCGGTCTAATAGAGGGATAGGTCTATTCTCCAACTACGCCACTGAGACGGGTGAGAGAGACTCCCTAGAAAAGTCGCTCTAGAAAAACAGCCCGACTAGTACGGGCAACCGAGCTCGTACGTAAAGCTGAAAAAACCAGGATCCCCCGCCTGGGTATCCTAAAAGACAGGGTCAGCGGAACCGGTCTAAAGTCGGGATCCCAACGAGGCGTAAAAACACTGCGAGCTCGCGTAAAAACCGAAAAGGGATTAGGATCCTAGACCCGCGCACTTGGCGGCCGCTGCCCTAACTGGACTTCCTATTCTCCCGCCCAGTTTGAGAGTCACCGCGCTCTCGCACAGTCAGGTATAAAGTTCACCTTGACTGGCATTATAAATTATACTTCATTTCTAATTCACAATCGCCATTACTTGTTTGACAGCTCATTTCTTTCCCAATTCTTTCTGTGGGCGTTTGCACAGATCTATGTTTCTTATTCAGCTATCTCATTGATAGTGATTCATAGGTAGTAGAGTATTCCTGATGGATGATTCACGAAGATGATCTAATTCAGAATACCAGATTAGAGTAACTCTACGTGTACCATTTTTTTTTTCAATTTCTTTTTTTCATTTTATCCAAGTATATTCAACTTTTCCAAAGGCCAAACCCATCCTTGTACAGATCACCTCTAAAATGAGAATTTCAACTGATCTCCATTACAACACGATCTTGTATGATTATAGTAATGGAATGTAGCCGGTTTACCCCATTATAAACATGTTCATTAGTAAGGATCCACCATTACTCCCTTGTTCTTCCGCATGCGTATGATTTGTGATAAACTATCAATAAGAGTATACAGGGATTTGAACATACGTAGGAGTCTAAGCTTATGCCTGTGTGATTCCCATACGATAACACTGTCCTAATAATGCTTTGGTCTAGTCATGCTTTTTGCCAATGTATTCAGATACCTAATTCAGCACTAAAGGAACCAAAATATATCACCACTTAATATGGATAACGATTTGGGTTATAGATCTGGACAGAAAGTTAAAGAGCAAAGATAAATCATTGTGAGACACCACGATTTGGGCAATGAATTAATTAAATAGAAGAGTAATTCTATAAGCAAGATCAACGGCATGCACATACTACAATATAACCCTCAATCTTTGAATGACCGATATGTTATAAATTGTGATTAGATGAAAGTTACTCAGAGCCATATTATGTTTCAGATGTTGTTAAAGGAGAATCAACTATGTGGTATAATTTCGTAACTGGTCATTGTTTATAAAGCAATCTTCCAACTATTTGTTAGCTTAATGGATACATGTCAATTATAAAAAGAAGATATTTAACTAAAGGTGTAGTTGGGGTCCTGGCTTATAGGAGGATATAGCTACAATATATATTATGATAACTTGCATGCCACATGCTTAAGTGCAATTCAGATTTATCATCAGAGAACCCAATACATAGTTAGGAACTTAGGAGGTAATTCAGAACAAAGAGTGCAGTAGATCTTCTGTTAAACAAAAATTTAAATTTGAATTTATTTGAGATTTATCCTGAACAGGTTAGAGAGCAGCAACAGAGATCTTCTTCTAAAAATTTCTCAATTTAAATTTCTCAAATTTGAATTCTAGTTTGGGATTAAATCTGAGCAGAACAGAAACACTTCTGCTTATGAAACTCTTCGATTTTATATATATATATGTATATATATAAAACCTGATATCAGATTTTAGATCAAATATCTCTAGTTCCAAATTTAATTAGAGCTGAGCAGAGATCAGAAATTTTATTTCAGAATTCGATTTTTTTTATAGTCATTCACTGAATCCAAGCAGCAGAGATTATAATCAGATCTGGATTTCTGAACTTTTTGAAGTTAATTTTATAAATCCCAGTCCCAAACCTCTAGAAATTAGAAAATCAAATGTGTAGATACACATGCATGGCAGCAAATGGAGAGAAGAGGATGGTACCTCTCAAAATCCTCAAGTTGAAAGGAGAAGAGTTGCATGCAGTTGCTTCCACAGTGCCTGGACAGCAGCAGGAGGCCTCTTTGGAGCAGTCCAAACCTCGGATGTAGCAGATCCTACTGTTTGGACAGCAATTGCAGGGACTCCAGGAAGTCTTCCAGCACCAGAAATGTCTACAGCATCGACTGCTTGCAGCAGTTAGATCCAAATCCCCAAATTTCCAGCAACAAATTGAGAGGAGGTGGAGGCTGGAAACCCTCTCTCGTTGGAGACTTTGTGAGAGAAATTTGGGGGAGAAGTGAGAAAAATAAAGAGGGGATGGAGCTCCTCTCGTTGGGGAAATTTGAGGGGATGGAGAAGGTTGGTTGGTGATATTTATAAGGACGATAGGTCTTCAAATGGTTGACAAGTGTAGAACGGAAGAGCCCAAATGTGGGCAGCCCCTGCCTGTACGTGGACTTCAGTTATATATATAAATATTTACAGCCGTTTAGTTTACATAAGTTAATATATATACTTTATATATTTTAGTTTTGAGATATTTAAAATTCGTCCGCAATCGCTTCTCATATGACGGATTTCGATGTACCACACCTTGGTATATTTTCGGTTGGGTTTTGAATACCCGAAATTTTCGGATATGGTTTTTGTTAAAGATTAAATTTTGAAATTTTAAAAATATCAAACGACCTCCGATTTACGAACGGTCGATTCCATTGGTTTTGTAGCGTCGAATCGGATCTAATGACGGTCTCGGTTTGTTTTGCGATTTCCGAATTTGCGTCGCGGCTTTTCACGGCGCGCAAGACGAAGTGACCTATTTTTGATCGATTTCACCCGAACAACTTTTGATTCACTACTAATTGGTCATTTTAGGTTGTTTAATATTGACCGACAATGCTTTTGGGTTCATTAGACCCAAAATCGGACGAGTTTGGTTTTACGCGAATTCCCGGATGTTACAATTATAAAAACCTCAAAGGGAGTCTCGTCCTCGAGACTCGAGTCAATGTTAATAGGTATCTTGTTTGGATTTGATATGGTTATAAAAACCTCAAAGGGTCTTGAATCCATAAAAACCTCAAAGAGAAAACAAGCCATATATTTATAATGTGTTTAATTACAAAAGCTTGTTTTGACGATTACATCAGAATAGCTGCGGATATCGTGCCCGCATGTCGGCTTCAGTCTCTCATGTCGCTTCCTTGACGCCGTGTTGGTGCCACAAAACCTTGACCAATGAAATCTCCTTGCTGCGAAGCTTCTTCACAGCACGGTCAAGTATCTGAACTGGTTTCTCCTCATAAGTTAGATCCGGCTCTACATCGAGATTCTCGTAACTGATAATGTGTCGAGGGTCGTGGACATACTTCCTCAGATTGGATATGTGGAAAACATCATGAATAACAGAAAGATGTGGAGGAAGGGCTACTCGGTATGCCACTTTCCCCACTCTAGCCAGAATCTCAAAAGGTCCAACATATCGCGGCGCCAACTTGCCACGAACACCGAATCTCTGCACTCCTTTCATGGGAGATACTCGCAAAAATACCCAATCTCCAACCTATAATCGATAGGAGTGTCATTAATATGAGATTAATTTAGACATATATATGTGTCATAGATGAAGAAGAAATAATTAGATTACCTTGAACTCTAAGTCTCTCCTCCGACGATCCGCATAGCTCTTCTGGCGGCTCTGTGCCGTCAGAAGCCTCCGTCTCACAAGATCAACAGCTCTCGCAGTCTCCTCCAAGAGATCCACGGAATATAAAGCATGATCACCTACCTCACGCCAACTGAGAGGGGTGAGGCATCTCCGCCCGTATAGGGCCTCGAATGGTGCCATGCCAATACTGGAGTGATAGCTGTTGTTGTACGTGAATTCCACCAAAGGCAAATGGTCCTCCAGGACCCTTTCCACTCCAAAGTGCATGCGCGAAGTAGATCCTCAAGTGTCTGAATGGTGCGCTCACTCTGCCCGTCTGTCTGCGGATGATAAGCAGAACTCATCTTCAGCTCTGTCTGTAGTGCTGACATGAACTGATGCCAATAGTGAGATGTAAATCTCGAATCCCTATCAGACACCACCTCTCGTGGTATACCATGCAGCCTGATAATGTTCTGCACATAGAGCTTGGCCAACCTAGATGGAGTATAAGTCATGTTGACAGGTATGAAATGGGCTGACTTGGTCAACCTATCAACAACGACCCATATGGAATCATGGCCACCTGGTGTCTTCGGTAATCCCGTGACAAAATCCATAGAAATGCTCTTCCACTTCCACTCGGGAATGGGGAGAGACTGCAGTAATCCTGGTGGTCTCCTGTGCTCAGCCTTGACCATCTGACAGGTCATGCATCTGCTAACATGTAGCGCCACATCGCGCTTCATTCCATCCCACCGGAAATGTCGACGCAGATCACGGTACATCTTCGTACTGCCTGGATGGATAGATAACCGTGAACTGTGTGCCTCATCGACAATATCTCTGTGAAGCTGCTCATCATTGGGTACAACTACCCGTCCTGCCTTCCATAAAATAGACTCCATCACAACAAAGTCATCAAATTCGTCCTTGACGGCGCGCATATATCTATCTCGGATCCAAGGATCGGTCTTCTGGCCTTCTACAATACGATCCCATAGGCTGCTGTATCGAGGAGGCACGGCGGTAGAAATGGATGCGCTCTCCTGAGGATGCCAATCACTCAAAGCTGCAAGTGTATCCCACGTGTATAGCCAGTTCGCCGTACCCTCTGCATGCGCTCTCCTACTAAGTGCATCAGCCACCACGTTTCCCTTACCAGGATGGTAAGAGATCGTGCAATCATAATCCTTCAGTAGCTCGAGCCATCTGCGCTGCCTCATGTTCAGTTCTTTCTGATCAAATATGTACTTCAAGCTCTTGTGGTCTGTGAAGATCTCGAAATTCACCCCATATAGATAGTGGCGCCAGACCTTCAAGGCGAAGACAACTGTCGCCAACTCCAAGTCATGTGTGGGGTAGTTCCGCTCGTGCGGTCTCAACTGTCGTGATGCGTAAGCAATCACCTGTCCTCTCTGCATCAACACTGCTCCTAGACCTTCTCCAGATGCATCTGTGTAGACTGCATAGTCCTGAGTGCCTGAAGGAAGAGCAAGAATAGGCGCTGTGGTCAACCTCTCCTTCAGTGTCTGGAAGGCCTGCTCACATGAATCGTCCCAAATCAATGGAACTCCCTTCTGCGTCAGTCGTGTCAGAGGACGAACGATGCGGGAAAATCCGTTGACAAAGCGTCTGTAATAGCCCGCTAGTCCGAGGAAGCTCCGAATCTGTGTAACTGTTTTGGGTTGCTCCCAAGACATGACTGCCTCAATCTTTGCAGGATCAACCGCGATACCTGCCCCAGAAATGATATGCCCGAGAAACGAGACCTGGGATAACCAGAACTCACACTTGCTCAACCTGGCATATAGCTTGTGCTCTCGTAATGTATCTAAGACGATCCGCAGATTATTAGCATGATCCCCTTCATTCTGTGAATAGATGAGCACATCATCGATAAACACCACTACAAACTTGTCCAAGTATGGGCGGAAGATACGGTTCATCATATCCATGAAAGCCGCAGGTGCATTGGTGAGCCCAAACGGCATCACCACAAACTCGTAGTGTCCATAGCGAGTCCTGAAGGCTGTCTTCGGAATGTCCGACTCGCGAATCCTCAGCTGATGGTAGCCTGAGCGAAGATCGATCTTCGAGAAAACCGAAGATCCCTGGAGCTGGTCAAACAAATCATCGATACGTGGCAAGGGATAACGGTTCTTCACCGTTCTCTTGTTCAGCTGCCGGTAATCGATGCATAGTCTCATGGATCCATCCTTCTTTTTGACAAATAGAACCGGAGCACCCCAAGGTGAAGTGCTCGGCCTCACGAATCCCAAGTCAAGCAACTCCTGCAACTGCACCTTCAGCTCTCGCAACTCAGCTGGTGCCATACGATATGGTGCCATAGAGATCGGTTGTGTATCTGGCAACAATGTGATCTCGAACTCGATCTCTCTCTCAGGAGGTAATCCTGGTAGCTCATCAGGGAACACATCTGGATATTCAGATACCACTCTGATGTCCTGTATCATCGGCTCCTGATCAGATATCTCCCGAACAAATGCAAGGTATGAATCGCAACCCTGATCAACAAGTTGCTAAGCTCGCAATACTGAGATGTACTCCATGGTGGAGTTATGTATAGTACCCTCAAAACTAAACTCGGGTAAATCTGGAATTCTGAAGACAACCGTCTTCCTAAAGCAGTCAACAAGTGCATGATGAGCAGACAACCAATCCATTCCCAGAACTAAGTCAAACTCATCAAGCTGTAGAAGTAAACAATCTGCGATCATCTCGTGACCGCTAATCAGTACAGGCAAGTGCCTGACTATCAGAGATATGACGAACAACTGGCCACCTGGCCCTCGGATGTGATATGGAGAAGAGAGAGTCTCTGCGACTCTACCTAAAGAAGCTAGTAGTCTCGAAGAAAGAAAAGAATGTGTCACATCAGAATCAAATAAAACATGGAAAAGTCGATAAGAGTAGTCAGTATGTGTGCTAATTAGTTAATCATCTCCTGGTCTGGTCGAGATGCCATGGTTCTGTATGAGAACCATAACTAGTCATAGAAGTATCATTTGAAGATACTTATAATATATGCTTTTTCTCTTCTTGGGATATAATATGAATATTAATGAAATTGGTGGCATCTGCGGTGATTGTATTAGAATGCCAATTTCCCTTCTCAGACTCACGACAAGTCGGGAGACTGTCGCTATCCGAGAACTTAATGCGATTGGATTTGAAATACTGCGAATGTGCGTATCGGGGTACCACTGCTCTGATACCAAACTGTCAACCCCTCAGGATCCGGGTACCCGTTTACGCGCAATTCGCAAGATATCATTCATGCTTAATCGCACAAGTCGCAAAAATACAGGGAAAATTTTTCTCGCAAGTATGACATTCATTCTCAATACATGACCACAAATAAAAGAGACAATATGGCACCAAAATTCTTTTCATTAATATTCATATTAGTTTTCAACATGTACAAGGATCTTTCATTTTACAACATATATCCCAAAATGTGATACAAAAGAGATAACATTTACATCATTATCTGGACAAAAACTGAGACAAAGTAATTCATACCGTCGGGTATAAACTCTGTCTCCAGGAAGCATGTATAGCTACTGAGTTGCAGGTTGTTTGCCTGCCAAACATGTTAGGAAAGAAAAGGCGTCAGCGGTTGCTGGTACCTCCCAAAACTTATATAAAATAACAGGCATTTATTATTTACAAAAGAAAGCAAGTAGAGAGGCAAGAACAACTCAAATCAAACTTTATTTCTACTTTGCAATGAAAAAGGTTTTTCAGGCTACTTGTAAGCATCTCAAATGTTTGTCCCATACCCCAGCATTTCCCACATGTGACATATTTTATAGTACTTGAGTATTCATGAGTATCTGAGTGTAAGCACATATCTATTCAGAGATCACGTTGTTGAGTGATAATGGAAAAGTTATGATTGGAAAGATCTATTAATTTATTTAAATCATTGGGTAGAGAGAATGGTCATTTCCTACTAACCCTAACTTTTGATCGTAACTTCTCAACTCTTAATTCCAATGTTTCAGATATAACTCCAGATGGTGTAGATGTAGATATGGATGATCTAGATATAGAATCGCCAGTCTGTTGGCGAAGTAAACTCAAGCGGTGAAGAAGCCTACAAATGGCTCTTCCGTCTCGCCCTCTAATTGGAAGCGCGGTCTAATAGAGGGATAGGTCTATTCTCCAACTACGCCACTGAGACGGGTGAGAGAGACTCCCTAGAAAAGTCGCTCTAGAAAAACAGCCCGACTAGTACGGGCAACCGAGCTCGTACGTAAAGCTGAAAAAACCAGGATCCCCCGCCTGGGTATCCTAAAAGACAGGGTCAGCGGAATCGGTCTAAAGTCGGGATCCCAACGAGGCGTAAAAACACTGCGAGCTCGCGTAAAAACCGAAAAGGGATTAGGATCCTAGACCCGCGCACTTGGCGGCCGCTGCCCTAACTGGACTTCCTATTCTCCCGCCCAGTTTGAGAGTCACCGCGCTCTCGCACAGTCAGGTATAAAGTTCACCTTGACTGGCATTATAAATTATACTTCATTTCTAATTCACAATCGTCATTACTTGTTTGACAGCTCATTTCTTTCCCAATTCTTTCTGTGGGCGTTTGCACAGATCTATGTTTCTTATTCAGCTATCTCATTGATAGTGATTCATAGGTAGTAGAGTATTCCTGATGGATGATTCACGAAGATGATCTAATTCAGAATACCAGATTAGAGTAACTCTACGTGTACCATTTTTTTTTCAATTTCTTTTTTTCATTTTATCCAAGTATATTCAACTTTTCCAAAGGCCAAACCCATCCTTGTACAGATCACCTCTAAAATGAGAATTTCAACTGATCTCCATTACAACACGATCTTGTATGATTATAGTAATGGAATGTAGCCGGTTTACCCCATTATAAACATGTTCATTAGTAAGGATCCACCATTACTCCCTTGTTCTTCCGCATGCGTATGATTTGTGATAAACTATCAATAAGAGTATACAGGGATTTGAACATACGTAGGAGTCTAAGCTTATGCCTGTGTGATTCCCATACGATAACACTGTCCTAATAATGCTTTGGTCTAGTCATGCTTTTTGCCAATGTATTCAGATACCTAATTCAGCACTAAAGGAACCAAAATATATCACCACTTAATATGGATAACGATTTGGGTTATAGATCTGGATAGAAAGTTAAAGAGCAAAGATAAATCATTGTGAGACACCACGATTTGGGCAATGAATTAATTAAATAGAAGAGTAATTCTATAAGCAAGATCAACGGCATGCACATACTACAATATAACCCTCAATCTTTGAATGACCGATATGTTATAAATTGTGATTAGATGAAAGTTACTCAGAGCCATATTATGTTTCAGATGTTGTTAAAGGAGAATCAACTATGTGGTATAATTTCGTACCTGGTCATTGTTTATAAAGCAATCTTCCAACTATTTGTTAGCTTAATGGATACATGTCAATTATAAAAAGAGGATATTTAACTAAAGGTCTAGTTGGGGTCCTGGCTTATAGGAGGATATAGCTACAATATATATTATGATAACTTGCATGCCACATGCTTAAGTGCAATTCAGATTTATCATCAGAGAACCCAATACATAGTTAGGAACTTAGGAGGTAATTCAGAACAAAGAGTGCAGTAGATCTTCTGTTAAACAAAAATTTAAATTTGAATTTATTTGAGATTTATCCTGAACAGGTTAGAGAGCAGCAACAGAGATCTTCTTCTAAAAATTTCTCAATTTAAATTTCTCAAATTTGAATTCTAGTTTGGGATTAAATCTGAGCAGAACAGAAACACTTCTGCTTATGAAACTCTTCGATTTCATATATATATATATGTATATATATAAAACCTGATATCAGATTTTAGATCAAATATCTCTAGTTCCAAATTTAATTAGAGCTGAGCAGAGATCAGAAATTTTATTTCAGAATTCGATTTTTTTTTATAGTCATTCACTGAATCCAAGCAGCAGAGATTATAATCAGATCTGGATTTCTGAACTTTTTGAAGTTAATTTTATAAATCCCAGTCCCAAACCTCTAGAAATTAGAAAATCAAATGTGTAGATACACATGCATGGCAGCAAATGGAGAGAAGAGGATGGTACCTCTCAAAATCCTCAAGTTGAAAGGAGAAGAGTTGCATGCAGTTGCTTCCACAGTGCCTGGACAGCAGCAGGAGGCCTCTTTGGAGCAGTCCAAACCTCGGATGTAGCAGATCCTACTGTTTGGACAGCAATTGCAGGGACTCCAGGAAGTCTTCCAACACCAGAAATGTCTACAGCATCGACTGCTTGCAGCAGTTAGATCCAAATCCCCAAATTTCCAGCAACAAATTGAGAGGAGGTGGAGGCTGGAAACCCTCTCTCGTTGGAGACTTTGTGAGAGAAATTTGGGGGAGAAGTGAGAAAAATAAAGAGGGGATGGAGCTCCTCTCGTTGGGGAAATTTGAGGGGATGGAGAAGGTTGGTTGGTGATATTTATAAGGACGATAGGTCTTCAAATGGTGGACAAGTGTAGAACGGAAGAGCCCAAATGTGGGCAGCCCCTGCCTGTACGTGGACTTCAGTTATATATATAAATATTTACAGCCGTTTATTTTACATAAGTTAATATATATACTTTATATATTTTAGTTTTGAGATATTTAAAATTCGTCCGCAATCGCGTCTCATATGACGGATTTCGATGTACCACACCTTGATTTGATCGTCTTTGAATGACGATCAAAATGAGTATAATATTGGTATATTTTCGGTTGGACACTCCAGCTTCTGAACTGCACTTGATGGGGCTCCAGGAGGTCCTTCAATCTGCTGCAGCAGCTTCAGGATTAGCTGCATGCAGCAGCTGATCCCTTTTTCCAGCAACAAAAAGGAAAAGAAAAGGTTGAACTTTCTCCGTCGTTGGAATTCTTTGGGAGGATTTGGAGAAACATAAGGAAAGAAGGAAAGAGAGGTTTCGGCTGATACTTATAGGGAAGATGAGGAGTGTACCTTAGTTTTCCCCCAATTTGGGAGATTACCACATGCACGAAGCTGCAATTCCAGGAGCAGCTTTGGCTGTAGCAATTATTTCCAGATTGACTTCAAATTGAAGCAGAAAATCCTCTTGTTAGGGCTTGGTTTTGCAGTTCCAGCAAGAGAGGACAACAGCAATAAGGTAGGCTGGGGATGGTACCTTTATATTCTCCAAATTTGGAGGATTGAGGCTGCACCTGCTGCTGTAGGTAGCAGCTCCAATTGCAAGGGGATAGTATCAGCAATTGATTAAGCTTTCTGCAGCAATTGCAGAGAAAGATGAGACTGTAACTCCTCCCTATTTGAGAATTAGAGAGAATTTGGGTTTCTCTCGTTGGGAACGAAGGGGAGAAAGAAAAGAATTGGAATTTTAAGAAAGAAAAGAAGAAAGAAGGGGAATTGCTTACGGCTGGAATGTAGATATATATAGGAGAGGAAATGAAGGGCATATGGCGTAGAGTAATGCCAGGTGGAGTTTAAAAGAAATATAAGTGGAGAAAATAGTGATTAGGTGGCTGCTTAAAAAAATTTCATATATTTTTATATATATATTTTTTAAACAAACAGTAGTAGTCGACTGCTACTGTCTAATTTTATTATATATATATATATATTTGTTCTTTATTTGGTATACTTAAATTAAACCGTACGCGCACCTCGGTTGTCGGGTTTTGACGCGAAAAATCTTGACTTGATCGTCTCTGTACGACGATCAATATGAGTATAATATTGATATACTTTCGGTCGAGTTTTGAATACCCGAAATTTTCGGATACGTTTTTTTTTTGTTTAAGGTTAAATTTTGTGAAATTAAAATACCAAATGACACCCGATTGACGAACGGTCGATTTCGTTGGTCTCGTGTCGTCGAATCGGATCTAATGATGGTCTCGGTTCATTTTGCGGTTTTTGAATTTGCGTCGCGGCTTTTTCACGGCGCGCGCTACGATGCGACCGTTTTTCGGTCGATTTCGCCCGAACGACTTTTGATTCATAATAAATTGACCGTTTTAGGTTGTTTGGCATTAACCAACAACGTTTTTGGGTTCATTGGATCTAAAATCGGACGAGTTCGGGTTTGTTAGAATATGGATGTTACACCTACCCCTACTCCTATGGACTCAAGCATGAAGCTCTACGAAGATGACACAGAGGAGGTCGACAATAGGAGGTACAGGGAACTTGTTGGCAGGTTCATTCATGTGACCATCACTAGGCCAGATATTTCTTTTGTCGTGAGCAAAATGAGTCAGTTTATGGAGCAGTCCAGACAGTTACATATGGATACAGTCCATATGATTATGATGTATCTGAAGGTCTCATCTGGCACTGGTCTTCTATTCAACGGAGGTACATCCCTTGTAATTACAGCATATACATATGCAGATTATGCTTGGTGTCCTAAGGACAGGAAGTCTACTTCGGCTTCGCAGTGTTTATAGGAAGTTCCCTGGTGTCATGGAAGAGAAAGAAGAAGAATGTGGTTGCCATATCTAGTGTTGAATCAGAATATAAGGCCATGGCACGAGCTAGTACAGAGATGATGTGCGTTAGATATGTTCTTACTGACATGACTATTGAGATGCATCTTCCCATGACCTCCAATGCGACAACTAGGTTGCTCTTTTCATTGCAAACAACCCTGTATTTCATGAGAGGACCAAGAACATAGAGGTGGATTGTCACTACACTCGTGACATGATACAGAAGGGTCTCATCGCCACTACTCGTATCATCTTTGGAGACCAGACAGCAGATGTACTTACCAAGGCCTTAGTCAGAGGGCCTTATCAGAGATATTGCTTCAGGTTGAGCCTGATTGATGTCTACGCTCCAGATTGAGGGGAATGTTAAGATATTAGTTATCTTTCATACCATTTATGTAATATTTATTTTCTTTGTCTCATTTATGTAATTTGCTCAACAGGTTACTCTCCTATATAAGAGAACCAAGGGCCTCATCAATGGCAATCAATTCTTTCATCTGTCAATGAGATATAGGGTAGTTTCCGTACCCCAATGCCCTTGGAACTGAAATTTAAAACCTTGGCAGCAATGCACTCACTCCTCGAGTAAAGAAAAGAATTCTCATCAACTATAGCATTCTTGCTAACAATTATTCTATGCTTAGAATGGGACTAGATTCTATACCCCTTTACTCCTACATCATAACTTGTAAACACTCATTTCTTTGCCCTTAGTTCTAATTTTCCTTCACTAACATGGTAATAAGCAGCACAACCAAAGACTCATAAAAACAGAACAATCAAGATGATATCAGACCATACCTCAATGGGTGTCTTGCAATCGATAACGGATGCATGAGGCTGATTAACCAAGTAACAAGTTGTATCCATAGCTTCAAGCCAGAATGATCTATCAAGAAACTAATTCTTTGAGAGCATCCACCTTGCTCTCTATAGAAGCATCTTGTTCATTCCTTTGGCAACTTCATCTTGATTTCGTATCTATGACAATACGGTGTATCATAACACCCTTCTCACATAATTTATTGAACTATGGCACACAGAACTCCAATCTATTACCTTCTAGAATTCTGACTCCATCAAGATCTTTTGTTGCTTAAAGGTCTGAATGATTCGCTTTTGTGCGTCATGATGAACACCCAAAAAATCCTAGAAAAATCATCAATTATAGACAGGAAATACCTTGTACCTTCCAAATATGGGACCCGGAAAGGGGTCCCAACAATTAGCATCAGTGTAGTCAAGCGTCTCCTTCTCATGTGAATAGCTTTACAAAATTGCTTCGTGTGTTAATTCCCGAACATGCAATGCTCACAGAATTCCGACTAGGATCCTTTGAGATCTCCGATGAAATCTTTGTGACTGAGGATATTCATTCGCATTTGCCTCATTTCCCCAGTCGTATATGCCGCAACTCTATTTCCGATTTCATTGGTTGAAATGCCACTACAATAGTTTGGTAATTGTAAAGTTGCATCTCCATTTTTGATTTCATTGGTTGAGATGCCACTACAATAGTTTGGTAATTGTAAGCCCCTGCATAACATATAAGGTCTTCTACTTGTTACCTTTGATAACTATCGCCCAGCTTTGATAACATGCATAACTCCTCCTTTAGCAATATATCTATATCCTTTAGAGTCCAAGACTTCAAGGGATATCAATTATGTTCTCATTTCATGAACGAACCTTTGTCCCCATCCTCTATACTACATCATGCATCTTGATCTTCATTGAGTCAATCCATATAATTTCACACACTGCATCATTTCTCATTTGTGACGTTTCCACCATCTATCTTCTCATAGGTGCAGAACCAATCTTCAGTGGGGTTCATATGGCAAGAACATCCTAAATCAAGCATCTATGTTCTATATATCATCTTTTGATTTGTGACAGTGTGGACTAGATTATCTTTTAATTCTTTGCCTCACTGAGCCACTGTAGCAATTGTGGTCTTCTCTTTCTTCTTTGGATGGTCTTTCTTCCAATGTCAAGGTTCTTTACAGTAATTGCAAATGTCCTTAAGATATCCAGAACCAGCATGACTCTTTTCACAATAGACGATAGCCATGTGTCGAAGTTCACGCATATGCACACTTGCGTGGACTTCCTCTAGGGTTATCTCGTATGTTCCCACAATGAAGGATTGAAGAAAATTCTCATATAATAATGGAAGAGAAACTAACAGAATTAATACATCATCCTTATCTCCAATATTAACAGTTGTCTTTCTTAAATTCATCAACAATATATTTAAGATTTCTTTCAAAAAAAACAATATATAAGCGATCTAGATGAGGAGAAGTACCTTTGTGCATGCAGAGATAAAACAGATGTTGCTTCAATAGCAACTTCTTTGTCAGACTTTATCTTGTACAGACTTTTAAGTCTCAATCACAGACTAGACACTTTCATCTCATTGGCAACATCCATGATAATCTCATCCACCAACATAGCATGATCATCGAGTGCGCTTTCTCTTCCTGCAGCATTAACTCAGAGGACTATAATGTCTTCTCCCTCATATGATGCTCTTATACGAGTTTATTGCTTGTAGTTGATGAACAATCAAGCAAACATACGGATTTACAAAGTTCACTCGTGACTAGCCAGCTACATCCTTGGGTGGGGCAATTCGATTTACTATTTGTGGAGAAGAATTCAGAAGATACAGAAAACCCAACCCTAGGGGCTAATATACTACTCCCTCTACAAATGGATCCCATATACAGACGGATCCCAGCAAGACTCCAAGGGAGACTCTGGAGGTTCTTTGTACCTTTCGTATCTCGAAATGTCGATGAGGTAATTTATGGCCACCAGAATATTTTTCATATAAACCATTTATATGCAATGTGATCGTTAGATCGCATAAATGTCCTTTACACAAGATCCAAACGTTTGCTCAAGACTTAATTATTCAGGATGAGCATGTCTGCCAACAATGCTTAGTTTGCTGGAAAAATGCTCTCCACATGTGGAGTACGAATGTTGCCTATGCAGCTTTTCCTGCAGTATGTTCTTTTCCTTATGCTCCTCAACGTTGCAAAATTAGGAGCTCCATACATACTTCACCATGCTAGAGTGAAATAGCACTGTACTCGAGGGCATGCACTGGTTGGCATCTCATTTCTATCTGCCTTTCTGCCTGAATATTTCCCAGGGATGGATGCCCGATATAATTGTTGCATGGCAGTTAGCAAGGCCTTGTCATCTTCAAATATGCTCAATGACCCGGCTTTTTTTGGCATTGTGGAAAAGGTAAGCTTTCATTCCTACTATGCACAGCAGTCGTTACTCGTATATGATATAGTTGGGGATTTTACCTATATGAGGCTAACATGGGACTACATGTGATGGCAGCTGCAGGAAGCTGTGAAAATGGGCCCATACCTTTCCAAGAAACGCGTTGAAGCTCAACCTCTGGTCGTCACTGCCGAGAGATTTTGACCGTAATCCTGCTTTAATTCAAATGTACTTTATTCAGAACGGGATTTGATCTTGTTTTGCTTCAATTGTACTTTATCTGAAGTTAGTTGGAAACTTGGAATCTAAAGATATTTTGATGATGGAAAATGTGAGGTTCATTGCATAGCTATCACGGGTTTAATGCTGATTTGCAATTTTGCTTCCCCGAAAAGTTATGGTTTTCGAGCACAGGAGTGCAAGTGAAGGTCACAAACATCGGACTCCGTGTGTATGGATGAGTTTCCAGTTCTACCACAGAAGCCGTAGGTCGAGCTGTCAGGAGACTCGCTTCAATCGAGCTTAGCCTCAGCTGAGTTGAGGGGTATCAAAGTAGGATGGATGTCTAGTATAGGGCCAGTGGATGTGCGAGTTTTCCCCAGGAAAAAAACGGTTTCCAGAAGAAAAAAAAACAAGGAGTGATCAATCCCCGTTGGTAATCTGTAATCTCATTATTCCAGAGGAAGCTTTAGATAATAGCTTTTGAAGTGGTACCGGATAACACCGTGGTGACAATGAGAGAACTCACTTCCAACAAGAACGGATAAAGTTTAAATATGGCATTTCTCTGTTTTTGTTTCTCTACGTGTTTCTTCCTTCTGGATCTCTTTTGTAGGTTGTGTGCGTGTCCAGGTTTTGTATGCTGTGGCCTTGTAGTGATCTTCACCAAGTTTTACTGATGAACATTTTTCCCGATGTTAGTTTCATTCACAAAATCATCAGTTTCTTATTTTTTAGTAATGGTTTCAAATTCATATTTTTCTTCTTACCAAAAACTATTCATCACAAAGAGGCCACAAACATCAACAAAAAAAACCCATATAAGTGAGTAGTATGTGTTGGATTTCCGGCTAGAAATCCCCATTACACCCATTGATTCAAAAGGAGACAAACAATTATATTAGGACATGATATGGGTTACTTTATTTTTATTCAATCTTAAAATATGAATGCGGATGCGGATGCCTATAATGATGAATGTAAAAATTGTAATCATATCCTTGAAGACGTATACATGTATAAATTGCAGTTTTAATGGATAACTGTACGAATTAGCTTCAACATATGTGTATTTGTAGCCTACATAGGTGATATTCGATTATGCTAATATCTTAAAATGTTATGTGGAGGATGAAATGTGAATATATATATATATATATATATATATATATATATATATATATATATATATATGGGAAAAAGGGGGTTACCCTTTGGTCATTTTTTATTTTTTTTTGTAAAATATCACCATGTATTTTCATCTATATATCCCTCAAATATGCTATTAAAATTAAGTCAGATACAAAGACTCATATGCCCTCTATCTAGAACCTGTAATATTAATGGTCAAAACATTGTTGTCAACTTGTTCTAGATGGAGGGTATAAGCATTTGTTTCTGATGATATTTGAATGACATATTGAGGGATATATAGGTGAATATATATATTGTGATATTTTGCAAAAAAACTCAAAAAAATTGTGGAAAAATAGCATGTGGGCAACCCATAGGTTGTCCCTTAGCTAACTAGGCTCCTCCAGTCTCATTTTCCCTATTTCTACCGGGCAACGGTTCTCACTCAACCATACCATTTTGTTGTTGAGTATATGGTGCCGAAGTTCTATGATGAACACCATGGTTCTTGAGCCAATGTGGTAGCTTGAAGTATTCACTGCCTCCATAAGACTGAACAGCTTTTATGATGGTATTGAATTGAGTCTTTATAAGCATAAAAAACTGAGTGAAAATCTGAAATACTTCTGATTTCAATTTGAAAAACACAGGTGAATCTGGAGCAATCATCGATACATAAGCACATAACGATAATCTTCTATTGAAGTAGATGGAGAGAACCAATCATCAGTATGTATCAAATCAAACAAACAATGACTATTAATGCTAAATGTATGTTGTCGTGAGTTTTTCCTTCCAAACAGACAACACATTTGGATGGGCTTTTAGAAGAGATTAGAGAATGTTCTTTGGAATGACAATATTTGGTATCAGGTTGTAATTGGAGTGCTAGCAATGGAATTTACTTGAAAATGGACTTGAACGCCATGGAAGGAAATGTGGATTGATAATTTTCTAGCCTTCATCATTGCTGAGTAGAAAGGGTCAAGATAAATCCATCAACAATCAAAACAAAATATACACATGAAGCAGAGGGACATAGATTGCCATAGATGAATCTGAGCGTGCCATAGATTGTAATTGGTGAATGATAACTTGGACAATACAATAGTATGAAAATTTGAGGGAAGGGTAAGGGTGGGAGAACCCGATGAGGCTTCTGATAAGGTGGACATGGTGACTGGGAAGGAGCTCTGATCCCATGTAGGAAGATGAGTGAAGCTTAAATGACCTGCGTGCCGAGGTCACAATAGGGATATACTTATAGAAGTTTGTTATAGTTATGCATAACAGAAATGTCAGAAAGTACATGAGGACAAAATAAAATTATAGAGGAATTAAAGGGGAAGGAGGCTGGAATGTGTCTTTCAAGGTAAAGAAAGTGGAATGAATAAGATGGATTGAAAGAAGTTCCTAATTGAAATACCATAGAAGACCTAGCAGAGCGATCATGTGGTCCACACAAGGTAGGACCGCAGTCCCTGAGGCGACCAACGCGAAGCTTTCCGATAAATTCAACAATACCCACACAAATAATCAAGCAATGAAGACAAGTGGAGATCAAAATTTATTATAAAACCCTACCAACAAGTGTGTAATGTAGACAAGCAGAGTAGGGTGTTGAACATAAGGAACAAGGGATGTAGCAGGTATATTATTTATAAATAAATAATATAAGTGTGTATGTATGCATAATATGTACTCGATGTTTTTGTGGGTTTTAAATTAATAAATTTTAATTTATACATATATGTAATTTTTAATTTTCAAATTTTTTATTTTTTTATAATATATATATATAAATAATTATATCTATTTACCTATATATGTAATATAGAGTAATATGTATAATATAAGGGTTATATATAATACATAATAAATATAAATAAATGTCGGAAAATATAAACAAAAATAGTCCTTTTTGTTTGCAAAGGATTTAAAATATTTATAAGGTATTGTAATAACTAATAATAATGTATACTATATATAATAATATATATGTATATATAATCTATATAAGGTGTTTTAAGTATAAATATAGATATAAAGTCAAAAATTATAAAATAAAATATTGTTTTTTTCAAAAAAATCTATTTTTATTAATTTTCTTCGATTTTTTGCTAATTTTTTTGTATTTTTTAAATCAAAAAGGTCCCAAACAGTAAATATTTAATTATATCGAATTGTTTGAGAACTAAAAATAGTAAATGGGTTCAAAATTTCTCAAAATTAATTTTAATATATAGTAGGTAATATATATATATATAATCCAAAAAGTTATTTTTAGATTTTTTTTTTGAAAATATATTTTTGTAGGGTTAGAAAGGGTTTGCTAATTTTTGGAGTTCCTTTTGATATTTTTGAAATTTTAAATCTGGAGTGATAAAATATAGTCCATCACTGCTTCGGTTGTTCGAAGGAACGGTCGTCCAAGTATAATCAGGATGTGCAGAAGAGGAGCTGATGTGTCCATGTCGAGCATAATGAAGTACATAGGGAAATGTATCCCGTGAATTGTGACGATGACATCCTCCAAAATTCCTCGAGGTCGCTTGATTGAAGTGTCTGCAAACTGCAGAATCATCCTTGTGGATTTGAGCGGTTCCAACCTAAATTCTTTTAGCAGTGAATTAAGAATCAGGTTGATTGGTGATCCGTTGTCAAGAAGTGTTTGATAGAACTCTTGGTCGAACATGTGGCATCTGATGAGAGGGGCCCCCATGTCTTTCTTCTTACTCGGGAGACTGTTAATCGCATTAATGGTTGTCGTAGTCAGAATATGCTTTATGTTTCTCTGTCTGACTCTACATGGTTGTTTTTGCAAAGTGCATGCCTCCTTCAGACCTTTCTTAATGTTAGGCATGTACTGAATGTCCTTGAGCAGAGGCATCTCTATTCAAGATTTTGAATAATTTCAATAGCGTCTGGATCAGACAAGATTGTTTTCGAATTTTTAAAATTTTTTATATTTTTGCAAAAGCAAATGGAAAAGGAATATTTACATAACCAAAAGCAGAAATAATGTTTTTATTTATATAAAAATTAATGCCCTCATTTGGTTGTGCAAATGGATGGCAAAAAGGAGTGTCTTCATCTATCTAGGTGAGCATTCAAAAATGGTAGGCAGGACTCCATCTTCTAGCTCCAGATCGGTTGTAGGTGTGGTCCTCTCCATCGTGGGTTGGCTGGCACTACAGTTAATGCTATCTTTTTAGCTTTTTATTTTTCTCATTTTTTGTATTTTTTCTTCTGGTGTTTTCTCCTTTGTCTTCTTCTTATAGAAGAAGATGAAGATTCAATAATAGAAGCCTTATCCTTCCCCTTCATAGTAGTAGAAGGTTGCAAATCCTACCTCTCCTGAGAGTAACAACATTAGATAAAATTATATAATGAATATCTGACTCTGTAGGTTTGGACGGGACATTACAAACTACCTGCTCTCACTTCCTGAAATTGTTGGAGTTTGCCTCCACCTATGCCGAAATGGTAGTCTTTGTGGTAGTAAGGTCATCTAGTTTCTAGCTCATTTTTGTGAGGCTCTTCACCAACTGACCAAGCAGTCTAAAGCGAGGTTCACAGGAGCAACCTCGGATGGTTCAACGTGCTGACCACATTGAGACTAGCAATGGTGTGGAAGCAGCGAGTAGGAATGTTGAGAATGGTACTGGGTAGAAGACTAATGATGTTGATGCTGAGGAGGGGGATGTTGATAAGGAACAACCAAGTACTTGCTAATAGAACTGGTGCTGATGGTATTGGATCGGTTTTATTTCTATCTCCAACTGCCCCGATATGACAGAGACTACCAGTGGTGAGGTTGGTTACCCTGGACAAATCTCCCTCTTTAATGTTGAGGGAATGTACGGGAATTGGTAGACTAGCCATGTTGATGTCTGCCAAGACGGGCTAGCTGTGCATCTTTAGACCAAATCCCATTCACTTCCTGAATGAGAGGTGGTGGAGGAGAGCATGGATCTGGGAGAATCTGGAGCTCTTGCTAGTACACAAATAGTTGTTTTTGCGACTGTGAAGGCGATGATGGCTCGAAGGCATGCACGTAGTACATGTGTTGGACCGCTGGCTGAGATGGACTCTACTGAGGAGTTTAAGGCAATGATGGCTCCTTCATCTCAGCAGGAGTCGAAGCCGATGCATAAATAGATTGGCAAGCGCTAATTGTGCTCACCATCCGTTCCATCTACTTGGTGATCTGATCGAATTTGTCTGAATTTTGGTCCCCTTTATTTGATCACAGCAAATTTCTTTAGATCATGTGATCGTTTCTCGATGATATCCACCTTGGACAGGTAACTCCCTATGATGCTTAAGTTGGATCTTTCATCCCTGTCTGAATCATGCGATGTTGCCACATGCACTGGCTTCTGATGAATTTTTTATTATCGCTGGTATACACAAGATGACGATAAGGTAGCTTCTCCTTTGGCCATTTCTTCAAAAATCTGTCGAACGATGTCCTTATCCTTGTTGAAGTAAACCACCACATTCAGCATCAACGAGCCTTTGGCTCTCGAGAATCAGCCCCCTAAAGAAGTGTTGGACTAGGCTGGTCTGAGTAATATCATGGTGGGGACACTTCTCTTGCTAATCAGTAAATGCCCCCAAGCCTCATGAATGGATTCGTATGTGGCTTTGGAGAAAGTGGCAATGCGGGATCACATCTGATTAAGCTGACCGAGAGGGTAGAATTTGTGTAGATTGGCAGACTTACGCTCCTCCCAGGTCGTGACAATCTTCCCCAGATGATTGATCCAGTGAAGTGACTTATCTTGAAAGCTGAATGGGAATGTCGTCATCTTGACTACATCTAACGATATGCTGGGGTAGTGAGTTGATAGAGATGCACCCAATTGTTGTAGATGGTTATATGGTTCTTTATTTGCATTCCAATGGAAGGTGGGAAGAAGAGCCAAGAGTTGAAGCTTCAACTCAAAGTGTGCATATTGATGGGATCTGGATCCACTCGATCATCTGTCTAGCTCCAGGGTTGTAAGTCTCTTTGAGAGTAGGCCTGGGTCTCTCTCCTCTTCTTTCATCTACCAACCCTCCACAGTCTCCATCTTCTATGTCTTCCTCTTCTCCTCCTACTGGTTGATCTCTCCTTTTCATTAGATCGTTAAGCATGTCTTGGAAGGTGACCTAGGCCAATGCATGGTCGGTAAGTTATTGTATTGTATGGATGGAGGCAAGAAGCTAGGCATTCATGGTATTTTGATCTAGTTGTTGGCATGTATGTGGTTGTGGCTGTTGATGTCCCTTCCCTTTTCCATTTGGAGCCATCTCTGTATCGGAGTCTAAATCTAACAAAATTTCTATCTCCAGATTGGGCTCTTAATCTGCACAAGGAATGATGAACCGATTAGTCTGAATTGAAGCACCAATGTGAAAATTTGTTATGTGTTATGGTCAACACAAAATGTCATTAAGGATGGAGAGGTATATGGAGTGAAATCAATCTCCATTCAAAATGGGCAGATTTTTGGGCAAGAGTGATCCTAGATTATTGAAGAAGGCGAGGTGTCTGAAGAACGGTTCGCAAGAACTGAACAGTGATCTCGAGAATCGCTCTGAATTATTAGAGAAAGCAGTTGCATGGAATCGATGTGGATGTTGGCAGAGTCTCGACTAAGCCGTCCATGAGTCGCCATATCGAGGATCAAAAAGGAAGATCGAGAATGGATGAATGATACAAAGATGAACAAGAAATAAAAGGAGTGCAAAATAGTAGAACTGCTCAAAGTGAGCGGGGGTCAAATGAGAATAAAAGAAGAGAAAATTGAAGGAAAATTTTGCACAAGTATGAGGGACTAGATCTTTCAAGCAAATCTTATAACAAGTCCTTAGTAGGGATATACCTATAGGACTGTGTGTATTGCCGGGAAAGTACCTTGTTTTTCTTCCATCTCCTTTGTAACATGTGATGTGCGTACTTTGGGGACATTAATCTCGTGCATGGGGTCTATTTAGCCAAAGAAATAGAGAAATTAAGTCAATAGGTGAAACTAATACTTCCCTCAGAAGTGAGGTACTCGGCCGCCGGACAATGAGACAAACACACCCGTGGGGGCGTAGCCTATGCTCAATACTTCAGGCCAAGTCAAATCTCCACACAAGGCAGGAACACCGTCGTCAACAAGGCCCTACTCTCTTACGTAACATAGAAGAACCAATACTTTGTCATCCCAAGTGATAATCAAGGCAGCCAAGATCGGGTTCGGGTTATAATCTTAGGGGTCGTGCATTACTCAGTATGAACGGTACCTGAAAACAATAAGAGCTTTATGAACCCAAAACAATGATGTCCATTATGATTTTTAATTAAAGTCAAAGTTTTATTAGTAGTACCCTTGTTTTAATTTTTTTATTTTCATTTTTTTTTTGCATTTTTCATATGCAGAGCACTTAACAATTTTTTTGTATTTTCTTTTTTATCCTATGTGTACAAAGATAGAGGGATAGCATAAAAGAAACGCAAGTGGATACTAGAGTGGAAATCTCACTCTCATATTAAATGATACATGCAAAGCAAGAAGACTCGCAAACTTCCCATCACTTTCCATGCAGCATGAGCAGTTTGCAAAGAGAAAAAGAGTTCTAAATAAGAATTGCTATTAGCAAGAAGAACCAAATGATAACTACTCAAAAATAGTCTTAACTGTCCGATCTTGGAGGCTCCGCGGTGCCTGCCACAATGGGTTCTACAAGCACTGTGTGGAGTCTCTCGTGGCTCGTGGTTCCAAATCCAATTAATTAGCAATTAATATTTGATGAGTCAAGCAATCCAAAATCTAGGGGCTCAATCACATAAAATAAATAAAAAGAATGGTGGAAAACTCAAAACTTCATGAAACAAAATAAAATAAAGGTGAGGAAAATACAGAAAACCTGACGAGGCTCCCAAATGAACGGACACCCGGGCAATAGACCTCATGAAGTGGAAATGTCCAAGTTTCCAAATCATTACAAATAATTATACAAAAATAAAATGAAAATCACTCCTTTCACAAAAAAATAAAAAAAAAGCTAGAAGGTGTCTGCTTCTTCTCCTTCCTCCCTCTACCTCTCTCTCCTACTCTCTAATTGACTCAAGGGGAGAATGAGTCAATCTCCTCGCAACTCAGGTGCGTCCACCTCCTAATTAAGTGGTTGTCACCACGTAGTCCCTTGCTAGAAAGTCAATAAAATTATAGGTCTGAGATAGATAAAATAATTATCAAAAATAAAAGTTAACAGAGAAATAAATGAGCAAACTATATATAACAAAATTCTATGCTATTTGTTGCTCCTCGATAATGGTGCCATTTGAAATACCAGAGAAGACCTAGCAGAGCAGTCGTGTGGTCCGCACAAGGTGAGACTACAGTCGTTGAGGCAACCAACATGAAGCTCTGTAATAAATTCAACAATCAACCCACACAAATAATCTAACAATGAAGACAAGTTGATATCAAAATCTATTACAAACCCCTATAAACAAGTGTGTATAGTGGACAAGCAGAGTAGGATGCTGGACACAAGGAACAAGGGACATAACAGGTATATTATTTAAAAATAAATAATATAAATGGGTATGTATGTATATGTATGCACAATACGTACTCAATGTTTTTTATGGGGTTTTAATTAATAAATTTTAAATTATACATATTTTTTATTTTTTATTTTTAAATTTTGTATTCTTTTTTAATATATAATAAATATTTATAAGTATATCTATTTATGTATATCTATAATATAATGTAATATGTATAATACAAGGCTTATATATAATAAATATATAGAAATTAGAAAACATATACAAAAATAGCTTTTTATTTTTTAAAGGATTTAAAATATTTATAAGATATTTTTAAAAACTAATAATAATATGGAAAAAATGGGGCTGCCACCACATGCAAAAAAATATTTTTGGAAAAACATCACCATGAATATTCATAGCTATATCCCTCCGATATGTCATTCAAATTTCGTCAGAAGCAGAGACTCCTACGGCCTCCATCCAGACAGACATTTTTCTAACGATCGTAGGATTTTTTAAATCGATCTTGTCCGGGTGGAGGTCATAGGAGTCTATGTTTCTGACGAAATTAGAATGGCATATATGAGGGATATAGGGATGAATATACATGGTGATATTTAAAATAAAAATAAAAAAATTTGACAAAAACTGGGGTGGGCAGCCATGTTGGCTGCCCCCAGGGGGCGGTTCCATCAACCACATGGCTGCCCCCAGGGGGCGGTTCCATCAACCACTAATAATATATACTATATATGATAATATATATGTGTATATAAGCTATATAGGGTGTTTTAATTATAAATATAGCTATATATAGTCAAGAATTACAATATAAAATATTTTTGCGTTTTCAAATTATTTTTCTATTTTGGTAAATTTTCTGAGAATGTTTGCTATTTTTTGTATTTTAAAAATAGAAAAGATCCAAAACAATTGATATTTAATTATACAAATTGATTTGAGAATTTAAAAATAGTGAATGGGTTCAAATTTCAAAACAAATTTTTAAATTTAGTAGATAATATATATAATATAATCCAAAAATTATTTTTTAAAAAAAAATATTTTATAAATTTTTAGTGTTAGGCAGGGTTTCTTAACTTTTGGAGTTTCTATTGATATTTTTATGTTTTTTGGTTTGAAGTGATAAAATATGCTAACAAATAGTAGGTACATTTTGGAATTTTTAAAGTGATTTTATAATTTTTGGGTTTTTTACCCAGCAGACCCTATAATCTTTTCTAATTACCTCTACGACCTTTGAAACATCGTAATTCCTTCCCTCACCCTGTAAAATTGCTAACCCTTTGATGAAACTCGATTTCATCATCATAATTCCCCATTATTAACCCCCTTGCTTAAAATTGTGTCAATAAAACCCAGCTAAAGTCCTGTAATTATCAGAGTCCTTAATAAATCAAAACCACAAAAAATGACAAAACAAAATTTGTGGTATTTTTAGACTCAAAGATACCCTCAAAATATTTCGAGGCTACAGTTGATCTCATCTCCAATTTTGGTCAACATGAAACTTGTAGATCTCATCAAAATCTACAACTTTCATGTTTGAGTTTTCTAAAATTCGACCATCTAGCCCTTCAAAAGTCAACTGGAAAGTCTGAATAATCTGATTGGGCCACGTGGCCCAATCTGGGTGAGCCACGTGGCCCGCACCGCCTTGCACCATCCGCCACACCCCTGGCCGTTGGATTTGGCTTTGGATCCAATGGCTCAGCCTTCTCCACGAGCGCTCATTTTCTCAACCGTTCGATCAGTCCCAGCCTTCAATCTGCACCACACGTGAGCGCTCTCACCAGAGCGTGCCATGTGGCGCAAACTGGTGCCTTCCGATCGCGCTCTTGATAGTCCATCTCGGCCGCTCATTCCCCTGACGCTCCTCATCCACTCGATCAACCTCAGCCTCACATCCAAGCCGCTCGCCAGCGCCTCGGTCGTAGCTCGACACGTGGCGTCAGCGTTGCCATTCGATCGTGCCTTCAATTTTCCATCGCATCCGTTGCATCCATATTGATTCTCGACCCTTCGATCAAAGCCTCTTCGCATCGCGTCCGCTCGTTCGCGCTGAGCCTCCAGAGCGATACGTGGCATCATCTTGGGCCCTCCGATTGTGCCACTTCCGATCTAATCCTAACCGTTCCTACGCGCCCTCACCAGGACCGTTGGATCTCACTATCCAATGGTCCGGACCTCGTCTTCCTCCTCCTGCAAGCTTCGCCCGAGCCCCATGCCTCGCAGACTGCCTCTGCCCTTCTATTTTTAGCCGCTTCACCTTGCCTCCTCTTCTCTCCCTAACCACCCACGTCCGAGCCCATTCCTCCATGATTCTCGGGCACATCCCACAAACTCCGTCCACCTCTCCAGTCGTCCCACATCTCCTTGAAAGACTCGGCTCCTCACCACCTGGACTGCCGAACCTCGCCTTTACATACCTCGCCTCCCCCATCGATCCACCTTGTCCATCAACCAAGGGGTTGAGGCCCAGCCCTCCATCTCCTCTCTGTGACAGGGGGAGGAGCTCGGATTGAGCGACAACGGCCTTCTTCCCCGATGAGACCCACCGCCGATCACGGCGGTGCTGCGGAGGCACCAGCCCTGCTCGAGCTTCGAGGAGTAGCCGACCTCGACATGCGACGACCCGAGCATCACCATGATGCTCAGCCCAGGCCATCCCCTCCATCTCTGGCCAGGTAATCTGGCCAGGTAAACCTTCTGATCTCTCATGTATTTTTCCTTTTCATTTCTCCTAATTTCGTAGCTTGCTACTATCGTCTTCGACCTCCATTAATCTTCCAACCGGCTCCACCCATCATCAATCACCCTCGTCGGTTCTTCCGATCACTCCCCTACTCCGTCATAACCTCCATCACCCCAAGCTTCCTCCTCCGCCGGAGGTAGAGGAGGACCCACTAAGGGCTTCGCCTTCTTCGCTCCACATGAGCCCTCCGTCCACCTCATCTCGCATGCACGCACGCCCTAACCCCCTTGCAGGTCAACCATCGCCAATGGCCGGACCTTGGGCGGAGGCAGGTTCTAGAGCTCCGCCTCCGTCAGTCAGGTGTCAACAACGCACTCCAGAGGCTCCTGCAGCTTCGTCGACCTCGGATCTTCATCGCCATGGGCCGAGCGTCCTTCCTTGAGCTTCATCGAGCACGAAGCGACGCGGCGGAGCTCCAGGCCTGACGCCGGAGCTCCAATTGCGCCGCCACCCTACGGAGGAGAAGACGGAGCAGATACCGTTGGATCTCGCCCTACAGCAGAGATCCAACGGCCTCAGAGCCTCCACGTCGCCATCCCGGAGCGCGGAGGCTCGGTGGGACCGAGCCTTGCCCGAGGCAACCTCGAGCTGCCACGTGGCCCGAGCCACCTGCTACGGCCACTCGAAGCAGCGCCGAACCTCGCCCCCCACCCGAGCCTGAGCTCACGTGCCACCTGCACGTGGGGTCTGGGCTTTTTGCATCGGTGCCCTCGCACCTTCTGCAAATTGCATCCAGGTCCTGGTACCACGTGGCAGTCTCCCAGACTACGCCGAGCCTGATCGCCACCAAGCCTGGAGGCTCGTGTGCCCCGAGCCAAGCCGAAGCAATGCCGAGCCTCTGTCGAGCCCAGGCCTTCTTCCGAACCTGGAGCAGCACGTGCCTGGCACGTGCTTTCTGGGCAATTTTCACAGAGACCCTTCACGTGCTTCCTATTTGCAAACAGGTCCTAGTCATGTGCAGACTACGTGCTCAGGGGGAAATTGCATTGAACCTCGTGGGTTTTAATATTTGCATAATTACCCCTGTGTGTGTGGGAAATTATAGGGAAGTCCTCGCACTTTTTCGTATTTACATTTTAGTCCTCCTAGGGACCTGTTTGTAGTTATCATTTCATGTTTTCTTTCAGTTATACCCTTGCTTTCTTCATGCATATCTTGAGCTACGTAAGTCCAATCGAGTTGATTTCAGTTCCATTTCGAAGCTTGTTTGATGTACTTTCTAATGGCATATTTAATTCTCGGTTTTGGACACATTATGCTGATGACTATTTTATTTGCCATGTGCCACTTTAAGCTTTAACTTGTGCCTAGTCTAATTTTGTTTATCAAGCTTGATTTATACTTGAACTTGAAATTGACTCATATTAAATTGCTCATCATATTAATTCTGTCCTAGGGCATAGATTCGTTGCATCACATGGCATTTATTTGCATCCTAAAAAAATTGATAAAAAATGCATGTTTATTTATAATGCATTGTTGTATCTTCTCGCATATTTGACCTATATACTTTAACTCCACACTTAATTAGATAGATAAAAGTCTGAATAATTTGAGAAAGGGCTCGTGTCCCTGAGTTCGACCTTGGTTTCTTGCCAAGTAAAATAAATATATTACGACCATCTCATTCTTATTTGAAATATATCAATAAGATGGTCTTTTTGATGAACCGAATCGGCCCGACTACGATGATGATTCCAAGTTCTAATTTCGCACTCTTAAAGGGCGGATTTTGCGGTTTATCAAATGGCGCCGTTGCCGGGGACACGACTCATTTCTCATATATTTGGAATTTTGTTTATTTTATGAAGTGTTCATTTTATAGGTCAAAGTTTTCATCTATTTTGCATTATAAAATCTTCTTTTCTTTTTTATTTGATCTCTAACCATTGTCTTTGTGGCAGGGCCCTTGATGGTTCAAGGAGGCGAGGAGCAGGACGCTTCCCGCTGCGAGGAGCCGCAAAACATAAATGGAGCAAATAGGGAAGAAAGAAAAAAATGTCTCGCATTTTATTTTTACATGACTTGTAATAATTCGTCTTTTACAGCGGGTCTTCGATTGAAGACTCGCGAGTGTAATCGAACGAATGTGGTTGTGTGGGATCGTCCCCACTTGAGTGTCGACCTAGGACTAGGCACGCGGGCTCTCCGAGCTCATTTTATTTTTCATATTTTTATGTGCTTGATCGTAGGTAGGACACACTAAATTATAGACGCACATAATCTCGCCTCACTTAGTCAAACTTAAATGGATATCATTCCCCGCTAATAGATGCATGATTAGGAGCGGTTTTATTCGACTTGCATACATTGATTTTGGTTTTTTCAAAACAGCCCAAGTTTTCACGTGTTTTTATCAAATCACTGCATGATTTCTCGCTTAGGCTAGATTGCGGTTTTTATCGAATACACGGCTTTTCTCGGTTTCTTTTTCCTGGCTTGATCACCTAGGTTAATGGAAAAGGGAATGAGCAGTAGACGATGATTTCTTGATTTTTGGGCTAATCTTAATTCAGTGATAACTTTAAATAAAATTGGGACTGTTAATTGCAAGTCAACCTAAAATGAGTAAAACTTCGGTTTTTGGGAGAGCAATACCCTTGCTTACGCAATGATTTTCACTTCACATCTTTTCTTGGCGTAAAAGTTTAATGTTTTATCACCAATAAAACCGACAAGATATAAACCAACCTCGGTTGGTTTCATGTGTGTGTTGGTGAACCTGAGGGTCTTGCTTGCTTGATTGTGCCATTCTTGCTTCGATACACACCCCAAAACCTTAGTCACTCCATTCATCTCTGCAGATTCAAACTGCTCACTTGTAAATCCATTCCTCTTCTTCGTTCACCTTGGGTCCCTCCCAACATCAAATTCCATCTTTATACTTAGTCTAATCTCAGCCTAAGTATAGGGGGGACCTGAGTCCATGTGATTTCTCTACTCATCCTTCCTTTCCTTTGTACTTAGGTTATTTCTAACCTAAGTATAGGGGGAGCCCCTCTTAGCTCCCATATATTTCTCTATACTTAAATGGACCTATGGACTCGTATCATCTAGTGCTATGAGGACATAGCAAAGTTTAAGGATAGGGGGGTATACCGTATATACAATTTACTTACTTTAGCTATAATCTGAAAATTTTGAAAAATTTACAACTTTTTGGCTAAAGTACAATTCTTTGGACTAAGAGAACTCAAATGATTTCACAGCTTTTCAATACTATGTTACACTATTTTTGATAAAAATATTTTCGAAAATGATTTGAAAATTAGTATTTCTTGTTTTGAAAATCTTTTTGAAAATGTTTTGAAAATCTTTTATTAGTGTGACATGGTTTTGGAAAATCTTTTATCAAGGAAAGTTGAGTTTAACATGTGTTTTTAACTTTAAATTAAAACCCCATAAAAATGAGAAAATTTCAAAAAAAATTGAATGAAGGAGTTGGATTAAACCTCTACAATTCACTTTCACACAAGACTAGTGATGTTCAAGAACACTGGTTTATGAGCTCTTGAGATTTTGAGTTAACCAGCCTTAGTCATTAGGGTCTTGGACTTAATTATTCACATTTCCCTAGTTTGAAAGATTTGTGTGCTATATTGCATGCTTAGTCTCTACCTTAAGAATATGATCAGCACCTCACATACACGACTGCAGTTATGATGAGATGAGTTGAAATTTCACTTGAGGAACTGGGACGAGGGATTTGAGTTTGGATTTGATTTGACGATGCTCGAGGATGGGATAAAATCAATGAAGGCTTCATGAAGCCTGAGTGTCAGCATCTTTAGCCAGTATGAGAACATGGTTTCTTGTACTATCTCTTGACATTTACCTATGTGCCAGGGTATGATAAAATAAAAAATGTTGATCATTGTGCGTCAACTCTTGGTAAAAGCAGTGGAGCTAGCCAAAAATACTACAAAGCAATGAAATGTCAAAGAAAAGCTCTCATTCCACAAAGTCAAAATATCAAAGAGCTTCACCAAAGGCGAGCGCTCCCAAACTTTTCAAAGTGTCCACTTGGACCACCGCTATTAGGACCAGGAGTCGGGCTTGTCTTAAAAAAAGGGCTCTGCATCGTAAATGCTATATCGTAAATGCTTACAAGTCTGGGTGTCGAAGGTACAATAGGTACTCAAAAGAGACACACCCCGGTGTACTCCCAGGAAAACAAGTGCAGACGGCTCCAACTTCTCTTGACGGACGCACTGATCAACACCAAAATATGCGTTGTGTAAAAGGCACTAGAGAGAATCCTTGTTCCAATGAGAAGGAGAGAAGAAAGGATACAATCCTATGCCCTCCATCAACTGGCCTTCCATCTACACTTTTAAGTCTGACAACTAAAGAGACGATAGACTGAATGCAAGATTGGATTTATTCCCTAGTGTTGAGGATTGGGTCCTTAGGGAGAATTTCTTGGACCAAGACTTTGGGTGAAGATTTGACTCTACTCTCAGAATTGCAGTCAACACTAAATGTCATATCCTTTAGATTATATGTATATCAGAGAGAGTCTAGAGAATTAGAGGAATTGGATACCTTTTGATTAAGGCTGGGTTGAACTCGAGAATTTTGGACCTCTAAAATTGAGTCGACTTGAGCAGATTGGATCTTGTATTCACATGCACAAGGGGGTTAATCCAACTTAGTCATTCTCTTTGATGCTCGAGGACGAGCATGGTTTAAGTATAGGGGGGATAAAACTCAATTTCATCATCATAATTCCCCATTATTAACCCCCTTGCTTAAAATTGTGTCAATAAAACCCAGCTAAAGTCCTGTAATTATCAGAGTCCTTAATAAACCAAAACCACAAAAAATGACAAAACAAAAATTTGTGGTATTTTTAGACTCAAAGATACCCTCAAAAATATTTCGAGGCTACAGTTGATCTCATCTCCAGTTTTGGTCAACACGAAACTTGTAGATCCCATCAAAATCTACAACTTTCATGTTTTGAGTTTTCTAAAATTTGACCATCTAGCCCTTAAAAAGTCAACTGGAAAGTCTAAATAATCTGATTGGGCCACGTGGCCCAATCTGGGTGAGCCACGTGGCCCGCACCGCCTTGCACCATCCGCCATACCCCTGGCCGTTGGATTTGGCTTTGGATCCAATGGCTCAGCCTTCTCCACGAGCGCTCATTTTCTCAACCGTTCGATCAGTCCCAGCCTTCAATCTGCACCACACGTGAGCGCTCCCACCAGAGCGTGCCATGTGGCGCAAACTGGTGCCTTCCGATCGCGCTCTTGATAGTCCATCTCGGCCGCTCATTCCCCTGACGCTCCTCATCCACTCGATCAACCTCAGCCTCAGATCCAAGCCGCTCGCCAGCGCCTCGGTCGTAGCTCGACACGTGGCGTCAGCGTTGCCATTCGATCGCGCCTTCAATTTTCCATCGCATCGCTGCATCCATATTGATTCTCGACCCTTCGATCAAAAGCCTCTTCTCATCGCGTCCGGTCGTTCGCGCTGAGCCTCCAGAGCGACACGTGGCATCATCTTGGCCCTCCGATTGTGCTGCTTCTGATCTAATCCTAACCGTTCCTATGCACCCTCACCAGGACCGTTGGATCTCACTATCCAACGGTCCGGACCTCGTCTTCCTCCTCTCGCAAGCTTCGCCCGAGCCCCATGCCTCGCAGACTGCCTCTGCCCTTCTATTTTTAGCCGCTTCACCTTGCCTCCTCTTCTCTCCCTAACGACCCCACGTCCGAGTCCATTCCTCCATGATTCTCGGGCACATCCAAAAACTCCGTCCACCTCTCCAGTCGTCCCACATCTCCTTGAAAAACTCGGCTCCCACCACCTGGACTGTTGAACCTCGCCTTTAAATACCTCGCCTCCCCCATCTATCCACCTTGTCCATCAACTAAGGGGTTGAGGCCCAGCCCTCCATCTCCTCCCTGTGACAGGGGGAGGTGCTAGGATTGAGCGACAACAGCCTTCTTCTCCTATGAGACTCACCGCCGATCACGGCGGTGCTGGGAGGCGCCAGCCCCGCTCGAGCTCCGAGGAGTAGCCGACCTCGACGCGCGACGACCCGAGCATCACCATGATGCTCAGCCCAGGCCATCCCCTCCATCTCCGGCCAGGTAAACCTTCTGATCTCTCCTGTATTTTTCCTTTCATTTCTCCTAATTTCGTAGCTCGCTATTATCGTCTTCGACCTCCATTAATCTTCCCACCGGCTCCACCCATCATCAATCACCCTCGTCGGTTCTTCCGATCACTCCCCCTACTCCGTCATAACCTCCATCACCCCAAGCTTCCTCCTCCGTCGGAGGCGTAGGAGGACCCACTAAGGGCTTTGCCTTCTTCGCTCCACATGAGCCCTCCGTCCACCTCATCTTGCACGCATGCACGCCCTAACCCCCTTGCATGTCAACCATCGCCAATGGCCGGACCTTGGGCGGAGCCAGGTTCTAGAGCTCCGCCTCCATTAGTCAGGCGTCGACAGCGCACTCCAGAGGCTCCTGCAGCTTCGTCGACCTCGGATCTTCATCGCAATGGGCCGAGCGTCCTTCCTTGAGCTTCATCGAGCATGAAGCGACGCGTGGAGCTCCAGGCCTCACGCCGGAGCTCCAATTGCGCCGCCACCCTATGGAGGAGAAGATAGAGCAGATACCGTTGGATCTCGCCCTACGACGGAGATCCAACGGCCTCAGAGCCGCCACGTCGTCATCCCGGAGCGCGGAGGCTCGGTGGGACCGAGCCTCGCCCGAGGCAACCTCGAGCCGCCACGTGGCCCGAGCCACCTGCTACGGCCACTCGAAGCAGCGCCAAACCTCGCCCCCCACTCGAGCCTGAGCTCACGTGCCACTCGCACGTGGGGTCTGGGCTTTTTGCATCGACGCCCTCGCACCTTCTGCAAATTGCATCTAGGTCCTGGTACCACGTGCAGTCTCCAGACTACGCCGAGCCTGATCGCCACCAAGCCTGGAGGCTCGTGTGCCCCGAGCCAAGTCGAAGCAATGCCGAGCCTCTGTCGAGCCCAAGCCTTCTTCCGAGCCTGGAGCAGCACGTGCCTGGCACGTGCTTTCTGGGCAATTTTCACAGAGACCCTTCACGTGCTTCCCATTTGCAAACAGGTCCTAGTCATATGCAGACCACGTGCTCAGGGGGAAATTTGCATTGAAACCCTCGCGGGTTTTAATATTTGCATAATTACCCCTGTGTGTGTGGGTAAATTATAGGGAAGTACTCGCACTTTTTCGTATTTACATTTTAGTCCCTCTTAGGGACCTGTTTGTAGTTATCATTTCATGTTTTCTTTCAGTTATGCCCTTGCTTTCTTTCATGCATATCTTGAGCTACGTAAGTCCAATCGAGTTGATTTTAGTTCCATTTTGAAGCTTGTTTGATGTACTTTCTAATGACATATTTAATTCTCAGTTTTGGACACATTAATGCTGATGACTATTTTATTTGCCATGTGCCACTTTAAGCTTTAACTTGTGCCTAGTCTAATTTTGTTTATCAAGCTTGATTTAGACTTGAACTTGAAATTGACTCATATTAAATTGCTCATCATATTAATTCTATCCTAGGGCATAGATTCGTTGCATCACATGGCATTTATTTGCATCCTAAAAAAATTGATAAAAAATGCATGTTTATTTATAATGCATTGTTGTATCTTCTCGCATAATTTGACCTATATACTTTAACTCCACACGTAATTAGATAGATAAAAGTCTGAATAATTTGAGAAAGGCTCGTGTCCCTGAGTTCGACCTTGGTTTCTTTCCAACTAAAATAAATATATTACGACCATCTCATTCTTATTTGAAATATATCAATAAGATTGTCTTTTTGATGAACCGAATCGGCCCGACTACGATGATGATTCCAAGTGCTAATTTCGCACTCTTAAAGGGCTGATTTTGCGGTTTATCACCTTTACCCTACAGACCCTACAGTTAAGCCTCGTTAATTTACCCGTTAAAATAACCCAGATCCCGTTATGTTCCTTTATACTATACCTATTTTGTTTATTAAATTTACATTAAGTGCCACTCCATCATCTGAGATCCCCCTGAGTGATGGAGGCCCCGCTGCCGTCGCTGCTCGGCTCCCTCCTCCATTCCGCGGTCCTGGCGATGCTGCTCCCTCCCTCCCGCTGCTACCATGGAGCCCCCCGGTCGCCGCTGTTGCTATGGAGGCCCCCTGCCCGACCGACGATGGAGGTCCTCACCCTGCCGTTGCTGCTTCGAACCCCCCCATACGCCGACGATGGAGGAAATCCCCCGGCCATCGCTTCCTGTCTCCCCCCCTGTGCGATGGAGCCCCCCCTCCCCCGCCCGATGAAGCCCCCCACCCCCGCGCGCGATGGAGCCCTCCCCCGCCACCCGCGCGATGGAGGACCTCCCCCGACCACCCCCACCCCCCGCGCGATGGAGCCCTCCCTCCGGCGTGATGAAGCCCCCCCACCCCCCCCCCCCCTCGCGCGATGGAGCCCTCCCCATCCCCCGCGCGACGGAGGACCTCCCCCGGCCGCCGCTGCTGCCCCATCCCCCGATCCCCGGCCGACGATGGAGGACTCCCCCCCCCTCCAGCTGGTGCTCCCCCCCCCCCCCAGCCGCTGAGCATCTCCCCTCCCTCCCCGCGTGCCGACGATGGAGGCCCTCCCCCTGCAGCCGCTGCTTCGGCCCCCTGCAAGAACATCTGTTGGATTTTCTTTCCTATTCTTTTTTATTATTTTGGCTAATCCTAGTCGTTCAATGGTAAATTGTTAGGTTCACTCAAGACTAACTCAAGTATTTTACTCAAATATAATAAAATTGACGGTAGGGTTTGTTGGGTAAGACGGAGAAAGTTTACGAGGTCGGGGGAGGAATACGATGTTTCAAAGGTCGTAGAGGTAATTAGAAAAGATTATAAGGTATGTCGGGTAAAATCCCTAATTTGTTTTAGTTTATAAGGTAAAGAGGGAATAAAATATCTCTTTTTTATTTTTAATAAATAGTAAATGCAAGGAAATGCTAAATAAAATATGCAGCATCAACAAGCATCCAATCAACCACTTACACTTATTTTTGCATAATTTTTGAAGCACCAGAGCTATTTTTAGAAAATAGAAATGTAAAATAAAAATAAATCTAGCTTGTTGGGGCATCTTTGCAAATAAAATATTCTTCAAGGAGGTACATGCAAAATATCCAAAGTTTTTGAACTAAAATTTTATTTTTAAGTACTAAATAATAAATATAGAATTCGAAGGGGTTTGCTTGCAAAATATCCACTCACATGGGGGGTTTACGTGAGATGACCTGGCACATCACTAAAATGCAATATTAAATAGTTCCAAGGGCTCATATGCAATTTTTCTACAAAGTTTTGAAGTGAAGTAAAAATTTACAATATTTTTTTCAAAATAGGCAATAAAGATGCACAAAAAAGTGCGAAGGTATGTTTCCCATTTTTACCTCTTAAATGCACATGATCCAACGTTGCTTGCTCGCCACGTGGATGATCTGGCGAGTCAGCTTGCAAACCCCTTCGAAAAGAACCTATGACCTAGATTAGATTTGGGTCATGTTCTTGATTTGATGGTCAAGAGAAGGGTAAGAAGCACAGCGGAAAAACTTGGATCCAGCGAACTTTGACGTGTGATTTCTCCTTACTCCGATAGTGGATCTCTCCTCCGACAGGCCCAACAGTTTGCTGGGACTCTCCGTGTGTAATCGTTAACTTCGATGAAGTTGAGGGATCTCAGGGAGCTCAAACGGCTTCTGATGACCTGGGGCTGCTCTCAGCATTCGATGAGGTAGCAGATAGCTCATGGAGTCGCGAACCTGCACCAAATATTTTCTACGACTAGCGCGAGTTACCACGACCAAGTGGTGAATTTGAAGCAATGTGGAATGGAGTAGATATGGGGCTCTGATGAACGGCGGTGGTTGGAGCCTTGAATCCATATCCACAATGGATCTGGGTTGTGATCAGATGGGGGATCGATGGAGAATGTGAAGGAGAGTCGAATGGAGTGGAAATCGAACGGGCGGAACAGTCGAGTCACACTAATTTTTCTGGAGCTCGAGCTACAGGTCAATTGGGATTTTAGTTAAACCTAATTTATTGAACAAAATGAGAAAAAATGACTCAAATCAAGAATAGAAGTAAGTTATTACCTAGTAAAGCAGAAGAGGTGCCTCGATTTGGTCCAAGGACTAAAGAAGTTGAACCAGCTGAAGAGCTCGTCCGATGATGGGTGGATCACATCCTCCTCGACTCCTCCTCGCTGCAAATCTGATCTTTCACTTACTGTTACCAAGACAAAGACACCTGGAGGACCTGAGGGGCTAATACTCGGCGAAGAGGGATCAAAATTGGAGGCGAAGCGAAGGAGGATCTTTCATAGGCTACAAAAAGAGGTGGCTTCGATCGAGGCTGGTGATCAAATCGATGGAGATCCACAAGATCTCAAGGTATGGTGTGAATCATGGAGGTTCAATCTCCACAAATCACGCAGCATGCCAAGCAGATCATCATGGTATTGAGCGGGAAAAAAGGATGAAAAGCAGGGTTCTGACAGATTCACAGCTTGAGGAAGAGAGAGGGGTCTATTGACCCGAGTCAACAAAGGGATGGTTCTGGTTGGTCCACGTGGACCAACAAGAATATTACAAGGCTAAAAATATCTTATAAAATGAATAAGAAATAATAAATAAACCAATTGAATTTTATTCAAACATGAAAAATATTTGTAATTTAATGTCGTGTTTTATATTTATTTTTATGAAGCTTTTTATCATGAGTTAATTTTTACATGTATAAGTATATGTATATATACATGTATTTGGGTATTTTTACTTAAATTGTATTATATATTTTATTTTTAATACATGTATTTTAATATATTTTAATTTATTTAAATACACATTTAGATATTTTTATTGTATTTTTCTAGATTTCTATGTACACTTCAATAAATATGTACATATATATTAGGATTTTTATCAGTTGTGCTCCTCCGAGATACTGCAATTTCAGTTATGACCATTCCTTTTTGGATGCGTCACTTTCCTTCCAATTAATTATAAGATGTATGGAGTTCTTCCATCTTCAAATCAAGGGTAAAAATGCACAATTTCTTTGATACAAAGTTTACAGAGTCATCAAATATATATATTTATATCAAGGTAAATTTTTATTTACATTTCTTTTCTTGCTTTTTTATACATATAGTTGCAATGATGCATATGAATGGTTATTACAGTAATGCAATGGGATATATCCATATATGATCTATCGTCATATCCATTTTATATAAATTTTGATATATGTATCTGTATCCATTATAAAATGGATATTGATATGGATATCACTTTGATATCCTCAAACATTCGTATTAGTATATCTTTTTCATATATAGTGGTAAATTTACTTTAAATCATATATAACATAATTTTTTACCTCCTTTCACCATAGGTGGTATAATTTTAATGATAGTAACTCGTATTTACGATATTTATAATATGTGTACTTCATCCAATACATGTATATTTAAACTAATTTATTGATTACTTCTAATATTACTCATATACGATTCAGTATCCATTTTTCATTTGTATCTATTTTTTTAATGATATGATAACATAGTTTTAATATCTGCTAATATTGTCTGCATCCATATTCGTATTTAAAAACGGATGATAATATAGTAACACATATATTCGTACATGTATCTGACTATTTGCATCTCTAGTTACCGGTGTACTATAGGTATTGCCGAATACGAATGGTTTGGCATCCCTCCGGTGCGTTGAGTGATATAACAAACAGTATCGTAGAAGTTTACTCTAATAACCATCACTTGCATTACGATTACCGGCGAGCTTCACATATAGTTAGATTATAGAAGCCTCCTATCTCTGTGTACTCAACTAAGTAAAAATGATTCCTATAATTAAGTTCAAATGCACTCTAACATTATGGGCATGTTTGGTGACACCGAGGTATCCTAACATACATCTAATAGCTTTAATCATGCATTCATGGGTTGCGATTACTTGTATTGACCCTACAATTCTTTAGTGTAATATTTTTAAATCATGTTCAAATAAAATTATTAAAATAAAAAATATATTATAATCATTAAAAAATTAATATAACACATAATTAATATCACATGACATCACAATTATCATTCCAACGCTCTCAATCCTCCAAACATATACTATTCACAAGAGGATACTCCAACTCAGCCCCACCCAGTAACCAAACATGCCCCGGATTGAGATGAATAGTATACGAGTTGAGAAAGATTCACCCTGCCAAATATTAACTTCATGTGCCTAAACTTGTCCTGTTTAGGACTTACAGGGCTCCAAGAATTTTTCTTTTGTTTGAAACTGAGAATGTTTTTTTAGCCAAAATAAAGATGTAAATATAATATATAATTTCAAAATTTTAAACAGTAAATAGAGTTTAAATGAAACACTATCGGAGTGAAAGCGTAAGACGAAAGCTTGATAGAAAGTCATAAAATATTTTTTTAAAAAAACTAAAGTTTCTTCCTATTCGAAAGTCATAAAATAATTTTTGAAAACAGAGTTTCTTCGTAACCTTTTTGAACTAAAGTACTTACTAAATAATGACTTGAATAATGAGTGAGCATGTTATGATAGATTAAGGATGGATACGGGATCTTTTATGTGTGTCACAGTACTCTAATAATAGTAAAAATACGTAGCAAACTTTAATTGTTGGGAACAGATTTTCCATATAAATTGAATTGTGGGAAAAAAATAACCAAAGTCGATAGGCGGATCCTGCACGATACATTAACTACGAGAAGGTATCTAAACCACAGAAAACAAAAACAACCACATATACACGGAGAATTTTTAACGTGGAAAACCCTCAATGTGAGGGAAAAACCACATGGTTGATCGCAAACCTAAATCAAACACTATAGTGGAAGTAATCTCCTGTGAGGGGCTTACAAAAGGCTGGCCCTCAATACGGTGCTATAAATCACCAAAGAATAGACAATATTAGAGAGGAGAAATATCAACAAACAGATAAATCCGTCGCCAAACTGTAGGGAAGAATGCTGGAGAAGAACTGCTCCAAATGTTATTCCCTCCAAACTTCACGGCAACCACGGATCTTCTTTTTCTCCCTCTCTTTTTCTTATTCCTTTCTTGTGCTAGAAGAGCTTGTGTTGGGATGGATCCTGCTATGTACCCCATACCCCCTATTTATACTCCATGGAGATGAACAAATAAGGAAACCTAAACTCCTACTTCCAATAGGATTAAGAAAAGATAACTCCTAATCCTAAAAGGTAATTGATCTCCTTCTCCAATGAATAATTGATTTTTCCTTTTCCAAATAGGACTACCAACTTCCTATATATATGGAATAGGTTTTCACAAGGAGAGGAACCCATACAACAAATCTCCCCCTCACCGACGATGTGAGAACTGCTCTCCAAACTTGCGAGGGAGCGGTATCTCTCGAACTTTCCAAGCAGTAAAGTCTTTGTCATCATATCAGCACCGTTGTCATATGTGTGGATCTTATCAAGTACAAGTTGTTTCGATTCTAACACATCACGTATCCAATGATATCTGACATCGATGCGCTTCGATCTTGCATAGAATGTAGGGTTCTTGCCAAGGTGAATAGCACTCTGATTGTCATAGTAAAGCATATACTTTTCCTGATGAAAATCATGTTCCTGCATGAACTTATTCATCCATAGCAACTCCTTGCACACCTTTGTAGCTGCAATGAACTCTGCCTCTGTAGTGGATAAAGCAACACACTTCTGGAGACGAGAATGCCAAGAAACTGTGCCACCTGTAAAGTATATCATGTAGCTAGTGGATCTTCTTCCATCAATGGCACACGTCATATCTGAAGCTGTATATCCAAGAAGAATATGCTTCTCTGCTCCAAAGTAAAGAGAGTAACTGCTAGTACCTCGAAGATATCTCAAGATCCATTTAACTGCTTCCCAATGCTATTTTCCTGGATTTGAGATGAACCTACTAATAACTCCAACTGCATGAGAAATATCTGGTCTTGTACAAACCATGGCATACATGACTACCTGTGGTTGATGCATAGGGAACTCCTTCCATATCTTTCTTCTCTGTATTGCTTTGTGGGCTATCTTGAGAACATAACTTGAAATGCGTTCCAAGAGGGGTGATAGCTGGATTTGCTTTCTCCATATGAAATCTTTGAAGTGTCTTCTCAATGTACTTCTCTTGTGATAGTTGAAGTTTCCTTATTCCCCTGTCTCGAGTGATCTTCATGCCCACTATCTGACTTGCATGCCCCAAGTCCTTCATAGCAAAGAACTTCTCAAATCTTTCTTCAAGTCAGAAATTCTCTCTCCATCGTTGCCTACAATCAGCATGTCATCAACATAAAGCAACAATATAATGAAATCATCCCCAGAGAATTTCTTCACGAACACACAATGGTCTGAAGTAATCTTGGAGTAACCATGCTCTCCCATGAACGAGTCAAACTTCTTGTACCACTGCCTGGGTGCTTACTTCAAGCCATATAGACTCTTCTTCAGTCTGCAACCATAGTCTTCCTTGTCTTTGACCATAAAGCCCTCTGGTTGCAACATATAGATTTTCTCCTCAAGGTCACCATGGAGGAAAGTTGTCTTCACATCCATCTGTTCAACCTCTAGATCAAGACTAGCTGTTAAGTTGAGAACCACCTTGATAGAAGACATCTTCAGCATAGGAGAAAAGATCTCCTCAAAGTCAACTCCCTTCCTTTGGTTAAAACCTTTCACAACCAACCTAGCTTCGTACCTTGGGTTTGTAGAGTATTCATCATATTTTAATCTATAAACCAACTAGTTTCTCAATGTCCGCTTGCCTTTGGGCAACTTGATAAGCTCAAAGGTATGATTATCATGAAGGGACTCCATTTCCTCTTTCATAGCTTCTGCACATTTATCCTTGTTTGCATGTTGCAAGGTTTATTTGTAGTATTAAGGCTCGTCGATGTCTGTCAACAAAATGTACTCGTGTGCAGAATACCTGATGGAGGGTCTCTGTGGTGGGAGAGCCTCGGAAGAAGAAGAAGAGCTCTCATCATCCTACCCACCATGATCACTACAGTCATCTGTATCATCATCATCATCAGGAGTGGTGATCTGTGATAATCCCCCTCATGTCCTGCATCCGGTACCTGCTCATATACATCATCTGCCACCACATGTAGAGCCCTCTGCAAAGGGACTGGCTCCATATCACATGGCTGATAGTTGCTCGGAGGAGAGTCCTTAGCAGCCTTCTTGATGTCTTTAATGGTTTGATCTTCAGAGAAGATCACATCCCTGCTTCTCACCAGCTTCTTATCAACTGGATCATACAACCTGTAGCCAAGCTCATCTTATCCATATCATAAGAAGATGCATTGCTTTGTCTTTGCATCCAACTTGGACTTTTCATCTTTGGAAACATGCACAAATACACGGCATCCAAAGACTTGCAAATGGTTGTATGAGACATTCTTTCCATGCCAAACCCTATCAAGAACATCACCATTTAAGGGCACATGTAGAGATAGATTAATAGCATGAACAATTATATAAAGTGCTTCATATCAAAAAGAGTTAGGCAACTTAGCTTCAGAAAAGAGACATCTGACTCTCTCCATCAAGGTCATGTTCATTCTCTCTACAACACCATTCAACTATGGATTCTTGAGTGGAATCTTCTGGTACTTGATACCTTGAGACCTGCAATACTCATCAAATGGCCAAATATACTCACCACCATTGTCACTACGGATACACTTAAGTTTCTTCCCAGATTGTCGTTCCACCAGCACATGGAAGTCTTTGAAAACACCAAGAACTTGGTCCTTCCTCTTTAAGACGTAGACCCAAAGTTTCCTGGAGAAATCATCAATGAATGTAACAAAATAAAGTACACCACCAAGAGAACTAACTTTCAACGGACCATGAACATCTGTTTGAACAAGCTCCAATAGTTGCATCTTCCTAGAAGGTGGATGGCTCTTAAAGGAGACTCTTGTTTGCTTCCCAGCCAAGAAGTGTGTGCATCTTTCCATGCAGATTCTCTTTCTTAACACATGTCAGCATATTCTTCCTCATCAAAAACTGCAGCCCCTTCTCGCTTATGTGACCCAATCGTCGATGCCACAACTTAATGGATTTTGCATCTCCATTCACATATGCAACATCAAGGGAGATGTTTGCATTTATGATGTAATGATTGTTTCTATACTTCTTCCCACGAGCAACAATCAAGAATCCTTAGGTAAGCTTTCATTGACCACCACCTGAAGTGTTAAGGTGTCCTTTATCATCAAGCCTGTCCGTAGAAATAATATTTAAATGCATATCTGGTGCATACCTCACATCTTTGAGCATCAACACAGCTCCATTAGCATTCTTCAATGCAATATTTACAATGCCAACAACAGGGGACAAAGAACCATTCCCCGTCTTCAATATGCCAAAATCATCAGCTGTATATGAAGAGAAAAACTCTCTCTGATATGTGACATGTAGAGCAGATCCGCTATCAACAACCCAGGAAGTACCATCCTATGCGGCATTTACCATCTCCTCATCACAGACAATGTCGACACCAATCTTGTTATCTCTCTTAAACTGGAAGCAATACTTCTTGATGTGCTCTTTCTTCTTACAATAGTGACACTCCATATTCTGATATCTACATCTGGACTTGCTTCGGGCATTATCTCTACATTTATCAGTCTTGGTCCGACTCATCCCCCCGTTCTTTGTGACAGGAACCTCTGAATGTGAAGTGCTTCCTTGGGTTTTTCTTTGCATCTCCTCATTGAGAATGCCAAACTTGACTGTCTACAAAGAAATGACCCCAATGACCGCAGAATTTGTAAGTGAGACTCTAAAATCCTCCCATGAATCTGGTAGAGTAGAAAGCAGTAACAGTCCCAACATCTCATCTTCAAATTTTATCCTCATAATCGTCAACTGGCTAGTAATTCCTTAGAACTCATTCAGAAAATCTGCTACATAACTGCCTTCCTTGAATCTCGAGTTCACTAGTCTCTTTAGTAGAAACAGTTTGTTACTTTCCGTCTTGGAGGTTTAAAGATTTTCCAACTTCAACCACAAGCTTCTAACACGACTTTCATCTTGGATATGGTTGTAGACATTCTCATCAACAAATTTTCTTATGAAGCCACAAACCTGCTCATGTTCAAATTCCCATTCCTCTTTTGTTTTGGCTTCGGGCTTATGCGTGGAGAATACAGAAAAATCAAACACAGATGCAAAGATAATTTTTAACGTGGAAAACCCTCAATGTAAGGGGGAAAACGACGAGGTTGATCGCAACTCAAAATTAAGCACTATAATCGAAGTAATCTCTTGAGATGTGCTTATAAAAAGCCGGCCCTCAATACGGTATTATAAATCACCAAACAATGGAGAATAGTAGAGAGGAGAAATATCACCAAACGGATAAATCTGTCGCCAAACTGTAGGGAAGAATATTGGAGAAGAACTACTCCAAAGGTTACTCTCTCCAAATTCCGTGTCAACCACGGACCTTCTTTTTCTCCCTCTCTCTCTTATTTCTTTCTTGTGCTAGAAGAGCTTGTGTTGGGATGGATCATGGTATGTATCCCATACCCCCTATTTATACTCCATGGAGATGAGAAAATAACGAAACATGAACTCCTACTTCCAATAGGATTAGGAAAAGATATCTCCTAATCCTAAAAGGTAATTGATCTCCTTCTCCAATCAATAATTGATTTTTTTTTCTTTTTCAAATAGGACTACCAATGTCCTATATATATGTAATAGGTTCTCAAAAGGAGGCGAACTCATCCAACATTAATGGCTATAAGATTTGGTCTAAATTTTAATAAGTATATCGGTGCCATTGATAGAAGTACGACAAATTTTAAACAGCTACAAAATTTAAAATATGCATATGTACATATCGGTGTATCAAGCAATTGGATTGGTTGTTGAGCAGTGGCTCCATCAATGAAAAGACGAAGGATTGAATCCCCCAACCCCCCTTCTACCAGAAAAAAAAGGTACTGAAGGATGGGAGTAGTGGAATGACCCTGACTATCTAAAATAATATCGGTGTATCAAGATGTACCAATGCATAACGCACTTATACTTATATAGAGGAGTTCGAGGTCATTTCCGTGTACATGTTCTCGTTACTATCAGAACATTGTACATGTCGTTCATGTACTGGAGGAGGTCCCCAACGAAATTTCCTCAAGAGGTAACAAAAGTTCTATTCATCTTTGTTGCTGGATTCATATGATTTAATGATCCGACCTCAAGCTTGTATGTATTCAAATTCTCTTTAAAACCATTAAATATCTATACATGAAAATTACATGTCATTGACGATAGTATTAACCATCGTCGTTTAATATTAAAATGGGAAAATGGGGCTGCTCTCACCTTATTTTTCCCTCATTTTTTTGGAAAATGAAAATATGTATTTTGATAAATATATGATATTTTCCTAATATGTCATTCAAATTTCTTTAGAAATAGAGACTCATATATCCTCCATCTAGAACAGATAATTTTAACAATCTTAAAATTGATGTAATCGACCTGTTCTTGATGGAGTGCATAGGAGTCTATGTTTCTGATGGAATTTGAATAGCATATTAGAGATATAGTGATGAAAATACATATTTTTATTTTCTATAAAATAAAAAAAGGGAGGAAATGAGGTGGAAGCTGTTGGAATTAACAATGTTAGGATATTTTGATGCAATTTGATGGTCAATATCAAGTTGTATTAATGTATCTCAATTCCTGGAATTCAGTGTTTCAACCCTGTGGGTGCTGTTTAGTCCCACATCATGGAGTGTCAAAATTGACACCTGATTTTTATATGGGAAGTCATGAGACTAATCTGGAAGCATACTAGAAGGGACTTTAGACCATCACACACGCACGTGCATGCCCGGCTGCGCAGACCGGGCCAGGCACGGGCACGGGCGCGGCGTGGCGTGGCGTGAAGACCGGACCAGTTTTGTGTAACCGCACGTTTGAATTCTAAGGGATGTGTCCCTTTATCCTCTCAAGATGCGTACCCGCTCTGACTGCTTTAAGTATCTCTCAAAGTCGTGCGCAAAGATTACGAACATTCATAGTTCTCATTCCCTCCGCCTCTTTTCTTTCTCACGATCTCGGGCTTCATCTATGGAGGTGACTTTCGAGGACGCTCAAGTACGGTACGCACCATCGATGAGCATGGACCGTCAAACTCTGGGAGAGGCACGTCAAGGCCCTGTGTGCCGGTAAAGTGGGGGGCGTTGTCTCTCTAAGGGAAGTCCTACAACAGGACGCTTCGGTTGTGATCTCTAACTCTCTTCTTTTTTTCCTTTATCGCGTTGTTTGTGATGATGGTGGTTTCCGATTTTTTCCCTTGCTCTAAAATACATACATTATTCAAATGGATAGTTTTCTTGTCATTAATGATCTGGATGCATACATACATTGATTTAAATTGGTAACATGTTGAAAATCGGATTCTTGTATGTATGTTGATGTCGCGTTTTCTACAATATTAGAGAGACAGATCTTTAACGAGATAAGAAAAATGTCTGATTTGAGGTCTCGATCTCGTATGGATTTCACTGGTATGCCAGAGAAATTCGGGGGCCAGAATTTCAAGCGTTGGCAACAACGCTTGAAAACATGGCTGACCACGATTGGCCTGATTTCGATTGTGGAAACTGAATGTCCTAAGTTATCTAAACAAAATCCAGATACAGATGCGATTAATATGGTGGATGCGTGGAAAGAACAAGACCGTTTGTGTCATGGGTGCATTCTTACTGCACTATCGAACATTTTGTTCGATGTCTATGGTGCATCCACCAAGACTACTAAGGATCTGTTGGAGGAACTAGATAAGAAATACAACACAGAAGATCTGGATATTGAAAAATACTCAGTATCCAAGTTACTGAAATTTCAGATGACTGAGGGCAAATTGGTTTCTGAACAGGCTCATGAGTTTCTATTATTGCTCCATGGATTAGCTGAGGCGGAAATGAAACTTTCTGAAAAGTTTCAGGTCATGTCAATCATTGAGAAATTTTCCCAATCTATGGTCAATGAAACTATCATGTCTATCATTGAGAAAGTTTCAGGCAGAAATGAAACTTTCTGAAAAGTTTCAGGTCATGCCAATCTATGGTCAATGCACTTTTACAAAGTTCTGGGCTATCATCTTACATGTGGGGGAACCTTTGAATATGTCATGTCATATTCTGAATAGAGTTCCCCTAAGATATAAAGATAAGAATCCATTTGAACTTTGGAGAAATATAAAACCAAGCCTAAAATATCTCAAGATGCGGGGATGCTTGGCTAAGGTCTTAGTTTCGGAACACAAGAGAAAGAAGCTTGGACCTAAAATAGTTGTCGCAGTAACAGTTGACGCGGTCTTCTTGGGGTATCCGGAAAATAATTATGCTTATCGATTATTAGTAGTTCGATCGTAGATCATATGCATAGATATTAATACTATTGTTGAACTTCGTAATGCTTCCTTTTTCGAGATATTTTTCCGATGAAAAAAAGAATTCCTAAAAATATGATTTGTGATGTAGTCTCCACAACTGGTTCTATTCCACAAAAAATAGAAAATATGTCAAATGTGGGGGATACATCTTCTGAACCCAATGAATTTTTGGAGGATGTTGAACCTAGACGAAGTAAGAGGCCTAGGATTGTCAAGGATTTAGGTAGCGACTTTATCTCCTACCAAATTGAGGGTGATCCTCCCACGTACAAGGATGCCATGGCTTCTACTGAAGCAAGGTATTGGAAGGATGCCATTAAATCCGAAATGAATTCGATCATTCAAATGACATGTGGGAATTGTTCGATCTACCTTCTGGGTATTCCACCATAGGATGCAAATGGGTATTCAGAAGGAAACTTAGACTGGACAGATCCATAGAAAAGTATAAGGCAAGACTTGTAGCCAAAGGTTTTAGCAGAAAGAGGGTATTGATTATTTCGATACATATTCTCCTGTTACTAGGATGACTAAGACTCGGATGCTCATTGCGTTGGCCTCCATACACGATCTCATAATTCATCAAATGGATGTGAAGACTGCCTTTTTATATGGTGATCTTGAGGAGGAGATCTTTATGAACCAACCTGAGGGATTTGTAGCATATGATAATGAAAGAAAGGTCCGCAATCTTGTAAAATCTTTTGTAGACTAAAACAAGCTCCGAAACAGTGTCATGAAAAGTTCGATAAGACTATTCGGTCTTGTGGTTTTATTGCTCGTGAATCAGATAAATATGTGTACTCTATGATTAAAGGTGATATGTTTCTTGTCTTGTGCCTATATGTAGATTATATTTTGGCATTTGGATTAAATATAAGGATAGTGGAAGAAACAAAGAGGTTCTTGAGCAGTAAGTTTGAGACGAAGAACTTAGGAGTTGCAAATGTGATTTTGGGGCTCAAACTGATTAGAACTACTAATGGCATAGATGTGTCTCAATCACAATATACTGAGAAAGTTCTTGAATTTTTTGGCTATTAGAGCTGTAAATCTGTATGCACTCCTTATGATTCATCTAAACCCCTCTGCAAGAACAAAAATGGAGTACTTGTAGCACAACTACGGTATTTACATATTATAGGAAGCTTGATGTATCTTGCGAACTGTACTCGACATGATATTTCATTCACGATCGCAAAGTTGAGTAGGTATACGAGTTGTCCTGACCGTACTCATTGGGAGTCCTTGGATCGAGTGTTGAAGTACCTTAAGGGTACTGCACTTCTTAGACTGCATTATGGTAAATATCCTCCTGTCTTATAAGGATATAGTAATGCAAGTTGGATTGGTCAAATGAAGGAATCCGGGAGTAACGGTGTAACTGGGTATGTATTTACCCTTGGAAGCAGTGCAATCTTCTGGAGGTCTGTGAAACAGATCATCTTGGCTCGGACTACTTTTGAGGCAGAGTTGTGTGCTTTGGACACAATAGGTATAAAGGTCGAATGGCTTGGAGAGCTTCTCTCTGAGCTGCACATGGTGGGAAAGCCGATACCAGCGATTTCTTTACATTGTAATAGCATGACTACTATTGCAAAGATAAAGAGTTCAAAGTACAATCAGAAAACTAGAAGATATATCCAAGTTAGACTTAAGTCTATTAGGGACTGGGTATCTTCTGGAGTGATTGCTGTGTAATTTGTTGGTATCAAAGATAATACAGCAGATCCACTTACAAAGGGACTTGATAGATCTTTAGTCCAATTAGGATGAGGCTGAAATCCACTGAGAGTTTACCCGCAGTAGCAACCCAACTAAATGAGTGGAGATCCCACAAAATAGGTTTGATGGGAAAACAAGCTGTAAGGGGGAACTGGTTGACACTCAATATGCAATACTTTGCATGTGAGTCCTATCCATGAAAAGTTGAGTGCCTGAAAACTGTAGGAAAAGGTTGAGCATTATGATCTTAATGGATTCAACCTTTTATAAGCAGGATGTGAGCAGTGAATCCTTGGATAATGCCACCTATATGAGTATTTCTGTGAGCCGCAGATAAAGGATGAGGGTTTATCCTTAATATTCTCATGAATCAGGGTAGGGTGCATGGCCATTAATAGCACCAAAATCACAAGATTGTCACCATAGACTTTACTCTGTTGTTACCACTCGATACCATTACGTCAAAGGATTAAAGTAAAAGACGGTTTACTTTATTCATGTGATGGTGAAAGGAGATAACTCAGGTAAAGGTTCAAACTGGAAGGTACGTTTACCGAAAGCGGAGTGTGAAACCTGAGATTTTCGGCTCTTCGTGTTTCAACAATGAATTCGTGGGGGGTTGTTGGAATTAAGGTTGTTAGGATATTTTGATGCAATTTGATGGTCAATATCAAGTTATATTAATGTATCTCAATTCATGTAACTCAATGTTTCAACCATGAGGGTGTTGTTTTCCCACATCGTGGAGTGTCAAAACTAGCGACTAGTTTTTATATGGAAAGTCCTGAGACTAGTCTGGAAACAGACTAGAGAATACTTTGGACCACCACACATGTGCGCACACACCTGCCGGCCCGCTCGTGTTGGGTCAGGCCAACCGGGTCGGGTCGGGCACGGACTCAGGCGTGGGTGCGACGCGGCTACGGCTGTGGCATGGCGTAGCGTGAAGACCTGGTCAGTTTTGCGTAACCGCACATTTGAATTCCAAGGGACGTGTTCCTTTATCGTCTCACGATGCATAACCGCCCTGACGGCTTTAATCTCTCAAAGTTGTGGCGAGGGTTACAAACATTCACAGTTCTCATTCCCACCGCCTCTCTTCTCCTTCTCACGATTTCGGGCTTCGTCTACGGAGGTGAATTTCGAAGACGCTCAAGGATGGTGCACACCATCGACGAGCATGGATCGTCGGGCTTTGGGAGCGGCACGTCAAGGCCCTATGTGCCAGTAAAGTGGGGGGCGTTGTCTTTCTAAGGGGAGTCCTACAACAGGACGCTTCGGTTGTGATCTCGAACTCTCTCTCATCTTTTTTCTTTGTCGCATTGTTTGTGATGACGGTGGTTTCCGGTTTTTTCCTTTCTCTAAAATGCATACATTATTCAAATGGACGATTTTCTTGCCATTAATGGTCTGGATGCATACATATATTGATTTAAACTGGAAACATGTTGAAAATCAGATTCTTGTATGTATGTTGATGCCGTGTTTTTCTACCGAATCGGCTCTTTTAGGGAGCAGCCCTATTTTTCCCTATTAAAATTGCAACAAGTTTTGCGTAATTATCACATTAAGTTGATGCATTAGAGATTATCTGTTCTGTTTAACCAATTTTGATTTTTGTTTTATAGCATTGGGATGTTGGCGATTACATCGTATTATGCTTAGACACATGCATGCAAGAAGTACAGAACCTCAATTATAATAGGGAGGTGCGTATAGTTTACTCGAATGAAATATATTTCTTTGGATAATTTAACCCGTCCGAATATGAAATATTATACTAATACCGCAACAGATGATGAAGTGAAAATGACATTAAATAAAGTGAAAATGTTGTTGACTAAGGGGTGGATTGTTATTTGATTCACTGCTTCCATCTATAAACATGTGTTCCGTACTGAGTCTATACAAATAAGCCCTTTGGAGTATGCCTTCCTCTTTTTATTGCTATCGGCATTCGTCAAGCCTTTTTGGTTTCTTAATTATTCTTTTGCCCTCAAAACATTAGTCCCTATGGATAACACATTCTTGATTGTAAAAGAAAAGGAATAGTGCAAGTGATTTACAGGTGTAAAGTCAACCCATTAATCTGAATCGTTGTATTTTTTTGGCAGTAAGATTTTCTATGTATTATTAACAAAATTATTACAAAAAAGGACCATAGGTTAGTGTTACAAAGAAGAACTGAAAGAAAGGAGAGAAAATATGTGAGGTTTTGATTGAACTCGAGAAACGCACAAATCCGAGATCAATGTTAATTTCCAAGAATATGCATTGCTTGCACAATGGATTGTGTAATAGTAGCGACAAAAGAGGAATAAGACGAAGCTCATGGGTGATTTCTCTCACTTCAAATTTCCTAGACTGTGGCAACAACAGCGCAAGATAGTCCCTGATGATCGGAAGCAGTAGACGAGCCTTCAATCCATTCCAATATGTCTTCTAGAGGAGGCCAGAGGTTGTGGTAGGGCTAGTATGGAGCAAGTAGCCTTCCAAATCCCAAGGGCGATCAGACAACAGAAGAAAAGATGATCGCGTCATTCGATCTCATGGAGACAAAGATAGCAATGAGAATGGCGTGTGATCCCATGTTTGGAGAGCCTATTCGTCGTGGGAAAGCGGTCAAGGATGGCCTTGTAGAGTGTGCAGGAGTGCTTCGGGCAAGCCCATTAGCCCAAATCCGAGGGGCCAAAGAGACCAGAGCAGCCCGAGGGTGGACCAGGTCGAAGGCTGCGGAGAACCCTCATCCAGACGGAATCCAAACATAAGGGAGGGAGGCACCTCCCACCACTCCACGAACAGTGGCCCGGCTCGAAAGAATTACCTTCCACACAGGGAAGGTTGATGAAGTAGGTGACGCCATCCAAAAAGAAATAAAGTGTAGGTACTTGGAATGCATGAAGCACGCCCATATGGAGGAATCAAAGGTGAGAATTCTCCAAGCTCAAGATAGAAACATAGCTTTACGAATGAAGGCCACAAAACAGAGGACCAATCCACCCTCCACCTCAGGAAGGCAGAGAGTATCCCAAACGATCACATGATGCCCATAACCACACACAAAATCCGCACAAGAATTCCCTAGTTCCGACCTTTTACACCTAGATCAGGGCACAAGCTTCTATCTAGATGGTTGAGGCTCCCAGGGATCCACTTTAATGAATCACGGAAGACGAATTTCTTGATCCACTTTAATGAATCACGGAAGATGAATTTCTTCTTTCTCCAGAATAGAATACTAACTTGTAAAGCACTCCATTTCTCATCAAGGGCCTCAGTTTGTATTTGTGATGGGAAACTCAATGATTGATCAAAAGCATCAAAGCGAGAGAAAACGAGAAAGTATATAACTTTGCATACTATCTCTAAAAGGTTTGGAGGGGGCGAGAGGTTGATAAGCAAGAAAATCTTTCTCATCTAGGGCATCGATGTTGAACTTACTTAACCTTATTAGTAGGTGCACCCTCATCTACATGTAACCCAGTGTATGCAGTTATCCCAGATGTGGTGAGATGAAATTCTCCACCGATCTAGGGAATCCGCAGACAGGGTTGTGGGTCGTCAATTCGCTTCGTGAATTAGCAATATAGGGAATCAAACCCATTTAGGATGTGCAAAATCTTTATGAGGGGATGGGATGAACTATATAACCAACTCGAGTCTTTCCCTACATCAATAAATAGACAACTGACTGAGTTGTATCACTTTTGTGAGCCTCATATGCTTCCTTTCCTGGTTCACCTGAGTTGGAAGGGTGGTAGGAGTCTATGTAATCCAATGTTCAGGATCAAAAAGTTAGCCAACTATGACTTCGACCAATCTGTTGAAGACTTCTTGGATAGTCATAGATGACCTGGGAAGCAATACCTTTCCAAGATCGCTCTACTTCGTCAACTTGTATGCACCTTCCGTGTAGTATGGATCAGAATGACAGGGGCTTTGCCCATTATTGGACCACACTGGTGATCATCGATTTCAACAACTGTAACAAGATGGTAAAAAAGGCCTTTTCTTTTCAGCCACAAAGCAAGGCCATCACCCTATCCTCCAGCATTCTTACAGGCAGATGCAACATACGAGGAAGCCAACGGCAGGCCCATGTAAGTAGTGGGCAAAGAGTGCTAAAGCATTCCCAGTCAAAGGCATGTAGAAAAGTCATACAGGTAGTGTGAACCTCAAAAAAGCTCTCTTATGAGCATTCACAGTAATACCAGAGATGGAGTCGAATGCACTACTAAGGATCTCCTTTATCGCTAGTAGAGATGTAAATGAGTCCTTGTAGAATAATAAAATATCATCATGAGGTGAGTGGCCGCCAAAGAATGCCTCATTCGCAGTGGATGCAAATGCCCACATACCACCGAGTCCTCCACCAAGCAAGAGAGAGCCTCCATGCTGACCACAAAGAGGAGAGGACTAAGAGGGTTGCCTTCCCTCAGCCCAGTAGTACCCCAGAACAATCCATAAGGGGTTCCATTCACCATCACCAAGAATGAGGTAGTGAATATGCAATCAACAATACAAGTGAGCTAACGTTGCGCAAACCTCATGTTTCCTAAGATATATAAGATGAATGAGTGATCAATAAAATCAAAAGCCTTGGAAAGAACAATTTTAATTCAGGCCCACGAAGAGTTTTCCTTCCGATCAAACCCAACCGTAAGTTCTCGTGCAAGGCGTAAGTTGTCTCCAATATAGCAAACCCTAGTAAAGGTCGTTTGGTTGGGTAATATCAAATCAAGAAGGATTGGCGCAAGACAGATTGCCAACACTTTGGCAAAAACATTATAAGCAGCATTGCAGCAGAAGATTGGTCCAGAAGTTTCCAAAGCCATTATGAGATGTCACCTCAGGAACAAGCGTCGAGAATGGGTGGTTGACCTATGTGATCAATTTGCCTCCTTAGAAAAAGCGATCACGTACAGAATTCCCCTTTGATGAGAGACTAGTTATGCTTGAAAAAAAATCAGCATTGAACCTGTCAGGTCCAAGGGCCTTGGATGGGGGAAATGAGCACAACGCATTCAGAATCTCCACCTCCTCAAAAGGTTGTTCTATCCATAAATTGCCTTGTGCGAAGATCACCATCTTCGAAGTCGGCGGAGGGACCAAAGAATGGCGAGGAATGCCCGAGCTCAAGAGGGCCTTACAGAAGTCCATCGCAAATTTCGCTACCAAGGCTGGATTATCAATCAACATGTCATCCTTATCAAGGACAATGTGGATGGTATTCCCCACAGAGTGATTATTGGAAGCAATGTGAAAGAAATTGGTGTTGCGATCCCCCAATCTCAACCTTCAGTAGAATGTGGGTCAGGTTGAAAGCTTGAGTCGGAAGACTCAGGTCATGGTTTTTACCCAGGAGTTGATTGTTTATCTATGATTGAAGTAATGTTATGCTTATTTTAGAATATTGTAATTGCAGGTAATATAGTCTAATTTACTGACACACATTAATTGGTGTCTGCTATAGCAAACTAACATTTGGTATCAGAACCTCATCCATTCTAAATCCAAATCACAAATGGCTAGCATTTTAAGATCACATCTGGAGGAAAGCTCCATAGTTTGTTTACCCCTCTTCAACGGGACAAATTACTCCGGTTGGAAGACAAAGATGATGATTTTCCTACAATCATCGGATTTTGCAATATGGAATATGATGAGGAAGGAATTCCAAATTATTGAGGAAAAGGAGAAAGGATACACCGACGTCGAATTAACTCAGATTACGCTCAAGTTCAACAAAATAAATTCTATATATTATGCTCTATCCGAGGATGGATTTGATCGAGTCTCGCATCTAAGACAGTCTATGATATCTGAAAGTTCTTGGGGACTATTCATGAAGGTACATCCAAGGTAAAAGAATCTCTCTTTAGAATGTTTACCCTAGAGTATGAAACATTCAAAATGTTGAAAGGGGATACTGTCAAGGACGAGCGTTAGATTTTCTGCCATAATGAAGCAACTAGGGAATCTTGAAAGATTATTTCTACATGGAGAACTTCCAGTAAAATTATCATCTCTGTATCAGATGATTGGGAACACAAGGTCATAACCATTTAGGAGTCCATAAAATTCAGCATGACCTCGTTAGAAGGTCTCATAGGTGACCCACTTACCTACGAATCAAAAAAGAAGTGCAAGACGAAAGGAGATGAAAAATCACAAAAGTGTCTTGCCCTAACAGTAAAGAAGGAATCAACCAAGGGTTCTGATAATGATGATGATATTGCGCTCACGATATGACAATTCAAGACCTTTCTCAAGAAGAAAAGGAGAGAAAGAGAATTCAAAGGCTTTAAATGTGACAAAGTTGAAAGTGACAAAGCCGAGCACGTGAAGAAGGATTTCCCTCTGTTACATAAGAACTTCAGACGAGAAAATAAGTTTGAGAATAAATCCAGCAAGAAAGCTATGCAAGCATAATGGGATGACAACTCAATCAGTAGTGAAGAAGAAAGCACATGCCTGGGATTCGTTGGGATAGTTGAATCCGACTCTGACTCAAAAATTGAGGTAAACAAACTTTCTTAATCTGAATTTTACAATACCTCTCAGGATCTATTTAGACAAGTCATGAAGCTAGAAAAGGTTAACAAAAATCTATTACAAGATAAATCTCTTTTTCCTAATGGCTTATATGTCTTGAGAAAAGAAAATTAGCTACTAAAACATGATCTAAGCAGTTTTAAAGTGAAATTACCTATTTAGAAAAAAAGGAATTGTTGATCTTAAAAAGAAATTTACTTTTGTACCATTATAGGCACACATCCTCTAACTAGAGACAGATGTATTACTATATGTATAAGTATGTACATTAGGGAGACCATTTGGTTGATGACCTAATCAAGGTCTATACATCGATGAGTCGATGTGCATACGAGGGCATATGAGTAATCTGATCTCTCAAAGGGATCATACAGGTTCACTACTAAATCATAAGACATGAGCTCACTCATGATATATTGGGACCGATCAAATTCCATGCATGGTCGTCTTACTTTGGAAGCTTGACAAGAATTCCCATGTGTGATACATGCTTTTGGAAAGCATATGATAGACTTAATGACTATTTATTTAATATTATCTTCTTTCTTGCGACATTTATAACCCGTAGATCCTTTGTGAGTAACTAGTGCAGAATGTTCCATCGGGTTTAACCCTAGAGCAGTGGAGGGAGCTAAGTAACATTTCATCTAGTGTAGTATTTGTAGTATGAAAAATTTCTTTAGTCATTTCGTAATTTATTCTGATTTGAAATAATATTAGGAGATACCAATGAAAAATACCGCAAACCATGCAAAAGAATTCAAGTCCATTCATAACATGGGTAGTAAGAATACTAATCAATTCCATGACCAATTCGTAAGTTTATGATCTAAGTAAATAAATATATGGTATATCTGATATATATATATATATATGTATATATATAGTTCAAGGAACACAACTGAGAACCCACGGTAATAGAAACATTCAAGCAGTCAAAGAGTCGACACATGGGGGGAAGTACATTGGTTGACGAAGCATACAATCCGATTCATGTAAGTTAATTACATATTGTATTTTTCTGCCTGAAACTTTTTCCCTTAATTTATTTTTAATAAATTATGTAGTAAGAAATGATCAAAAGTATTAACCATCTATTCCCTAAATAGCATGTATACGACTCATGTACCCCTATATGTATACGATGCCTCCATAAAAGCTACCGATCTCGAACACTTCAGACGTATATGTTGTGGTGGACGAGGAGATACGATTTGTACGTGGTACAGATCAGGTGCTAGTGGGTCTCGGCTCATCATCACTGGGAACTCAAAGAGAGAGAGAGAGAGAGAGAGAGAGAGAGAGAGAGAGAGAGAGATGGAGAGGATGTTGCGGAAGGTGAAAGTGAAGGTGTCAATTCAAGATAAAGAAATGCAGAAGATGTGCTCTGACATGGCCAATGTCTTGTCTTACTTCAATGTCTACAGAGCGAGGTTGCACCTATACCACCTACACGTCTAGATGAGGACCACGAGGAGAGTGAAAGAAGAAAGCGATTCAGATGGAAGCGTGTGTAGTTTGTTTCATTTAAAAATGTTTATTTATTTTAAAATGTTAAGATGATGAATGTTTTAGCTTAGGAGATGAGTAGTTATTTATCATGTTTCTTGAACATGATAAATATACATCGATTTTGTATATTCAAAGCAGAATATTTGTGCTGGAATTTTTATATATGATATTCTTATATGAAGTGAATGTTTGATCGGTCCGCTAGGTACGTGGTGTAATTTGAACTCGTTGTAATATGGGTACTTAGCAAATCGTTTAGAATCGAGAAAAGATCTCAGTGAAGAATGTCTCGGCTTTAATTTATATCCTAGGCAAGTCTGAGGTCGAACACATGGAGGCAAAGGAGCAACTTCGGGTTAATTCAAAAATTTAGGTCTAGGTTTCCAATGCGGACTTTTTGTATTTTTTTAATGCAAAAATAATGTGAAATGCAATATGCGAGTGAGTTAAGATACTAAGAAAGTACACAACTTAGACAAATTAATTTTAATAAGAAATATGTCCAACTTAGTCAAATTATATTTTGATTGAAACTTAATTCAGTGATGAATGCCAAACAAATTTTTTTTGAATTTTACGGATTAAAATACAACAATGAAAAATGCATGCTTTTTATGAGTTTTTCATAATTTTTCACACAAACAGAGTGCAAAAATCATGAAAACTTTACTAGAAATAAAACATGATGCAATGAGTCTACGATATTTTTTTTGGAATTTTCTGACGAAATATGACTTTTATGGATTTTTCAATGGAAACAAAGTGATAGTGAGTAATTAATTCCTAATAAATCCACATTTGCCCAGAGTGTGAATCATCTCAAAAAGGTATTTCTATAAGAAATCCAGGAGAGTTGAAATTTCGCAAAATAGATGTGCGTGGATTTAATTAAAAATAAATTACCAAAATTACTTTAAAATTTATTTAAGGCACATGACAACTCCAATTTAATACAAGTTAAATCACATTGCAAAGCATCATTTCTGATTTTTGTAGAATTTTTGGAGTAACCATGAGTGACATATGAATTTAGGAGCTTAATTTTGGGTAAAATATGTAAATTTTCAATAAAATAATTTTAGTTAATTAATCAATATTCACAAAAATCCAAATAAATATTCAGATTATAGACAATTAGTTGCTCAATACATGACATATTTCATTGAAATAAATGATGCAAGAATAGTATCCAAATTAACACGCTAACACAGGGATATCCGTGCAATACAAAAAGTAAACACATATAAACAAACTATAAACAAGGACTACTTTATAATTACAGATTCTTTACGGGAAAGAGATGCAATTTGTATAAAATTAAAACAAATGAAAAGAGGGACCTTCTCCAGCAGAAGGGCGCGATAGAGGGGGCCGCTGGGCGGGTCGTCGTTGCTCGCGCGGAGGAGGGCAGTGGATCACGACGCACGTACGGTCGAGGGACTATGCAGTTGTGCATCGTAGGTGAGAGGTTGTGTGGCGGTTGAAGACCACAGGCTGGCAGCCACTGAAGGCGGAGGAGGACCACGACAAGGAGGCCTAAGCTGCATGAGGGGGCTCGATGGTTGGGTGAATTGCAGGAGGCAGGAAGCGCGACAGCGGAGGAGGAGCAAGGAGGGCGGCGACGCTGCTTGCAGTAGAGGAGGAAAGGGGGCCAGCGATGTTGCTGCTCCGTGCTTTTTTATACTTTTTTATTTTTATTTTTTTATTTTTTTGTTGTAATGAAATATTTTTTAAGTTAATTTTTTTAATTTTTTAGTTTTCTTAAACAAGGAATGAACAATGAGTGCAACTATGAGGATATGATTATGGGGGTGGTGTGATAAAAAAATAGAAGTATGTGGGTTGTAATGTGTCGTGATAAAAAAATTCATAAAATAACAATGATGACAAAATGAGAGGAAAATACCTAAGGTAAAAGCGGTCACCTATGGTGTGCTCGTGAGAAGAACGATCTTCGCTCAAGTCGCCGACAAGCGATCAGCTCGAGCAGCGCACGGATGCGGCTGCGATGTTGACCAAGAAGCCAACGGATCACACTGGAGAGAGGGTTGTCGTCACTCGACCGCAGTTGCGTCGATGTCACCGATTCAACTCTGGGAACTAGGCTTTCCTCACATAAAGATGGATCCAATGCAAAATGAGGAGGATGTGATGTATATAAAGAAAAAATAGAATTTATGAAACTGGTGGAGGGGAGGTTAATAAAATGGTGGAGTTGAACTAGAAGTTAGAAAAATGATGGAATAATTGAGTTGAACGGGTGGTTATTGTTGAGAACGGTAATTAAAAAAATAAATAATAAGATAAAGTAGTCTCCTAAAATACAACAAACTATTGAGGAGAAAAATAGTGGAGATTTTACAAAAGAAGATAAACAACATGTTCATTTTTAGTAAGATATATTTACAACAGAAAAATAAAATAAAATACTAGAAATAAAATGCAACATAATAATGATTTTTTAGATTTTTTTAGTAATTAAAAAAATTAAATAAAAAATGAAGAATGAATGAATATTTACATTATATATAATGTACGCCTAGATCCCAAAACCCATATTTTAAAAACAAACTCCGATTTTACTGAAACCATTTCATTGGATAGATAATTTTCTAACTTAAACTTTAAAAGTGAGTTTGGTGAATTTGGAGTTCAAAAGGAGCAGGAATTTGGCCGGGAAGTTGGACTTTACAGCTTTTTCTCTTTGTGATTTTGGAGTATTTATTTAAGATGGAATTTATTTTTATATTTATATTTTTATATTTTTGTATACATTTTTATGAACAAGTCAGAGAAAGAATTAGCTAAAAAGTAGTTGAAATGAAATTATTAAAAATACATGATTTTTTGGCTATTTACGTGTGAAAAACTCCTTTATTTTTCTGCTTTTTATTGTTAATTTATTTTGTACAATGTAATATATAATATTTATTGTATTTTATTTACAAGAGTCATTTAATTAATTTATTGATTCTATATATATTTATTTGAGATTTTACTTAGAGATTTTGATAAGATCAATATATTGAGATGATGCATCGTGGATTCATCACCCCCTATACTTAAACTTTGCTAGTCCTCGAGCAAATAAAGAATGAATAAGTTGGAACCCTTGATTTGTGCATGTGATTACAAGACTTGATCCGTTCAAGAACTCTCGATTTTAGAGATCCTAAAATTCCAAGCTGAACCAAGCTCTAGCCAAACGGTTCCAATTTTCCTAATCTTTAGACTCTCTTTGTATACATATATAATAGGGGATATGACATAAGTATGGACTGCAGTTACAAGAGTAGAGTCGCAACATCACCCAAGGTTCCAGTCTAAGAGACTCCCCTAAGAACCCGATCCTCAACACTAGGGAATAAATCATTTCTTGCATCCAATCCACCATCTCTTTAGTTGCCAGACTTCAAAGTGTAGATGGAAGGCCAGTTGATGGAGGGTATAGGATTGTGTCATTTCTTCTCTCCCTCTCATTGGAACAAGGATCCCCTCGAGTGCCTTATTAACTCAACGCATGTATTTTTTTGGTTGTTGATCAGTATGTCCGTCAAGAGAACTTGGAGTCGTCTGCACTTGTTTTCCTGGGAGTACACCAAGGTGTGCCTTTTTGAGTATCTAGTATACCTTCTACACCTAGACTTGTAGCATTTACGATGCAGAGCCCTTTTTTAGTGCTAGACCGATTCCTAGTCCTAATAGTGGTGGTCCAAGTGGACCTTTGAAATGTCGGGAACCCTCGCCTTTGGTGGAATCTCTTTGATATTTGACTTTTTATGGTCAGAGCTTTTCTTTCAATATTGATATTCTTTTCTTTGCTTTGCTTTTTGGCTAGCTCCACTGCTTTTACCAAAGTTAGTGTACACTAATCAACAATTTTTTTAGATTTCATCACACCCTGGCACATAGGTAAATGTCAAGAGATAGTACAAGAACCATGTTCTCATACTGGCTAAAGGTGTTACAACACGCAGGTTTCATGAATCCTTCATTGATTTTATTCCATCCTCGAGCATCATCAAATCAAGTCCCAACTCAAATCCCTCATCCCAGTTCCTCGAGTGATTTCAACTCATCTCATCATAACTTCAATCATGTATGTGAGGTGTTGATCATATTCTTAAGGTAGAGACTAAGCATGCAATATAGCACGCAAATCTTTTAAACTAGGGATATGTGAATAATTAAGTCAAAGACCCTAGTGATTAAGGCTGGTTAACTCAAAATCTCAACATCTCATCAACCAAGTGTTCTTGAACTTCACTAGTCTTGTGTGAATGTGAAAGTGTCAGGGATTAAACCAACTCATTAATTAGTTTTTTTGTGATTTTTTTGAAAAGAAAGGAAAGGAAGAAAGATTTTTTTAAAAAAGGTTTTTGCTTTTTTTCACATTTTTTTGAAAAAGATACACTTTTTTAAAATCATATATGGAAAGAAGAGAGTTATTTGCAAAAGATTTTTTTTGAAATTTTTTTAAGTAAATAAGGGAAGAAAAAAATAAGTTTTTTATTTTTTAAGATTTTTTTTGTTTTAACAATTTTACCTACCTCGTAATTATTATATAATATATACAAAAATACGTGAAAGTACGAGCTATGGGTAAAGTATATATGTAATATAAACACACTCCCCTATACTTAGCATGTGTTATGTCATCAGAGCACAAGAAACGAGAAAAAGACATAGCTCGTTCTAAACGTAGGATAGCTAAAATAACAAAAAGTATAGAAGTCGATCCGCCCCCCCTATACTTAGACTTTGGTCAGCCTAAGTGTAGAAGAAGAGCAAAAATGGGACGGACGAGGTCAAGAGGAAAAATGGATGAGTATATAGATATGACGGGGATCGCCCCCCCTCCCCCATACTTAGGCTCTGGTCAGCCTAAGTATAGGACAGGAGTAAGTGTGAGAACCGATGTGATCTGAAGAATATACATAGAAGGGAGAATGTACAAGAGGAATGAATCTTCTAAGCTGTTGAATCTTTATGTTGCATCTTCATGAAGAGTGATATGATGTATCTGCTACGCGCTCATTTTGCATGAAGTTGATGACCTCGGCTTGGACTAACTGTTCTTTCTAATCTACAAAATGCTTCAGCATTTGTCCATTTACCACATGGGATTGTGCACCATCTGTGAGATCATCTATCTCTACACATCCATTCCCGTGCACGTTCTTAACAACAAAGGGACCCATCCATTTAGATTTGAGCTTCCCATGGAACGTCTTCAACCAGGCATTGAACAACCATGCCTTTTGTCTAGGGACAAAGTCTTTGCACCTAATGTGCTGATCATGCCATATCTTTACTTTGTCCTTATAAATCAAACTGTTGTCATATGCCCTGTTTCGGATTTCCACGAGCTCATTCAAATTCAAGTCTCGACAAAGCTTTCCTAGGTGACAACTCCATCTAATCTGCTTAATTGTCCATTCGGATTTATGAATCAATTCTGCGAGCAAATGGCATGGCTTGCCATAGATCATTCTAAATGGTTAAGTACCCAATGGTGTCATGTAGGTTGTCCTATAGGCCCATAGAACTTGATCCAAGAGTTGGAAACAGTTCTTCCTATTGGGACGAGCCAACTTCTATAAAATACTCTTCACCTCTCTGTTCGAAACCTCTGTCATGCCAATGGACTGTGGGTGGTAAGGACTAGTAACTCTATGCTCAAATACATAGTCCTTAGCTAAAGATCTCATATCTTGGTTCAGAAAATGGCTACCCCTATCAGATATCAAAACTTTTGGCACCCCAAACCTAACAATAATATGGTCTTTTACAAACTTACAGATAGTCTTGCTGTCTGTTGTTCAGGTTGGATAGCCTCCACCCACCTAGACAAATAGTCAAATGCTAACAAGATGTACTCATATCCTTGGCTGTTGGGAAAGGTACCCATAAAATCTATGCTCCATGCATCAAAAATATTTCAAATAATCACTGTTGCATGGACATCTCATCTCTTTGTTCATTTGTCCCTCGCATCCTTTGATAGATCGAGCATGATCGTACAAAATCAATAGCATATCTAAACAAGGTCGGCCAACACAATCCATATTGAAGTACTTTGTGAGCGATTCTCTTTCCTGAATGGTGTCATCCAGCCTCAAGGGAATGACAATATGTGAGGACACTCTGGTACTCCTCTTTAGGAATACACCTTCACCAAACACAATCCGGTCCTTCGAAGAAAAGGAAAGGATCGTCCTAGTGGAATCTCCTCGAATCCGACTTCAGCCGGTCAGTGCTGCTTCTAGTCCAACCATGGAGAACCTGCTTGGAGACAAGATAGTTCACCATGTTGGCATACCATGGGAGTGAGTCAATAACACAAATTGCCTCGTCCGAGAAGGTCTCCCTAATCCTCTCATAATCAGGAGAATCCTTAAGTTCAATCCAGGAAAGGTGATCAACCACAACATTCTTCACTCCAGGTTTGTCTTTTATCTCCAAATCAAATTCCTAGATGAGTAAAATCCACCTAAGGAGACGGGCCTACACATCCTTCTTTCCCATTAAATATCGAATAGTTGTGTGATCAGTGTAGATTGTCACTTTAGAGCCCAAAATATGCGACCTAGACTTCTTGAGGGCCCATACTACAGCAAGCATTTCCTTTTCAGTTTGTGTAATTCTTTTATGTAGGATCTAATACTTTGCTCATGTAGTGGATCACAAACGGGATCCTCTCTCGCCGTTGTCCTAACACAGCTCCTATAGAAAAATCTGAAGCGTTAGTCATGATCTCAAATGGGAGAGACCAGTCAGGAGCTTGTACGATAGGCGAGGCACAAATCTTCATCTTCAAGAGCTCAAAGGCCTCTAGACACCTGTGATCTACAACGAGCTTTGTGTCTTTCCCTAAGAGCTCAGTCAATGGACGGGCGATCTTTGAAAAATCCTGAATAAATCTCCTATAGAGTCCAACATGCCTTAGGAATGACTGCACTGACTTCACGTTGGTAGGTGGATCGAGCTTCTTGAGCACCTCCACCTTGGCAGGGTCAACCTCCATTCTCCTTTGGAGATGACATGCCCCAACACGATACCCTCCGTCACCATAAAGTGACTCTTCTCCCAGAAGAGTGCCAGATTCACCTCTCTACACATCTTGAGGACTCGATCCTAGTGTCCTAAACATGTATCAAAGGAATCACCATGAACTGAGAAGTCATCCATGAATACTTCAAGGAAATCTCCCACCATCTCCGTAAATACAATGATCATGCACCGTTGAAAAGTACCTGAGGCATTGCAGAGCCCGAATGGCATGCTCTTGAAAGCGTAAGTGTCGAATGGACATGTGAATGTGGTCTTTTCCTAGTCCTCGGGGGTTATAGCTACATGGTTGTAGCCTGAGTACCCATCAAGAAAATAGAAGAACTCTTTCCCTACAAGTCTCTTAAAGATTTGATCAATAAAAGGCAAGGGAAAGTGGTCTTTCTTGGTCGTGGCATTTAGCCGCATGTAGTCAACACAGACACGCCACGATGTTGGTACTCGTGTCACAATATCTACCCCCTCCTCGTTGGTGACCATCTGAATTTCTGACTACTTCGGGACAATATGAAGCGGGACCACCTACTTGGAGTCAGAAATAGGGTATATAAACCCTGCCTTGCATCATTTCTCAATCTCTAGGGTATATAAACCCTGCCTTGCATCATTTCTCAATCTCTTTCTTCACTACTTCCTGTAGATTGGGGTTAAGTCTCCTCTGGAACTCACAAGAAGGTCTCACATTATCCTCGGTAAAAATGTGGTACGAGCAGAGAGCGGGGTTGATCCCCACGAGATCTGACACTGTCCAGCCTATTGCTTTGTGTTTCCTCTCAAAGACCTCTAACAACCTAGACTCTTGTTCTAAAGTCAAGTCTGAGCTAATGGTAACATGATATCTCTCTTTGGATCCTGCAAGAAAGGCATACTTGAGTGTAGGAGGAAGTGTTTTTAGTTCTGGCAATGTGGTATCATCAAGCAAATCCGGCTGAACTGAATATGAATCTGGTTCTGTGTTGCATGAAGGTGGGCTAAGATGCGTAGTACTCATCACCTACTCATAAGTATCTGGAGTCGGATCGTCAAAGAAACGTGGTAATTCGGCCAAAATCATGTCCGACTCGTCATTTTATGTCCTATGATCGTTCTTAAGGGGATGGAACTAACATATCTAGATGGATCTCTATGTCATCACAAGAATAGGTAGATGCATTTCTAACAAGATCAAGCAATATCTGGCAAATTGCATCATGCACTATGTCCTTTCCATATGAAAGGGTCTCGCTCTATCTTGAAGAAACCTGTCCCCAAATTCCAACAGCGCTAATCATTCTGCAATCTACCTCTGAAGATGATTACTCTGTGCTACTCTCTACTCTCTGAATCGGGTCGCTGACACTTGGTTTGTTTCATCTCAATGTTCACTTCTCCGCCTCAAGAATGGAACTTCATCATTCTCGTACCATAATCGAAAGCTGCACATGCGGTCCTAAGGAAGGGCCGTCCGAGAATGATCTGAGATTCTCTCCTATGATTGGGGGTCTCCATGCCCAAGATTGTGAAGTCAACTTGATAGTTCTGCCACTCAATCAAGATAACAACATTCTTCACTGAACGATCTGTGAATTGGAGTAAAGCTCTCGATTTGCGAAGTGATCCCAACTCCAATTTCTGATATAATGCTAAGGGAAGTAAGTTGATGGAAGAACTGTTATCTAAGAGTGTGTGTGCAAATGCTATGTCGTCAATATAACTCTCCACATAGTGAGCACACATGACTCTCTTTTTCCTTGGCAATGTCTGATTCTTGAGACAATATGTTGTGGCTACTGACAAGATGTGTCTTTATATTTTGGTTCTCTTTCTTCCTGCTAACCCTAGTAGATGTGCATATCAACTTAAGGTATTTTTGGAATACAGGATGGTTATCCACATACTCATCAAATGGCACCTTTACAATGATATTTTCTTTACAGAACCGTGTCATATCAGAGTCATCTTTCTGAATCTTTTTTATGTACTTTTCTACCTTAAGAGCATGGGGGAAAGGGATTGAAGTAAGGGAAATAGAAGATGAAGAATATGAATCATGAACTGAGAGATCATTATTGGCATTAATGGAAACAGAGTTCTTCACACATGAATATTTTTGATGCAACATGGAATTGAAATCAAAATTATCTACTATAGGTTGTGGAATAGAAGTTGAAGTGGTATCCGCCACAATCAGAGATGCAAGGTCCTCCGTAGACTCGGAAGTATGTCCACGCTGCCAGTGCTGCATGCGCGCTCTCCTTATCTCTCGACTCCCTGAGTAGAAATCTTTGAATGGTGCTGACGGGGCTCCGGAATATGCTGCCTCTCCTCCTCGTCCTCTGAAGACACCTCAGGTAGAGATCCAAAGATGTCCCTCTTCACGTCCCTCACCTGATCAGGTATGGACATGGTCCTTCCACTCCTGAGTGACAGTGATTAGCCTCGTCACATGAAAGAATCTCATGTTCAGATCTAGGAGATGCTGAATAATATACCTAACCAAGGTACTGCTGATAACTAAATCGGTTCAGGCTCTTGGGTTTAGCCTGAATTTGGGCTGGGATTGAGTAGAGGGTGCAGTATGCTCGTCTCGTCATCTGGACATGCGGTTGACATCCACTTGTAAGTCATGAATTTCGTTGTGGTAGGAATAGAGCTCATCGAGTATCTATTGTTATATGTCCATGGGACCAGGTGAAGAAGGAAGGGGATAAGACTGGGAAGAAGAATGGGAAGACTGGCCCTGTTGGCTAGGTTATTGCCTCTGCTACTGCTGCTACTGGGGTATCTTCTGAGATTGCTGGCCCTACCGGCTCACCTGATAATGTCCATGTCAGCCATACTGTTGGTACTGTTGTCGTTGCTGCAGGATTGGCTAGAATCCAGGGCTCTGTTGTGAAGGAGGTGGTGCAGAGGTGAATGCGGTGTTGTGAAAGGTCGGGGGATGCAGGTAGGTCTGTCGGTCTCCCATACTTCCCTGCCTGGTAGGATCCTGAGTATACCATACTCCATTCACCTCCCAAATCGGTGGAGGCTCCTCTTGAACTGTACCTGCTAATGGAGGTGGCTGCTGGAAAGAGTGGGCATAGAACTAGTCCTGTTCCCATGACTGGGGTTGCCCTGACACCAACTGCTCTGGGTATCCTTATCTTAGATACTTCTTAGTCAACTCCTCCATATGTTTTGGAAGTTTGGAAACGCTCTGGTCTAACTCATCAATCCTTCTGTCAATCTTGTCGACTATTGTAAGATTGTCAGTAAGGAGTCCCATGCTAGGGATCACGTCCTGAGAGAGATCAACTATAGTTGATTTTCCCCCATCAAATGAGAGTGAACTGGGGGATGATATATAGGCTCTGTTATCCATCTGTGAGCGGGTGATTTCAACAACCTGCTCGAATACCTTGCATATGGTATCTAATCCTTGTGATGTATAGCTTCCTCCACAGAAAGTGCTCACTAAACCCAGCATCTCAAGGTTGAGACCAGTGAAGAATGATTGGACCAAGATGTTGTCATCTAGATTATGACAGGGACACTTCTGCAGGATGTCCTTGAATCTTTTCCAAGCATCACAAAAGGCTTCATGGGGTAATTGAGACAAACTTGTAATGTGTGTCCTCATCATGTTAGTTCTACTCAAGGGTAGAACTTCTTCAGAAACATGTCCTTAAATTGGGCATATGTCGTGACTGTAATTCCCAAGTTCTTTACCCAGTAGTCAGTTTTGCCACCTAAGGAAAATAGAAGGGTTGTGAGCCTAATATAATACCGGTTAGCTGAAGTCCCTTAGGAATGCATATGGATCTTCAAAAGCATTCCCATCAAAGTGCAGCAACAAGTACAAAAATTGTGGCATCAACTCAAAGTCAACTTCGGGTTCGGCTGGACTCAAATAATTCTAAATTTGATATTGTCCAGGGTTATATGCTGCATCCATTGGTGGTTCGACCCCAACATTGAGCTGCCCTAACTGAGATCTGAGTAGTATGTGTTGCTGCTCAGATGCAACTAATGTGGAAAGTATCAATCTCATCGGGTCTTCGGGGTGTTCTTCTTCCTCTTCTTTCTTCTTTGGAGGCATTTTACTTGAATCTGCTTTACGTCCTACGTCAACAATGTGTTCTTCATTAGAAGAGGATTTGTTAATCAAGATATTCTCAACGAGGCGAAGATCTTCCTCGGTGAGGAGGGAAGAGAGAAAGGAATGATTTGAAAGCAACCATCCCGAGAGTGGGTGATCCTGGACTCAAGAGGGTCATGAGTCCAGGTTAGTCGAAGTTGTGTATGAACCTTTGAAGATGTACTTCTTGGAGGATTCAATGAGAGATTCGCAAAGTCCGAATAAATATCCCACCAATTAGTCATCTTCGATGTCAAAAGAACCTATTAGAATATGATAGTCAATGAGGTGCTAGTTCTATGATGCACGTGAATGTGCAGAGAATACTCACATAATACAAATGTAATTTAAACCCTCATGTGATGGTTGTAAAGGCTCTGACGAATTGTCTGGTCAATTTTAGTTGGTGATAAATGCAATCTTCGAAAGATTAACGAGCTGTTAGGTGTCGTATTTCTTACAGACTGGCATAGTCCTTACAACTAGTTGGACCTACTTTCAGCCAGTATAGGAGTAAGTACGGACCGTATAAATACGGCTACCCGTTCCTTGAGGACTAAGGCATCCTTTAAACCTCCCACTCTGCTAAGGAAATCCGGATCGTTTACTGGCTACCAATAGATCCTCACTGAAAAGTAACTAGTAGCCTAAAAAAAAGAACCAGCAGTCTGTAAAAAAATCCTAGCTTGGCTCTATCCTAGGGTTGTCTCTCTCTCACTTGCAAATAAATCAAACAATGAGGTCTTTATGCACTCGTGAACAAGGTTCTTTTTATTCCAATTTTTAAAATTCAGTCTAAATATTAAAGTTAGATTATCGCTTGAAATTTATCTGAACACACAAACACGTCTACCGTTCAGTCCCGATTTCCTTTTTGATCTTAAGTTGTAAAATAAGAGGGGAATCGGAAATCAGAATGCAAACATGAAATAATGATGAATGCTCAAAAGAAGGTATACTTATAGTGAATCCCAGCACTCTTCATGCATTATGCAAAACTGAATTTTTAAATTTACACTAAATGCATGCAGATCGAGAAAATCTCACGTAAACAATATACTATTAGCGGAGATAAATTCAGTTATTTTGAGTTAAGTAGTATGTGTCTATGTACGTCTCATTATGAATCTTATCAGATTAGTGAATCTTCTAACATATATATGGCCTAAATTACGATGGGCACAAACAAACTTGATTTAATACTACTATGTACCTATCCTTAAATTCGCCACTCAAGTTGAGTCCCACCCTCACCGGAGAGTAAAACAAGTCTTGACAGACCACAAAATAAAGTCCAAGTCTCTTTTACACACGCGAGCTCTTAAACAAGAGACGCTATAAAGGAGCAAATTACCTAAATTATTATAACACAATAATTACTAAATTTTACAAAATTTGAAAATGCTCTCGAAAATAAATTGGATTTTCTTACTCTTCAGCAGTAGATGCGTGTCACGTCCGTCGACCTCCGATGCACTCTAAGTACACTGGACCCTCGCAAGGAAAATAAAGTTTATGTTAGAGAGATAAAAAATATATACAAAAAATGTGTAGAGAAATAATTGAGAGAAAATGGATTAATTACAAATGGCTCGGGGGTCAGACTCCCCGAGTAAGTGAAAATCTAAATCTAATTTTCCAAATTAATCCCTAAGCTGTTTGTCTCCCCGGCAACGACGCCAACTGATCGGTCTGCTAGGTACGTGGTGTAGTTTACACACATTGTAATACGGGTACTTAGAGAATAGTTGAGGACAGAGAAAAGATCTTAGTGAATAGTGTCTCGACTTTAATTTATATCCCGGGAAAGTCTGGGGTCGAACATAAGGAGGCAAAGGAACAATTTCGGGTTAATTCAAAAATTTAGGTCTGGATTTCCAATGAGGATTTTTTTGTAATTTTTTAATGCAAAAATAATGTGAAATGAAATATGCGAGTGAATTAAGATACTAAGAAAGCACACAGCTTATCCCAATTAATTTTAATAGGAAATAAGTCCTATTTGGCCAAATCATATTTTTCTTTGAAACTTAATTCAGTGATGAATGTTAAATAGATTTTTTTGGAATTTTATAGATTAAAATGCAACAATGAAAAATGCACACTTTTTTATGGATTTTTTCGCATGCAGAAGTTATGAAAAATTTACTGGAAATAAAACAATATACAATGAGTCTACCGTGATTTTTTTTGGAATTTTCTAACAAAATATGATTTTTTGTGGATTTTTCAATGGAAACAGAGTGATAATGAGTAATTAATTCTTAATAAATCCACATTATCAAATTGGTCAAAGTGTGAATTATCTCAAAAAGGTATTTCTATAGGCAATTTAGAAGAGTTGAAATTTCACAAAATAGATGTGTGTGTATTTAATTAAAAATCAATTTCTAAAATCACTTTAAAATTTATATAAGACACATAACAACTCCAATTTAAATGAAATTTGGACACAAGTTAAATCACATTGCAAAACATCATTTCTGATTTTTATAGAATTTTGGAGTAACCATGAGTGACATGAATTTTAGGAGCTTAAATTGGGTAAAATATGTAATTTTTCAGTAAAATAATTTTAGTTAATTACCAAATATTCACAAAAATCCAAATAAATATTCGGATGATAGATAATTAGTAGCTCAATACCATGACATAATTCATTAAAAAAATGATGCAAGAATAATATCCAAATTAGCATACTAACACAGGGATATCCGTGCAATACATAAAGCAAACACATATAAACAAACTATGAACAAGGACTACTTTATAATTACAGAAACTTTACGGGTAAGAAATGCAATTTGTACAAAAATTTAAAAAAATGAAAAGAGGGACCTTCTTCTCCAGTGGAAGGGCTCCATGGAGGGGACCGTTGGGCTGGTCGTCGTAGCCCACGCAGAGGAGGACGGAGGACTGTGACACGCGTACAGTCGAGGGGCTAGACGGTTGTGCACCACAGGTGGGAGGTTATGCATCGGTTGAAGACCGCGGGCTGGAGGCCGCTGAAGGCAGAGGAGGACCATGGCAAGGAGGCCTGAGATGGAGGAGGGGGGTAGGTGGTTGGGAGAGTTGCAGGAGGCGGGCAACGCGACGGTGGAGGAGGAAGGAGGAGGGCGGCAGCGCCGCCGACGGTGGAGGAGGAAAGGGGGCCGACGGTGCTGTTGCTCTGTGCTTTTTAAAATTTTTGTTGTAGTGAATTTTTTAAATTTTATTTTTTTAACTTTTTAGTTTTCTTAAACAATGAATGAACAATAAGTGAAACTATGAGGATATGGTGATGGAGGTGGTGTGATAAAAAATGGAAGTATGTGGGTAGTAATGTGATGTGATAAAAAATTTGAGAAAATAACAACGATGACAAAATGAAAGGAAAAATACCTCAGCGGTCACCTATGGTGTGCTCACGAGAAGCACGGTCTTCGCTCGAATCGCCGGCGAGCGATGAGCGCGAGCAGCGCACGGATGCGGCTACGATGTTGGCCAAGAAGCCAATGGATTTCACCGGAGAAAGGGTTGTCGCTCAACCACGGTTGCATCGCTGTCACCGGTTCAACTTCGAGAACTAGGCTCTCCTCACATAAAGATTGATCCAATGCAAAATGAGGAGGATGAGATGTATATAAAGAGAAAAATTAGAAGTTATGAAAGTGGTGGAGGGGAGGTTAATAAAATGGTGGAGTTTAATTAGAAGATATAAAAAATGGTGGAATAATGGAGTTGAAAGGGTGGTTATTGTGAATAATGGAAATTAAATAAAAAATAAATAATAAAATAAAGTAGGCTACTAAAATACAATAAAATATAGAGAAGAAAAATAGTGGAGAATGATGAATCTGTGATTCATCATCTTAATATATTGATCTTAGCAAAATCACTGAGTAAAATATCTAATAATTATCTACAAAATCAATAAATTAACAAAATGACTCTTGTAAAAAAAGACACTAATTATCGTATATTATATTGTACAAAATAAATTAATAATAAAAAGCCGTAAAATTAAGGAGTTTTTCACCTGTAAATAGCCCAGAAACATGTATTTTAAATAAATTCGTTTCAACACCCTTGTTGCTAATTCTTTTCTTACTTGTTCATAAAAATGTATATAAAAATACAAAAATATAAAATAAACTACACCTCAAATAAATACTCCTAGATCCCATAGAGAAAAAGCTGTAAAGTCCAACTTCCCGAGCAAATTCCTGCTTCGTATGAACTCCAAATTCACCAAACTCACTTTTAAAGTTTAGAAAATTATTAATCTAACGGATGTGATTTCACTAAAATCGCAGCTCGTTTATAAATATGGGTTTTGGGACCTAGGTGTACATTATATATAATGTAAACATTCATTCTTTTACTTTTTTACTACTAAAAAATCTAAAAAAATCATTGTTATGTTGTATTTTATTTCTATTATTTTATTTTATTTCTTGTTGTAAATTTCTCTTATTAAAATACAAAAAAATTAAATTTAAAAAGTGAAAAAATGTACATGTTGTTTGTCTTCTTTTGTAAATTCTCCACTATTTTTTTCTCTATATTTTATTGTATTTAAATAGCCTACTTTATCTTATTATTTGATTTTTATTTAATTTTCATTCTCTACAATAGTCACCCATTCAACTCCATTATTCCACCATTTTTTTCTAACTTCTAATTCAACTCCACCATTTTATTAACCTCCCTTCCACCACATTCATAACTTCTAATTTTTTCTCTTTATATACATCACATCCTCCTCATTTTGCACTTACTGGAAGGCCTGCTCACATGAATCGTCCCAAAGGAATGGAACTCCCTTCTGCGTCAATCGTGTCAGAGGACTAACGATGCGTGAAAATCCGTTGACAAAGCGTCTGTAATAACCCGCTAGCCTAAGGAAGCTCCGAATCTGCGTGACAGTCTTGGGCTGCTCCCAAGACATAACTGCATCTATCTTTGCAGAATCAACTCAATGCCTGCTCCAGAAATGACATGCCCGAGAAACGAGACCTGGGATAACCAGAACTCACACTTGCTCAACTTGGCATATAGCTTGTGCTCTCATAATGTATCTAAGACGATCCACAGATTATTAGCATGATCTCATTCATTCTGTGAGTAAATGAGCACATCATCTATGAACACCACTACAAACTTGTCCAAGTATGGACGGAAGATCCTATTCATTATATCCATAAAAGCCGAAGGTGCATTGGTGAGCCCAAACGGCATCACCACAAACTCGTAGTGTCCATAGCGAGTCCTGAAGGCTGTCTTCGGAATATCTGACTCGCGAATCCTCAGCTGATGATAGCCGGAGCGAAGATTGATCTTCGAGAACATCGAAGATCATTGGAGCAAATCATCGATGTGCGGCAAAGGAAAACGGTTCTTCACCGTTTTCTTGTTCAACTGTTTGAAATCGATGCACATTCTCATGGATCCATTCTTCTTGACAATTAGAACCGGAGCACCCCAAAGTGAAGTGCTTGGTCGCACGAATCCTAAGTCAAGTAACTCTTGTAATTGTACCTTCAGCTCCCGCAACTCAACTGGTGCCATGTGGTAAGGAGCCATCAAGATCGGCTGTGTATCTGGTAGTAATGTGATCTCGAACTCGATCTCTCTCTCAGGAGGTAGTCCTGGTAGCTCATCAGGAAAAACATCTGGATATTCAGATACTACTCTGATGTACTGTATCTCCTGATCATATACCTCCCAACCAAATGCAAGATATGAATCACAACCTTGATCAACAAGTTGCTAAGCTCGCAATACTGAGATGTACTCCATGGTGGAGTCATGTATAGTGCCCTCAAAAGTAAACTCAGGTAAATCTGGAATCCTGAAGACAGCTGTCTTCCTAAAACAATCAACAAGTGCATGATGAGTAGATAGCCAATCCATGCCCAAAATCGAGTCGAACTCATCAAGCTGTAGAAGTAGGCAATCTGCGATCATCTCGTGACCGCCAATTAGTACGGGCAAGTGCCTGACTATCAGGGATATGACAAACAACTGGCCACCTGGCCCTCGGATGTGATATGGAGACGATAGCGTCTCTGCAACTCTATCTAAAGAAACTAGTAACCTCGAAGCAAGAAAAGAGTGTGTTATACCAGAATCAAATAGGTCATGTAAAGGTCGATAAGAGTAGTCAATATGTGTGCTAGTTGGTTAGTCATCTCCTGGTCTGGTCGGGATGACATGGCTCTGCATAAGAACCATTTTTAGTCATAAAAATGCCACTTGCAGAAACTTCTCTTATCTGTTTTTTCTCTTCTTGGGACATAACATGAAAATTAATGAAATTGATGACATATGTGGTAATTGAATTCGAATGTCATATTTCCCTTCTCAGACTCACGACAAGTCGGAAGACTGCCGCTATCCGAGAACTTAATGCGATTGGAATTAAAATACTGGGAATGTGTGTATCTGCAGTTGAGACCGCACGAGCGGAACTACCCTACACATGACTTGGAGTTGGCGGCAGTTGTCTTCGCCTTGAAGATCTGGCGCCACTATCTATATGGGGTGAACTTCGAGATTTTTACAGACCACAAGAGTCTGAAGTACATCTTTGATCAGAGTGAGCGCACTATTCAGACACTAGAGGATTTACTCCGCGCTTGCACTTTAGAGTGGAAAGGGTCCTGCAAGGACCATCTGCCATTGGTTGAATTCACATATAACAATAGCTATCATTCCAGTATTGGTATGGCACCATTCGAAGCCCTATACGGGCGTAAATGTCTTACACCTCTCAGTTGGCGGAAGGTAGGTGACCATGCTCTCTACTCCGTAGATCTCTTGGAGGAGACTGCGAGAGCTGTTGATCTTGTGAGACGGAGGATTCTGACGGCAGAAAGCCGCCAGAAGAGCTATACAGACCGTCGGAGAAGAGATTTGGAGTTCCAGGTAGTCCAATCTTTCCTCTTCAACCATTCAATTATAATATATGTATGACATCTAAATAATCACATACTAATGACATCCCTGTAAATTACAGGTGGGAGATTGGGTATTTCTTCGTGTATCTCCCATGAAGGGAGTGCAGAGATTCGGTGTTCGTGGCAAGTTGGCGCCACGATATGTTGGACCGTTCGAGATTCTTGCTCGAGTGGGGAAGGTTGCTTACCGAGTAGCCCTTCCTCCATATCTATCAGCAATTCACGATGTCTTCCACATATCCAACCTGAGAAAGTATGTGCACGACCCTCGACACGTCATCAGCTATGAGAATCTTGACGTGGAGCCTGATTTGACATACGAGGAGAAGCCGGTACAGATACCTGACAGTGCTGTGAAGAAGCTTCGCAGCATGGAGATTCCATTGGTCAAGGTGTTGTGGCACCGACATGGCGTCGAGGAAGTGACGTGGGAGACCAAAGCCGACATGCAGGCATGATACCCGCAGCTTTTCTAAATGTAACAATCAAAACAAGCTTTTGTAATTAAATATATGACGAAATATATGGCTTGTTTTCTCTTTGAGGTTTTTATGGGTTTAAAACCCTTTGAGGTTTTTATGGCCATACGAAATCCAAACAAAAACACCTAATGACCTTGACTCGAGTCTCGAGGACGAGACTCCCTTTGAGGTTTTTATATTTGTAACATCCGGATCCTAACAAACCTGGCCCGATTAAGGTCTGTTTAACCCAATAAAGTTGCCGGTCGGTATTGGATGACTTATATCGATTAATTGGTCGTGAATCAAAAGTCGTTCGGGCAAAATCGATTGAAAATCGGTCACTTTGTAATGCACGCTGCGAAAAGCCGCGACATAGATTCAGAAACTACAAAACGAACCGAGACCATCATAATTTCTGATTCGATGAAAGAAGACCAACGGAATCGACCGTTCGTCAATCGGAGGCCGTTTGATATTTTAAAATCATGGAATTTAATCTTAAACAAAAACCGTATCCGAAAATTTCGGGTATTCAAAACCCGATCGAAAGTATATTAATATTATACTCATATTAATCGTCGTTCCGAGACGATCATATTGTGAAAATTCTCGTCGAAATCCGAGGTCCGATGTGCGCGTATAGTCAACTTTAAGTATGAGAATTAAAAAGAGGAAATGGTAAAAATAAATAAATATATATATATAATAATAAAAGTTAAACTTAAGCAAACGGTAGCAGTCTAGTCTGCTGTTATAAAATAAAATTTTTTCTGCTTTAAACACAGCTGTTGCTTTCTCTATCTTTATGCGAGGAGAGCCTAGTTTCCATAGTTGAATCGGTGACAGCGATACAACTACAGTCGAGCGACGAGAGCCCTCTCTCACGTGAGATTCATTGGCTTCTTGGCCAACATCGCAGTCGCATCTGCGTGCTGCCAGAGCTCATCGCTCGTTGGCGATTCGAGCAAAGACCGTGCTTCTCGTGAGCACAACATAGGCGATCGTTTCCCTCGTAGGTAATTTTATTTTCATCTTAGTCATCAATTTTATTTTCATAATTTTTTTGATCACACCACATAATACCACCCCTTCATTTGTTCTACTTTGTCATCATCACAATTCATATCATCACCACCACCACTCCATCATATCTGTATTTTTTTATTGCTTAAGAAAATTTAAAAAAAATAAAAAATACCAAAAATAAAACAAAACAAAAAATAAAAAAAGAAAACACAATAGTGCCCCCCCACCGTCGGCCACCGCTGCCCACACAGCCAACAGATGGCGGCCTCCCCACTACCAGCCACCTGTCGTCTCTCTGCCTCTTTCATGAAACCACGGTCAAGCCCTTGCCCACTCGCCGATGCTCACCAGCCACCCCCACCGCCTCTTTGTGCGCCAGCGTACCGCCCCTGCCCGTAGCTCCAATAGACTGACCATCGCAGGCCCACCGCGCTCTCCCGCGCACGGCCACGCCTCCGCCCAACGCTGCCCACTCTACCGTGAGCCTCTGCACGGGTTCCACCGCCCCGCACCGATTCCCCCTATGCCCAGCCTACAACGAAGAAGAAGGGAAGAAGGTTTTTTATTTTGTAAAAATTACGTTATTGTTATTTAACTTTTTTATTTTTGCAAAATAATCCTTGCATATGTTTTATCTTGTTAATTATAATTTTTGAATTGCACAGACACCATGTGTTTGCATTTTGATTTCGACCTCTATATTGCATTATTTCTTTTAATAAAGCGTAATTATGTTGAGCAACTAATTCTCTACCTTCTAAGTATTTGTTTCGGATTTTTTTGATCTCTGGGTATTTTATTAAAGTTACTTTAGTAGAAAATTCTATATTTTACCCAATCTGGTTTCTGAAATTCATATCTAACTCACGGTTGCTCCAAAAGTTCTTAAAAAACAGGAATGATGCCTTGGAACATGATTTAGTTACTATCCAAATTTCATCTTAATTGGAGTTATCTTGTATCTTAAATAAATTTTAGAGTGATTTTGGTAAATGATTTTTAATTAAATCTCCACACATTTTTTAAAGAAATTTCAACTCTCCTAAATTGATAATATAAATAACTTCTTGAGATAAATTGGATTCTGATAAATTGACATTGTGGATTTATTAGAAGTTAATTAGTAACTGTCACTTTGTTTTAATTAAAAATCCATAAAAATCATATATTGTCTAAAAATTCCAAAAAAAGTATTATATCCTCATTGCATCATGTTTTACTTCCAGTAAATTTTTCATAATTATTGCATTTTATTTGTGTGAAAAATTAAAAAAATATATATAAAGAGTGTGCATTTTTTGTTGTTGCATTTTAACCCATAAAATTCAAAAAAAAGTGTCTTGCATTCATCACTGGATTAGGGTTCCAGGAAAAATATAATTTGGCTAAATTGAACTATTTTTCTATTAAAATTAATTTGACTAAGTTGTGTCTTTTCCTATTAAATTATTCACCTGAATTGTGCATTTCGCATTCATTTTGCATAAAAAATACAAAAAAATCTACATGGAAACCTAGACCATAGTTTCTGAATTAACTCGACATTGTTCCTTTGCCTCACTGTGTTCGACCCAGTACTTACTCGGGATATAAATTAAAGCGGAGACACTTTTCATGGTAGCTTAATCATTAATTTGAAAAATTAGATTTAGATTTTCACTTACTCGGGTAGTCTAACCTCCGAGTCACCTTTTATTTATTCCATTTTTTCTCTCAATTATTTCTCTACATATTTTTATGTATATTTTGTTTTGATCTCTCTAACATAAATTTTATTTTCCCTGTGAGGGTCCGGTGAACCTGGAGTGCATCGGTGGTCGACGGACGTGACACGCACCGATTGTTGAAGAGCAAGAAAATTTTAATTTATTTTTGAGAGAATTTTTGTAATTATCTTGTTGTAATAATTTAGGTAATTCCCTCATTATAGCGGCTCTCATTTGAGAGCTCGCACGTGTAAAAGACTTGGACATTATTTTGTGGTGTATTGAGACCTGTTTCACTTTCCGGTGAGGGTGGGGCTCTACTTGAGTGGCGAATTTAAGGTTAGGCACACGGTAATATAGCATCAAATTTGTTTATGTCCATCGTAATTTAGGCCACACATATCTTATAAGATTTACATATATGATAAGATTCATAACGAGACGTAAATAGACACGTACTACTTAGCTCAAATTAACTCAATTCTTCCCTGCTAATAATATACTGTTTAGGTGTGATTTTCTTGATCTGCATGCATTTAGTATAAATTTTAAGAATTCAGTTTTGCATAATGCATAGAGAGTGTTGGAATTCACTGTAAGTATATCTTCTTCTGAGCATGCATCATCATTACACATTTGCATTCTGATTTCCGATTCCCCTCTTGTTTTACAGCTTAAGGTCAAAAAGGAAATTGAGACTTAACGATAGACGTGTTTGTTCAGATTAAATTTCAAGTGATAACCTAACTCTAAAATTGGGAATGAATTGAGCAGGTCGATTAAAAAATGGAATAAGAAGAACCTTGTTCACAGATGCATAAAGCCTTCATTGTTTGAATTTACTTGCAAGTGAGAGAGAGACGACCTTAGGATAAAGCCAAGCCAGGATTTTTACAGACTATTGGTTCTTTATTTTAGGCGATTAGATACTTTTCAGTACGGATCTACGGGTATCCAGTAAATGGTCTGGATTTCCTTAACAGAGTGGGAGGTTTAGAGGATGCCTTAGTCCTTAAGGAACGAGTAGCCGTATTTATATTATTTGCACTTACTCCTATACTGGCCGAAAGTAGGTCCAACTAATCATAAGAACTGGGGCAGTCTATAGGAAAATACGGGCACCTAACAACTCGTTAGTCTTTCCAAGATTGCATTTATCACCAACTAAAATAGACAAGATAACTCGACCGAATCTTTACGGCCATCACGTGTTGAGTTGATGAAATTCAGGGTTTGAATTGTGTTTGTATTGTGTGAGTTTACTTCGCACATTTGCGTGCATCGTAGAACTAGTGTCTCATTGAATATCGTGTTCTAGTCGGTTCTTTTGACATCGAAGATGACTAATTGGGGAAATATTTATTCGGACTTTGTGAATCTCTCGTTGAACCCTCCAAGAAGCACGTCTTCAAAGGTCCAGGCGCAACTTGGCCAACCTAGACTCATGACCCTCTTGAGCCCAATATCACTCACTCTCGGGATGGTTACTCTCGAACCATTCCCTTTCTCTCCTCCCACCTCATCGAGGAAGACCTTCGCCTTGGTGAGAATTTCCTCATGCCTAAATCCTCTTCTAATCAAGAACACCTTGTTGATTCAGGACCTGAAGAAGATTCAAGTAAAAGGCCTCCAAAGAAGAAAGAAGAGGACGAAGAACACCCTGAGGGCCCGATGAGAATGGTATTAGCCAGATTAGCAGCATCTGAGCAGCAACATGTATTACTCAGAGCTCAGTTAGGACAGGTCAATGTTAGGGTCGAACAACCAATGGATGCAGCGTATGACCTCACAAAGTATAGAATTCGTAACTACTTAAGTCCGTTCGAACCCAAAGTTGATAATGAGTTGAAACCGTATTTTCTTAACTTGCTGCCACACTTTGATGGGAATGCTTCTGAGGAGCCATATACATTCATAAGAGACTTTGAGCTCGTCTGCACTAACCTTAGACATCCTAGGGTTAGCCAGGTTATATTAGGCTTACAACCCTTCCATTTGCCTTGGGTGGCAAAGCTGACTACTGGGTAAAGAACTTGGGAGTTATAATGACCACTTATGACCAGTTTAAGGACCTGTTTCTGAAGAAGTTCTACCCTATGAGTAAGACTAACATGATGAGGACACGTATTACGAGCTTTTCTCAGTTACCCCATGAAGTCCTCTGTGATGCATGGAAATGTTCAAGGACATCTTGCAGAAGTGTCTTGTCATGGACTAGAAGACAACATCTTGGTCCAGTCATTCTTCATTGGTCTCAACCCTGAGATGTAGGGTTTAGTGAGCGTTTCCTGTGGAGGAAGCTATATATCACGAGGATTGGATACTGTCTGGAAGGTATCCGAGAAGATGGCTGAAACTAGCCGCTCATAGATGGCCAGCAGGGCGTATACATCATCCCCTAGTTCAATATCATCTGGAGGGGTAAAGTCATCTATAGTTGATCTCTCTCAAGATGAGATCCCTAGCATGGCACTCCTTACCGACAAGCTTACTACAGTCGAGAGGAGTGATAGGAGGATTGATGAATTGGATTGGAGCGTCTCAAAAATTCCAAAACAAATGTAGGAGTTGACTGATAGGGTGTCAAAGATAAAGATACATGTTGTGACTGCACCCACTATTCTTGTTTACGGAGTTCGCCACGTTTAGGAGCAGTTGGTGTCAGGGCAACCCCAACCGTGGGAGCAGGACCAGTCCTCCTCCCACTCTTTCCAGTAGATCCCTCCATTAGCATATACAGTTTAGGAGCCTCCACCAATTTGGGAGGTGAATGGAGTATGGTCCACTCATGACCCTGCCAGGAAGGGAACTACGGGAGACCGACAAACCTACCAACATCCCCCGACCTTTCACAACACCGCATTCACCTCTGCACCACCTCCTTCACAGCAGAGCCCTGGATTCCAGCCAACCCAATAGCAGTGGCAGTAGTACCAGCAGTATGGCTGACAGGGCCATTACCAATCGGGGCAGCAGGGGTTGTAATCTCAATAGATACCCCAGTAGCAGCAGCAGAGGCAGTACCCTAGATAGCAAGGCAAATCTTCCCGTTCTACTTCCCAGTCATATCCCCTTCCTTCTTCCTCCAGCCCCGTAGGCATACAGCAATAGATACTCGATGAGCTCTGCTCCTACAGGAATAAAATTCATGACTTATGGGTGGATGTCAACCTCCTGTCCAGATGGCGAGATGAGAAGACTACACCTTCTATCTCAATCCCAGCCCAAGTTCAGGCTAACCCCAATAGCCTGAACCAATCTAGTTCTCAGCAGTACTTTGGTCAGGTATACTACTCAACATCTCCTAGATCTAAACATGAGATTCTTTCGTATGATGAGGCTAATCACATATCACTCAGGAGCAGAAGGATAGTGATTGTACCTGATCGGGCGAGGGACACAAGGAGGGGCATCTCTGGAGCTCTACTTGAGGAATCTGGAGAGGACGAGGAAGAGAGGCAGCATATTCTGGAGCCCCATCAGCACCATTCGAGTATATCTACTCAGGGAGCCAAGAGGAGAAGGAGAGAACGTATGCAACATTAGCAACATGGATACACTTCTGAGTCTACAGAGGACCTTGCATCTCCGGTTGTGGCGGATACCAATTCAGCTTCTACTCCACAACCTATAGTAGATAGTTTTGATTTCAATTCCATATTGCATCAAAAAGTTTCATGTATGAAGAACTCTGTTTCCGTTAATGCAAAGAGCCATCTTTCAGTTCATGATTCAGACTCTTCATTCTGTTACCCTTGCTTCAATCCCTTTCCCCCGTACTCTTACGGTAGGAAAGCGCATCAAAAATATTCAGAAAGATGACCCCGACATGGCATGGTTCTGTAAAGAAGTTATCACTGTAAAGGTGACATTTGATGAGTATGTGGCTAACCATCCTGCATTCCAAAAATACCTTAAGGTGAGATGCACGCCTACTAGGTCTAGCAGGAAGAAGGAGAACCAAAATGTAAAGACACACATCTTATCAATAGCCACAACTTACTGTCTCAAGAATCAAACATTGCCAAGGAAAAAGAGAGACATGGGTGCTCACTATGTGAGAGTCGTATTAACGGCATTGTGTTTGCACACACACTCTTGGATAACGGTTCTTCCATCAACTTACTTCCCTTAGCATTATTTCAAAAATTGGAGTTGGGACCCTTTCGCAAATCTAGAGCTTTACTTCAATTCATAGATCGTTCAGTGAAGAGACCTAAGGGAGTGAAGAACGTTGTTATCTCGATTGAGGGGCAGAACTATCAAGTTGACTTCACAATCTTGGACATGGAGACCCCCAATCATTTGCAAGAATCTCATATCCTTCTTGGGAGGTCCTTCCTTAGGATCGCAAGTGTAGCTTTCGATTATGGTACGGTAATGGTGAAGTTCCATTCTCCAGGCGGAGAAGTGAACCTTGAGATGAAGCAAACCAAGTGTCAGCGACCCGATTCAGAGAGTAGCACAAAATAATCATCTTCAGAGGTAGATTGCAGAATTATTAGCTTTGTTGGGATTTGGGGACCGGTTCCTTCCGTACAATATCTGGAAAGGACATAGCGCATGATGCAATTTGCCAGGTATTGCCTGATCTTGTTAGAGATGCATCTACCTATTCATGTGATGACATAGAGATCCATCTGGATTTGTCAGTTCCATCCCCTTAAGAACGATCATGGGACATAGATGACGAGTCGGACGCGGATTTGGCCGAATTACCACGTTTCTTTGGCGATCCGACTCCAGATACTTCTGAGTTGGTGGCAAGTACTACACAGCTTAGCCCACCTTCAGGAAGTATAGAATCAGATTCAGATTCAGTTCAGCCGAATTTTCTTGATGATACCACATTGCTAGAACTGAAAACACTTCCTCCTACACTCAAGTATGCCTTTTTGCGGGACCCAAAGAGAGATATCATGTTATCAATAGCTCTGACTTGACTTTAGAACATGAGTCTAGGTTGTTAGAGGTCGTAGAGAGGAATTGTAAAGCAATAGGCTAGATAGTGTCAGATCTCGTGGGAATCAACCCCGCTCTCTACTCGCACCATATTATTACTGGGGATAATGTGAGACCTTCTTGTGAGTTACAGAAGAGACTTAACTCCAATCTACAGGAAGTAGTAAAGAAAGAGATTGAGAAATGGTGCAAGGCAGGGTTTATATACCTTATTTCTGACTCCAAGTGGGTGGCCCCGCTTCATGTTGTCTCAAAGAAGTTGGGAATTTAGATGGTCACCAACGAGGAGGGGGTAGAGATCGTGACACGAGTACCCACATTGTGGCGTGTCTGTGTTGACTACAGGTGCTTGAATGTTGCGACCAAGAAATACCACTTTCCCTTGCCTTTTATTGATCAAATCTTAGAGAGACTCGTAGGAAAAAAGTTCTTCTGTTTTCTTGACGGGTACGCAGGCTACAACCAGGTAGCTATATCCCTTGAGGACCAAGAAAAGACTACATTCACATGTCCATTTGGCACTTTATGGTCTGAAACGCATGCCATTCAGGCTCTGCTATTCCCCAGGAACTTTTCAGCGGTGCATGATCGACGTACTTGCCAAGATGGTGGGAGATTTCCTGGAAGTATTCATGGATGACTTCTTAGTTCATGGTGATTCCTTTCCTACATGTTTAGCGCACTTGGACCGAGTCCTCAATAGGTGTAGAGAGGTGAATCTGGTACTCTCCTGGGAGAAGAGTCACTTTATGGTGATGGAGGGTATTGTGTTGGGGCTTGTCATCTTCAAAAGGGGAATGGAGGTTGACCCTGCCAAGGTGGAGGTGATCAAGAAACTCGATCCACTTACCTACGTGAAGTCAGTGCGGTCATTCCTAGGGCATGTTGGATTCTAAAGGAGATTCATTCAGGATTTTTCAAATATCGTCCTCCCACTGACTAAGCTCTTAGGGAAAGACACAGAGTTCGTTGTAGATCACAAGTATATGGAGGCCTTTGAGTTCTTGAAGAGGAAGATTTGTGTCTAACATACCTTACAAGCTCCTGAATGGTCTCTCCCCTTTGAGATCATGACTGGCGCTTCAGATTTTGCTATAAGAGTTGTGTTAGGACAAGGACACTAGGGGATCCCATTTGCGATCCACTGCACGAGCAAACTATTAGACCCCACACAGAAGTATTACACTATGACTGAAAAGGAAATGCTCGATGTAGTATGGACCCTTGAGAAGTTCATGTCGTATATTTTGAGCTCTAAGGTGACAATCTACACTGGTCACACAACTATTTGATATTTAATGGAAAAGAAGGACATAAAGGTGCATCTTCTTAGGTGGATTTTCTCTTCCAGGAGTTTGATTTGGAGATAAAAGATAAACCTAGAGTGAAGAATGTTGTGGTTGATCATCTTTCTCAGATTGAACTTAAGGATTCTTCTGATTATGAGCGGATTAGAGAGACCTTCCCATAGAAGTCAATTTGTGTTATTGACTCACTCCCATGGTATGCCAACATGGTGAACTATCTTGTCTCCAAAAAGGTTCCCTATGGTTGGACTAGGAGCAGCATTGATCGACTAAAGTCGGACTAGAGGAGAAACCACTGGGACAATCCTTTTCTTTTCTTCGAAGCACCGGATTGTGTTTGGAGAAGGTGTATTACTCAGGAGAAGTACCATAGCGTCCTCACATATTGCCATTCACTTGAAGCTGGAGGACACCATTCGGGAAAGAGAATCGCTCACAGAGTACTTCAATGTGGATTGTATTGGCCGACCCTCTTTAGAGATGCTATTGATTTTGTACGGTCGTACCTGATTTGTCAAAAGATGGGAGGAACAGTTAGACATAGAGATGAGATGCCCATGCAGCCTGTGATTATCTGTGATGTTTTTGATGCACGGGCATAGATTTTGTGGGTCTCTTTCCCAACAATCAAGGACATGAGTACATATTGTTGGCGGTTGACTATTTATCTAGGTGGGTGGAGGCTATCCTAACCCGAACTGCAGACATCAAGACTATCTGTAAGTTTGTGAGAGACCATATTATTGCTAGGTTCGGAGTGCCAAAAGTTTTGATATCTGATGGAGGTAGTCACTTTGTGAACCGAGATATGAGATCTTTAGCTAAGGACTATGGATTTGAGTATAGAGTAACTGGTCCTTACCACCCATACTCCAATGACATGGAAGAGGTTTCTAATAGAGAGGTGAAGGTATTTCACAAAAATTGGTTCGTCATGATAGGATGAATTGGTCTCAACTTTTGGACCAAGTTCTGTGGGCCTATAGGATAGCCTACAAGACACCATTGGGTACTTCACAATTTAGAATGATCTATGGCAAGCCATGCCATTTGCCCGGAGTTGATTATTAAATCCGAATGGGCAGTCAAGTAAATTAATTGGAGTTGTCACCTAGAGAAGCATTGTTGAGACTTGAATTTGAACGAGCTCGTGGAAATCCGAAATTAAATAGGGTATATGACAATAGTTTGATTTATAATGACAAAGTAAAGAGATAACATGATCAGCACATTAGGTGCAAAGACTTTGTTCCTGGACAAAAGGTATGGTTGTTTATCTCTAGGTTGAAGATGTTCCATGGGAAGCTCAAATCTAAATGGATGGGTCCCTTTGTTGTTAAGAAAGCGCACAGGAATGGAAGTGTAGAGATAGTTGATCTCACAGATGGTGAACAATCCCATGTGGTAAATGGACAACTATTAAAGTATTCTGTAGATTCTAAAGAGCAATAGTCCAAGTCGAGGTCAACAACTTCATGCAGAGTGAGCACAGAGCAGATACATCATATTATTCTTCATGAAGATGCAACATCAAGATTCAGCAACTTAGAAGATTTATTCCTCTTGTACATTCTCCCTTCTATGTATATTCTTCAGATCACATCGGTTCTCACACTTACTCATGTCCTACACTTAGGCTGACCAGAGCCTAAATATGGGGGGGCCAATGCCCACCATGTGTATATACTCATCCATTTCTCCTCTTGACCTTGTCTGCCCTATTTTTTCTCTTCTTCTACAATTATGTTCCAGAGCCTAAGTATAGGGGCGGATCGACTTCTATACTTTTTGTTATTTTAGCTATCCTACGCTTATCATGAGACAACTTTTTCTCGCTTCTTGTGCTCTGAGGACATAACACATGTTAAATATATGGTTTTTCTATATTACATATATACTTTACTCATAGCTTATAGTTGCGTGTATTTTTGTATATATTATACAATAATTACGGGGTGGGTAAAATTAAAAAACAAACAAAAAATATTTTATATTTTTTTAAAAAAACTTTTCAAAAAAAAATTCAAAAAAAACATTTTTCTCTTTTCTTCCTTTACTTGCTTTAAAAAAACTAAAAAAAGAGGGGAAAACTTCTAAAAAATGCGTGTTTTCTTCTTAATTACCTTCCTAAAAAAATCTTTTGAAAAAACATTTTTCTTCCGTTCTCTTCTTTTTCAAATAAAAATTACAAAAATAAAAATCACAAAAAAAAACCTTACGAATGAGTTGGTTTAATGCCTGACACATTTACATTCACACAAGACTTGTGATGTTCAAGAATACTAGGATTTATGAGGTCTTGAGATTTTGAGTTAACCAACCTTAGTCATTAGGGTCTTTGAATTAATTATTCACATTTCCCTAATTTGAAAGATTTGTGTGCTATATTTTTTTGCTTAGTCTCTACATTAAGAATATGATCATCATCTCACATACACGACTGTAGTTATGATGAGATGAGTTGTATTTCACTTGAGGAATTGGGATGAAGGATTTGAGTTTGGATCTGATTTGATGATGCTCGAGGATGGGATAAAATAAATGAAGGCTTCATGAAACCTGAATGTTAGCACATTTAGCCAGTATAAGAACATGGTTCTTGTACTATCTCTTGATATTTACCTATGTGCTAGGGTGTGATGAAATCTAAAAAAAATGTTGATCAGTATGCGCCAACTTTTGGTAAAAGCAGTGGAGCTAGCCAAAAAACAAAGCAAAGAAAAGAAATATCAAGGTTGAAAGAAAAGCTCTCACCATACAAAGTCAAATATCAAAGAGCTTCCACTAAAGGCGAGCGCTCCCAAACATTTCAAAGTGTCCACCTGGACCACCGCTATCAGGACCAGAGTCAGGCTAGCACCAAAAAAGGGTTCTGCATCGTAAATGCTACAAGTCTGGGTGTAGAAGGTGTATTAGATACTCACAAAAGGCACATCCCGATGTACTCCCAGGAAAACAAGTGCAGACGACTCCAGCTTCTCTTGACGGGCACATTGATCAACAACCAAAAAAATACATGTGTTGAGTTAATAAGGCACTCGAGAGGATCCTTTTCCAATGAGAGGGAGAGAAGAAATGACACAATCCTATGCCCTTCATCAACTGACCTTCCATCTACACTTTTAAAACTGACAACTAAAGAGACGGTGGATTGGATGCAAGAAATGGTTTATTCCCTAATGTTGAGGATCGGGTTCTTAGGAGAGTCTCTTGGACTGGAACCCTGGGTGACGTTGCAACTCTACTCTTGTAACTACAATCCATACTTAATGTCATATCCCTTATTATATACACATAGAAACACACACACAGTATGATGATTAGGAAAATTGGATACCTTTTGACTAGAACTAGGTTCAGCTTAGAATTTTAGGATCTCTAAAACTAAGAGTACTTGAACAGATCAAGTCTTGTACTTACATGTACAGTCAGGGGTTAATCCAACTTATTCATTCTTTATTTGCTCGATGACTAACAAAGCTTAAGTATAGGGGGTGATGAATTCGTGATTCATCATCTCAATATATTAATCTTCGCAAAATCTCTTAATAAATGTCCATAAAATCGATAAATTAACAAAATGACTCTTGTAAATAAAACACACTAATTATCGTATATTATATTGTACAAAATAAATTAATAATAAAAAGTCGTAAAATTAAGGAGTATTTTTAATAAATCTATTTCAAGTCGTTTTTGGATAATTCTTTCTCTGACTTGTTCACAAATATTTATATAAAATAAAAAAATATAAAATAAATTTCACCTCAAATAAATACTCCTAGATCCCAAGGAGAAAAAATCGTAAAGTCCAATTTCCCAGCCAAATTCTTGCTCCGTATGAACTCCAAATTTAACAAACTCATTTTTAAGTTTAAGTTAGAAAATTATCTATCCAATGGAAGAAGTAGTTCCACTAAAATCAGAGAGCAATTGTAAAATATGGATTTTGGGACCTAGACGTAGATTGCATATAATGTAAACATTAATTCTTTATTCATTTTTTATTTAATTTTTTATTAGTAAAAAATATAAAAAAATCATTGTTGTGTGTTGTATTTTATTTATAGTATTTTATTGTATTTTTTATTGTTAATATCTCTTATTAAAAATACAAAAAATAAATTAGAAAAGTAAAAAAATGAACATGTTGTTTGACTTCTTTTGTAAATTCTCCACTTTTTTTCTTCTATATATTTTATTGTATTTTAATAGCCTACTTTATATTATTATTTATTATTTATTTAATTTCCATTCTCTACAATAACCACCCATTCAAATCCATTATTCTACCATTTTTCTAACTTCTCCATCCTCCTCATTTTGCATTGTGATCCATCTTTACGTGAGGAGAGCCTAGTTCACAGAGTTGAATCGGTGATAACGACGCAACCACGATCGCCTGACGACAACCCTCTCCGGTGAGATCCGTTCGCTTCTTGTCCACTCATCGCTGGCCAACAATTCATGCGAAGATCGTGCTTCTCGTAAGCACGCCATATTCGACCCTTTCCATCGTAGGTAATTTTGTTTTCATCTTATTCATCAATTTTATTTTTCTTAATTTTTTATCACACCACATATACCACCCCTCATTTGTTTTACTTTATCATCATCATATTTGATATCATTACCACCACCACTCCATCATATCTACATTTTGTTTCATGTTTAAAAAAATTAAAAAAATTAAAAAATTAATCCCAAAAATGATACAACAACAAAAAAAATCAAAAAAAGAACAACATAGCAGTGGTTGGCCCCCCACCGCCGGCCACCTATCGCCTCTCTACCTCTTCACGCAACCATGGTCAATCCGCCGCACGCTCATCGGTGCTCACCAGCTACCCTCATTTCCTCTACACACGCCGGCACACTGCCCCTGCTCGCAGCTCCAACCGACCCACCGTCGCAGGCCCACCGCGCCCGCCGACGCATGGCCACACCTCCGTCCAACGTCGTCCACTCTATCGTGAGCCTCTGCATGGGTTCCGTCGCACCACGCCGCTTCCACTTGTGCCCTACCTGCAATGATGAAGAGGGGAAGAAGGTTATTTTTATTTTGTAAAAATTACGTTATTGTTATTTAATTTTTTATTATTGCAAAATAGTCCTTGTACAAATTTTATCTTGTTAATTATATTTTCTAAATTGCACAGATACCCCTACGTTTGCATTTTGATTTAGACCTCTATATTGCATTATTTCTTTTAATGAAAAATGTAATTATGTTGAGCAAGTAATTCTCTACCATATGGTATTTATTTGGATTTTTGCTATCTTTGGGTATTTTATTAAAATTGTTTTAGTAGAAAATATATATATTTTACCCAATCTAATCTCTTAAATTCATATCTAACTCATGGTTGCCCCAGAAATTCTTAAAAAAAGTAGGAGTGATGCCATAGAAATGATTTAATTACGATCTAAAATTCATCTTAATTGGAATTACCTTGTGCATTAAATAAATTTTAGAGTGATTTTGGTAAATGATTTTTAATTAAATCTACAGATATTTTTTTGAGAAATTTTAACTCTCCTGGATTGGTAATATAAATAACTTCTTGAGATAAATTGAATTCTAGATAAATTAACATCGTGGATTTATTAGAAATTAATCATTAACTGTCACTCTGTTTTGATTAAAAAAATGCAAAAAAATCATATTTTATCTAAAAATTCCAAAAAAATTAATGTATCCTCATTGCATCATGTTTTACTTCCAGTAATCTTTTCATAATTTTTGCATCCTGTTTGTGTGAAAAAATAAAAAAACCATAAAAAGTGTCCATTATCATTGTTGCATTTTAATCCATAAAATTCCAAAAAAATTATCTTTCATTCATCACTAGATTAGGGTTCTAGGAAAAATATAATTTGGTTAATTTGAACCGATTTCCTATTAAAATTAATTTGACTAAGTTGTGTCTTTTCTTTTAACTTAATTCACCTACATTGTGCATTTCGCATTCGTTTTGCATAAAAAATACAAAAAAATCACATGGAAACAAAGACATATGTTCTTGAATTAACCCGACGTTCTTCCTTTGCCTCCCTGTGTTTGACCCCGAACATGCCCGTGATATAAATTAAAGCCGAGACACTCTTCACGGAGATCTTCTCTCAGTTCTGAGCGATTCTTTAAGTACCCGCATTACAACAAGTGCAAATTATAACACGTATTTAGCTATTCGTCAGAGAATTTACAAAAGAAGATAAACAACATGTACATATTTTTGTACTTTTTAGATTTCAATTTTTTTTGTATTTTTAATAATTAAATAGAAAAATACAACAAAATATTAGAAATAAAATACAACACAACAATTATTTTTTTTAAATTTTTTTAGTAATTAAAAAATTAAATAGAAATGAAGAAAGAATGAATATTTACATTATATACAATGTACACCTAGGTCCTAAAACCCATATTTTACAAACGAGCTCCGATTTTAGTGAACCACTTCCATGTATAGATAATTTTATAACTTGAACTTTAAAAGTGAGTTTGGTGAATTTTGAGTTCGTATGGAGCGGGAATTTGGTCGGGAAGTTAGACTTTACAACTTTTTTTCTCTTTGGGATCTAGGAGTATTTATTTGAGTTGAAATTTATTTTGTATTTTTTATTTTTATATACATTTTATGAAGAAGTCAAAGAAATAATTAGCCAAAAAAGAGTTTAAATGAAATTATTAAAAATACATGAAGTTTTGGGCTATTTATCGGTGAAAAACTCCTTTATTTTACGTTTTTTATTGTTAATTTATTTTTTACAATGTAATATATAATAATTATTGTATTTTATTTACAAGAGTCATTTTGTTAATATATTGATTTTATAAACATTTATTTGAGATTTTACTCGGGGATTTTGCTAAGATCAATATATTGAGATGATGAATCGTGGATTCATCAATGTCTCATAGATACACAGTATCACATCCGGTGCTGGGAGTAATAATTTTTTAATTGGTTTCTAGTATGGGGACGTTTGTAACTGTCACCTCTCCTACACCATATTTCACTGGCCACTTTATGGGCGATCGGGATCTAGAGGGGATAGTTATGGATGTCCCCTCCCCGCTTCTAGGAACATCGCATACGACACTCATGCTCGACAGGATCTGGAGGGGACGGTTACAACCGTTCCTTTCGCATAGTAGAAGGGACGATCATAATTGTCCCCTCTTTCCCCCCATAGCTCACTCGTCGCTTTTTATGGGACTGTGATTCATATGGGATGGTTATGATCATCTCCTCTGCATTTCTTGTCTCGTCATGTGTGACACCATGCCTGATAGGATACGAAAGGGATGGTCATGACCATCCCTTCCAGTACACAAAAAGGATGGTCGCCACCATCCCCTCTTTCGCCCCGTATCTCACTGGTCGCTTTGTGGGTGACCAAGATCCATAGGGGACAACTATGACCATCCCTCCACGCTTTTGGGCCCGTCACGTGCAACACTAGCGCCTGATAGGATCCATAGGGAACATTCATGAATGTCATTTCTAATATGTGTAAGGGAAAGTCGCCATCATCCCCTAGTCCCCTCTTTAACTCATTGTTAACTTTCAGGGGGGACCGGGATCCAAATCATGGTCGTCCCCTCCATGCTTCTGGTCCCATCGCGTGCCACCCTAGGGTTTGCCAGATCTGAAGGAGAGGATTGCAAGTTGCAATTGTCCCTTCTAGAATGCATAAAGGACGGTAGTCACTATTGGCACACTTTTGGTGAGGTTCTAAAGTATCCTCACAAGGCAAGAACACTGTCATTGTGGCCATCACTCACTAAAGGCGAATCAGACAACAATTAACCCACAATATATATCAAGCAATGCAAAGTATAATGTGGAGTTAAAATTTATTATAACTTTACAAAATGTTTGTATAAGTGTGAGTGTCAAGTATCGAACACATGGAGACAAGTCGGTGTAGCAGGTATATTATCTATAAATAAATATTAAATAAATAATATAGGGTATATCTTGTACAATTGTTTCTCACATAATAAATGAATTAATGTGTGGGTTAAAATAAATAAAATAATTTCTGTTTATAAATTTTATATTTATTTTTCGGATTTTCAATTTTATAATTTTTATTTCCTTCTAAATTTTCTAGTATTAATTTTATTTTTATTTTTAATATATACTAAAGGCTTGCATATAACTATATTTAATATTTAGCAATAAATTTATAAAAATTACTAAAAATAAACAAAATTAATAGATTAAAATGTTTTTTGTACTTTTTAGCTTTCTACTATTTTTGTGAATTATTAGATATTTTGTTTCTAATTTTTATATATTTTAAAGTCCAAAATATCTCAAAACACGAATCAAACAAATAGGTCAAATTTATTTGAGATTTAAAAATAGAAAAAATCCTCAAATTTTAATAAAATCAATTTATATATATAATAATAATATAAAGTAAATTTAGAGAAAGAATTAATTATTTTTGTGATTTTTTATATTTTAAAGGATTTTAAGGGTTTTTTATTTTTAATTATTTGCTTTTTCTATTTTTAGTGGTTTTTGGTCTGGAGTTGTAAAATGCAAAGATAAACAAAATATATTTTTTAAATTTTTAAAAAGGTTTTATATTTTTTTGGTATTTTTAAAGTTAAACAGGGATAAAACGTGCTATTTTTATTTTTAATAAATAGGAAAATTCCTAAAATGCAAAACTAAAGTATAGCATGAAAGTGTATGCAAGCATGCATTTAACCTTATTTTTCATAAAATTTGGAGAACATTTGATATTTTTAGAAAATGGAAAAGCAAGCACAAAAATGTTGAACTGGCAAGGGTATAATTGTAAATAAAAATAAAGGAAGGGGATCTTCTACAAAATACCCAAATTTTTACAACTAAAATAAATATTTAAAATACTAAACTATAATTTCTAAACTTCTAGGGGCTTCAAGACAAAATGCTCAACTCACGTGGGGAGCCACATGAGCTGAGCTGGCAAGGACTCGACTGCAAATGCGATAAACTACGTTGTCTAAAGTGTAATTATTACAGATATTTTAAAACTACTTTAAGTTTTAAATAAAAACAAACAAAAGGAGGGGTGAAAATGTAAAACACCCCCTACAAGCGTTAGATCATGCGACCGAGGATCGTCACTTGGACACGTAGCACGACGAGGTGGCGTGATGACACTTCATAAGATGCAGTTGAGATTAGATCTCACAGAGGAGACCAACGGTTGTGGCTTGGCTAATCCTACGCCCCATGTACGATTTGGGACTCGGCTCAATCGAACGACTCTGGATGTATCTAGACGAACTGGGAAGAACTCCTCCTCGGAGCTCGCTCGATCGAGCCTATCTCCTCGCTCATGTGCTCCCATGGGCGGCTGAAGTGTTCAAACGATCGTTGGCATTGATCTGCAACACCTGGAGGTGTCACAGAGGTTCGGCCCCCATCGATGGGGGCCTGGAGATCTGAAGTACCTTAAGCCTCATTTGAATCTCGAAACCCCTCAGATGGGGTTCTTCCAAACATGCATATGGGTTAGGAATCTTTACAGTGCATGGGGGATAGGTTTGGGATTTTATTGACGGTTGTTGAAGGTGAAAAGGTGAAGGGTGATGTGATCCGATGAGGTTGGTAGATGGGATCTCGATTCGCAGATTTTGCTCAGATTTGGTTGGCAAGTGTGGAGCGTGAGATGGAGAAACGGAATGGTAAGGTGGTGAGGTGGAAAGGAATGGACGGAACAAAGGGGCACATTGAGTAACAGTGGCTGGAGCTCGAGAGCTCCAGCGACGATTAAGTCCTAAAATCTAGGCTGAAATGACTGATTGTAGCATGAAATAAAAATAGGAATGAAATACTATGATAAAGCTACCAAAGAAATCTAAGAAACTAACCTCAAACTGACATGAACCAACGAGATGAACCTAGATGATGAAGTCTAGAGGAGGTGGTCTAGAACCACATCTGCACTGCTCCTTGCCCGTTGCGAAGCAAGGGGAACTCCTCATGTCACGAAGAGCTCAACCCCGATGCACTCCGAGGGGCTGAAAATGGGAAAGAGTGGAACCAACCTCAAAAAGGGGGTGGATGAGGTGGTTATATACAGGGAGATGGAGTGAAGTTCTATGGAGGGTGGCAAGCGAAGGAAACGAGGAGGGTGAGGGGAGATGATTCGATATGGGTCAGGGAAGATCAAGGAGCAGAAGTGGTGAAGGGCTAGAGGGTGAAGCGGCAGCGGCTAGGGCATGGGAAAATGGAGAAAATCAGGTGGTATACACCTGACACGGGAAAAGGATGAAAGAAAGGACAGTTGACCTAAGGTCAATTGTCGGAGGGCCATGGTTGGTCCACGTGGACGAACCAGTATAGAAGGAATTAATAAATGGTTTGTAAAATAATAAATAATTAATAAATGGATTAATTAAATAAAATTTATACAGTAAAAGTTGTTTACTATTTTATATAGTATTTTAAGTTGATTTTTATTTATTTTACAATTTAATTTATTACAAGATATTATTTGCAAGTATAATCGTAGGTATATTTACCTATATATCATATTTTTATTTTTATTTTGCAATTTATATTTTATTATTTCATTCATAGAATTTTTATATTTATATATAATTTAAATGTACTTAAATATATTTTTTGTATTTTTCTGAAATCCTTTATATGCTTAAATAAATAGAGATATAGATTATATAGGCATATGTATAGTATATTCATTTAAGTATTTTATACAGTTATTTATTTTAATATATTTTAATGAGTTTATTTTATTTTAATTATGTACATATAGTATAAATAATATTTACAAAAAAATAAAATATCAAAAATATAAAGAATGAATAAAACAAATATTTTATCTTGGTATATTGCACAATAAGGGTCCAAAACCTGACTTTTACATCTTAACTCCAAATCAAGTGAAAACTCTTCATTAAATAACTAACAAAATTTTCTATAGAATTAAAGGTGATTTTGTTCATTTTGAGTTCATATGGAGAAGATATGGGTCTGAGAAGTTTGGGTTTTGGCTTTTTATTCTAAGTGTAAAATCTACATTGTATAATATTATTTTAATGTAAAATCAATTTTGTATTTTTCTATGTATTTTATCTAAAAATTTCATGTACAATTTTTATTGATTTGATACAATCGATAACAAATAAAATGGGTCCCAAAAAATATTGAAGAATAATTAAATACGATTTTTATTGTATTTTTGGCCCTTATCTCCCCCTACTTTATTCCTTGTCGACCAAAATCAATTCTTGACTTGGACTTGGGTTTTAGGGTCATAAAATACCTTTGGTGTTTTATTTCTTTTTCTTTTCTTTATTCTTTTCTTTTAGCTTTAAACAATGTATTTTATACAATATTTACGCAATAAATAATGAATGTTAATTTATGCAAATAATGATATTTACATGCATTTAGCTAGGAAATGAAGGCATAAATGAAAGAATAAAGATGATGAAATGGAGATTCATCATCCCCCATATACTTGCATTTACTAGTCCCTAGCAAACACTACTGCAGAAAATAAAGTAAAGAAAAGGAAAGGAAAATAAAGTGGATTGATTTTAATTCTCAAACTTATCTTCACAAAATCAAATTTTGGATCTCGGTTAGACCTTTTGGAATTTACGTTTTGTCAAAACATTAATTGGGAATCGGACTTGAGACACAACAACCTCCAAGAACCACAAAACTCTGTTCTAGTCACCTCAATAGTTATGTCAGAACAAGTCAACTCATACAAACCCTTATGACTATGCATCTATCTTAGTGTGTGTGTGTGTGATAGGTAGCTCTCCTCACCTGAAGCGGTAAAAGTCAGTCTTGTCCAATATGGTGACTCTAATTCCTCAATACAACAACTCTTTCCTCGAGAAGCAGGGTATTCCCTTCTAAGTTCAAGTACAACCGGCTCAATAAGAGAAGGTGGAGAGAAGAATGAACGGTAGCCAGTGTAGCAACCTATCTTAGGATGCTTGACCAGTGTAGCCAAGTCATCCGGTTGCAGGCTCACATGAATATGACTTTAAAACTCAAGCTTGCTTATTTGACTATACACATACTCTGGTAACATTTTATTTTTATTCAAACCTGTCCACTTTTTTGAAGTTTTTGTATTTTTTTAATTTTTTGAAATAATATATACAACAGCATTTACATAAGGACTTCTTCCTAGGGGTGGGTATTTGACTGGTTTGGGTGGGTTTGGGTTATTCGGTTTGGGTTGAATTAGATTTGGGTTGCAAAATGAAACCCATCACCCAACCAAATTAGAATGGGTTGAGATGTTTGGGTGATCGGTTTGGGTCGATTGGGTTGGGTGAAAACCAAATTATCCATATAAAAAATCTTGTTAATTGAAGGTCAAGTAATGATGGGGTCGATGATGTATGAAAAATATGTCAAAATAAGCATGTAGCAAGATAAATAGATAAGAAGAAGTTGGAGGAACATGTTCAACATGGATGAAAAAGGTTGGGATATGTCAAGTTGATATGGAGTTGTTCGATTAAGATTAGAGGATTTTTCAAGAATAATTTATGTCACATGAAGTCGATAGGGTATGGAGTATAGTTGTGCGGTTATAAGGAACGCTCTCAGTTGTGTATAGCATGTAATGATAATATTCAGGATGACAGAGAAAAAACATATTGAGTGCATCACATAATAACAACTGAAATAATGTTTAGTGAGACAAGTTGATAACTTGGATTGGAGAATTCGAGTTGTACATTAGAAATATATATATATATATATATATGAGTATAGAATTATTGATATTATATATTAAGTACATATTGGTTGGGTTGGGTGGGTTAAACCTTTTATCATTCAAAGAAATAGTTTGGGTTATTTGGGTAGGTTGGGTGGAAAACATTATACCCATCAACCAACCCAATACCCATTGAAGGAATATTGTTTGGGTCCAACCCAACCCAAAACCCGAATGACCCAAATCATTTTGACCCATTTTCAACGATTTGGTTGGGTTATATGGGTGGATCCATATAGTTCCCACCCCTACTTCTTCCTCTTAAGCCAGTAGACTATCCCTCTTTTGAAGCATTATTGCAACTCACAACTTGTATCTTTAAACCTCTTTGCTATTAGATCGGGTTGGGGTACAATGGCCACAAATGTTTGACTTCCGATATTTTATTGGCTTGTGTTTCATGCTAACAAATCCAGCCCTCTACCACTTCAACTGAGGTGTCCAAAGTGTAGGGTGCACCTGCGCAAGCTAAGTCATTATCAATAAGAGTCATGCCTGTGTTACGAAATATTTTACTTAGGCAGTGAAGGCAACACTGAACCAAGTCTCGTGGTCTCAAAGAATTAAATCTATCATACCTAAAGTATCTCAATTCCAGTTCCTATAATGTTCATGTGATTAAGTAGATTTAAGTTCCAACCAAGCTTTAATCTTTGGATTTTATTCAGACTTGTTTGATTATCAATTTCAATACGGAAAATGAAAATATTATGTACAATGCAAGAGAATTTTTTTGTGATGCAATTTTCTTGTTTTGAACTTTTTATGGATTTTGAAATTTTTTTTGCAAATTTTTATGCATTTTTTAAAAGGTTTTTACAAATATTTTTGAGATTTTTTATTTTCCAATTTTTTTTGCTTTAAAAAAACAGAAGGTTTTGACAAATAACTATGTGCAGATATTTACATGGGAGTGCGTCTAGTTATTTACAAGAATTAAGTTTTAGGAATTTACTAATTTGTATATATAAGGTTTGTAAGGATTTATTTTCTTGGATTATATACTTAGTTCTCAAAATAATTCGAAAAGATTTTTGCAAATATTTTAAAAATATTATTTTGCAAACTAATTTGACAAATGATTTTTTATAAATATTTGATAAAAATTGAAAATCATTTTGCAAAGGTTTTTCAAATAGTATGTGTAGATTTTTCAAATATTTTTGCAATCATTTTTCAAATAATTTGCAAATAGATTTTCAAAACATTTTATTTCAAACAAAGAAAATGAATTTTTACAAATCAAAACATTTTTACAAAGGTTAAAAATATTTTACAAAATATTTTTCAAATAGTTTTCAAAATATTTTTCAAAAATTGTTTGAAACCATTTTTCAAATATTTTGCAAAAGTTTTTTGCCTGATTTTGTAATCGATATATACAAAGAATTTTAATGTGTATTTTATGCAAGTATATTCTTTACAATTAGTTAAATGAATTTTAGCCATACTTATTGAAAATACAAAAGTATGCGTTATGACTAAAGTATATACAATGTATATACAACCAATCTATACTTAGCTTGAGCTATGTCCTTATAGATGAGAGAGAAAAAGAGGTCATAACTCGTGCTAAGTATAAAAGAGTCTACACTACAGTGACTAAAGAATAATGAATCAATGAATGAGAAATCAATTGTCCCCCTATACTTAGGATGAAATAATCTTAAGTGTAGCAGGTTGTATCTACCTACAGGGAGAGTTGAGGGTGGGAATAAACATATCAAAACTCAGTTTGTCTCCCCATATACTTAGGGAAAGATATCCCTAAGTATAGATAGAAATGTCAACAGGAGAGGAGACAATTGAGGGGATTGATAAAGAATCTGATAAAAAGGAAAAATACATGGGGATAATGCATGCATCAACCCCCTATACTTAGGGTAAAGAGACCTAAATATAGGCAGTAACATAAGTGGTGAAACATAACGAAGAATAAATACCCAGCTCGTCCACCCTCCCATACTTAGGACAAAGTACGTCCTAAGAAAGGCAAGATGAGCAAAACGGTAGATAGAAGGAAGAAAATGAATGCAGATATACAAAGTGGAGGATGTATAGAAATCAAGAAGGTAGAAATCGTACCTTCTTGCGTGATCGGCGAGGAATGGATCTAACAAGGTATAGGTGATATCGGGGTTCTCAGCTGACACAAACCGATCAGGATTTACCTGATGATGATCCTCAGTAACCCCAAAATGGAAAGGCATGAACTAATCGGTGGAAGTGGTGCGGACAGGTTTGGCCTGAGGATCGTGGTGTAAATGTTGTGGATTTCATCAATGCATCTCCACACACCAGAAGGGGGAACTTCTATGTCTGCTTTCTGAATCTTCCTCCCTGAAGAGGAATTCTCGAGTCTCGGTCTCATTCATCATAAAGCAAACCTCTTCTATATCAACAGATAGGTCATATTCCTAGGGGTCGGCTAACATAGGCACACTCTCGTCAGATGTGGGTCTCTAGTCAGTAGATGATCACGACAAAACTCTTGGCAGTATAATGAAAGCAAATCTCTCCAGATACATAACCAATAACGACTCTCGCATGAGCGAGAAAAGGACATCCTAGGACGATCGGAGGATGCTCCATAGGGGTGAAGGTCTCCATGAGCAATACAAAGAAATCAATAGTGAAGCTCATGCCTTGGATCCAAATGCTAATGTTCTCTAAAATATACCTTGACCTCTTTATTGATCCATCAGCAAACTGGCAAATCATCATGGTTTTCTTGCGAGGCCCAAGATGAAGAGACTATACCAACGAGAAGGGTATTATATTGATCGAAGCATCACCATCAAGGAGAGTATGACCACAAGGATAGTCAGAAATGGTGCATCTCACAAGAGGTGTAGCAGTGTTCCTTTTCCAAATGGGTAGATGGTGGGTGATGGCGTGGACAATGGCCATGGTCAAAATATGTCTCTTAGACCTGCTTCTTTGCTTTCTTTTTTTAGGCTTGGGAGCAGATAATTGGGACATGACCTAACAAATTAGGGCCTTAATAATATTATGGATAGCTACCACCCCTTCAGGGTTGGTCAACATTTTTTTAATTTTCTATCCCTTACATACAACGGAAGAGATTGGAATCATCATCTACACAAGGATGACTAAGAGCAGTCTGTACAGTGTCATCCTTGGGGAAAAGGTGGGGATTGTGGTGTATGCATGTGTGGGCATAAGATAGGGCATGGGTGCCCTCTTTTATCACAAGATGACTTGAGGAGGTGTCTCCTAGAATATTTTTGTATTTTTAGGCCTTCCTCATTTTTCGTATTTTAGGAAATTACAAGCTCTCATCAGTATCCTCAAATGAATCCATGAAATCGGATGGTGAAGAGGCAATGTATCTCTTGGTTATGCTAGTAAGGCCATATATCCTCTCGTTCATTTGCTCTATTAACCGGGTCATGGACTCAAGAATGGTACCCATAAGAGGTGACTCCAACAACTCAATCTTGGGTGGGTGAGATGGTCGGCAATGTAACAGTGGTGGGAGTGGGTAAAAACCAAAATCAGGTGCCTGGAAATATGGATGAGGTGGATATGTACAAGAAGAAAAGTCAAGAGCAAAGTCCTCCTGATAAAATGGAGGTGGACTAGCTGGAGAGTAGGAGGGATCCGCGAAGTTCGTATAAAAATTACTCCAATCGGTCACATCTCCGAAACAAAGTACAAGGATCAGGAGAGCACAAAGGTCAAGTTAAGAGCTGCAAGAAAAAGGCATAAATGTGCACAGAAGATCGAGTATGCACACAAATAAACACATATATAAACAAACAAACAAACCCCTCGATTCACCAACTCAACGCAATGACGACCGTGAAAGTTCGGACGTTTTATCTAGTCAACTTTTAGAGTTAGGTGAATTTCACAAAGTTGTACAAACACGTAGGTAGGTCTAGGATTGGGGCACTGATCCTCAGTGTATACGTATCAAGTATAAAATGCGAATACAAAGAGGGGTTACTCTCTCCAAGACAACATTTTTTTCTTTTTTCTTTTTGGGTCAAGTAGATTTAGCCGTCCCAATTTTATTGGTTATAACCTTTTCTTTGTTTTTTAATAAAAAAACATGAAACCTAATGAGGTTTCAATTCTTTTAGAATCCCAGGTGATGAAAATCAGAGGGAGAGAATAGGAAAAGAAATCAAGTTAATCAATGATACGTGCAAAGATAGATGGGGCTCACCTTGCCTCCAACTCTCTTCGTGCAGGATGCTAATCAGAATTAAAACCTACTCTATATGCTAATGCAAGTCGATAAATTTACTTAGAATAGAATATGCTATTATCATAAAGAATAGGATGCTAAACACTTAGAAATGAGATGAAGGATCTGATCTTAGAGGCTCCTCTGTGCTTACCACAGTGGGTCCTATAAATGTTGTATGGATACCTCTCGCGGCACGTAGTTCCAAATCTAAGTGAGGAGAATTAAAATTTGACTAGATCCAAAAGCAAATTATAGGTACATGCAAATTAGTTAGGGCTTTGGACCTACTCTATCGAGTAAACAAATCCTACTTTAGGGCATAATCACACAAAAGATATTAAAAGAAAGGCATGAAACAAATAAAAAGAAAAGCGGTGAAAATGCGAAAAACACGACGAGGCCCTCAGGTTAAAAATCACTCGGGCACTAGACCATGTGAAGTGTAGTGTTCAAATATTAAAAATTATAATAAAATATTTTACAAAAAAACACAAATAAAATGAAAGCTTTCTCTCACAAAGTAAAACAAAAACTAAAAGTGGGATGCTTTGTCTTCTTATTTTGCTGTATCCTTCTCCTGCTTGCTCATAATCGGCTCGATTGCATCGATTCTTAAGAAGTCGTCGTTGTCAATCAGTACCTCGCAAGAAATATCAATAGAGAAAGAGATGGTAAGAAGCAGTTAAATATATATATATCATAGAGAAAATAGCAAAATAAAATAAAAAATGTACAAAATGTAATTATGAACATAATGAAAGTGAGTTTAGTGCATTTTGAGTTCATATGGAGTAGATATTTAGATTTAAATTTTCATTTTATGGCTTTTCGGTTCACTGTACCATGTAATCTACATATTAAATAATTTGTATTATATTTTTATAAATTAATATATATTATTATAAACAACTTTTATTGGAAAAGATCATTGTTTGAGATTATCTGAATGATAAATAAAATAGCTGATCATATGTACAAGGTGAATTATGTGCATATGTATATTAATGATATACTTTTTTGTATTCGTATATATTAAGATCCTTATCTCCCCTTATTTTTATCATCGGTCAAGTCAATATTGACATGGTCTCGGAGTTAGGATCAATATGTACATATTTGCATACTTTTTTCTTTTCTTTTTATTTTTTCTTTTATCTTGTATTAAATAAGTGTTAAATATACAATATTAACAATTGATATGAATGTGTCAATAAGAAAGAATTAGTTGTTATTTACATGTATTTTTCAAAGTATTTTAGACCAAATTAATGCATAAATGAGATGAATCATGGATTCATCATGCGACCGTGATATGGCTCTAGCAATAGGAGGCACAGGAGGTGAGCATCGGTGGACAAGTGGTTGGTAGTGGTGGGCGGTGGAAGGACACACCTACCCGTGATGTTGTTTCTAATTACCCATGTATCCCTAAAGTTAATGTCAGTTTGAAATGTCTATGGATGGTAAGAAATATGATGGCACACATGATAAAACTATAAGAAATCAGGAGTACAATTGATATTCCCAAAAAGGGAGGGGCATATCTGAAATTACAGAAGTTGTGGGCACAAGTGATAAAAACACCTTTTAAATTTATCAATTATTTTAAACGAAAAACATTTGGGTAATGGCTTTAACTTTAATCTTAGGATTAGTAACCCATAGTCCATTCTCTTCTCTTTAATCCATAAGCAAGAGTAGGAGGAGAGGTGGCTTTATAGCTTAGTTCGTTAGGTAAGAAGATTTTCTAAAGTTTACCTAACCCTATACTTTTTAAAAGAGTATACAATTGAGTAGAAAATTTCAAAGTTTTCTCATCATTATCCATAAATAAGATAATGTTATCCACTAATTGGAGGGTATAGAGATATAAATTTCTTTCTCTAGCTTGTTAAGCCTTGATAATGCCCTTCTTGTGGGTGCTAGATAACATTATGTAAAGAATGAGCATAAGTGTTGTTGATGAAGGATATGGAAAGATCTTTAAGTGCATCATGGAAGCTTGGTGATTGCATCATATGCAATCGATGGCGATTGGTCGTACTAGTCGCTTGGGGCAATGGAATTTAAACATGTTTTTAAACGATGAAACCACATGATGCAAGAACAATTCTCCAATCATTACATCTAACCCACAAACAAGTATTAGTTTACCTCATGAAGCAAGGTTGTGATCGAGTCTCTAAACGAAGAAAGCTCATGTCTCAAGTCTGATCTGATGGAGGAGAACTTGTGAGCATGTTGATTAGACGCGTATTCCTTGCAATTCGAGTTGAAGAACCAAAAGGTGAATCTCCTTATCTCATCACATGAGATCTGATGTCTTCTTCACGAGCGAGGTGCACCAAAGGAGATGTAGTTCCATGAGCGATTGAAGTGATGTCATAATGGCGTTGCGTTGACAATGACTCTCTCAAGGGCACAAAGAGGGCGTCCACTAAGAGAGAGACAGATGGGGCATGTAGAGAGAATGAGAGAGAGATGCTTACACTTGCAAAGTATTATCTAAAGAAGAACTAGGGTTGCCTCTTTTTTATAGTATTTTGGGAGTCCATGGATTACAATCCAGGCGAAACACAAAATCAATAGTTGAGATTATTTGTGTTTCTATTCAATGGTCATGATTTTGTCGTTAAAAACACAATAATAATTTGGGGGACGAATACCCTTGAGACCAAGTCAAGGGTTGTCGTCCATCATCCATTGAATGGATAGTGGTGGCTCCACCAATCCATTATATTTATTTGCAACATTTTTTGTAAATTAATTCACAAAAATAATTCCAAAATAATTTTGTGAATATTAAAATCATGCCATTAAATAATTTTGAATCATATTCATAACCCAAAATAAAATGTAAATTGTATTTCCAATTAATTTCGAGTGTGAATCTAATTTACATCAAAATTATTTTTAAGTTACTATTTATAATTAGCTCTCTCTAATATATTATATATCACATTTATAATACATATATAAATAATACATATAGCACTATCCACATTATTCACATCCTTGATGATAAATCACATTTAATTATCTTGGATCTTCATTCTCATGCATTTAAAAAATATGAATCATATTCACATTATTCATGATAATTAAATAATATTTAATTATCAACATCTCAATGCTCAGATACTTAATTCAACATTGAAATTATTCTTGAACTCTTTTAAGAGCAATGCGCTTTCTCCGTGGATACTTGGAGATAAGGATAGTGCGATTGTGCATCCCACGTATAGTGACTTTGATATTAAGATCATATCACAAATTTAGATCTTAGGGACCTCCCACGGATAATAGATTTAATCAAAGTTGTAAATATATTTCTCATTGCATCTGAATCACATTCATATCACTGTCCAACATTTGGACCAAGATTAGATTACTTCTCTAGTGAGAGGAGTCACTAACATTCAGACCTATTTTATCACTCCCTCGGAATGGAATTGTCATGGTTATACAACTGTTTATGATCACATCACCCTCAGGTATTCCTAATACATGTACATCATGCAAACTGGAAGACCTTGAATAAACATAAAGTTTTAGATCTATTTAGACTGTTTCCTTTAGGGTTTTATCACTAAGTTTCTCATATGATTATTGGGAGTTGGTATAGATCATATACTTTCCAAAATCATATAACATACCCAGGTATTGATCATATACTTTCCAAAATCATATATCAACCCTACAAATTTTTTCAAGCTTCCAAAGCAAGGTGACCATGCACAGAGTTTAATTTCTAATATCTATGAGTGAGATCATGTCTTCCGATCCAGTAAATGGACATGTATCATCCTTTGAGATATCATATAACTCATATGCCCATGTATGCACACAAACACGTTGGTGTATAGGCCTTGATTAGGCCATTAATGTATTGGTCTATCAATACATACTCAGGCATATAGTAAAACATTTGTCTCCGATCAGAGCATGCATCCTATATCGTGACATTATACGACATAGGACTTATTTATCTCAATCTTGTTAAGTCAACTCTTTGACCTAACTTATCTAACACCTCTGAATCTCTATTCATATGTAGACGATCTGCATCAAGAGGACTGTTAGATATCATCCCATTAGAGAAAGGATTGCTATCTCCTACTCAGGCTGGAGATCATCTCTTAGTAATCATTTAACGGTACCTGATGAGTCCTCAATCTAACTCTTTAGAAATCACCTAAGCACTAGCCTCTATGGCTCAATAATTGAATCAACAGTTGTATGATCATTAAGATGGCCATGAAACATAATCCTAATTATTCTAATGGATTTAAGTATTCTTCATTTCAGATCAGGAGATGATATTTTCAATAACATTTATTGCACAACGCCTAGTTATGGGCTCGCATGTTCAACAGTTGAATAGGAGAGGCAATAGTGGATCTCCTTATCTCAATACATTGGAAGGTAAAAAGATTTGAAGACTCGATTGTTGAATCTGATCAAGAGTTTCACCATGGTGATCTTGGAAGTCTTTTAATCCACGAGATAAATCTAGGAGTGAAATCAAAATAGCCCTAGCTCCTAGGGAGGAAGTTCCAATCTATCAAGTTAAACATTTTTTTGGAAATCAAATTTTATAATGATTCCATTAATTTTTCTGATTTTTGAGTTAGATAAATGATCCTAGTAGTAGTTACAACACAGTCCACTGTTGATCTTCCTTTTCAAGATGGGGTAAAAGTCCATCAGTACTTTTCGAGAGAAAATATGCACACCTCTATCAGCACTTGTTTTGGAAATTGAATTTCGTTCCATGGTTCACAACAGTAATAGTAAGTTTTGGTGATAAGGAGAATACCCAATACTGGCTTGATGGATTAGATCTCTATCGTCATTTTTTATGTAAAAGAGGGTGAGCTCCCACAGTGGGAGTCAATGTAGAATCAATATATTAAAAAAATAAGGAAGGGATACATGATACATTACCTTGACTCCAAAAAATTTAAGACAGCCTTACAACTTGAGAAATCCTAACAAGCTCCTATCCTCGAAAAGCCACGGAAAACCATCAAGAAAAATCACAATGCAAAAGCCGCGATGGGTGCCTTGCTCCTCCAGGAGTACAACCCTGGTAAAACAGACCCCGAGAAGAAGAGAGGGAGGTACAAGTCGGGATACCCTGCAAGGGTCCCTTCCTATAAACAATGTCTAAGATTTTCATTACAAGAAAATTACAAGTAAATCGGCTTTGTGGTCTCAGTTATGCGGCTCAATCTGTACTGCACAAATTAGAATCAAAAAGTCGTGAGGTTAGGAAATAAAATGGCAAAAAGAGACACCTTAAACCTAGATCTACCACAACCCTAGCACTGCCTCCCCGACAACGACGCCATATGATAAACACACCTGGCCTAAAGATAACTACGATCGATGAAAAACACCACCTGATCAGACGATAATTGAATCATGCAAAAGAGACAGAATGAATCGTAGTCATTGTATCGACCAGGTGAGAGCAGAAAAGATTAATTTTGAGTTAATCTTCTTATTCCTTTTATTTATACTCCTAAACTTTGATATATAGCGATAAAGTACGAGAGTGTCGAATTCAGGTGCAAATTGTTGGAAAACTAGGGCTAAACTATAGAAATTTAAGGTAAAATAGAGTTTCCTAATTTTTATTTATTTTTAAGGACTTTTATAGATTCTTATTTAATTTTTATGAATTTTATATTATTTTTGTAATTTTTAAGTATTTTGTGATTTTTATTATTTTTAGAAAATGTTTTGTGATTTTGGTTTAATTTTTGTTTTATTATTTTTATGTTTTTAATTTGTTTTTTGTTTTATGGATTTTCTAGACTTTTTATGATTTTATGGATTTTTGAATCATTTTTATGTGAAAATTATTTTTTATAGAACTTAGATTGGTATTTTTTATTTTTAATATTGTAAATAGTAGCAAAATATTTTTATATGTCATTAGAAAGTAGGCGAAATGATCTTTAAAACGATATGTTGTGCATTTTTAGGTAATTTTTCTTCATTTAGTAATGCATTTTTCAAGTTCTTATGTATTTTCTATTTTCAATTTGTTTTATTATTTAATTTTTATTTTGTTTTTTCATTTAATGTGTAATATTTTGTAACTAGTTTTTGTAAGGCTTTTAAAGTTGTTTTTATTCTTTATTTTTATAGTATGTTATATTTTTTGTATTTTTTAATAATTTATTAAAAAAGAAATTATTTTTATTTTGTTAAAAAAATTTTAATGAATGGTGTTTCACAGCTAAAGGGTGGCGAATAGATCTACTCTATGAGGTGGAGATTTTTATCGGATCGAAGACGATGGATCTCTAGGCGACACAACAATGTTCTGATCTCCAACATTGGATTTCATTTCTCAGATCCGGATGAATCGATCTGCTATGGTTGTCCCTCGTGTCTTCATTTTGCAGGTGATTTGTAGATCTCTAAGGCGACAGCAGCAAGTGTCGGAGTGGAGGTCTCAATATGCAGTGGCTTTCTCGACGATGTTTGATCGAGCTACAAGAAGTTGCAGGTGGTAGTGATTGGCTTCAGGAGAGGTGGCGATGGGTCTGCAGGGGTGTGTTGCTGATGTTCTATGTCGCTCGATCAATGTCTAGATCCACACCTACAGTTGAAGCAACGGCTCGAGGTCAAAGCCTCGACCTGGAACTATGAGGAGGGTGGAGGGAATGGGATCAGACCAACGATGGCTTGGTTGACGAGAATATAGAAAAATGGTTCTGGATTGCATTTAGAATAGGAAAGTAGAGGAGAAGAGAAGGAAAATTGGAGGTGGAATTGAGAGGAAAGAAGGGAACAACAAAGGGAGAAGAGATTGGAAGAGGAATGTGACCTGAGAAGTTGTAGAGAATGGAGGAGTTGCCGATGGATGTGAAACTCATTGGAGCTCCGCAGGGAATCCTCGCCTCAACGAGGCGGCAATGCCGGAGGCTCAGCATGCGGTAGTAGAGGTGACCTCACTGTGGTGTGGATCTCTCCAACTCCCTACTTAGAACGCTCAATGGTGAAATGTTGGGATGTCACCACCTAATTGCTCGAAGCTCTTGAAGAGAAGTGGTGATACTGGAGGATGGGGCTCTGTAGACAGGGTTGACGAGGTATATATAGATGGAGGAGAGTCGAGTCACCATCGAGGGGTGACGGGAAGCAGGGCGTTTGGCAATCGGACAGCCAACGATCGGTCGTTAATTAGTTGGGCGATTGGCAGCGAGAGAAGAGGAGGGGAGAGAAGGCGGAGGAGGAAGAAAAATCGGGAGGAAGAAGTTGAAGAAAGGGGAAAGTAAGAAAGAGAAGATGGAAGAGAGAGGAAGCAATTAAAAAATTAATTTAAAATAATTAATGGTTATTTGAATAGATAATTAAGTAAAATAAATTAATTTAAAAATAATTAAAAGTATATAATAAAATACGTAATTAAGTAAGTAATTGAGGGATTAAATAAATAAACAAAATATTTAATAATTAAGTACATAATAATAAAGTAGTTACTCAAATTAATTAATAATAATAAATCAATATAATAAATAAATAAATAATAAAATACTAATATAAATTACGGTTCATTGTACAAAATACCAGTATGGTCCTGAAACTCGCATTTTTCATACTAACTTTGATTTTAGCAAAATTAGTGTAATTTTGTGGAAAATTAAATAATATGAATTTTAAAACTGAATTTTGTCCAATTTAGAGTTCGTATGACCTAATTATTAGATCTGGAAAATTTTGGTAGTGGCTACGAGGCTCGAATTTATTGGAATTTTGACTTTTATATTTTTATATATGTTTTATGAGATTTTTAGAAAAGAAATTAAGTTAATTGTATTTACGGTTTAACTAAAAATCCAAGAAGTTTCTACATTTAGTACATATATACAACGGAGCTCAAACACCAAAACTCACTGGGTTTATTCGAATATTTTTTTGATATTTTTAAAAAAATTTATTAAGTATAAAATGAAGTTTAAAAGTGAGTTTGGTTCGTTTGGAATTTTCTATAAATAGTTATGAACCTCAGAAGTCAGCTTTTGCGGCTTTTACGGTTCATTGCAGTCTTTTATTTTTATGATGAATTATTTTTTTGATATTTTTATAAAATAATATATATCTTTATGATCGACTTTTACAAAATAAGAGTTTTGATTTGAGATTTTCTTAGTGATAAATAAAATAGGTGAAATAGCAACAAGGTGAAAAATAGATAAATTATATTTTTGGTCTTGATTTTCTTGGTATTTTTATAAGATAGGATCCTTATCTCCCCCTACTTATTTCTTTTGTCGACTCGATCAATATTGACATGGTCTAGGGGTTAGGATCAGTCTGTATATATTTCATATTTACAGTCTTCTTTTCTTTTATTTTTTTTATCTTTATTCTTTATTTTGGGTAAAATAAGTGTTAATTATATAATATTTATATTTGTGGTTAGAATGATAATTACTTGAAATTAGTTCTTATTTACATGTATTTTACCAAAGATTTTAGTCAAAATGAAAGAATAAAGACGATGAATCACGGATTCATCAGGTGGTTACGGCGGATCCTTTGTTGTTTTTGTGCATGGACATACCATATCTCATTGACCTCAATCAATGGCTCAGGTGACTTTGTATATAAAGGGGGCATGGAAGAAATAGATTGATCAATATTATAGATGGACATTTGGGTATCTAATGATGGTGTCTGTTGTGTTTGAGTGTTAGCAGAAGGCTGTTGAGTAGGCTCGGAGTGCACATAGTAGATGTATTGAACTGGAGGATGCGTTCGTGGAAGTATACCTATATCTCTGCTCACTGGATCGGTCGGTGACCTGGAAAAATGACGTAGAAGCCATCTATACCTCCTCAAGGTACATGATCTGAGTCTTCAGGTCACTCAAACATCTCTCAAGCTCGTCAATCTCATCGAGCTTGTGCAAACTCCACACTTCTTCTTAATGATTTCTATATAGTCCAACTTCTAGCAAGTAATCACAGATCAACTAATGAGGACTCAGAACAAGCAGAACAACAAGAAGAAAAAGGACTCACGTTTATCTGTGCCACCGTAGAATACTAGTAGAGTGATGGTGGCTTCATTTGTGTGTGGTATTTAGTCTGATACATCGGGGAATAATTCTCTACCATAAATACCAAAACTTGATCCTCATGCCTCGAAAAATATAATTCATCTCATGATTAGTTCACTAGACCTTGTAACTATGGTGTCAACCTATAAAAGAAGCTTTGCACCTAGCTACGTGATCTCATGGTAGGGACACCTCTCAAGGAGCTCTCTGAATCTGTCTTGTGCTTCGTGAATTTCTTGTTCACCGGTATATTGAAGTATTAATCATACCTCTCCTCGGTGTTCATGAATCGAGTGGATAATACTTGTTCAAGTACTCGATACGAAGCTGCTCCCAAGTCGTAATACATATCTCAATATGTTTCAACCAATAAGAGGCTCTATCGACCAAGGAGAATGGAAATGTGATCACCTTGATCGTGTCCTTGTCCACATGTAAATCATGAACTATACTCCATATCAAGTCGAATTCCTATCGGTGAAACTATGGCTCCTCGGTAGAAATCCCATACACTTGAGCGGCAACTATATGATTTGGAGCCACAACTTGAAGTTGCCAGGAATGACATAAAGATGAATCTAATTATGCATAATAGAAACTCTAGAGTTGTGGAGCTCCTTCATGGTACGAGTAGGTACAAGTGTATCTCTCTCCTCGCTATTTATAATATCAGTCCCCTTATCATCTGTAATATCTACCTCTTCAGCATCTGGAATCTCTCTCCGCTCTCTCAACTATCTTAACACCGCTGATGAATCTGTGATTCATCACATCAAAAGTCAAAAATAGAGCCTTGTTCCCGAGAAAATAGAGGCATATTTCCCTTTATCTTGCATAAATAGCATTCATGCATGCATCCATAATTCATGCATTTTAGGAGCTCATCTGCATTTAAATAAGAAGCCAAAAATCACCTGTAAAAGACCTCTTCATCAAATAACTCCTTCTCTATAATATATGTATATACTCCTTAAGAATATAGGGAAGAAAGCCACAAATCACCCTTGTAAAAGAGCCTAAATACCCTGAGCACCCTTGTACATTAAAACACACATAAAGCCCGCATACAAACTCCTACTTAGGTCTACTCACTCTTAGAATACTACATATCAAAAGACCTTCAAAATGAGACTAATTTCATTGAAATTGGAGCTTGTATGAGGAACTTGGGTTTTTGGGTCATTTTGTATACTACATATGTATATTTATGTAACTTTGTATTTATGTATCATATTTGACCTCATCTCCGTCTTTGGTCAACATGAAACTTGTAGATCTCATCAAGATCTACAACTTTCATGTTTTGAGTTTTTCCAAATTCGGCCTCCTCCTCTTTCTACACGTGTCTTTCCCTTCGACCACTCACAGCAGGCCACGTGGCGCCCTCTGATTGCGCCACGCGGCCCGCTGCCCTTTGTCTGCTCCGCCCGCGCCCTCCACCGTTGGATCGCACCTCAGATCCAACGGCCCAGGCCTGACCACGTCCGCTCTCTTCTACAGCCATCAGATCCACCCCGCATTCCATCTGGACCGTTCCTTAGCGCCGCATCCTCAACGAGCCACGTGGCGACCTCTAGGCCGCCCGATCGCGCCCCCGATCCCTTCATCACAACCGCTCGTCTTCCAGCGGATCGTGACCCTCAGATCAATCACCTAGACCCGATCCTAGCCGCCCGCTCGCACTTCGCCCGCGTCACGCCACGTGTCACCCTCATAGCCCTTCATCTGGGCACTCCAGATCTAATCTCACCCGCCCGCTTCGCGCCTCCATCTGGCCGTTGGATCACAAGATCCAACGGCCAGGACTTCGTCCCCTACCTCGGGCAGCCCCTCTCTCCCACGATCTCCGCCTTGCGGGAGGGGCCGCCCCTTTCTATTCTCGGCCGCACTCCAGCCCCCCTCGCCGGCCACTGACTCTCCCACGATCTTCCCCACTCTTCCCTCTCCCTCGCCAACACCCTCGAACATCACCATCTCCGCCACACTCGCTCCACCACCTCCATGAAACTCGCCACTCACCCAGCTCTGCCGCCACCTTCGACCTATAAATACACCCTCTCCGACCACATTCAAGCCCATCCGCCACTCCAGGAAAGAACCCCGAGCTCCAAGCTTCCTCTTGGTGACAGCAAGCGGCCGAATTGTTGAGCGACGAAGGACCTTCTTCTCCGGCGAGATCCACGGTGCACCGCCGTGCCGCAGCCGCCCTCCGCGTAGCTGCACGAGCTCGAGGCTTACCGACCTCTGGAGCGACGACCCCTGGAGCTCAAAACCGAGCCCCAAACCCCAGGTAACCTCCTTCATCCCCTCTCCGATCATCCTCTTCTTTTCTTCCGATCTTCTCCGATTTTATTCGCCTTCCACGGACATCTCCACACCTCCTCGACATCCCGACGAGCTCCGCGACGGTGCTAGCATCCTCGCGGGCTTCTCCACTTCGCCATTCACCGCACTTCGACCATCGTCGACTAGCAGCTCCGTCGCTTGTCCGGAGCCACCTCGCCCGATCACCTCAAGCACCCGCAGGCCTCACCGACCACGCCATCCTCTCCACGATCGTATCAGCACGCTTCGGCTATCCACATAACCCTTGCAGGTACCCGATCATCATTGGCCGGAGCTTCATCGGATCCTTCTTCGAGCTTCATCGACCAGGTGCTCCAGCCCTCCTCCAGCCAATCCGAGACCACCGGAGGCTTCGCCGTCCTCATCCGCTGCTTCCGAGCTAGCTGGGAGCTGACAGAGCTCACTGACGGAGCTCAGCGAGGCAGGCGGAGGTCAGCCCCCTTCACCGGAGCACAGGCCCCTCCTCCGCAGGCGGCGGAGGAGCGTTGAAGGAGAAACAGCAGCCACCGTTCGATCTTCTGATCGAACGGCCCTCGTCCCGCCACGCGTCTCTTCACCGCCTTCGTCCTCGACCGTCGATCGCACCAAGGATCGGACGCTCCACCCGCTGCCACGCGTCTTCACCTACCACCCTTGGATCCATCCAGATCCAAGGGCCCTCAGGCCGCCACGTCGCCCGATCCGAGCCTCGGCACCCAAGCCTAGGCTCGGGTCCCCCGAAGCAGATCCGAGGCTAACCCGAGCCTCCAGAAGCCCCGACCCTCGATCCGAGCCTCCGACGCCTCCGAGCCTAGGCCGCCCCACGTGAGGAGCACGTGCGGCCTGGGTAAATTGCACCGACACCCCTGGAGGTTTCCAAAATTGCAGAAAGGTCCCTGTGAAGCAGACATCACGTGAGGCGCACGTGATTCGTGGAGAATTTGCATTCAAGTCCTGCATAGTCTTGGTAATTGCACTTTAGTCCCTGTCAGCATGTTTATTTCTTGAACATTTATTTTTCAGTATTGCATTTAGACCCCTATGTTTGCACGTGTCCATAGCATGCATTTTTGATTATTTTTGAATTTTAAAAGTTGCATATTGTTGAGAACTTTGTCCTCTACCTGTTAGCACACGTGTTGTATTTTTGTTGGTTTTCTTGATTTATTAATGAATTAATTGGTTGATTTGAGTCATATTTTGCCCAGAGATGCCATTTGATTTTTAGTAAATTATCTGTGCCTTCAAAAATCACCAAAAAAATCACAGTAGCTTAAGGACATTGTTTTTAACATCCCATAAAAATTTCACATCATTTGCACGCATAACGAGGCCTGAATAAATAGTTTAGTGATTTCCTTTGATTAATTTTAATTAATTCATTTCACAACATTTTTTTTAGTTCTGTCAATTTTCCTAGGTTCCTGATCATTAGACCTTCCTAGGATAATTTTAGTTCCGAGAAATATTGTGTTTTGATATTTATTAAAAATTAAACATTGAAAATCACACTGTTTGTTTAGTTAATTCATAGAATATTCATTTTGAGTCAAAAAATTCCAAAAAAATTAGTGTAGGTCATTTTCATCATAAGCAACCTTCTGGCCAATTTTCATAATTTTTGGACTGAATTTGATATATCAATTAAATCTAACTTGAAATTGGCTAAGGATTGTCTGCATTGTCTACATAGTAATTAAAAAGACCAAAAAAAAAAAAAAAAAATCGTTCCCCGAATCTCGAGCACTTGTGAATTGATGTAATCAACCTAAGGAGACAGATGCCTCCCTGAGATCGACCTTGGACTTCACCAAGTAAAAAAAAACTACATCACTTAACATTAATAGCTAAGTGATTTTTGATTAATCCCTCGTATCCGACTGCAACGAATATCATTAATTGATTTGGACATTAATTTGACCGGATTAACTAAGGGTGCGGGAGGCTTATCAAAATGTGTTGATGAATCTGTGATTCATCACATCAAAAGTCAAAAATAGAGCCTTGTTCCCGAGAAAATAGAGGCATATTTCCCTTTATCTTGCATAAATAGCATTCATGCATGCATCCATAATTCATGCATTTTAGGAGCTCATCTGCATTTAAATAAGAAGCCAAAAATCACCTGTAAAAGACCTCTTCATCAAATAACTCCTTCTCTATAATATATGTATATACTCCTTAAGAATATAGGGAAGAAAGCCACAAATCACCCTTGTAAAAGAGCCTAAATACCCTGAGCACCCTTGTACATTAAAACACACATAAAGCCCGCATACAAACTCCTACTTAGGTCTACTCACTCTTAGAATACTACATATCAAAAGACCTTCAAAATGAGACTAATTTCATTGAAATTGGAGCTTGTATGAGGAACTTGGGTTTTTGGGTCATTTTGTATACTACATATGTATATTTATGTAACTTTGTATTTATGTATCATATTTGACCTCATCTCCGTCTTTGGTCAACATGAAACTTGTAGATCTCATCAAGATCTACAACTTTCATGTTTTGAGTTTTTCCAAATTCGGCCTCCTCCTCTTTCTACACGTGTCTTTCCCTTCGACCACTCACAGCAGGCCACGTGGCGCCCTCTGATTGCGCCACGCGGCCCGCTGCCCTTTGTCTGCTCCGCCCGCGCCCTCCACCGTTGGATCGCACCTCAGATCCAACGGCCCAGGCCTGACCACGTCCGCTCTCTTCTACAGCCATCAGATCCACCCCGCATTCCATCTGGACCGTTCCTTAGCGCCGCATCCTCAACGAGCCACGTGGCGACCTCTAGGCCGCCCGATCGCGCCCCCGATCCCTTCATCACAACCGCTCGTCTTCCAGCGGATCGTGACCCTCAGATCAATCACCTAGACCCGATCCTAGCCGCCCGCTCGCACTTCGCCCGCGTCACGCCACGTGTCACCCTCATAGCCCTTCATCTGGGCACTCCAGATCTAATCTCACCCGCCCGCTTCGCGCCTCCATCTGGCCGTTGGATCACAAGATCCAACGGCCAGGACTTCGTCCCCTACCTCGGGCAGCCCCTCTCTCCCACGATCTCCGCCTTGCGGGAGGGGCCGCCCCTTTCTATTCTCGGCCGCACTCCAGCCCCCCTCGCCGGCCACTGACTCTCCCACGATCTTCCCCACTCTTCCCTCTCCCTCGCCAACACCCTCGAACATCACCATCTCCGCCACACTCGCTCCACCACCTCCATGAAACTCGCCACTCACCCAGCTCTGCCGCCACCTTCGACCTATAAATACACCCTCTCCGACCACATTCAAGCCCATCCGCCACTCCAGGAAAGAACCCCGAGCTCCAAGCTTCCTCTTGGTGACAGCAAGCGGCCGAATTGTTGAGCGACGAAGGACCTTCTTCTCCGGCGAGATCCACGGTGCACCGCCGTGCCGCAGCCGCCCTCCGCGTAGCTGCACGAGCTCGAGGCTTACCGACCTCTGGAGCGACGACCCCTGGAGCTCAAAACCGAGCCCCAAACCCCAGGTAACCTCCTTCATCCCCTCTCCGATCATCCTCTTCTTTTCTTCCGATCTTCTCCGATTTTATTCGCCTTCCACGGACATCTCCACACCTCCTCGACATCCCGACGAGCTCCGCGACGGTGCTAGCATCCTCGCGGGCTTCTCCACTTCGCCATTCACCGCACTTCGACCATCGTCGACTAGCAGCTCCGCCGCTTGTCCGGAGCCACCTCGCCCGATCACCTCAAGCACCCGCAGGCCTCACCGACCACGCCATCCTCTCCACGATCGTATCAGCACGCTTCGGCTATCCACATAACCCTTGCAGGTACCCGATCATCATTGGCCGGAGCTTCATCGGATCCTTCTTCGAGCTTCATCGACCAGGTGCTCCAGCCCTCCTCCAGCCAATCCGAGACCACCGGAGGCTTCGCCGTCCTCATCCGCTGCTTCCGAGCTAGCTGGGAGCTGACAGAGCTCACTGACGGAGCTCAGCGAGGCAGGCGGAGGTCAGCCCCCTTCACCGGAGCACAGGCCCCTCCTCCGCAGGCGGCGGAGGAGCGTTGAAGGAGAAACAGCAGCCACCGTTCGATCTTCTGATCGAACGGCCCTCGTCCCGCCACGCGTCTCTTCACCGCCTTCGTCCTCGACCGTCGATCGCACCAAGGATCGGACGCTCCACCCGCTGCCACGCGTCTTCACCTACCACCCTTGGATCCATCCAGATCCAAGGGCCCTCAGGCCGCCACGTCGCCCGATCCGAGCCTCGGCACCCAAGCCTAGGCTCGGGTCCCCCGAAGCAGATCCGAGGCTAACCCGAGCCTCCAGAAGCCCCGACCCTCGATCCGAGCCTCCGACGCCTCCGAGCCTAGGCCGCCCCACGTGAGGAGCACGTGCGGCCTGGGTAAATTGCACCGACACCCCTGGAGGTTTCCAAAATTGCAGAAAGGTCCCTGTGAAGCAGACATCACGTGAGGCGCACGTGATTCGTGGAGAATTTGCATTCAAGTCCTGCATAGTCTTGGTAATTGCACTTTAGTCCCTGTCAGCATGTTTATTTCTTGAACATTTATTTTTCAGTATTGCATTTAGACCCCTATGTTTGCACGTGTCCATAGCATGCATTTTTGATTATTTTTGAATTTTAAAAGTTGCATATTGTTGAGAACTTTGTCCTCTACCTGTTAGCACACGTGTTGTATTTTTGTTGGTTTTCTTGATTTATTAATGAATTAATTGGTTGATTTGAGTCATATTTTGCCCAGAGATGCCATTTGATTTTTAGTAAATTATCTGTGCCTTCAAAAATCACCAAAAAAATCACAGTAGCTTAAGGACATTGTTTTTAACATCCCATAAAAATTTCACATCATTTGCACGCATAACGAGGCCTGAATAAATAGTTTAGTGATTTCCTTTGATTAATTTTAATTAATTCATTTCACAACATTTTTTTTAGTTCTGTCAATTTTCCTAGGTTCCTGATCATTAGACCTTCCTAGGATAATTTTAGTTCCGAGAAATATTGTGTTTTGATATTTATTAAAAATTAAACATTGAAAATCACACTGTTTGTTTAGTTAATTCATAGAATATTCATTTTGAGTCAAAAAATTCCAAAAAAATTAGTGTAGGTCATTTTCATCATAAGCAACCTTCTGGCCAATTTTCATAATTTTTGGACTGAATTTGATATATCAATTAAATCTAACTTGAAATTGGCTAAGGATTGTCTGCATTGTCTACATAGTAATTAAAAAGACCAAAAAAAAAAAAAAAAAATCGTTCCCCGAATCTCGAGCACTTGTGAATTGATGTAATCAACCTAAGGAGACAGATGCCTCCCTGAGATCGACCTTGGACTTCACCAAGTAAAAAAAAACTATATCACTTAACATTAATAGCTAAGTGATTTTTGATTAATCCCTCGTATCCGACTGCAACGAATATCATTAATTGATTTGGACATTAATTTGACCGGATTAACTAAGGGTGCGGGAGGTCATTTTGATAAGCCTCCCGCACCCTTAGTTAATCCGGTCAAATTAATGTCCAAATCAATTAATGATATTCGTTGCAGTCGGATACGAGGGATTAATCAAAAATCACTTAGCTATTAATGTTAAGTGATGTAGTTTTTTTTTTTTACTTGGTGAAGTCCAAGGTCGATCTCAGGGAGGCATCTGTCTCCTTAGGTTGATTACATCAATTCACAAGTGCTCGAGATTCGGGGAACGATTTTTTTTTTTTTTTTTGGTCTTTTTAATTACTATGTAGACAATGCAGACAATCCTTAGCCAATTTCAAGTTAGATTTAATTGATATATCAAATTCAGTCCAAAAATTATGAAAATTGGCCAGAAGGTTGCTTATGATGAAAATGACCTACACTAATTTTTTTGGAATTTTTTGACTCAAAATGAATATTCTATGAATTAACTAAACAAACAGTGTGATTTTCAATGTTTAATTTTTAATAAATATCAAAACACAATATTTCTCGGAACTAAAATTATCCTAGGAAGGTCTAATGATCAGGAACCTAGGAAAATTGACAGAACTAAAAAAAATGTTGTGAAATGAATTAATTAAAATTAATCAAAGGAAATCACTAAACTATTTATTCAGGCCTCGTTATGCGTGCAAATGATGTGAAATTTTTATGGGATGTTAAAAACAATGTCCTTAAGCTACTGTGATTTTTTTGGTGATTTTTGAAGGCACAGATAATTTACTAAAAATCAAATGGCATCTCTGGGCAAAATATGACTCAAATCAACCAATTAATTCATTAATAAATCAAGAAAACCAACAAAAATACAACACGTGTGCTAACAGGTAGAGGACAAAGTTCTCAACAATATGCAACTTTTAAAATTCAAAAATAATCAAAAATGCATGCTATGGACACGTGCAAACATAGGGGTCTAAATGCAATACTGAAAAATAAATGTTCAAGAAATAAACATGCTGACAGGGACTAAAGTGCAATTACCAAGACTATGCAGGACTTGAATGCAAATTCTCCACGAATCACGTGCGCCTCACGTGATGTCTGCTTCACAGGGACCTTTCTGCAATTTTGGAAACCTCCAGGGGTGTCGGTGCAATTTACCCAGGCCGCACGTGCTCCTCACGTGGGGCGGCCTAGGCTCGGAGGCGTCGGAGGCTCGGATCGAGGGTCGGGGCTTCTGGAGGCTCGGGTTAGCCTCGGATCTGCTTCGGGGGACCCGAGCCTAGGCTTGGGTGCCGAGGCTCGGATCGGGCGACGTGGCGGCCTGAGGGCCCTTGGATCTGGATGGATCCAAGGGTGGTAGGTGAAGACGCGTGGCAGCGGGTGGAGCGTCCGATCCTTGGTGCGATCGACGGTCGAGGACGAAGGCGGTGAAGAGACGCGTGGCGGGACGAGGGCCGTTCGATCAGAAGATCGAACGGTGGCTGCTGTTTCTCCTTCAACGCTCCTCCGCCGCCTGCGGAGGAGGGGCCTGTGCTCCGGTGAAGGGGGCTGACCTCCGCCTGCCTCGCTGAGCTCCGTCAGTGAGCTCTGTCAGCTCCCAGCTAGCTCGGAAGCAGCGGATGAGGACGGCGAAGCCTCCGGTGGTCTCGGATTGGCTGGAGGAGGGCTGGAGCACCTGGTCGATGAAGCTCGAAGAAGGATCCGATGAAGCTCCGGCCAATGATGATCGGGTACCTGCAAGGGTTATGTGGATAGCCGAAGCGTGCTGATACGATCGTGGAGAGGATGGCGTGGTCGGTGAGGCCTGCGGGTGCTTGAGGTGATCGGGCGAGGTGGCTCCGGACAAGCGGCGGAGCTGCTAGTCGACGATGGTCGAAGTGCGGTGCTACAACTTTCATGTTTTGAGTTTTTCCAAATTCGGCCTCCTCCTCTTTCTACACGTGTCTTTCCCTTCGACCACTCACAGCAGGCCACGTGGCGCCCTCTGATTGCGCCACGCGGCCCGCTGCCCTTTGTCTGCTCCGCCCGCGCCCTCCACCGTTGGATCGCACCTCAGATCCAACGGCCCAGGCCTGACCACGTCCGCTCTCTTCTACAGCCATCAGATCCACCCCGCATTCCATCTGGACCGTTCCTTAGCGCCGCATCCTCAACGAGCCACGTGGCGACCTCTAGGCCGCCCGATCGCGCCCCCGATCCCTTCATCACAACCGCTCGTCTTCCAGCGGATCGTGACCCTCAGATCAATCACCTAGACCCGATCCTAGCCGCCCGCTCGCACTTCGCCCGCGTCACGCCACGTGTCACCCTCATAGCCCTTCATCTGGGCACTCCAGATCTAATCTCACCCGCCCGCTTCGCGCCTCCATCTGGCCGTTGGATCACAAGATCCAACGGCCAGGACTTCGTCCCCTACCTCGGGCAGCCCCTCTCTCCCACGATCTCCGCCTTGCGGGAGGGGCCGCCCCTTTCTATTCTCGGCCGCACTCCAGCCCCCCTCGCCGGCCACTGACTCTCCCACGATCTTCCCCACTCTTCCCTCTCCCTCGCCAACACCCTCGAACATCACCATCTCCGCCACACTCGCTCCACCACCTCCATGAAACTCGCCACTCACCCAGCTCTGCCGCCACCTTCGACCTATAAATACACCCTCTCCGACCACATTCAAGCCCATCCGCCACTCCAGGAAAGAACCCCGAGCTCCAAGCTTCCTCTTGGTGACAGCAAGCGGCCGAATTGTTGAGCGACGAAGGACCTTCTTCTCCGGCGAGATCCACGGTGCACCGCCGTGCCGCAGCCGCCCTCCGCGTAGCTGCACGAGCTCGAGGCTTACCGACCTCTGGAGCGACGACCCCTGGAGCTCAAAACCGAGCCCCAAACCCCAGGTAACCTCCTTCATCCCCTCTCCGATCATCCTCTTCTTTTCTTCCGATCTTCTCCGATTTTATTCGCCTTCCACGGACATCTCCACACCTCCTCGACATCCCGACGAGCTCCGCGACGGTGCTAGCATCCTCGCGGGCTTCTCCACTTCGCCATTCACCGCACTTCGACCATCGTCGACTAGCAGCTCCGTCGCTTGTCCGGAGCCACCTCGCCCGATCACCTCAAGCACCCGCAGGCCTCACCGACCACGCCATCCTCTCCACGATCGTATCAGCACGCTTCGGCTATCCACATAACCCTTGCAGGTACCCGATCATCATTGGCCGGAGCTTCATCGGATCCTTCTTCGAGCTTCATCGACCAGGTGCTCCAGCCCTCCTCCAGCCAATCCGAGACCACCGGAGGCTTCGCCGTCCTCATCCGCTGCTTCCGAGCTAGCTGGGAGCTGACAGAGCTCACTGACGGAGCTCAGCGAGGCAGGCGGAGGTCAGCCCCCTTCACCGGAGCACAGGCCCCTCCTCCGCAGGCGGCGGAGGAGCGTTGAAGGAGAAACAGCAGCCACCGTTCGATCTTCTGATCGAACGGCCCTCGTCCCGCCACGCGTCTCTTCACCGCCTTCGTCCTCGACCGTCGATCGCACCAAGGATCGGACGCTCCACCCGCTGCCACGCGTCTTCACCTACCACCCTTGGATCCATCCAGATCCAAGGGCCCTCAGGCCGCCACGTCGCCCGATCCGAGCCTCGGCACCCAAGCCTAGGCTCGGGTCCCCCGAAGCAGATCCGAGGCTAACCCGAGCCTCCAGAAGCCCCGACCCTCGATCCGAGCCTCCGACGCCTCCGAGCCTAGGCCGCCCCACGTGAGGAGCACGTGCGGCCTGGGTAAATTGCACCGACACCCCTGGAGGTTTCCAAAATTGCAGAAAGGTCCCTGTGAAGCAGACATCACGTGAGGCGCACGTGATTCGTGGAGAATTTGCATTCAAGTCCTGCATAGTCTTGGTAATTGCACTTTAGTCCCTGTCAGCATGTTTATTTCTTGAACATTTATTTTTCAGTATTGCATTTAGACCCCTATGTTTGCACGTGTCCATAGCATGCATTTTTGATTATTTTTGAATTTTAAAAGTTGCATATTGTTGAGAACTTTGTCCTCTACCTGTTAGCACACGTGTTGTATTTTTGTTGGTTTTCTTGATTTATTAATGAATTAATTGGTTGATTTGAGTCATATTTTGCCCAGAGATGCCATTTGATTTTTAGTAAATTATCTGTGCCTTCAAAAATCACCAAAAAAATCACAGTAGCTTAAGGACATTGTTTTTAACATCCCATAAAAATTTCACATCATTTGCACGCATAACGAGGCCTGAATAAATAGTTTAGTGATTTCCTTTGATTAATTTTAATTAATTCATTTCACAACATTTTTTTTAGTTCTGTCAATTTTCCTAGGTTCCTGATCATTAGACCTTCCTAGGATAATTTTAGTTCCGAGAAATATTGTGTTTTGATATTTATTAAAAATTAAACATTGAAAATCACACTGTTTGTTTAGTTAATTCATAGAATATTCATTTTGAGTCAAAAAATTCCAAAAAAATTAGTGTAGGTCATTTTCATCATAAGCAACCTTCTGGCCAATTTTCATAATTTTTGGACTGAATTTGATATATCAATTAAATCTAACTTGAAATTGGCTAAGGATTGTCTGCATTGTCTACATAGTAATTAAAAAGACCAAAAAAAAAAAAAAATCGTTCCCCGAATCTCGAGCACTTGTGAATTGATGTAATCAACCTAAGGAGACAGATGCCTCCCTGAGATCGACCTTGGACTTCACCAAGTAAAAAAAAAAACTACATCACTTAACATTAATAGCTAAGTGATTTTTGATTAATCCCTCGTATCCGACTGCAACGAATATCATTAATTGATTTGGACATTAATTTGACCGGATTAACTAAGGGTGCGGGAGGCTTATCAAAATGGCGCCGTTGCCGGGGAGGCACGGCTTAGGTTAATTTACATCACATTTTGAGTGTTTGATTTTCTAACCCCCGGGTAGTCTGACCCCCGGTTGTTCTTGTAATTATTTCTCTCATTTATTTTTGCTTTATTTTATTTTTGTGTCACTCTCTGACCTTATCTTAATTTTTGTGCGAGGAACGCGAGGAGTCGGCGACGCTTCGAAGACTTAGCACTTAGATTGTGTGAGAGAAAGAGAGGCCTTGTAATTTTCATTTTATTTTATTTCTTTTGCATCGTTTCCAGCGGTTCCCGTTTGGGTTCTCGCGCGTGTAAAAATAGTGGAAACCGTGTCCCGTGTGCTGTGTGGTTGATTGGTAACTTAGCTTGCACTAGCGGCTCCTCGAGCCAATCTAGGACTTGTTTGTGCTCGTAATCAATAGGACCACACAACACATTTAAAAGACGCACTTAGACCGCAGGACTTAGTTCAAATCAATCTGTTCTTCACGCTAATAGAACTGCCTGTCTAGGAGCGGCTTTTATCGCCTGCATTTGCATATAGGATAGAGTTTTCAATTCTGTATAGCATCCTGCATCGACAAGCGAAGGGATCACTGTAAGTATTCTCTACTTAGCATACGCATCATAGATTTTAACTTGCATCGGCTTTTCTCGATTTCCCCCTCTGATTTTCTCACTTAATTAAAGGAAATTGGGACTGTCCGATAGGCGTGCTTTGTGGTGATTAAATTTCAGTGATAACCTACTTTAAAACTGGGACTGCTAACAGTATTGACAATAAAAAGGGAATAAAACTGAAAATTGTTTGCGGGAGAGTAACCCCGACCTTGTTTTCAGGCTGAGTGAGGGTACCTGAGTGTGTGTGAACACCCTAAGGTAGAGCCCAAATCCCCGTCTTCCATATCATCGTTCTGACTGATCCTAGCAAATATCACAAGCCGGATACTTTCAGATTCTTTGACTAGTACCAAGTAGCCTCCGCCTGTCTCAGGTAGATAGGGGCGAAATTGCGGTACTTCGCGACAAGCTGCCAGTAACCCCCCGGGGTGAAGTTCCGGCCTTGTCAGCCTCCGCCTGCTTGCAGGTAGATAGGGGCGTGGTCACTGAATCCCTCGGCTTGGGATAGGAGCGAAGAAAGGAAGGAGCGGCGGTATCTTAGACGACAGGATAAACAGGGAAGACGCATCCGGCTCTGAGCCGACTTCCCTCTAGGCCGCGTAATCCTTGCTAGATTTGCTTGAAATTCACACTTAAAAATTACAAGATAAATTGGACTCAATTTGAGTCCTTCACTGTGTTGAGTGTGAAAACCAGGGTCTTGGATTGTTCTTCTTGCTTGCTTCAGGTAGGAGTAAAATCCTATCTTCTTCTCGCTTATCAAGATGAGTCAATGGGGAGATCTCGACACACAATTCACTGATCCCTCTATGAGTCCCCCAGATAACTCGTCTTTTTCGGTCCAAACGCACTTTGGACCACCCAGGACTCATGACCCTCTTGAGTCCTGGTTCCCTCCTGCTCAGGGTGGTTACCCTCAAACCAACCCTTTTATCTCCTCTGAGAGTACCGAGGAAGACCATTGCCTCGGTAATCCATTCCTTGATTTACCCTCTAACACCGGACCTATTTTCCATATCCCAGAACTGGAGGGAGAAATGCCGCCAAGGATGCCGCCCGACGAGGACCAGATGAGACAGATCCTTAGACGTCTGGCAGAGGCTGAACAGAAGAATGCCGATCTCACTGCACGAATGGGGCAGATTATAGTAGCAGAAGGAATCGACCGGCCAATGGTCGATACATATAACCCGGCGGAGAACGAGATCCAGAATTGGCTAGCACCTGCAGTTCCCGACCAGGCATTCGAGCTGAAGCCCCACTTCCTTAGCCTGCTGCCGAAGTTCAACGGAAACCTCAGCGAAGAGCCGTACACCTTCCTCCGTGACTTCGAACTAGTCTGTAATAATCTGAGCCATCCCAATGTTGGCCAAGACTATATCAGACTGAAAGCCACCCCTTTTGCCTTAGGAGATAAGGCTGCACATTGGCTGAAGAACCTAGGGGTGGTTTGTACTACCTGGATGCAGTTCAAGGACCTCTTCCTGAAGAAGTTCTACCCACTCAGTAGAACCAATCAGATGCGTACGAAGATTGCCAGCTTCGCCCAAGGACCCTGCGAACCGTTCCACGAGGCGTGGGACAGGTTCAATGATTTAGTGCAGAAATGCCCATGCCACGGCATTTCAAAGGCGATCCTAGTCCAGACCTTGTTCTGCAGCTTAACCCCAGAGATGCAGGGGTTAGTCAGCGCCGCCTGCGGAGGAAGCTATCTGAACAAGAACGAACACGCCGTATGGAAGATCCTGGAGCAGATGGCAGAAACCGGCAGGTCACAGGCCACAAGGGCCTATCAGTTGTCTCCCTCGATTCTATCCAACGAGACAACTAAAAGGACTGTTGCTGATCTGACAGAGGACCTCATCCCCAGCATGGGGATGATTGCAGACAAGCTCACCATGGTCGAACAGATCCACAAGCGAGTCGCGGAGATGGAGTCTCTTTCGAGCCTTCCCAAGAAGGTGGAGGAACTCTCTGAAAAGGTAGCCAAGATGAAGCTACCCACCCCTTCTGCACCACCTGTACCTGTACATCGAGTTCATCTTGTACAGGAACAGGCACCGGGGTCTCAAAGCAGCTGGGATCAGACTTACACCCAGCAGAACCATCAAGCACCCCCACCAGTTGAGACAGCATACGAGGAGCCTCCGCCCGTCTACGAGATCAACGGGCTCTGGTATAGCCGTGACCCACTAGTCCGGCAAATTGAGATGGGGAAGGATCAGGCACACCGCCCAACCCCAGTATACCAGGAGACCAGACCCGTCACAATCCCGCGATACCAGTCCAGGCCAGACCAGGGGTACCAGCCGCAGCAGCGAACCTACCAGCAGGGGCCAGCACCACCCCATCAGCAGCAGTATCGGCACGGCCAGCAGGGCCAGTTCAGGACGGCATCCACGCAGCAGCTAGCCCAGCCCACCGAGTTGGAGTCCCTCACCTTGGCGATCCAGACCCTGTCTGATAGGGTCCAGCAGATGCAGAACGATTACTTGGACATGAGAACCGACATCAATCGGGTCTCTCGTGCTCAAGACCAACAAACGGCGCCAAGGACTCCACTTCCCGCACAGGTTCAGGCCAACCCGAACAGCATACACCAAGGCCAGAACCGACCTAGAGATCAGGTAGACTATTCAGATAATTATTTATCTGAACATGAGATCCTTTCGTATGATAATGTTAACCATATGTCCCTCAGGAGCGGAAGGACCGTGACCATACCTGATCGGGCACGGGCACAACAGGAAGGAACCTCCGAAGTTCGACCTGAGGAGAATTCGGAGGAGGAGGAAGAGGAGCATCACCACCACCACCGCAAGCAGAAGAAGAGGACATCTGAGTCCTCGAAGCAGCACCCCCGCATCCACCTGGAGTCCGACGGCACCGATGAGCCCGCACCTCCATCTGAGGAGGACCAGTCAGAAGAAGCGGAAGACGCATCACCGGTTTCGCCCAAGCATTTTCCCTTTCGTCAGAGTCAGCATCAGAGTCTGTACAAAAGTCCGAGTCAGAGTCCTGTCCAGAACTCAGTTTCAGTTTCTAATGAAAATATTTCAGTTCCAGATCCTGAGTTAATAATCCCTTTCCCCCAAGCTCTTAAGGGTGGGAAGAAGAAAAACACAAAAATCCAAAAAGATGACCCTGAGATGGCTGAATTTTGTAACAAACATATCAAGGTCACAATCCCTTTCGACAAGTTCGTGGAAATGACCCCTGCATTCCAGAAATACCTTAAGGTGCGATGCACACCTACTAGGGTTAGCAGGAAGACCAAAAGCCGTGTTGAGAAACACGTTCTATCAGTAGCCACGACTTGTGCAATAAAGAACTCGTTTCCTCGGAAACGAAGAGACATGGGTGCACACTATGTAGTGAGTCATGTTGATGACATCGCGTTTGCACGCACTCTCCTTGACAATGGTTCCTCGATCAATTTGATGCCCACAGCCCTCTATGAGCGGCTTGATCTCGGACCTCTTAGGAAATCTAGAGCTATTCTGCAGTTTGCAGATAAATCCACTAAGAGGTCCCAAGGAGAATTAAGGAACATTGTGATCAAAGTCGAGGGTCAGGAATACCTGGTGGACTTCACTGTCCTTGATATGGAGACCCCTCGTAATTGGAGAGATTCCCAGATTATCTTGGGTAGGCCCTTCCTTAGAACAGCAGGGGCCTTATTCGATTATAAGAATGGGAAGATTCAGTTCCAAACTCCAGGCGGAGATGAGGAACTAGAGATGAAGCAGACCAGATGGCAGAGACCGGACTCCGAATCCAGCACCGAGTACTCTTCGATCGAAACAGACAGTGCACATGTAGACTTAGTTGGGCCATGGAGACAGAACCCAGCCAGCACCGATATGTCCATCTCCTTTGAAGATGATCCAGTACATGAGTCAGTCTGCGAGATCATTAGGAACGAGTACAGCTCTGAGCCTGCATCACCCTACATCTTCGATGACATAGAGGCCCAAGAGGGCCTGTCAGTCCTTACATCCTTAGGACAATCGGAAGATGAGGAAGACGAGTCGGACGAGGCGTTTGCCGATTGCATGGAGACCTTTGACGATCCGACTCCAGAGCCAAGCTTGGTGGCAGCCACTGCAGATCAAGATCCAGCCACTTCCAACACCGAACCAGATCGGATTGAGCCAGACTTCTTAGATGATCATACCATCCCTGAGCTCAAACCCTTACCCACAACCCTTAAGTATGCCTTCCTTGCGGGCGCAGCCAAGAAATTTCCGGTCATTATCAGTTCGCAATTGACCGAGGAGCAGGAATCTCGCTTGCTAGAGATCCTGGAGAAGAACCGCAAGGCAATAGGCTGGAGCATTTCCGATCTCCACGGGATAAATCCCGCTCTGTGTTCGCACCATATATATTTGGAGAATGAAGCCAAACCCTCTCGTGAATTCCAACGTCGGTTGAATCCAAATCTACGAGAGGTTGTCAAGAAAGAGATAGAAAAATGGTGCGACGCGGGTTTTATCTACCCAATCTCCGACTCTAAGTGGGTGGCCCCAATCCATGTTGTCCCGAAAAAGTCGGGAATTCAGACGACCACCAACGAGGACGGAGAGGAGATCGTGACGAGAGTACCCACGTCGTGGCGCGTCTGTGTGGATTACAGACGCCTGAATGCCGCGACGAAGAAGGATCATTTCCCCCTACCGTTCATTGATCAGATCTTAGAGAGACTAGCAGGGAAAGAATTCTTCTGCTTCCTTGATGGGTTCTCGGGCTACAATCAAGTAGCCATAGCTCCAGAGGACCAGGAAAAGACCACGTTCACATGCCCCTTTGGTACCTATGCTTTCAGGCGCATGCCTTTTGGGTTATGCAATGCTCCAGGTACTTTTCAAAGGTGCATGATTGCTGTATTCGCCGAAATGGTCGGCGAATTCCTGGAAGTCTTCATGGATGACTTTTCGGTCCACGGCGACTCTTTTGATTCCTGCCTTAGGAATCTGGACCGAGTCCTCAAAAGATGTTGTGAGGTCAATCTGGTGCTCTCCTGGGAGAAAAGTCACTTTATGGTGACGGAGGGCATAGTGTTGGGGCACGTCATCTCCAAGAGAGGAATGGAGGTTGACCCTGCCAAGGTGGATGTGATCAGACGACTCCAGCCACCAACCAACGTACGGCAGTTGCGGTCGTTCCTCGGGCATGTCGGATTTTATCGGAGGTTCATCAAAGATTTTTCTAAAATTGCCCGACCGCTAACTGAGCTTTTAGGCAAAGACGCGGAGTTTATTGTCGATCACAAGTGTCTTGCGGCCTTTAAGCTATTACAAGGAATGATTATGGACGCACCCATTTTACAAGCCCCAGATTGGTCTCTCCCTTTTGAGATCATGACGGATGCATCAGATTATGCTGTTGGGGCTGTATTGGGACAAAGAAGAGATGGCGTCCCGTTTGCAATCCACTACGCAAGCAAAGTGCTTGATTCTGCTCAGCGTAACTATACAGTTACCGAAAAGGAAATGCTGGCGGTAGTGTTTGCCTTGGACAAATTCAGATCGCATTTAATCGGATCCAAGGTGACTGTGTTCACAGACCACACGGCACTACGATATTTGATGGAGAAGAAGGACGCGAAGGCGCGTCTTCTTCGTTGGATTCTACTTATCCAGGAATTTGATTTGGACATCCGTGATAAACCTGGAAAGAAGAACGTAGTAGCTGATCATCTCTCTCGTCTCGAAAATATTAATACTTCCGAGGTTTCCCCAATTCGAGACTCCTTCCCTGACGAGTCGATTTTTGTTATCGACTCACTCCCATGGTATGCCAATATCGTGAACTATCTTGTCTCCAAGAAGGTTCCCGAGGATTGGCCCAAGAGCCAAATTGACCGACTAAAGTCGGATGCTAGACACTACCATTGGGAGGATCCGATCCTTTTCTTTGAAGGACCGGATTGCGTCTGGAGACGTTGTATTCCTCAGGAGGAATACCAGAGTGTCCTTTCTTTATGCCATAGCTTAGAGGCAGGAGGACACCACTCCGGGAAGAGGACCGCATGGAAGGTGCTTCAGTGTGGCTTTTACTGGCCGACTCTGTTTCGCGATGCCACCACCTTCGCGAAGTCGTGCCCAGTATGCCAGAGAATGAGAGGAACCGTTGGTTCCAAGGATGAGATGCCGATGCAGCCGGTCATCATTTGTGATGTCTTTGACGCCTGGGGCATCGACTTCATGGGCCCATTCCCTGTCAGCCACGGATTTGAATACATCCTTCTTGCGGTGGATTATCTGTCAAGATGGGTGGAGGCTATCCCGACCCGAGCCGCAGACAGCAGGACTGTCTGTAAGTTTATCAGAGAGCACATAATCTCTAGGTTCGGGATCCCCAAAATGATGATATCAGATGGGGGTAGCCACTTTGTGAATCGGGAGGTGAAGAAACTCCTGAAGGATTACGGCATCGAACACCGTGTCGCTAGTCCTTACCACCCACAAACCAATGGTATGGCTGAGGTGTCAAATAGGGAGGTAAAAACAATACTGCAAAAGCTCGTCCGCCCAGACAGGAAGGACTGGTCTCAGATCTTGGATCAGGTCCTCTGGGCGTATAGGACGGCTTACAAGACACCGTTAGGTACCTCCCCATTCCGAATGGTATTCGGAAAGCCGTGCCATTTGCCCGCAGAGTTAGTGCATAAATCAGAATGGGCAATAAAGAAGGTCAACTGGAACACACACCTGGGCCAAAAACAGAGAGACATGGATCTGAATGAGCTTGTGGAAGTCAGAAACCGCGCATACGACAACAGTGTGGTGTACAAGGACAAGGTGAAGCGTTGGCACGATAGATTTATCAGACGAAAGACCTTTGTTCCTGGACAGAAGGTATGGTTGTTCAATGCCAGGCTGAAGACCTTCCAAGGCAAGCTGAAATCCAAGTGGACGGGACCATTTGTAGTCCGAACGGTGCATGATAGTGGATGTGTCGAGATCTCAGATCTCGCGGATGACGCACCGACATTCCTGGTTAATGGGCAGCTGTTGAAGCACTTCGTTGAATCTAATGAACAGTTAGTCCATGTGGAGGAGATTGTATTCATGCGCGAGACAGATACAGCAGATACATCTCAAGCCGTGCATGAGACCTTGCAGCAATGAACTCCAGCCATCAGCAGCATCTTCAGAAGATTCAGACCGACTCATTTGTACATATATCATCATTCCTGTATATCCTTTCCTCTACCTCCACGATTCTAGTAACCCATCCCCACATCATCGAATCATTATCTCGGACTATACTTAGGATGACCAGATCCTAAGTATAGGGGGAAGGGGTCACCCGAGTCGTTTCACTGTACATTCTCCAGATCACATCGGTCCTCATACGCATTTCTTACCAATACTTAGGCTGACCTAAGCCTAAGTATAGGGGGGACCGATGCCCATATTGTATATTCATCCATTCCCATCTTTCCTCGTCCGCCCCATTTTTGATCTTCTTCTACACTTAGGCCGCCAGAGCCTAAGTATAGGGGGGCAAGACGACTTCTATACTTTCTATTCCTCTTTGGCTCTCCTATGCTTAGCACGAGCTATGTCTTTTTCCTCGCTCTCTGTGCTCTGAGGACATAGCACACGCTAAGTATAGGGGGGCGTGTATATATTACATATATACTTTACCCATAGCTCGTACTTTCGCATATTTTTGTATATATATATTTGCAATAATTATGGGTGGGTAAAAATTGAAAAAAAAAAAATTGTACACTTGTATACTACTTGTAAACCTTTTGTAAAAATTAAAAAAAAATTAATAATAAATTAATGTACAAATTATATCAACTAAAGATTGTTGTAAATAATAAAAAAAAAAGATTGTTGTATACCAGAAAAATAAAACAAAAAGGCTTCTTATTTACTCTTGCATATTATCTTGCATTCTCAAAAAAAAAAAAAAAAAAAAAAAAAAAAAAAAGTCTTGCATTTCATTCATAGCATGTCATCTGCACATCATCTGCATATCTTGCATATGCAAAGTGAAAAGCTAGTGGGTTCTGAACCAAGTTATGAGTAGATATTGAGGATGGACTTGATTTGACCTTAACCCATCTAATTTCAGAGGGACCTTATAGGAACTGGAATTAAGATTTTTCAGGTCAAGTGACTTAATTCTTTGAGTCCGCAAGTCTATGTTCACATGTCATCTTGATTAGTCTAAGTAGAATATTTCGTGCATACGCAGGATTCTCTTAGATAATGACCTAACTTGGACAAGCACAATGCACGTAGCTCTTCATTGATGAGGTGGTGAGGAGGTAGAATCCTTTAGCTTGGAGTAGCACACGGGTGGAAACATCCGTCCTCCTCTAGGGAGGGTAGTGCATCTCAACCTAGTCTAGTGGTGTTGACATCTAAGGACGGGATGCTGTGGGTTGCAATAATGCTTCAAAAGAGGGATAGTCTACTGGCTCAAGAGGAAAAACTCCTGATGTACATGCTGCACATTGTATATAGTGAAAAAAAAAAAAAAAAAAAATTGCAAGAAAACTCCAAAAAAATCAGACAGGTCCAAGTCAAAGAAAAAAAATTTTTACCTGTCGGAGTACGAAGAAATGCAGCTGGATGACTTGGCTACACTGGTCAGGCATCCCGGGATAGGTGGCTACACTGGCCACCGTCCATTCTTTTCTCTACCCCCTCCTCTTGAGTTGGTCGCACTTGAACTTAGAAGGGAATACCCCGCTCCTCGAGGAAAGAGTTACTGGACCGGGTTATTGAGTTACCTTGTTAGAGGAGGCTGGTTCCGAGTCATTTCTGATGTGGAGAGCTATATCTCACTTACACAGTACAAGTAAGAATCATAGTCATCAGAAATTTGCGTTTGAGGATTTGTTCTGACCTGGCTATTGAGGCGTCTTGAATAGAAGACTTGTGGAACTTGAAGTCTGTTAGCTCTTAAGTTCAGGTCCAAATAAGGTTCCGCCACACAATTAATCCAAAGGTCGAGTCAGGCTCCATTTTTAACTTTTGTTCATGACCTTGGTATGGAACCCAAAATCATTTCACTCTCGCATTTCATTTAGTTGCTCGGGGACGAGCAAGGTTTAAGTATAGGGGGTTGATGAATCTGTGATTCATCACATCAAAAGTCAAAAATAGAGCCTTGTTCCCGAGAAAATAGAGGCATATTTCCCTTTATCTTGCATAAATAGCATTCATGCATGCATCCATAATTCATGCATTTTAGGAGCTCATCTGCATTTAAATAAGAAGCCAAAAATCACCTGTAAAAGACCTCTTCATCAAATAACTCCTTCTCTATAATATATGTATATACTCCTTAAGAATATAGGGAAGAAAGCCACAAATCACCCTTGTAAAAGAGCCTAAATACCCTGAGCACCCTTGTACATTAAAACACACATAAAGCCCGCATACAAACTCCTACTTAGGTCTACTCACTCTTAGAATACTACATATCAAAAGACCTTCAAAATGAGACTAATTTCATTGAAATTGGAGCTTGTATGAGGAACTTGGGTTTTTGGGTCATTTTGTATACTACATATGTATATTTATGTAACTTTGTATTTATGTATCATATTTGACCTCATCTCCGTCTTTGGTCAACATGAAACTTGTAGATCTCATCAAGATCTACAACTTTCATGTTTTGAGTTTTTCCAAATTCGGCCTCCTCCTCTTTCTACACGTGTCTTTCCCTTCGACCACTCACAGCAGGCCACGTGGCGCCCTCTGATTGCGCCACGCGGCCCGCTGCCCTTTGTCTGCTCCGCCCGCGCCCTCCACCGTTGGATCGCACCTCAGATCCAACGGCCCAGGCCTGACCACGTCCGCTCTCTTCTACAGCCATCAGATCCACCCCGCATTCCATCTGGACCGTTCCTTAGCGCCGCATCCTCAACGAGCCACGTGGCGACCTCTAGGCCGCCCGATCGCGCCCCCGATCCCTTCATCACAACCGCTCGTCTTCCAGCGGATCGTGACCCTCAGATCAATCACCTAGACCCGATCCTAGCCGCCCGCTCGCACTTCGCCCGCGTCACGCCACGTGTCACCCTCATAGCCCTTCATCTGGGCACTCCAGATCTAATCTCACCCGCCCGCTTCGCGCCTCCATCTGGCCGTTGGATCACAAGATCCAACGGCCAGGACTTCGTCCCCTACCTCGGGCAGCCCCTCTCTCCCACGATCTCTGCCTTGCGGGAGGGGCCGCCCCTTTCTATTCTCGGCCGCACTCCAGCCCCCCTCGCCGGCCACTGACTCTCCCACGATCTTCCCCACTCTTCCCTCTCCCTCGCCAACACCCTCGAACATCACCATCTCCGCCACACTCGCTCCACCACCTCCATGAAACTCGCCACTCACCCAGCTCTGCCGCCACCTTCGACCTATAAATACACCCTCTCCGACCACATTCAAGCCCATCCGCCACTCCAGGAAAGAACCCCGAGCTCCAAGCTTCCTCTTGGTGACAGCAAGCGGCCGAATTGTTGAGCGACGAAGGACCTTCTTCTCCGGCGAGATCCACGGTGCACCGCCGTGCCGCAGCCGCCCTCCGCGTAGCTGCACGAGCTCGAGGCTTACCGACCTCTGGAGCGACGACCCCTGGAGCTCAAAACCGAGCCCCAAACCCCAGGTAACCTCCTTCATCCCCTCTCCGATCATCCTCTTCTTTTCTTCCGATCTTCTCCGATTTTATTCGCCTTCCACGGACATCTCCACACCTCCTCGACATCCCGACGAGCTCCGCGACGGTGCTAGCATCCTCGCGGGCTTCTCCACTTCGCCATTCACCGCACTTCGACCATCGTCGACTAGCAGCTCCGTCGCTTGTCCGGAGCCACCTCGCCCGATCACCTCAAGCACCCGCAGGCCTCACCGACCACGCCATCCTCTCCACGATCGTATCAGCACGCTTCGGCTATCCACATAACCCTTGCAGGTACCCGATCATCATTGGCCGGAGCTTCATCGGATCCTTCTTCGAGCTTCATCGACCAGGTGCTCCAGCCCTCCTCCAGCCAATCCGAGACCACCGGAGGCTTCGCCGTCCTCATCCGCTGCTTCCGAGCTAGCTGGGAGCTGACAGAGCTCACTGACGGAGCTCAGCGAGGCAGGCGGAGGTCAGCCCCCTTCACCGGAGCACAGGCCCCTCCTCCGCAGGCGGCGGAGGAGCGTTGAAGGAGAAACAGCAGCCACCGTTCGATCTTCTGATCGAACGGCCCTCGTCCCGCCACGCGTCTCTTCACCGCCTTCGTCCTCGACCGTCGATCGCACCAAGGATCGGACGCTCCACCCGCTGCCACGCGTCTTCACCTACCACCCTTGGATCCATCCAGATCCAAGGGCCCTCAGGCCGCCACGTCGCCCGATCCGAGCCTCGGCACCCAAGCCTAGGCTCGGGTCCCCCGAAGCAGATCCGAGGCTAACCCGAGCCTCCAGAAGCCCCGACCCTCGATCCGAGCCTCCGACGCCTCCGAGCCTAGGCCGCCCCACGTGAGGAGCACGTGCGGCCTGGGTAAATTGCACCGACACCCCTGGAGGTTTCCAAAATTGCAGAAAGGTCCCTGTGAAGCAGACATCACGTGAGGCGCACGTGATTCGTGGAGAATTTGCATTCAAGTCCTGCATAGTCTTGGTAATTGCACTTTAGTCCCTGTCAGCATGTTTATTTCTTGAACATTTATTTTTCAGTATTGCATTTAGACCCCTATGTTTGCACGTGTCCATAGCATGCATTTTTGATTATTTTTGAATTTTAAAAGTTGCATATTGTTGAGAACTTTGTCCTCTACCTGTTAGCACACGTGTTGTATTTTTGTTGGTTTTCTTGATTTATTAATGAATTAATTGGTTGATTTGAGTCATATTTTGCCCAGAGATGCCATTTGATTTTTAGTAAATTATCTGTGCCTTCAAAAATCACCAAAAAAATCACAGTAGCTTAAGGACATTGTTTTTAACATCCCATAAAAATTTCACATCATTTGCACGCATAACGAGGCCTGAATAAATAGTTTAGTGATTTCCTTTGATTAATTTTAATTAATTCATTTCACAACATTTTTTTTAGTTCTGTCAATTTTCCTAGGTTCCTGATCATTAGACCTTCCTAGGATAATTTTAGTTCCGAGAAATATTGTGTTTTGATATTTATTAAAAATTAAACATTGAAAATCACACTGTTTGTTTAGTTAATTCATAGAATATTCATTTTGAGTCAAAAAATTCCAAAAAAATTAGTGTAGGTCATTTTCATCATAAGCAACCTTCTGGCCAATTTTCATAATTTTTGGACTGAATTTGATATATCAATTAAATCTAACTTGAAATTGGCTAAGGATTGTCTGCATTGTCTACATAGTAATTAAAAAGACCAAAAAAAAAAAAAAAATCGTTCCCCGAATCTCGAGCACTTGTGAATTGATGTAATCAACCTAAGGAGACAGATGCCTCCCTGAGATCGACCTTGGACTTCACCAAGTAAAAAAAAAAACTACATCACTTAACATTAATAGCTAAGTGATTTTTGATTAATCCCTCGTATCCGACTGCAACGAATATCATTAATTGATTTGGACATTAATTTGACCGGATTAACTAAGGGTGCGGGAGGCTTATCAACCGCTCAGACATCAGTCATCAAATGACCTTTCTCCCTCATTTGATTCTGCATCAACTCAAGGGAAGCAATCGGGCTGTTGTTGATTGCTGCTTGATCTAGAACAATGGAAGTGATCTACAGTTATGCTCCCTTTGGCATTTGGCACTAAAAAGGAGAAAGAAGCAAAATCAGGCTCTGATAAATCCATGTGTAACTGTCGATATTGTTGTTGTACTAAAAAAGGAGGTGTGATGAGAGAAGAATAAAATGGAGTGGAAGAATACCTTCCAGGTCGGAGCCATGCCTAGAAGAGGAAATACAACGGGACTTTGGTTCGGGAAGAGGGACATCTTGAACAGACCTAGATGAATTGGTAGGTATGCAAGAAAAGGGGTCATGAAAGCTAACCGAAGTAATCGCCTACTCGTCATTGTGACTCAAAAGGAGTGGAAAACTAAACAAGAGATGAAACAGAATAGAACTGCTAAGATTCAATATGATGAGTGACTTGACTGCTAGAAACTTAGAGAAGATCGCAACATATCATAAAATAAATCAAGAAAATGCAATCCAAACCCTCAATTCACCTACTCAACTCTGTGAGGATTGTAAAGGCTCTGTCATTATCTTTTTGTTTTTAGAGTTAGATGATTCAAACAGTCTCCTAGAGTATACCGTGAACAAATCGATGAATCCCCTAAGCAGAGAACTATCTACACAAGATCTCGGGACTAGTCCTAAGGAGATCCACCTCCTTATTCACATGACTACTTAGCTAATGTCAGATGCAAGTGCTTGCAACAATAACATTCCTTGAGAGTCCGGAGTCCAAGAGCTAAGGGTACAAGTCTAGAGCTTTGGGATCTAGCTCCTATGTGTACGTGTCTCGCTCTGTCTGGAGAGTACCTGTAACAATGCGGGGATTGCTCTTCCAAATCAATGAATGATATCTGTTACATTTCTTATAAAGCCAAGTAGATTAGTGGTTTCAATTTTATTTTGGTTATCACTTTTTTGATCTTTTTTGAATTGAAAGAAAACACCATGTAATAACATTTTTATTGTTTTACCTTTAATCCTAAGTAGAGGAAAATAAGAGAGAGTAGAAAAGTAATGCACACAAATAAATTATGCATGCAGAGATAGAAATGCATACCAATCGCCAACAATCTAATGCAAGATGATCTATACAGAAACGTAATCTAATATATATGCATGAAAATCAAAAAATAAATCTCGTAACCTCGTAAGAATGAATAGGTTCACACATGCAAGTATCGATTTTATTTGTCTAGGTCATGCATCCGTAGGTCTAATTAATCTACGATGCATAAGAAAATAAGAAATCCTAATAAAGCACCTAGCCACTCATAGAAAACTATAGAAAACAAAGAAAAAGGTGATAGAAATCAAAACCGTGGTGAGGTCTCCCAACACATGTGCTGGCAAAATAGACCTCGAAGAATGTAATGACCAGGTACAAGATGGGATGTCGTTATGAGGCCCTTTTTGTCAAAGAAAAATGGGAAATTCCCCTTATTCTCTCACTAAAAACAAAAATAATAACCTCACAATCAATTATCGTATCTGAATCGTGTTACTCCTCTTAGTCAGATCCTCGAAGGAACACTAACCTATGTTCCTCTCGGGTGTGTCAACTTCCTAAGAAGTTTTCCTCGATCAACGGGACATGCAATACAAAGCAAACCACAAAATCCATAAAAAGTAAACAAAGAAGTAAAAGAGAAATAAAATAAAAGAAACAAAATAAATAGATGACTAAGAAAGAAAGAAAGAAACCCTAATCCTATGGCTCAACTATCTACCCAAGCGTTGCCTCCCTAACAAGACATCATTTGAATGTTGATCGGTCTACTACTTTAGAAGAAGAAAAGTGTCGTTGAATCGGTCAAAGATTCACAGAAAAGATATTATGATGTGTTATTTATACTCCTAAACTTATATATAAGTGGTAAATACGAGAGTATCGAACTAATGGGGCAAAGTATGGAAAGTAAGTTAGCGTCGCAAAGTAGACTAAGAAATCAGGGTTTAGTAAATTTTAAAGGATTTTAATTGAATTTTAAATTGTTTAATTGTTTTGTTATTTCTGTATTCTTTTTATATATCTATTGTAAAGAAGTATAGCTATGTGATTTATATTTTGTTTTTGATTTTATCTTTTAATCTTTTCATGTTTTATATTCCTTTTACTATTTTTATGAATTTTTACGTTATTTTTATAATTTGTTTGTATTTAAAAGTAGCTTTAAAGTGAAACTAAGTTTTTAAGTAAAACTGTAAGCTATTGGATTTTTAAGAGAATAAACAATAACAAATAACTTTGTATTTTATTATTACTATAAAGAGTGCAAAAATGCCCTTAAAATAATGAATTGTGCTCTCTTTCATGTTTTTTATGAATTAGTTACGTATTTTTGAGGTTCTGTTGTATATTTAGTTTTTAATGGTTTTAATACTTTGTTTTTAAGATCTTTTTGATTTAATATTTAGAATATAGTAAAATATATGTGATATATTTGTAATATATTTTTATTGAATTTTTGTTGTCCATATATATTTTTATGGATTTTTTAGTGTCAATGTATTTTTGTATTTGTTTTTTATTTATGAAATAGAAAATGTTTTTATTTTTAAAATATGTTTAATACATTATATATGATATTATAAGGTATAGTAATATTTTTTATTTTTATCTTATGCATTGTATTTTGTACTTATAATATAAATATTATATGTTTAATATACTGTAGGGGTAGATGCGTCTTTATAAAATATAAGGGTTACATGCAAAAATAATAAAATACGAGGAGCTTATAATGTAAAAACTCAAGTGATCACATGTGTGACCACATGCTAGCTCGTAATGGGACGTGTTAGGAAAATATCTAAACACCAATAGTATAATACGTAAAAATTTTAACGTATCACGTGTTCAACCACATGAATCGTATTTTCTCAGACCTACTCACAAATCATGCACATTAGAAGGATTTTCCTGCAAAATTTCCAAAATATCTCATGGCATGCACTACGCACGCGAGACGCTTGATCGATGGGGCGATAGACGAGATCTGGAGCATCCGATAGATTACATCATATGGTATCTATAGCTTCAGGATCAGATAGTCGTTCTTCCCCAATTCAAGTTTGGCTCCATGCGGTATTGTTTTCATGTTGATCACAAACACAGGTACTCACATTATATAAAATACATTGTAAATTAATTAGTAAATAGTACGTTAAAGGTTATAAATAATTTAATAAATAATGTAATTATAAATTTTATTAATTGAATAAAATAATTTAATAAGTTAAATAATATAATAAGGCTAATTTATAGGTATAAGTTAGTTATATACATTTATTATTATTTATTTTTATTTAATTGAATTTCCATATAAGTTATTTATTTTATAATTTATTAATTTAATATATAAAATGAGTATTATAAATATAATTTATTTTCTTCGAATAAGATTACTCAATTAGTTAAATAAATTGTATTATGTGTAATATCTTTACATTGTATTTATAGGTATATACCTTTATTTTTGTTTTTTTTAATCTTTGATAATTTTATTTTATACAAGTATTATAAAATATAATGAAATAATAAAATATATATATAATGAAAAAATATATAGAAAAAGAAGATGAGAATATATGGTTATACATATATCATGGTAACGCAAAAGGTCAATTTCTGCATATTAACTCTGATTTTAATGAAATTATTTGTATTTAAAAGATAATTTAATTATGAATATAATGAAAGTGAGTTTGTTGTATGTTGAGTTTGTATGGAGTAGATATTTAGAATTAAAAGTTCATTTTATGTCTTTTCGGTTCACTGTACCATGTTATATATATTAAATAATTTTGATTATATTTTTATAAATTAATATATATTATTATAAACAACTTTTAATTATAAATGATATTAGTTTAAGATTATCTGAATGGTAAATAAAATATCTGAACATATGTACAAGGTGAATAATGTGCATATGTATACCTAATGATATACTTTTTTGATATTTGTATATATTAAGATCCTTATTTCCCCTTATTTTTATCATCAATCAAGTCAATATTGGCATGGTCTCGGAGTTAGGATCAATATGTACATATTTGCATACTTCTTTCTGTTATTTTTTTATTTTTTTTCTTTTATTTTGTATTTAATAAGTGTAAAATATACAATATGAACAATTGATATGAATGTGTCAATAAGTAAGAATTAGTTGTTATTTACATGTATTTTACCAAGGATTTCAAAAAAATAAAAGAATAAATGAGACGAATCATGGATTCATCAGGCGACCGCGATATGGCCCTAACAATAGGAGGCACAAGAGTTGAGCACCGGTGGACAAAGTGGTTGGTAGGGGGTGGTCAGTGGAAGGACACACCTACATGTGGTGTTGTTTTCTAATTACCCATGTGTCCATAAAGTTAATGTCAGCTTGATGTGTCGATGGATGGTAACAAATATGATGGCACGCATGATAAAACTATAAGAAATCAAAAGTACAATTGATATTCCCAAAATGGGAGGGGTATAGCTGAATTTACAGAAGTTAAGGGCACAAGTGGCAAAACCCCTTTTTAAATTTGTCAGTTATTTTAAACCAGAAACATTTGGGTAATGGTTTTAAATTTAGTTGTAGGATTGGTAACGCGTAGCCCATTCTTCTCTCTTTAATCCATAAGCAAGAGCCAGAGGAGAGGTGGCTTTATAGCTTAGTTTGTTAGGAAGGAAGATTTCCTAAAGTTTACCTTACCCAATACTTTTTGAAAGAGTACACGGTTGAGTAGAAAATTTTCAAAGATTTCTCATCATTATCCATAAATAAGATAATGTTTATCCACAAATTGGAGCCTATAGAGATATAATTTTTTTCTCTAGATTGTTAATCCTTGATAATGCCCATCTTGTGGGTGCTAGATAACATTATGTAAAGAATGAGCATAAGTATTATTGATGAAGGATATGGAAAGATCTTTAAGCGCATTACAGAGGCGTGGTGATCGCATCATATGCAATCGAGAACGACTAGTCATACAAGTTGCTTGGGGTAGCAGAATTTAAACAAAATTTTAAACGATGAAACCACATGATACAAGAACACTTCTCGGATCGCTACATATAAACCACAAACAAGTATTAGTTTACCTATTGAAGCATGATTGCAATCAAGTTTCTAAATGAAGAAATCTCTTGTCTTAAGTTTGATCTGATGGAGGTGACACTTGTGAGCATGTTGATGAGATGTGTACTCCTCGTAATCCGAGTTGAAGATCCAAAAGGTGAATCTCTTGATCTCATCACATGAGATCTAATGTCTTCTTCACGAGCGAGGCACACTAAAGGAGACGGAGATCCACGAGTGATTGAAGCGATGGCATAATGGCGTAGAGTCAACGACGACTCTCTCTAGGGCACAAAGAGGACATCCACTAAGAGAGAGACAGATGGGGCATGTAGAAAGAATGAGAGAGAGGGTCACACTTGCAAAGTATTATCTAAAGAAGAGATAGGGGTTGCCTCTTTTTTTAAAGTATTTTTGGAGTCCATGGATTTCAAATCCATGCGAAACACAAAATCAATAGTTGAGATTGATTTGTGTTTCTATTCAATGGTCATGAATTTGTTGTTAAAAATACAACAATAATTAATTTATATTAAATTAAATATATATTGAATACAACATAATTTAATTTGAACTAAATTAATATAATAAAAGTATTAGGAGGGAGGCCACCCACCTACCTAAAAAGGAGGGACGACTACCCTTGAGACCAAGTCAAGGGTTGTTGTCCACCATCCATTGAATGGATGGTGGTGGCTCCCCCAATCCTTTATATTTATTTTCAACATCATTTTTTGTAAATTAATTCATAAAAATTATTCTAACATAATTTTATGAATATTGAAATCATGCCATTAAATAATTTTGAATCCTATTCACAACCCAATATAAAATGTTAGTTGTATTTCCAATTAATTTCCAGTGTGAATCTAATTTACATCAATAATTAATTTTAAGTTACTATTTATAATTACATCTCTATAATATATTATACATCACATTTATAATATATATAATGGATAGCATTATCCACATTATTCACATCCTTGATGATAAATCATATTTAATTATCTTAGATCATCATTCTCATGCATTTAAATAATATGAATCATGTTCACATTAATCATGATAATTAAATCATATTTAATTATCAACATCTCAATGCTCAAATATTTAATTCAATAATGGAATTATTCTTGAACTCTTTTAAGAACAATGTGCTTTCTCTATGGATACTTGGAGATAAGGATAGGACGATTGTACGTTCCGCGTATAGTGACTTGATATTGAGTTCATATCTCAAATTTAGATTTCGGGGACCTCCCTTAACTGTTTGATTAAATAAAGTCGTAAATCTAATATTCTCATTGCATTTGAATCACATTCAAATCAATGTCCAACATTTGGACCATGATTAGATTACTTCTCTAGTGAGAGGAGTCACTAAAATTCTGACATGTTTTATCACTCCCTTGGAATGAAAATGTCATGGTTATACAAGCATTTATGATCAGATCACCCTCAGGTAATCCTAATACATGTACATCATGCATACTGCAAGACATATAATAAACACGAAGTATTAGATCTATTTAGACTGTATCCTTTAGGGTTTTATCACTAAGTTTCCCATTTGAATATTGAGAGTTGGTATCGATCATATACTTTCCAAAAGCATGTATCATACCTAGGTATTGATCATATACTTTCCAAAAGCATATATCAAACCTACAAATTCTGTCAAGCTACCAAAGCGAGGTGACCGTGCACAGAATTTGATTTTCAATATCTCATGAGTGAGCTCATGTCTTCCAATCCGGTAAATGAACCTGTATGATCCCTTTGAGAGATCTTATTACTCATATGCCCTTCTATGCATACCAACACGTCGGTGTATAAACCTTGATTAGGCCATCAACTTATTGGTCTACCAAATGTACATACTCAGACATATAGTAAAACATCTGTCTCCAGTCAGAGCATGTGTCCTATATCGTGACATTATACGACATAGAACTTGATTATCTCGATCCTGTTAAGTTAACTCTTTGACATAATTTATCTAATACCTCTAAATATCTATTCCTATGCAGAGGATCTACATCAAGAGGTCGGTTAGATATCTTCTCGTTAGAGAAAGGATTGTTATCTCCTACTTAGTTGGAGATCCTCTCTTAGTAATCATTTGACGGTGCCTGATGAGTCCTAAATCTAACTCTTTAGATATCATCCAAGTGCTAGTCTGTATGATTCAACAATTGAATCAACAACTGTGTTATCATCAAGATGACCATGGTACATAATCCTTATTGTACTAATAGAACTATTATGCGAATTAATTATTCTTCATTTCAGATTAGGGAATGATATTTGCAATAACATTTATTGCATAATGGCTAGTTATGGGCTCGCATGTCAACAATTGAATAGGAGAGGCAATAGTGGATCTCCTTCTGTCAATCCCCTGGAAGGTAAAAAGATTTGAAGTCTCGATTGTTGAATCTGATTAAGAATTTCACCATGGTGATCTAGGAAGTCTTTTAATCCACTAGATAAATCTAGGAGTGAAAATCAAAATAGCCATGGCCTTCTAGGGAGGAAGTTTTAAATCTATCGAGTTAAAAGTTTTTTTGGAAATCAAATTTTATAACGATTCAATTAATTTTCCTTATTTTTGTGTTAGATAAATGATCCCAGTAGTAGTCACCATACAGTCCACCGTCGATCTTCTTTTGAAGATGGGGTAAAAATCCATCAGTGCTTTTCGAGAGAGAACACACACACCTTTATCGGCACTTGTTTGGAAATTGAATTTCGTTCCACGGTTCACAATAGTAATAGTAAGATTTGGTGCCAAGGAGATTATCCCAAAATTGGCTTGATGGATTAGATCTCTACCATCATTTTTTTATGTAAAAGAGGGTGAGCTCCCAAGGTGGGAGTCACCACAGAATCAATATATTAAAAAAGAAGGAAGGGATACGTGATACATTACCTTGACTCTTAAAAAATAAGAGAGCCTTACAATGAGACACAACATTTTCCGGATCACCATACAAATTGCCCACAACACTCCAAAAGGTCTTGCAACATTATCAATAGAGTTGCCTCCTACTTTCCTTACTCCCTCCCAAAAATTCAATAAACCACTCATATCCAACCAAGGGATCATCAATTCTCTCCATACCTTTAGCAAGGATTCACAAGAAAAGAAAAGATGATCCATGGTTTCTGACTGCTCCCCACACCTATCACATGAAGCATCATGTACACCCATAATCCTAGCCCTTCTATCCTTGTCCAAAATCATGTACCTCCTTAGGCACCAAAGAAAAACTTTTTATCTTATTTGGTATCTTGCTTGCCCAGATAATCTTCATATCCTTACACATGTCCTGGTCTTTAACTTCACCTCTACTTCTCAGTTCCCCATATAGATGCTTGACAGACAATTACTACCCCTCCATTTGAAATGATCATTGTCTTGGTGGAACTCATCTGGGAAAAGGGACATAGCCTCAATCTTTTCCAAATCCTCCCTTCTTCTGTCTGAAGGATTCACAACAAAAGTCGGTCCCAACTCTCCAGCAAGAGCCGACTCCCTTTATGGTGCCTCCTTCGTTGTTGATAGAGCAAAAAGTCTTGGAAAATGTAACTCCAAAACGACCTTCTCCCATCCAATCATCTCTCCAAAATAGAAGCCACTCCCATCCCCAAGCTTCGGCGCTAAATCTAACCGATACAAACGTCAAAACCTTCTGTATCCTTTCCACAAGGATGAATCAAACCGAAAGGATCCTACCTCTAAAGTTCCCTTTCATCCCATAGATCCTTCTCATCAACCTTGCTACCAGATCCAACGATGGTCCCAGATGCGCAAAACTCACTTGTAGCGCCTTATTCATGCACCCAAATCTCGAACTCCCAAACACCCTTGATCACGGGGTCTCGTCATCTCCTCCCAAACCGCCAGATGCATCATGATCAATTTTGCTTCCCGTCTGACCAAAAAAAACCTTCTCATCATCTTTTCAATCTTCTTTCTCACTCCGCCTGTCATCAATCTAGTCGAGAGAAAAACGTGAGATGAAGGACATGACATGCTTTAGTAGGACCAGCTCCCACCTCTGGATAAGGTAATCACTTTCCATCCAGCCAATCTGAGTTCTATCTTCTGAATGATCACCTCCCCAATCTGTTGTTCTCAGTTTGCCTGCCACCAATGGATGGCCTAGGTAGTTAATCGACAGGTTGCCCAACGGACATTTAAGTAACTCTGCAACCCTTGTCCTTTCCTCGGTCTATAACCCAAAAGTGGTCACCATTGATTTCTGCAAATTTAATTCAAGCCGAGACAAACTGCTAAAAATGTATAACAACTGAGTCGCACGACTGTTCATCTCATCCGTACCACCCAAAAAAAGTTTCATGTCATATGTATACTACAACAGTGGCACACAAATCTCGTCAAGGCGAAATCCTTCACACTACCCTCCATCGACCGCTTGCTTGAACATGACCACCACTACATTTTCAACAAGAACAAAAAGCATGGGCGCTAAAGGGCAACCCTACCTCACACCTCTCTACGGCCGGAAATAACAGGCATCTGGTCGTCCATTAACTAAAATCGAGAAGGAAGCTGTGGTGATACATCTTTTCATCCATGCCACCCATAGATCTCTACCATCATTGAAAGAAGTTCCCGAGGTGAAGGAATTGATTTTTGGGGGTTTTATCACTTGTACCCCTATGAGATATAGTAATTTCAGTTATTCCCCTATCTTTTTGGTAATATCAGTTGTGCCCCTCACTTATTTCTCTGTTATCACTTGTGCCCTTCTGTCAGATTGACCGTCAATGAGTTGACTTAACCGTGGTTTTTTTTAAACCTTGGTGCAGTTAAGAGGGGTATTATTGTCCAGACTTCTTCATCTCTTCCTCCTCCATTTGTTCTTCTTCCTTTTTCTTCGTAATTTCTCTCTCTTAGTGACACCTTCATGCATCCATCGAATCTCTAAAATTTTTGCATTTTGACGGATATATCACTCATTACAGATCAAATGATGAATTTTATGGAATATTTTGATGAATTTTTATGAATCAATTAGTCAAAATTTTATCTTAATTTAACAAAAACAGGAAGCGCACCAATTCCTTCCCATCTCTCTCCCTCACTACTTCACCCCGTAAGTCCCATCCTCCCCCCGGCGATTCCCTTCGATCCCCAAAAATCGATTCATCACCATCCATCCACAATCCGATGGGAATGTCGGGTTCGATCGCGATCTCCGAGAGAGTACAAATCCGATGGCTTCCTCTTCTTCCCCGTCTCCAGCAATCAAGAACGGGTCAAAGCAGAAGCACTTCGGCCCCCACGGCTTCCCCCTCCCAGTCCTCAAGACCTGAGGGAGCCAACGACTCCTCCGATGTATCAGGGTTCTAGAGGATCGAAATCCAATGATCCCCGATGGCGGTAACGGAGGGAGTAAGTCCCTGGATCGGAACCCCATGATCGCGGGTTGCCAGAGGATAAAAGAGGGGATAGAGAAGTTAAACGAAAAACTGAAGCTCCCCCCCACCCCCGCCCCTCCTCCTCCTCTCCCCCCGCCCCTGCCCCTCCTCCTCCTCTAGAATCGACGTGGAATCTGAGGACATGGAGGGCAACCTACACGCGATCCACCCAAATCCAGAGCAAGGAGAGCCTGCCGATGAAGATCTCGCCCCCTCCCTCCCTAGCGATGACTCTACGGCGGAGGAGGTGGACACACGTGGTGGATGCTGGGGATGAAGGGGCCAGGCTGCACAACGGCTGGAGCGCAGTGCTGGGGTCGCGCACGGCGTACGGAGGGGTACGAGCTGCAGGGAGGACCTGCGGGCATAGGAGTACGGGGATTGACGAGCGACAAGGGCGCGACTGGAGGAGCGTGTGGGCGGAGGGCATGGCCGTGGCGCAGCGGGCGGCCGTTGGGGTGCGATGGCATGGCTGAAGGGCGACGCGGGGGTACGCGCGGCCTGGAGCTGGGGTCGGCACGTGGGCGGAGCAGGAAGCTCGGAGGAGGCTGCATGATAGCTCAAGGAGGAGGAGGGAGGAGGAGCTGTGGAGGAAGAAGAGAAGGGAGGAAGAGGAAGAGGAAGAAGATGGGAGAGGGGAATAGAAGGGAGACGGGGGAGGAGGAGGACTTTTTAATCCTTTTTTTAAATTTAATTCCATTTGTGTCCTTGAAGTTAACGTCCGTTTGTGTTGATTATGGACGGTCACTAACCTAAGGCGCACAAGTGATAGATTAGAAAGAAGTAAGGGGCATAACTGATGTTACCAAAATGATAGGGGCGTAACTGAAATTGTGATATCTCGGAGGGGCACAAGTGATAAAAACCCTTTTCTTTTTCTTTTTTTCAAATCTTCTTAGATATGCTCCCAGATATCTTCGTAGAAATTAATCAAAAATCCTTCAAAATCGGACAATTGGTCACACTAATTCAAACACGACCTTTTTTTATCTCGTGTAGGGGGGAATCCCTTGAGTAAATTTCATGACCAAAATCATAGCCAGTCTCTGTAAAAGGACAACAAACTGTCCTTTCTTAATAAAGAGGTCCAGGTTTCAATATTTCTATCATTTTTTAAAGATTTTTCAATTTACAAGCCATCTGTCCCAAATTTCTCCTCCAAGAATTAGTAGTTAGTTCTCTGAAACCCTCGTAATTGAGCTATATGTTTTGATACCTGAAAGAATGCATAGGGTTTCTCGGTTGGCCTACGTATAGGAGGATAGGATCATAAAAGGAAAAAGTGCAACGACAATCAATCCCAGTGTGTATAGAAGATTAGCTATCTCACAAAGGTGACATATCAAACCGATCGAGTAAAATTTAGTTACTAAAAAAATGACGCATCTAATGATGTATTCCTTAGCATAATTTATTGCACCAGCAGGTAACAACAGAAAAAAGCTTTTCTCTCAAAATGAACTTTTTAGCAAGCACGTGCCGTCTAGAGCCTTACCAATCAACTCTCAAAACTAGTTAACTATAGTCTATAGTACTTTCTGTAGCACTATGCATCTTTAGGTGACGCTTGTTAAATTGGGACGTGCAAGTACTGGCCCATCCTGATGGAAGGAACAAGCACGAGTGGATCTTTCTTTCTAAGAACAATCAAAAAGTTCTCATCCTCATCAATGGTTGCGCCTTCCGGCAATCTCCAGTTGAAAGAGTGGAGGAGGGTTCCCAGTACATACATCACCATCCTCTCTCCCATGTTAAGCCCAGCACAGATCCTTCTCCCTCTTCCAAACGGCAGAAACTCGAAACTTTTCCCGTTGTAGTCGAACCGATCGCTACCCTCCTCCAAGAACCTCTCCGGCTGGAACTTGGTTGGCTGCGCCCACAGCGAGGGATCTCTCTGTATCCCCCAGATGTTGACGAACACCCAGGCCCCTTGCGGGATCGTGTACCCTCCTATGGAAGTGTTGCTGCTTGGGGTGTGCGGAACCAGAAGAGGGAGCACTGGGTAGAGACGCAAGGTCTCCTTCACCACGGCCTCCAGATAAGGTAGCTTTGACAAGTGCCATTCTTCCAGGATGCCTCCTTTTTGAACAACCTCATCTAATTCCTCCTGTGCCTTGGCCATCATCTTTGGATTGCGCATTAACTCCATCATTGCCCATTCGATTATGCTTGTGCTAGTGTCTGTTGCTGCAGTGATTAGGTCCTGCAGAAAACTGCAATAATTAGGTCCTTAATTCACGTGTTTGTACATCCTAATTATGTTTTTATTTTGTTGACTTTAAATGATATATCGTGAGAGGGTATGTATTTTTTACTACAACAAAACGAAATTATACCAAAAAAAATTTAATAATTCGTCTTCATATCTTTCCATTGTTAGGAATAACAACGAATGCTATATGTTGTAAAATATTCTTTGATTTTCTCGGTGGCGATAATATAGCGCTTACCAAAAGTATGCCCCTCATGTGATCGATCTCGAGGGGCATATCGGGGTCCTTCTTGTCGATCAGATCGAGCATCAGCTGTAGGAAATCCTTGGGTTCGCCTTCCTCGACTGGACCCTTCCTCTTCTTGTGCTTTATGATGTCGTCGATGACGGCATCCAATCGTGCTGACAGAGCCTTCATCCTCCGCTGCAGCCCCTGTAGATCGAGCGGAGCGATGACCGGGAAGAAATCCGAGACGTTTGGGGACCCCCCCAACTGAACGATGCTGTCGATCACCTCCAGTAGCTCCTTGACCATGCCCGCGATACCGTCAGTGCCGTCCTTCTGCGCATCATCCCATATCATGCCCAGTATTACGTCCATGGACACACCAGCAGCAGCACTATGGATGTTCGTGCCGTCATCTCCTGTGAAATAGTCCAACCCACAAGCATAGAAATATGAAAAAGTATGAAATTATAGAAGTGGAAATTACTTTTTAGGAACTAAACATCGTGATTTTCGGGTGCACCTTCGGCGGCAGACCGTATCCGGGCGAGCATGCGATGTACCTCCCTCCGGCGGAGAGGGCGGAAGGAGTCCATGACGGTGGAGTTGAGGAGCTCCCTCATGACCACACGGCGGGCTAGCCGCCAGTGGGATCCGTACGGCGCCCACAGGATGTCGAGCCCACCTTTGCTGACGATGCTCGTGACTATGGGCCCCGCGTGGCTAGCGAATACGGCATCGTGTACCTTGAGGACCTCCATGGCCGCAGAGGGGGAGGAGACGACCACGAAGAGCTTTGCCCCGACCCAGAAGCTGGAGACGGGGCCGTAGGACCGTGCAACGTCGTCCAGTGAGCGGTGCAGGTTGGTGCTGAGGAAGGGCAGCCGCCCCAGCACCGGGATGCCCAGGGGACCTGGAGGGAGCCGCCGTCTGCTGTTGTTACGCTTCAGGACGATGTCCAGCAGGAGAACTATGGCTATGGTTATCGCAACCAACAAGACCAGAGAATCCATAGAGGCTGCAACAAGATATTTCTTTTGTGCTTAATTCTATACGATCCAAGTGCCAGGAAAGGCCAATTTATTTGCTTTCTCACGAGAGGGAGAACATAGAACAGCCGACTTCAGCTGTCGCAAATGAACCGTTGGATTGCCATCCAAGGTGAAGACGTTGACACGTGGGGAGGAAGCATTAGTGGATGTTCTACGCGCCACGATTCTCTATTATTTGGTAGGTGGCTCATACGAGGGCATCAACAAGTCGCTGAAATTTCTCAGTTCCTCACGTACTCTTCCACGGTTTGCAATAACGACGACCAACTTCTCTTGTGTTTCATTACGCCACTTATGATTTTTTTCAACGAAGAAAAGTACGTGAGAACTCTTAAATTATTAGTCATAGAACAGTGACACTATCGCCTGATGTATTAGGGCGCAAATCCACTTTCTTTCAATTTACCTACTCACAAGCATCATAAGCATAAGTCCAAGGTACTCATGCTTGTCTTTCTCATTAGTATTTACTCGAAATATTTGTCATTAGAAAATCAAAATAAATTATATTTTTCTTTCTAATCATTCTCTCAATAATCTAACTTTTTGGATATAATTATTATTCTTTAGAATATGTTAGAATTTAAGAATAATATTTGCCCTCACACACCCTAGAATCATTGTAAATTATCTTTTCAACCTTGTAAATATTTTATTATCCCCTCCATCCCATAAACTTGCTAACTCCAATAAACTATGCCATCAATTTCACTTTCATTCGAGTCAATAACTTTGGTTAGTATTGAGTTTGCTCTAACTTGATATGCTATGGAGGCATGCGGGGGGGGGGGGGGGGGGGGGGGTATTCATGCAATGCAGAGGAGGTGAGGTAGAGGCTCAAAGGCGGTACATGAAAGCTGGGACAGAGGTCGAGAGGTGTGAGAGATGGTGCCTGGTGCTCGGAGTGGTGCATGGGAGGTGGGGCACGAGGGAGCTGCAGGGGAGGTGGGTCGATGATGTCACAATGAAGCGTGCGGGTTTTTGTAATTATTTAATGAAATATGAACATGTGAAAAAGGTATCATTGTTAGCCACAAATTTTCGAAGACAATCAAAAAAATTTTTCCAACAAAAAGAAACATAAGTCGATCGCTATTTATTAATTAGCATGGTATAACTCTCAAGGTCAATCGTATTAAGCAAGGTTTATTAAATTAAAGAATAATCAATATTTTTAATTTCCTTTTTTCAATTTTTAGTTTGTTTTTAACTTGATTTTATGCATTTTTATGGATTTTATTTGGTTTTATATTTTTTAAAGAATTTTATGTTTTTTATAATTTTTATTGTTTGAAACTTTTCATTTTTATTGGTCTTTTTGCAAAATTTTAATTCTTTTTAAAGAAAATAAATAAAGAAAAATACATAAACAAAAGAAATAAGGGTCTTTTGGATTTTCAAAAATAGAAAAAAATGCTAAAATATCAGAATAACATTTTTTTATGTTTTCATAAATTTCTACTATTTTTGGTAATTTTCTATAGACTTTTATTTTTTATACATTCTAATGAATAAATCTTGAAATAATTAGAAAGACAAAAGTAAGTAACTATTTCGGATTTTTAAAATATAAAGCAATTCAAATGAACTGGAAATAATTTTTTTACGAGGTATTGTTATTAGACTTTAAAACTAGTCGAAGTAGATATTTATCAATTTTTCTTATGAATTTATACAATTTTTTATAAATTTATATATTTTTAAATTTTTATACTTTTCTAAAGGAATTTTCAAACACATTTTTACATGTGATAGAATGAATTAAAAGAAACACACATTAATTTATTTAAAATTTTAACTTTTTCAAATTTTTATGAATTTTATATGCCTAATATAGAAAATGTTTGATGTTTTTGAAATTTTAAAATTAAGGAAATAAAATATTTGAAAGCAAAAATTAAGGTGATTAAACCACCTATCTGGAGCTTATCCTTTTTTATGAAAATTTTGAAGTTAATTAGCTATTTATTAAACATAATTAGAGGTGGATTAATTAAATTGTTGAAGAGGAACTAATATGCAAATATTTTATTTTTCAGGACTAAAGAAATAATAATGTAAAAAAAGGCTGAATATGCAATTCACCGTAAAAACGTGTGCCTGCAGACATAAGTTGGATTGGACTTATTAACAAATATTTTACTTTTAGAGATGAAACAATAACAAGAAAAGTCATTTGATTTATTGCCACCATGGTTAAAAAAAGTGCCTCGAGGTGTAAAGGCGCTTGAGGCGAAACGAGGCAGAGGAAAACAACCTCGAGGCGACCGCCTCGGACATCTGAACTATTCTTCAATTGGGTTCAGCAGAACATACAGTTGGGATTTAAATAGTATGATTCATATCAAACATCTCGGATATATAATATATTTAATGACAACTATAGCTAATGACTCTCTCTTTGATAAAACTAGTGATACTATAGCCATTGATTTTCTTTTTGATTGGGTAAAAATTAAGTAGAACGCTTTATGAAATTGATATAACCTTTTTTCATGTTCTTACCTTCATAATTTCATACTGTATTGTAATGGTATATTTCATATGTCTATCAAATTAGATTATTTCATCAATAAATATATTTATTATATTTTTTGTATTTATTTTCCTATACAAAATGAGGCTTACGCCTCGACCGCCTCGAGGCTACGCCTCGTCTCGTCTTCAGGTAAAACGCCTCGTTCCGCCTTTCGTTTTTTCAAATCTTGATTGCAACATAATCAGCAAGCACGTGCTAGCGCACATGGATCTCAAAAAGATGGACTCAATGCTGATAAAAAACAACCAAGGGTACCATTGCAATTATTCACTAATTCTTAAGAAGACCCGTTTATTTTGGATTTATTTACAAATAACAAGAAAGGCAGGGGTGTAGGTTCAATTACCCAAGGAGCGGTGCTGATGAAGTGGAGGTTGCTAGGGCGGCATGCGGCTCGGATTGACACTCCCATATCGGATCGAAGAATGTGAATTTGGGCACCAATGAATGCTTGGGATCTGATATGGCACCTCTTCTCTCAATCGGCCGACTCTGAAGCACCTTGGAAGAACTCTGAAGAAGGTCCTCTCCGCCGAACTACAACAGCTCGATCTTCGTATATATCGCCCAGATCTTCATTGTAACTGGTCTACTAAGTTCGTAACTTTATTTTGTGTCGATCTGATGGTGGTCAAGACTCCAGATCTCGTTGATTGGGAATCTGTCGTGCTTCACTTGTGCTTGTCGATGAAAATCCTTAATCAACCTCCAGATCCGATTGCCAAGACATCTGTAGATGTTGTTCGAAGCTCGATGGCCTGCCTTCCTCGGCTACACGTTATTGACAAGGAGAATAAAGGGAAATGGATGGATTGGATCTCCTGCATGTGGGGTATGGAGATCATGTTTAAGATATGATCTGAGAGGACGGGGGGTTTTGGAAGGGAAAGGAAAATCGAAGGGTCGAGATGAGATGAACGGAGGTTGGATCGGGGTTGCAATTGAAGGGATTGGATCTCCGATCGAGCAAATAATATACACATTGGATGCTTCGATTTCGATATGAAAATCAAGTTCTTAGTTAAAAAAAAGTGAATGAAACCTTACCTGTGGTTTTCTACGAAGGACACAGATGGACCGGATGAGGTCTTAGCCTCGAATCCAACTGTGGAAGCTAGAGAGACTACTTGCCGTGGCTCTCTGACATGATGGATCTCGTCGATTCAACATCTAATCGCACTCCAAATTGAAAGGATTAGTTCCTGTCACTAGTTCCTAACTCCAGGTGATTGTGTGGTCGAAATCAAAGCAAGAGGATGGATCAGATTGGAAAATGGGAGTTGGAGAAATATTTATAGAGAGAGGTGACAACCGAAATTTAAACAGAGAAAATGTGAGCTAGGGATCCGACGAGGCGAAAATGACTAGGCATGGATCCTAGATCCGCTCAGGCGAAAGGACTAAGGTTATTGGGTAAGGGAATCTAACGAGAAAAAAAATGAGAATGAAGCAAGGTTAGCCAGTTTATTCGGGTCAAGGCTGGAGGGGATAGTTGACCTCGATCAAGAAACTGAGGTGGACCAATGAGAAATGTCTTGAGAAAGGACAAAAGAGGGAAAATGACAAAATAGCTATGAACCGAAATAAACAAAAATAAAATAGATAATGATTTAAAATTCAAATTTATTAAAATAAATAAAGTTTATAATTTCATAAACTAATTTTAATGATTTTTAGCAAATTAAATATTTTAATTTATTAGGTTAAATTAATTAAATAATGATATTTGTAGGTAGAAATTATCTATGTACAATATAAATAATTTTAGTTAGCCACTTTTACAAAAACACATCATATTTTATATTTTATTAATTTACATAATAATTTAAGGATATTAAATATATTTTTATTTTATTTTTAAAAGTTAATTTAATAGGTTAAATAAATAGAGATATATACAACATATGTACTTTATACCTATTAAACAAATGAGCCCACAACGGGCAATTATGCAATAAATGTTATTCCAAATCATTTCCTGGTCTGATATGATGAATAACTAATTTGCTTAATAGATCCCTTAGTACAGTTACGGTTTTGTACCATGTCCATCTTAATAATCATAAAATTGTTGATTCAAATGTTGAACCGTAGAGGTTGTTGCTTGGATGATATCTAAAGAGTTAGATTGGGGACTCATCAAGTACCGTCAAATGATTGTTAAGAGAGGATCTCCAGCCTGAGAATGAGATCGCAATCTTTTCTCTAGAGACTGATAATCTAACCGAGATCTTGATGCATGTCCTCTGCATGGGAATAGAGATTCAGAGGTGTTAGATAAGTTAGGTCAAAGCGTAGACTTAACGAGATTGAGATAACCAAGTCCTATGTCATATACTGTCACGATATAGGCACACATCCTATGATCGAAGACATATGTGTTACCATGTTTGAGTATGTACATTTGGTAGACCGATAGGTTGATGATCTAATCAAGGTCTATACATCGGTGAGCTGGTGTGCATACAATGACATATGAGTAGTAAGATCTCTCAAAGTATCATACATGTTCATTACTGAATTGAAAGACATGTGCTCGCTCATGAGATATCGGGATCAAATTCCGTACACAGTCATCTCACTTTGGAAGCTTGACTAAATTTGTAGGTTTGATATTTGCTTTTGAAAAGTATATAATCAATACCTAGGTATGATATATGATTTTGGAAAGTATATGATCAATACTAACTCCTAATGATCAAATGTGAAACTTAATGACAAAATCATAAAGGAGACAGTTCAAAAGTTATCTAAAACTTCGGATTTATTCTATGTCTTTCCGGTATTCATGATGTATAAGTATTAGGAATACATGAGCGTGATGTGATCATAAACTATTGTATAACAATGAAGCTTCCATTCCGAGGGAGTGATGAAACCGGTTTGGATTTTAGTGACTCCTCTTAGTAGAGAAGTAATTTGATCTTAGTCCAAATGCTGGACATTGATCTAAATATGATTCAGATGTAATGAAAAGATTAGATTTTGCGGCTTTGATTTAATCAAACATCTTTGGGAGGTCCCCTTGATCTAGATTTAAGATTTGATCTCAATATCCAAGTCACTATACATAGAACATACAATCACCATGTCCTTATCTCCAAGTATACGCAGAGAAAGCACATTATTCTTGAAAGAGTTCAAGAATAATTCCATTATTGATAATTTTTATGAGCATTGAGATAATTTGGTAATTAAATGTTATTTATTTATTATAAATAAATATGATTCACATTATTTGGGTACATGAGAAGAGTTATCTTGGATAATTAAATGTGATTTAATAATCAAAGATATGATTAATGTGTATATCACAATCCATAATAATCATGGATATTATAAATATGATTTATAGCAATTTAATTGAATAGAATTATAAATTATATATTGTTGTGAATTAGATCATAATAAACAATTAAATATAAACCTAATTTACATATTATGTTGGATATATGAATATGATTTATATTTTTCAATGGCATGATTGATGTTATCACCTATTTAATTTGGAGCTATTTTTATAAAGATATATACAATAAGTGTTGTTGCATTTTAATATATATATATATATATATATTAAGGAAGGCAATTAACCACCTAAAAGGTGACCGTCCACCTTGAACCATTAATAGGGGGGACGACCACCCTATTTTAGGGATGGTGGTTGCCTCCCTTAATTATCTATATATTATAATTAAATTTAAAAAAATAGTTGTTATCTTAATAAAGGGATATAAATAATTGATTTTAATTACTTGGTATAAATTTATAGCAACAAATCATGACCATTGATTAATAACAGATTAATCTAAACCGTTGGATTAGGAGAGCACATGGATTGAGATCCATGTGCATTCAACTCGTATAAAAGGAAGGATAACCCTTGCCTTTTAGACGACTTCAATTCCAAGAGGAATTCAACTCTCTCCATCTCTCTCACTATTGTCATCTCCCCTCTCTATATCAATATAGAAACTGTCCACATATTGACTTAGAGAATCTCGTAGTCACCGCGACGCCGTTGTGTTGCCAAATCGACTACTCGTGGATCTTCATCTTCTTCGAGGCTCCTTGATCACGAAAAAGACTTCTGATTTCGTGATATGAAATAAGGAGATTCGTTTGCTTCGATCTTCATCTTGGATTGAGAGAAGCACATGTCTCATCAACGTGCACGCAAGCGTCTCCTTCGTCGAGTTAGACTTGAGACAGGTGGTCTCTTCATTTAGAGACTTGACTACAAGTCCACTTCAAGAGTTCAACGTAATACTTGTTTGTGATCTTGATGAAACAATTCAAGAATTGTTTTTGGATCATGTGGATTCATCCTTTTGAAATTTTTTTAAATTCCGCTGCCCCCAGCGACCAATATGATTAGTCGCTCCCGATCGCATATGTTGAGATCTTCATGCTTCCATGTTGCGCTTAAGGTTCCTACTATAACCTTAAGTGGTATTAGAGCCAGATTGGTCGTTTTGGATATGATCCATAAACCTAGAAACATGGACCTTTTTTATTCTGCGGAATTTTCATTGCATTTTATTCTCGCAACCATATTTTGTGTGATTTTTCACCTTATTTAACACATTAAAGCATTATTTTATTGAATTTCGTTCCCCATCTTATTAGCAAATGGTAGGACGTGAGTTTGCATGATTTGGAATCCGTTTGCTCAAGCTACTATCGTTTTAGTGGACATGGCTCCACTATTACAGGAAAAATGATTTTGGACATAATCAAGAGATAATCATTGTTTAAAAATGTCTTGAAATATGAGTTTATCACTTATATTCTATTGCAAATCAAATTATTAAACCAAGGAAATTTAGTTTGCATAATTTGGAGTTTTTCGCTCAAGATTTGTTAGTTTTAATAAACATGTGTCACTTCTAGAAACTTAACAAATTTAAACAAGAATCTTGTAATTGTCATTCAATTAATTCATGGAATCAATAGTTAATCTCCTGACATAATTTATTATTAAATATTTGTAAAATATTTAATAAAGATAATTATTTTGAATGACCATAACCAATGAGATAAGGTAATTTATCTTAATCGTATTGAATACAATGGGCTCTTTCCAACAAACTTTGTTTCTTGAATAGGATTAATGATTTGTTTAGCAAATATCCTTATAATACTAATCAAATTAATTTTACAAATATTATATGGTATAATTTTGACTGAAAGACCGAATATCATCTCAAATACAATATGATCGGATGACATTATCGTGACCTGAAGCAGATTTGATGTCTAATTGGAGATTGTCGGAGTAGCAGGTTTCTCCGTAAGCGGTTTATCCAAGATTATTTTTGGATACTAATTGGATCATTGATTTAATATGATTAAATTAATTATCCAATAATTATCACAATCTATATATATATATATATGAGATTTCCCTTGGAAGAATTAATCATAAGAATATGATTCATTATGGTTAATTAAATTTTGAATGGGATATAGATGATCACATAAGTGACATACGTGGTCTCCTGTCAATGTGAAGGGTTACGTCGCCATGGCTTGTATGTAGGAGATGCACTTCTGAAGTGACAACTCCTACATACAAGCGTACATGGATCAGGCTCTTTGCTTCTCGAAAGAGTAGGGTCATATGCGTAGTGACCTTAATATCGACCCCTCATGTTATTGGGGTGATATTAGATTGCGCATAGCGAGTTCTAATCCTGTTGATGGTTGTTTCAATTAATGACGGGTTAACACCGCCTTAGGGTTGGTTGGCCCAGATGTTATAGACCAAAATGGAAAATGCAAGTTGGACTTACAACGCAGAATGAGCTCTCGCTTATTTTTATTTGAGTTATAGTTCCTCATATTATTGGCATGTAACAAAGGTAAGAAAGGAGATTCCATATCTTGCTTGAGATATAATGGTTTGTATGCCTCTTACATTGAAAGTGAATAAGAGGATGAACTTTCAGAGTTGACAGGGCAATAAAACCTTGATATAAAATCCAATCAAACTAAAATTATGTATTTATGCAAAAATTTCTTATTTCAAACAACCTACGTTAAATTCACTCCAAACTATACTCAATAATAGCCAGTAAAATATCATGTATTGTATCCATGATCAAGACATTGTACTTGTACTTGGACACATAATGTATGTGGTTGCAATGTGCAAGTTTCCTCATAATAATGAGGAATGATAATTAAATAGAGAATAGGACAACAACCTTAGATTTGTATGTCTATATGGTCTTGATCTCTAATCAAATGTGTTTAGGAAGTATATTATCGATGATGATCGTAATTATAAAAAATCCATATAAAATCTAAGAAGATTTTTCGGCAGACATATGTGCTCTGAACATTTAATCATGAATGGCATGGTTCTTTACATTATGAAGAATGGTGGCTGATGAATCCCTTCTGGATCATCATTATTCATTATTTTTGTCCTCGATTAATAAGAACTTCCTGACAAATCTTCATTAATTCCGCGTCTTTAAGAATAAATCAACATGTGTTTAATTAACACTACTTATATTGTATATAATTACTAACTATTTTTTTGATTTTAATTTTTATTAATAACCCATAAAAATTAGGATTAATATTATCTATAATTGTTTTGGCCTTAAAAGGAAATAAAAATTACAAAAAAAATCTTAAAACCAAAAGCAGTGTTTTTATCTAGCTAAAAATACTCCCAAAAATATACTTTTGTACAAACGACGTCTTTTGGTTTTCGTTCAACGCCATTTTTTGACCTTTTTTAAATTTGATCTCCTTTTATGTCTTTTTTATTTCCTTTTATTTTTTCCTATTTTTTTGATTTTTCTATTGAGCCAAATGGCGTCCTCTGGGCCACGCACGTGGCCTGCTCGACCTCCTGCCACCCAACTGTCATCCAAGTCGTTAGATCACCCTATAGTGTCTCATCCTGACCGCTCCTCCGCACCCTACTCTCAGCCATCTGATCTGATCTTAAGATCAAATCCTTACTACTCAACTCCTCCCGCATCTGAGCCACTTGATTCCCTTCTTATCCAGCGGCTCTTCTTGCTCCACATCATTCCTCCATTTTTCACCATCAGATCGTTTCTCCCTTTCAATCTGACCGTCCACTACTACCTTCTCTCTCCACGTCGGATCAAACCTCTGATCAGATCCAACCGCGCGCTCCATCCTCAACCTTCACCGCTAGATTATATCCTAAGGATTGATTTGGTGCGTCCACCTGTGCCTCCATTTGGTCCGTTGGATCACATGATCCAACAGCTCTAAGTCATCATCTTCCTTCAAATGGCCCCCGCTTCAGAAGTTATGCCTCGCATCCCCTCGCCCCCTTCCAATTATAGTCCCCAGCTCCGACCACCTACATACAACCTAATGGCTACCCCTTGTAGTTGTTTCCTCCGACCCCCTCGCGTAGCCCGACACCTTCCCCCATCACTCCAGCAGCCATTATGAATGCCACTATTATACCATGAAACCACCGATCTCCTCCTATAAAACTCCATCTCAACCACTGATAGCCCTTATCTACCAACTCACGAAGCTTCCCCCTAGCCGCCTTCCCCTCCTCGTGATAAGAGGGGCGGAATTGGCAGGCGAAAATGGGCAGAGTTCTGGGTGAGATCCACGATGTCTACTGTCATGCCTTGGCTTCCCAACAACCAACTGAGCACCGAGGCCAAGTCACCCTCATCGTGCGAAAACCCGAGCACCTCTGATGCTCTGCCCAGACTGCTTCCTTCATTGTAGCTACACCTCCGATCTCCGGGTACTTCATCCACATGATTTTGTTTCATTTTTTCTAATTTAAACAATCGCACTCAATGTCATCCACCCTCTCCTGACCATCCTTATCTCTATCGTCCATCCTTCATCCACGTGAACCCTGATGAATACCCATTCATCACTCATTATTCTTATATTTTAGCTACAAAAACCTTTGCAAATACATGTATCTTCTTGTAAATACAAAGAATTACCAAAAGCATGCATTGTATAAAGTTTAATAATTAGCATGTTTTTGTGAAAAAATAAAACAATAAAGAGACAAAAGAAAAATAGGGAAATATTTAGAATAAATATTGAGCAACCTAATCCCAAGGGAGGGCTCAGCATGGGCCAGACCGCATAAAAGCCAAAGTAGAGAGAGAGAGATAGGGTGCTCATGTGTGAAAATATACCTATAAATACAATAAATATATTTTCCTCCAAAAATATAATAAAAGTGGTTTGTATATATTGTATATATTTATAAATACAAAAATCAAAACAAAAATAGAAAAAATTAAAAAGAAAACAAAAACATCACTTGTGCATATTCACCATGTATATAGTCCACTCACTTATATTTATTTCACCTTATAAATAAATAAAATTACTTTCCATAAAATTTGTAAATATTCTATCTTTTAGGGTGTAAATAAATAAAATAAAAACAACAAAAACAAAAGCAAAATGAAAAGAACAAAATTAAAACCCAAAAATACATTGTAAATATACCATGTATATAGATGTATATATCTATTTATTTTCCCCTTGTATATAAATCATAAAAATAAAATAAAAATACCATTCCAAATTTTATCCTATAAATAAATAAAATATAAAATTGGGATAATTTGTACAAAAATAAACAATTAAAAATTAAAAATACATATGTATATACATGTATATAATAATAATATTTTGTAAATACCTAAATTATATTTCAAAAAAACAAATACAAATCACTAAAAAATAGTTTGAAAATAAATAAACATTTTTCATGTTTAAAGTTTTTTGAAAGTAAGTCATTTATTATTTTTAAATGAATTTATAAATAATTAAAAAATGAAATTATCTGATTGGTCCATGGGGGATTGTTGACCTCCGGTCAACTCTCCCCCGCGGACCATTCTCTCGCGGATCTGGCGATTCAACCCGACTTCTCTGAATTTCTGTGCCTCGATCCGATCTCCAGACACCCAAACCTAGGGTCCTAATCACACCTCGAGCATCTGGGAACCTCGCCCGACATCGTGCTTAGGGGTCCGTGCTCAATCGAGCCGGACCCGAGCCTTTCTTCTCGGACCTTCCACCCTATTTAATCCGAGCTCCGCCGTACGATTCCAGCATCTTTGGCTCCCCACCTTTTATTCCCTTGACCTCCACTGCCTTCCCTGAGGTGACAGCTCTCCGTTGGCGGTGTCGAAGAGAGGGGAAGGTGCCCAGACCTCTGATCCGACGAGCAAGCGCCGCCGTGCTCCGCCTGAAGCAGGAGCTTGAGCCTCGGGCCTCGACGACCCGTGAGGAAACGACCCAGAGCTTCCCAAGCTCACGCCCAGTCGATTCCTCCACCCAGGTACCCTTATTTCCTTCCCGTCTTCTTTGATTTCGCGTTTCGCCCAATTCGCCCATTTTCTGTTCATTGTCGATTCCGGTCATCTCCGTCTTCGGCTCGATCATCGGACCTCACCATCACGATCGCCTTCTTCCCGCGCACATTCTACGCCCCTCCATTCAACCCAACTCGCACAAGAGCTGGGGTTTCGAGCTCCACCGTCTACACCTCGTCGGAGCTCGACCGCCCTGCCTCACCAGTCACCGTCACCCCCTCTCACAGGGTCGAGGCACTTTGCCCTCGATTACTTCATGATTTTATCAGTAAGTTTCTCATTCGATCATTGGGAGTCGGTATCGATCATATACTTTCCAAAAGCATATATCATACCTAGGTCTTGATAATATACTTTCCAAACGTATATATCAAACCTATAAATTCAGTCAAGCTTCCAAAGTGAGATGACTGTGCGCACGGAATTTGATTCTTCCAAATATCTTATGAGTGAGCTCATGTTTCCGGTTCAGTAACTGAACCTGTATGATCCCTTTGAGAGATCGTATTACTCATATGCCCTTATATGCACACCAGCGCGTCGGTGTATAGACCTTGGTTAGGTCATCAACCTATTGGTTTGACAAATGTACATACTCAAACATATAGTAACACATCTGTCTCCGGTCAAAGGATGCATGCATGTATCGTGACAGCATACGATATAGGACTTTGGTTATCTCGATCTCATTAAGTCAACTCGTTGACCTAACTAATCTGACACCTCCGAATCTCTATTCCTATGAAAAGGACCTGCATCAAGAGGTCGATCAGATATCAGCCTTTAGAGATAAGGATTGCCATCTCCTACTCATGCTGGAGATCATCTCTTAATAATTATTTGACGGTGCTTGATGAGTCCTCAATCTAACTCTTTAGATATTCATCCAAGCACCAGCCTCTATGATTCAACAGTTGAATCAACAGCTGTATGATCATCAAGATGGCCATGGTACATAACCCTAATTGTACTAAGGGACCTATTATGCAAATTATTTATTCTTCATTTCAGATCAGGGAATGATATTTGCAATAACATTTATTGCATAATGGCTCGTCGTGGGCTCGCATGTCCAACATTGGCTACTCGAAGTGACAACGTATGTTTCCATTTACGTACGCCTCTCGCTAGAGGATTCTACCCCCCACCACCTCTTCTGTGTTTTGCTGCGTGCAAAGTCCTTGTCTAAGTTAGGTCACTGTTTAAAAGAATCATGTGTGTGTATGAAATATTCTACTTAGATCAATCAAGATGACATGTAAACATAGTCTTATAGACCTAAAGAATAAAGTCGTTTTGACCTGAAAAGTCTCAAATCTAGTTCCTATAAAGTTTCTCTAGAAACTAAATGCATTAAGGTCTTAACCAAGATCCATTTTTTGATTCTTTTCCAAACTAGCTTAGGAATCCATATCATTATGAAAAATGCGAATGAAAATGCAAATTTTTATTTCAAATAGTTTTCAGTTTTAAAATTTTAAGTAATTTTAAAGAACTTTTGCATTTTTTGTGAATTTTATATATTTCAATTTTTATGTATTTTTAAAAGATTTAGAGAATTGCATTTATTTATAGGAATTAACAAGATTACATATATATTCACAAACAATTTTATACAAAACTATATACAAGAAATATACAAGTTTCATACAAATTGTTATTTACAAAACAAATTAATTACAAGTTCTATTAACAAATTTTACAAAACTATTTTATTTACAAGTTTTAAATATGACTTTTATGAAATAATTTCATTTACACCAAAGAATTTAATTCACATAAATTATAAATAATAACATCTTTTACACGTGGATTTTACAACAAGTTTACAAACAATTTGTACACCCATATTTTACCCTCTCAATTTATGTGCAGGAATGGAAAATAAATTTACAAACAAGTTCACAGGCAATTTTACAAATTTTTTAAAGTATTTTAGAAAAAAATTACAAAATATTTTACAAAATCTTTTCAAAATTATTTTACAAACTTTTACAAATATATTTTACTAAGAATTTTATTTTCAAATATTTTGCAAACATTTTTACGATATAAATAATTTGATACAAATCAATTTACAACAAAATAATTTTACAAACATTTACAACAAATTTTATACAAATAATTTGCAATAGTTTTACTAGATTTTTACCAAGAATTTTTACAAATGATTTACAAATTTTGCTAAAGTTTGCAATATATTTTAGAAAAGAATTTTTATCCAATTTTATTAGCCATATTATTAAAAACAAATAAAAGTATGGGTTATGGTTAAAGTATATATATAATGTATACGATACCCCTTATACTTTGCTCGAACTATGTCCTCAAAGTTACCGAGAAGCAATAATGGAAGTCATAACTCGTGCTAAATATAAAAAGTAAAAAGTCTCCTATGCTTGACTCAAAAGAATAAAGAAAGTAAGAATGAATAGAAGTCAACACCCCCTATACTTAGGATCAAATAATCCTGATTATAGAAAATTTTACAAATTGGGAAGATCGAGGAAGAGAATGTACATGAAATCAATGACTCAACCTGCCCCACCCTGTACTTAGGGTAAACTATCCCTAAGTATAGAAAAGAATATAAACAGTTTAGAGACAATCGAGAGAATAATCAAAGAAATTAAAAATAGATATTACCTCCCCTATACTTTTTGTCATATGTTCCTAAGTATAAGTAACAAACCATAGGTAATAGAACAAAAATAAATATGAACAACACAACCTATATTTAGGATAAAGTGCATCCTATGTATAGAAAAATTCGTAAGCGAGACCTAGGGTGTTAAAATAAATGGAAGAAGCAATGAAATAAATAATAAAACATATATACAAAGAGGCGAAACAGAAGAGTATATCAGGTATGAGATGCAAAAGATGAGAATCGAAGGACACATCTCATACAAAATGGATTGGGGAAACATCAACGGTCAGCAGGTCATGATCAACAAATGGTTTTAGGTGCTAACCTTTGACCTGGATGGTGGACAAGAAGAAAACTTGGATAAATGCTACCATTGTTATACACCTTTCTAACTATAAATGGGCCTTTCCACTTGCTCTGTAATTTTTCTGGAAATAACTTCAGTCTCCCATCAAATAGTCATACTCTTCAGTTCGGGTCAAACTGCTAATGTTTGTTATGTGAATCATGCTGTACTTTCACTCTATCCTTATAATGTAGACTACTCGAGACGGTTGTATCACGTAGCTCCTCTAGGTCTACCAACTCTACTTTCCTCTACTCTCCTACAGCCTACGGATCTAGGAAAATCTTTATAACTGCCTACAATTATTGGTGCTTGATCTCAATAGGTAAGTGACATGGCTTTCCATCAACGAGTCAAATGGAGATGTAAGTAAAGGAGTCTTGAAGGATGTCCGATAAGCCTGCAGTGTAGAGTCCAAAGATGTGACCAATCCTTTCCGTCTGGGCGATCAACCTTCTACAATATTGTCTTGATCTCCCTATTTGTAAACTCAACAAGACCATTCGTATGTGGATGATATAGAGTATCTACATGATGGTCTATGCCGAACTCGTTAGCAAGTGTCATTAGCTTATCATTGATGAAATGAATACAACCATCAGAAATCAAAACTCTAGGCACCCCAAACCATGTAATGATATTCTTCCTCAAAAATCCGCAATATGTCTTTGCATCAATGGTTCGCGTGGGGATTGCTTCAATCTAATGACAAACATAGTCCACAGCCAACAGAATGTACTCAAATCTCCAACTCTTAGGGAAGGGGACCATAAATTGATGCAGCATGTGTCAAAACCCCCACATAAGTGAATTGGTTACATCGGCATCATATCTCTATGTCCAGAAGTGCCTATCCTATGACAGTCAATGCACATCTTCATGAATGCATCAACGTCCTCGAAGAGTGTAGGCCACCAAAGGCATGATTAAAGAACCTTCTACATCATCCTCTTCAGAGAATAATGTCCTTCTGCCTACAAATTATGACTATAGATGAGCACACTGTGGTGTTCCTCCTGAGGAATACACTGACGCCACACACTATCCCCCCTTCATGGTAAAGGGTGCGTTCCTCCCAATGGTATGACTTGGCCTTCGTGAGGAAAGTCTCAAACCTCTACCTGGTCTGGCCTTGTGAAACTTTTTTTGTAAAAAAATAGTTCATAATGGTAACATACAATTTAAGTGAGGTGACTACACGAATAACCTTGTTTGGAAATGTCTCAATGATGGGTGTAGTGAACTTCGATGTCTCACGAAGTTCTAATCTGGAAAGGTGATCTGCCACCATATTATTGACTCCAGGATTATACTTAATCTCAATGTAGAACTCGTGAAGTAGAAGGATCCATTTAGTAAGACGTGTGTTGGCATCCTTCTTATCTATTACGTACCTGATGGTAGTGTGGTCTGTGAAAATGCTAACATAGGACTCAATGATGTAAATCTGAACTTATATAGCAAAGATTACAGCTACCATTTCTTTCTCTGTAACGGTGTAATTCTATGAAGAATCCAAAGTCCCACGAGCTTAGTAAATGGCATACATAAGGCCATCCCTACTCTATCTTAAAACAACCCCTATGATAAAATCTTGGGCATGTGTCATGTTCTCGAATGGGAGAGACCAATCGAGTGACTAAAGGACAAGTGCCTATAAAACCAAATTCTTGAGAGTGTTAAAAGATGAAAGACACTTATCATTTACAATGAACTTCGTGTCTTTCATAAGAAGATCAATAAGCGATCGGGAAATTCTACTGAAAACCTAAATGAACTGTCAATAGAAACCGACATGCCCAAAAAAGACTGCAATTGCATCATATTAAACATAAGATTGAGCTTCTTAAAGATATCCACCTTGGCTGGATCGACCTCATGCCCCTATTGTATATTATATGACCCAGGACCGCCTCCGGAGTCATCATGAAATGACGCTTCTCCCAAGATAAAACAAGATTTACTTCCACACAACGTTGAAGCACACTGTCTAGGCTATAAAGGCAAGCATCAAAATCATCGCCATAAGACGAGAAGTCATCCATGAAGACCTCCAAAAAATCACCCACCATGTTCAAGAAAATGGAAAGCATGCACCTTTGGAATGTATACGAGACATTACATAGACTAAAGGGAATCCATCTAAAAGTAGATGTTCCAAAAGGACATGTGAATCCCATTTTATCTTGGTGTTCAGGAATAATGGCCACCTGATTATATCCTGAGTACCCGTTAAGAAAGCAATGATGACTTTTCCCAACTAATATCTTGATAACCTGATCAGTGAATGGTAGAGGGAAGTAATCCTTCTTGGCCACTTAATTTAATTGTCTGTAGTCCACACGTACTCGCCAAGAAGTCGATACTGAAGTAGCAATATCGTCTCCATCGTCAATGGTAACTATCGTTATACCCATCTTTTTGGGTACCACATGAAGCGGACCGACCCGTTTAGAGTCAGAGATAGGATTGATAAAATAGAGCTCCACTACTTGGATATTTCCTTCATACTTGGATATTTCCTTCATAACCACCGATTTGGGTTCAGCCTGTGATGAAACTCACAAGATTTGGCATCATTCTCGAGATAAGTGTGGTGGGAGCACATGGCTAGACTAATCCCATGCAGATCTGCTACAAATAATCTTACTACAATGTGATTTCTTTAAAGAACCTTCATCAGGTAAGGTTCTTGGTCATTAATCAAATCAGTACAGATTAAGACTAGAAACATGTTGGGCTCTCCTATAACAAATCAGCACTACATACTCTAAAGTATTGGCTTCAGCTCTGAGTGGGTGGGAGTGGGTAAATCTGGCTCCGTAAGGGTATGAGGGAATGTAACTAGATCGGTGTGAGTAATCTCACTCTGCTCATCTGATGGAGACTACCCTACCGATGATTAACATGACTGAACTGGATCAGTCCCCATACTGGTTGCAGGATTAGCAGAAATCAAAAAATGAGTGTTTGCATCAAACTCGTGCCAATCAAAATCCATGTCTGAATCAGAGGGACCATGTCTGAAACACAAGAAATAAAGTTGCTCTCAATACCATAATCTGCCTCCTTAGCCTCAAAAGTATCCTGCTCCAACATTTGCTCTCCGAACTCTCATCATTTATTAACTAAAAAATCAAAGCCTTCAAAGTCGTGCCAAGAGAATGTGAACTCGTTGTTCGTATTTCATTTTCTTCTTCCAAGCCGACACCCTTCTCAAGAAATCCATCCCTCTCGACACCGAGACAAAAAAAGCAAGAGCGGGCAACTTCCTGATAGTCCGATGTTGGACATGCGAGCCCACGGCGAGCCATTATGCAATAATTATTATTGCATATATCATTCCCATATCCGAAATGAAGAATAATTAATTTGCATAATAGGTCCCTTAGTACAATTAGGGTTATGTACCATGGCCATCTTAATAATCATACAGCTGTTGATTCAACTATTGAATCATAGAGGCTGGTGCTTGGATGAATATCTAAAGGATTAGATTGAGGACTCATCAAGCACCATCAAATGATTATTAAGAGATGATCTCCAGCCTGAGTAGGAGATGGCAATCCTTATCTCTGAAGGATGATATCTGACCGACCTCTTGATGCAGGTCCTCTGCATAGGAATAGAGATTCGGAGGTGTCAGATTAGTTAGGTCAAAGAGTTGACTTAACGAGATCGAGATAACCAAAGTCCTATATCGTATGCTGTCATGATATAGGCACGCATCCTCTGACCGGAGACCGATGTGTTACTATATGTCTGAGTATGTACATTTGGCAGACCAATAGGTTGATGACCTAACCAAGGTCTATACACCGACGCGCTGGTGTGCATATAAGGGCATATGAGTAATACGATCTCTCAAAGGGATCATACAGGTTCAGTTACTGAACCGGAAGACATGAGCTCACTCATGAGATATTGGGAAGAATCAAATTCCATGCGCATGGTCGTCTCGCTTTGGAAGCTTGACTGAATTTGTAGGTTTGATATATACTTTTGGAAAGTATATGATCAAGACCTAGGTATGATATACGCTTTTAGAAAGTGTATGATCGATACCAACTCCCAATGATCGAATGAGAAACTTACTGATAAAACCATGAAGTAGACAGTATAAAGTTGATCCAATACTTCGGGTTTAATCTGAGTCTTCCAGTATGCAGGATGTACAGGTATTGAAATACCTGAGGGTGATTTGATCATAAACGATTGTATAACCATGACGCTTCCATTCCTAGGGAGTGATGAAACGGGTCTGGATTTTAGTGACTCCTCTCAGTAGAGAAGTGATCTGATCTTGGTCCAAGTGTTGGACATTGATCTGAATGTGGTTCAGATACAATGAGAAGATTAGATTTACGGTCTTGATTTAATCAAGCATCTATGGGAGGCCCGCGATCAAGATTTGAGATATGATCTCAATATCCATGTCACTATACGTGGAACAATAAAATCGTCCTGTCCTTATCTCCAAGTATCTGCGGAGAGATTGCATTATTCTTGAAGGGTTCAAGAATAATTCCATAAGATCTAAGCATTGAAGAAATCATGATTAAATGTGATTTAATCATCTTGATGTATGAAGAAATTATCCAATATAATTAAATGTGATTTAATTAATGTGGATAAGAATAATGTGGATAGAAATATCCAATTATTCATAATATATTATAAATGTGATTTATAATGTATTAGAGAGAGCTAATTATAATTTATATGTGTTGATTAATTATTTGTGTATTGGATACACATTGTATAATTAATTGACAATGTAAATTATATGTTGCTTTGGGTTGTCAATATGATTCACAATTTTTCCATGGCAAGATTGCAATATTCTCAAATATAATTGTGAATTTTGAAGAATAAAAGCCAACAAAAGTTGTTGGAAATAAATAAAGGAGATTTTCAAGGAGATATGCAATCTCATGGATTTCCATGAGATTTCTCTCTCCATGGAAGGTATGGGCGGCACACCATTCCTAATAGGAATGTGTGGCCGTCCACATGGAATGTGCATGGAGATGAAATCTCCATGTACATTCTCTCCTTATTTATTGGCTTGATTTAGGAATAATTTATATTTGATTTTGTCAAATATATTTTGACCTATATTTGTTGGTTTTACCAACAACAATCTTGACCATTGGATTAGACATAAATCAATCTCAACCATTGATTTTATATGTCACATGGATTGAGATCCATGGATCCCAAAACCCTATAAATAGAGAGGCATACCATGCTCTCTCTTTACATGTAATCTTGGAGCTCTCTCTCTCTTCCTCTCTCTTCATACATGACAACTCTATCTCCCTCTAATATTGGTGGCCGTCCACCATACCCTAGAGGAGGGAATCGTCGACGCCATCACCACCGCGCTGCCGCTTCGACGTTCTTCGAGTCTCCGTCTTCTTGGTGTGCTACGCCCACGAAGGAGACGTTCGATCTCGTGCGACGAGATCAGGAGCAACCATGTTTGGATCAACTTCTTGGATTGCGAGGACAACGCGGTTCATCCCTGCGCTCGCAATTAGTCTCGTCGATGATCGAACTTAAAACAGGAGGTCTCTTCTCTTAGAGACTCGATCAACCATACTTCAAGAGGTATTGCATTATACTTGTTGTGGTTATAGATGAAACGATCTGAGAATGGTTCTCGGATCATGTGGTTTCATAGAATAAAATTTTTAAATTCCGCTGCACTGAACAACTAGTACGACGATCACGCTTCCGTGATGCGCTTAAGGATAAATTCCATATCCTTCATTCGAGCCCCTCTCCCTTAGGAGCAGCGTCGAAGAGAGGGCGGAGAGTTGGGGGCGCTCGTCGTCTTGATCATCAATGATCCATTTAGTCATCCCACTCCACTCGACAGGGGGGTTCGGGTGGGAGTCTGACAGTCCCTTGATTCTTCACCTCGACAATTGATTCATGATATCCAGAATACTGCCCAAACTGCTTCATCGTCTATAATAAAAAAATCACACTCGTGGTGGATGTTTTTCTCTATATCTGATGTCTGCTCTGAGTTTGATCTGGCGATGGAATCCTCGATTGTCTCTATTTGTATACTCTCACACTTTATGCAAAAGTACACCTTCTCTCTACCAGAATCAGACACGGCCTTTGCTATCGTTAGAAAAGGCCAGCCTAATATGATCGGGGTATCAGTCACATATTCAGGGGCCTCCATGCTCAACACGATGAAGTCCATATGGAACTGGAAACTTTAAATGGCGATGACAATGCCCTTGAACAACCCTTTCAGCCTCGATCGATCTATCAGCAAATTGAAGAACTGCCCTGATTGGTCTAAGAGGCCCAAACTCGAACTTATTGAGCAAAGCATAAGGAAAATAGTTAATCAAAGAACCATTATCTTATAAAGTACAATAAAATCTCTGCTCTGAAATTTGATATATGACATATGGAGCTCATGTATCTGGCCTCTTGGTTAGAAGTCTGTTCCGAATCATATAACATGTATCCTTGGTTAGCACATGAATCTCTAAATAATGGTTGTGTCTCTTCTTCCTGTGGACTATGGTCTTCTCTCTAAGGCTCTTCTGGAAGAGCGGTATTTGTGTGAAGACCTCTAAAAGAGTCAGATGGATCTTCAATTCGTCAATCAAGCTCTCGCTGAACTCCATAAGTTATCTCTTTTTGGAATTTCCTTTTTTATTCCCCTTTCCCGAGAAAATTGCTTGAGGAAAAGGAATAGATGGACCATCCTCATAAGTATGAGGGTTAGATCTAAGAACAAGTCGCTTCACATGTGTATGACTAGCATCAATCAAATCATCGACAACACCACAAGATTAACTAGTAGAGGATGAAACCTTTCTTTTATTTATCTTTTTGGGTTTTCTGGTTTATACATGTTTTTGGATTTTCATATACTCATCACTGAATACAAAATATGGAAAAACATTAGGTATATCTATATAAGTAAACTTACTGTCATCAACACCACCATCAACTATAGCTATAGTAGCATCAACACTGCTCTCTGGCTCAACAAGTCTGGTGGCATCAATACCACCATCCGCAACTAGATATATGACGGCATCAGCACCGTCCTTTCAATCGTCAAGGTTGGTGGCATCATCACCACTATCAGCATCTAAAATAACGGCATCAGCATAGCTCTTAGTCTTATCTAGCCTACCCGAATGTACATGTATATCCGCTCCTTGACTAGATGAGGCACCAGTGAATGGAACTCTACAACTCCTAATTGTTGCAAAATCAGTATCAAATAAAGAAGGAATGACATCAAGTACCTCACTCAGGATGGTAGACACTGTCAACTATACCTTCTTGGATTTCCTCTTCAGATTGTTCAGGTTGGACTCTATTTGAGAAGGAATGATAATCTTGCCCTTGGTGATCTTAGACATCTCATGCTTAAACTCATCCATCTCTCACCTGAAATTTGTGTGACGTTATGGGAGAGATCCTCTAAATCCGAGCTCTCATAAGGAGTATGAGACCCGGATGAGTTGCCTCTCTAGAAATGAGGTTGTTAAGTAAACTATTGTAACTGTTGTTGGGAATGGGAATGTGGAGGCTATTGAAAATATGTTTGCTAGGTTGGATGTGCACCCTGTCTCTACTATAGCCTCGTAAGGTGGATGAGGACCATACTGGGACTACTCTCTACCCTAACCTGGGTGTGCCTGAGGCTGCTGCTGGGATGAAGCACCTCCTGTAGACCAATAGAAATCGAGGTGATCTCTGCGTATCCTTATCTGCTATATACTGGTTGTATGGCATCTCGTTGACCTCAATCAACAACTCATGTGTCTTTGTGTTGTACGGGGGTAATAATTCTAGCGACTGATCACTCAATTATACCACCATCTGAGTATTAGAAGATGGTGGTTGATGTGTCTCGTACTAGGGAGCATGTTGTGCCAGATCAGAATTGACGTTGAACATGGTACTCCTGAGTCTGAGAATGTGGAATGGTGCTCCTACTCCCTGAATCTACCTGTGACTGTGAAGAAGGCATAGAAGACATCTATACCTCCAGAAGGTACATGATCTATCTCTTCGGGTCACTCAAACATTGGGTCAGCTTGTAAACCTTGTCAAGAATATCTAGACCCTAGCACTTCTTCTTAATAACCTCCATGTGGTCTAGCTTCTGACAAATGATCCCCAGATCGACAAACGAGGATTCTAACTGTGTTGCTGCAGTAGAAGAAGATCATGCATCAATGTGTGCCACTCTGGAATGCTACGCATGATGGGGAGGCCTATCATGAGTGTAGAATCAATTCTGGGTCATGGTGGTATAGTTCTCTGCCAACTTTTCATAAATGGCCTAGACCTGATCCTCATGCTAAGAGAAATAAGAACGTATACATGAAGCATTACCAAGCCCATGTAACTCAGGTGTCAGCCCACAATAAAAACTCTATATGAGGTAGGGCTTGCTGATATCAAGGTGGGAACACCACACAATGAGATCTCTGAAATAATCTCATGCCTTATGGAACTGCACAATTAGAAGCATGGTGAAATTGATGATCATGACTCTCACTATTTAGTGTTTCCAAGTGGATAATACTTGTTCAAGTGTTCAGTTTGCAACCGCTCCCACGGAGTAATAACTCTCCTAAGATACTTCAGCTAATAGGCCGCTTTATCGACCAAGGAGAATGAGAACGCTATCATCTTAATCGTGTCCTCGTACACATGCCTGTCGTGGGCAGTGCTGCAGATTAATTCAAACTCCTAGAGATGTAGATGCGACTCCTTAGTAGAATGACCATGGAACTTAGGCAAGAGATGAATGTTCTAGGGGAAAAGATCAAAATCATCAAGAATGGCAGGAAAACAGATCCATCGATGTGTAGTAGTTGCACCAGGGTTTTACAACTCCTAACCGTCCATATAGGTCTAGGTGGAATATCATCCCCTCCAGCCTGTGGAATATCTACTCTTATCCCCTCAGGTCTCTCTGAGTCAGCTCCATCGGTATCATCATTAATCTTTAAGGTCTAAGGCTCTCCTCTCCTCTCTCTTAACTATGTCATCTCAGCTCTAACCTCAATCATCAATATCCCTTGCTCCCTAATATGGTTCTGCATGGACTCAAGACAAGCAAGTAAGCCATTGTTGATCGATGTGTGGTCGATCACTACAGATGCGGTCTACGGCTATGGTCCCTTCCCAGCACTGGTCATCTTGTCATCCTTTGTAAATGAAGGAAAGTCTGTATCATGATTTGACAAATATCTGAACAACTGCTGCTCAAAAAAGAAGGTTCTATAGAACCGATCCAGGTGATGGAATATAATAATGGGGGTCTATAGGAGAGGGAGAAGATGGAAACTCGGGTTCAATGAGATGGTTTAAGTTCTCTTGAACTGACCTAGATAAATAAGGAGGATCACTGTGAAGCAGTGTCGTAAGAGTCAACCTAAGAAACCTCACGCCCATCATTGTAATCCTTAAAGAAGAAAGAAAAGAAAGGGAAAGAAAGAGATGAAGGATGAAAGATGAGGTTTTAAATACTCACAAAACAAACACAACACAAACTCAAAGTTCACCAAATCAATACAATGATGACCATGAAAGAGCTCGGTTATTATCTTTTCAGTTTTAGAGTTTAGTTATGCAAACAGTTACTTAGGTCAAACACACTGGGTGATGCCCCCCATCTCCCAATGTACCTCCTCAAACATCCCCAAATAGTGAAACCATATGCCCAGGTTGCAGGGTTATATGAGGTGCAAAGGGAGAAAAGAGGTACAACACACCAAAACGATTTTCTAAAGTTGGAGGCAAGTGTTTTCAACTGCAACCATATACCTAAGAGTGATACACATGTGCTAATGGCACAAGTCCAGGGATTTGAGCTTTATCCTTTGGGCTACATCCTCACCCACTCTGTCTAGAGGTAAGTACCTGTGAGAAATAAAGGAGTTACTCTCCCCAAAACAAAATGATCTTATGTTTAATTTTATGTGTCAAGTTCAATTAGCATCCCCAATTTTATTTGGTTATCATTTTTTGTGTATCATTCAAATAAAATTGCCTAACAAATTTTCGACTAGGTCTAGGAAAATGGGGAAGGGAATAGGAAAAGCCAATGTACGATGAAATCAATGATGCATGCACTGAATAGAGTCGTGTAACTTGCTCGGATTTATTTGACTAAGTCCAATGATTTCTATAGGAACAAATATTCTATTACGGGATATGGACCTAATGCTACATGGCTTAATCAAATTGAAACCTAAGTCGATAAAAATAATGCATAAACACACAAATTACATGAAACAAAAGAAAAAAGTCGATAAAAGCAAAAACCTGATGGGGTTCCCCAAGTGCACCAACACTTGGTGAAACAAACCCTTACAAGCATAAATTGGTTTAAAGGCTCCATATAAAACAGAAAAAGGGCAAGATCCAATAACTATTACAAAATATTTATAAGAATTAAATTGACTAAAAAATAAAATAATCTCAGCTAATCTATGAAAAGGAAAACTTGAAGTGCTTCGGTCTCTTGCACCTCTTCAGTCAGTCTCTATTATCAGTTGCGAAGAACGTCCAACCCATGCCTATAATGGGTGTGTCGTCTCTCCTAAGATTTCCTCCCTCGCTTAACAGACCCTCGCTACAGAGGTCGAATAAGAAAATGTCAGAACAATTCTGATGAAAATATAACAATGAAAATAAAAGAGATAAATGGTAGAAATGGAAATAAACAGACAAATATGCAAAAAAGGAAAATGAAAACCTAATCTACCCTAGATGTACCTCCTCAACAATAGTGCCATTTCGATGTTACAGAGAATCACATGATTTTTTAAATTTATTTAATGAAATATCAAAAAGTGAAAAAGGTGTTGTTGTTCGCCACAAATTACCCAAGATAATAAAAAAATGATCACATAAAAAGAAATAAAAGTAGATTGATATTTGTTAATTAACTTGGTATAGCTCCCAAAGCCGAACACAAGGAGGAAATTGCATTAAGCTAAGGTTATTAATTCAAAGAAATAATCAAAGATTTTTTTATTTTATTTTTCTATTTTTTAATTTGTTTTTAATTTGATTTTATGAATTTTTATGGATTTTTATTGATATTATATTTTACTGAAATTTTATGTTTTTGTAATTTTTATATTTTGTAATTTTTTTTCAATGGTTTTTGATTTTGCAACTCTATATTTGTTTTAATTTTCAAAGAAAATAAATAAAGGAAAACATATTAACAAAAGAAACAAAGGGTCTTTATGGATTTTTCAAAAATAGTAAAAATGCTCAAAAAATAAGAATAAAAATATTTTTGTGTTTTAATGATTTTTTACTATTTTTGGCAATTTTCTATGCAGTTTTTATATCTTATGTATTTTCAAAAATAAAAACTGGAAACAATTTACAAACACTAAAGTAGGCTACTTTTTGAATTTTTAAAATATAAAAACATCTCAAATGAACTATAAACAATTTTTATGACAAATTATTTTTATTAAACTTCAAAACAAGACAAAGTAGATATTTATCTTATTTTCCTATGAATTTGTATAGGTTTTTTATAAGTTTTCTTGTATTTTTCAGTTTTTATGGAGTTATAAATTAATTTTCAAATAAAATCCGTACATGTTATATAACAAATTAGATGACATAAATATAATTTATTGAGCATTTTAAATCCTTTTTCAAATTTTTATGAATTTTTAAGCTAAACAAAGAAATTTTTTGGCGTTTTTTGAAATTTTTAAAATAAAAAAATGAAATATTTTTGAAAGTAAAAATTAAGGGTGATTAAATCACCTATCAGTAGTTTATCCGAATTTTTATGAAAATTTTGGATTTAATTAGCTATTTATGAAGCACAATTAAAGGTAGATTAATTAAACTACAAAAAGACTATTATGCAAATATTTTTTTTTTCATGACTAAAGAAATAACAAATATAAAAATAAGAGAGTTGAATATGTAATTTCATCACAAAACACGTGAGTTGCGTAGATCAGACTTATTAGCAAATATTTTACTTTCAGGAACCAAACAATAACAAGAAACTTCAACGGATTTATTAAAAATAACCATCAATCATGTGCTAATGCACATGCATCTGAAACATATAGACTCAAGTGCAAATAAGAAGACATGTGTTTTTTGGTGTTATTTTAAAATAATAAGAAAGGATGAGGTACAAGCACAAATGACCCTAGGAGCACGTACTAATCACGTGGAGGTGGCTAGGGTAGCATGCCACTCGAATTGTCTCTCCTTAATCGAACGATGCAAATTTTGGCGCCAATGAATGCTTGGGATCTGTTTTGGCCCTCTTCTGTCAATCGGATGACTCCGAAACACCTTAGAAGAACTCTAAAGAAGGTCATCTCTGTTGAACTTCAACAGCTCCGATCTTCGTATATATCACTCAGGTCTTCGCTGCAACTATTCTACTGAGTTTGTAATTTATTTCGCTCCGATCTGATGGTGATCAAGACTCTAGATCTTACTGATTGGAGATCTGGCATGTTTCGCATGTGATTTCCTATGAAGATCCTAAATCAACCTCCAGATCCAATCACCAAGCCACCTGCAGATGATGTTCGAAGCTCGAAGGCTTACTGCCCTCGGCTACAGGTTATTGACAAGGAGAATAAAGGGGAAATGGATGGATTGGATCTCCTACGTGGAGGGATGAAAATCGGCTTTTCGATATGATCTGATGATTAGATTTGATAGGATGGGGGTTCTGGAAGAGAATGGAGAATCTGAGGGTCGAGATGAGATAAACGGAGGTTGGATTGGGGCTGCAATCGAAGGGATTGGATCTCCGATTGAGAAGATAAGAGAAGGTATCAGATGCTTTGATTTCAATCTAAAAATCAAATGTGTTGCAACAAAATTGAATGAAATCTTACCTGTGATTTTCTACAAAGAACAAATATGGACCGGATAGGGTCTTTGCCTTGAATCTAGATATGGAAGCCGATAGAGGCTTCTCATGACGGAGCTGCTCCGACCATGATGGATTTCATCGATTCAACCTCAGATCACACTTTAAATTGAAGGGATTAGCTCTTGTCACTAGTTCCTAACTTCATGTGATCAATAGTGGTAGAAATCAAAGTGCGAGGACAAATCAGATTGGAAAATGGGAGCTGGAGCAATATTTATAGAGTAAGGTGACATTAGAAATTTGAATGGGGAATAGGCGTGGGAACTGAGATTGATCGAAGCAAAAATGGTTGGGCGTGGATCCTAGATCTGCTCACTCCAATCGAGCAGGAATATTAAGGTTATTGGACAAGGGAATTGAAAGGGAAAAATCTTAGAAGAAAGTTTGCTTGGTAAGTTTATTCAGGACAAGGCTAGAGTAGTTAACTAACCTCGATCAATGAAATTGAGGACGACCAATGTGAAATGTCTTGGGAAATGAACAAAAGTGGGGAAATGACAAAATAGCTAAAAATAGAAATAAATTAAAATAAAAAGACAACGATTTGAAATTAAAATTTATTAAAATAAATAATGTTTATACTTTAACATACTATTTTTAGCAAATTTTAATAAATTAAATAATTTAATTTATTAGGTTAAATAAATTAGATAATGATATAAATAGGTTTATATTACATATGTAAAATATCAAAATTTTAATTAGTTATTTTTACAAAAATAGATCATATTTATGTTTTATTTATATACATAATAATTTAAAGAAATAAATATAATTTTTTATTTTTTAAAAGTTAATTTAGTAGGTTAAATAAATACATATATAAATAACATAGGTACATTATACCTACAAATAAATACATTATTTTATTTTTTGTTTTTTTTGGATTTTATTTGTTTTGTTTTTGTTTTCTATAAATGATATACAATATAAACAAAATATAAAAATACAATATATACAAAACATGAAGAAATAAATAAACAAATAAAAACATAATGTATAACCAAGGCACAATATACAATAATAATCCAAAAATCCAACTTTCACATCTTAACTCTGATTTTTACGAAACCACTTTCATTTTAAGGCTTATTTAATTTTGAACAAAATGAAAGTGAGTTTGGTTTATTTTTAGTTTATGAAGTAGATATAGATCTATCAATTTTTTCTTTACGGCTTTTCAAAGTGTTGTTTCTCTTATTCCACAAAGAATTTTTTCTTGTAAATTTTTTTATTATTTACAACTTATTTTTGTGTACTAGTTCCAAGAAAGGAAAAAAATTTATTTGCATTTGTTTTGATGAAAAATAAAATAATAGAAGATATGTGCAATATATATATCGTGATGAGTATACATGTGAGAATTGATTTTCTTAATTTTTATAGATTGTGGACCCTTTTCCCCCCTAATTTATTCCTTTTCCTCCATCTCAAGTCTTGGTCTGGTCTCGGGGTTCGGGTTAGTCTGTATTTATTTCACATATACAACATTCTGTTACTTTTCTTTTTTATTCTTTTATTTTTTTGTAAATATGGGGAAAATGTACAACATTGACAAACAATGGATGATTGATAAATAATTGGAATTAATTCTTATTTATAGGTGTTTTGCCAAGGATTTCAATCTAAAATAAAAGAATAAATAAGTTGAATCATGGATTTATAAGGCAATATAGCGGAGGTGGGTGATGAATCACAATTTCATCAACTTTATTTTTATTAATTAGCCCTATATCTTTGATGAATCAATTAGCCTAATGTTTATTTAATTAAAAGTAACTTATGAAATCTTGTAAATAATTAAGGCAAATAATTGTATATAAATAAAGTATCTAATCATGGCATATACATGTCTAATGTTCCCCTTATTTTATGAGTTTATATAATTATTCAAAATCATATAAATATTAGTCTAATATTGTATATAATATATTGCATAATTTTAATATTAAAAAATACAAAAAAATAATAAATACAAATAAAATATGTATTTTTAGTCTTTAAAGATAGTTAAGTATGTATTTATGATGTATTTTGATTTTTTTATTCTATACGAAAATTGTAGATAATAAGAAAATAAACATTTGTCATGTAAACATTTTTTATTTTTACTTTAATTACAATTTTATTTCTATTTTATGATATTTTTTCCATTTATTCATTTTCAAATTGGGCCACTGATGATCAGTCATTCATCTACCTTTATTCTTCCATTTTCTCTTTCAATCATTTGTAAAACACATGTAAATGCTACAAATTTGTAGAAATTAACATCTAATATTCATTTGTAATTAAAACAAAAATACATATATCTAAATCCAATATTAAATAATAAATACAAAAAAATGAAGTATCAAATATATCGAATGATCCTAAACCCCGAGTCGAAGTTAAATATTTACTAGGTCGATCAGGAATAAAGTAGGGGTAGATAAGGGTCAAACATTGTACAAAACCCTAATTTTAGAATAATATTTTTTACACTATTTTATATATACTTTAAACACCTTAAATAATAAAGTTTTCAACATGAAACTTGTACATAATATAGAAAATTACAAAAATAATAGATAATAAAAATCATGCACAGTGCAATTTGTATATACAAATGAAAAAGTCGCAAACAGAAATTCATTGATTGATATCTAATCCATATAAACTCAAATTGAATGAAACTCACCTCCATTATATTTAAAATAAATCTATCTATCTAATGAAGGTGGTTTCATTAAGAACTAAAATATAGAAGTCATCTTTTTGGAGTACTTTTTACTAGGGCATATATACAAAGAAGCAATTATTTTATTATTTACATTTTTAATTTTTTTTATATTTTTTAAATAATTTTATATATTATAAAAACACATTTTAAAAATAAATATTAATAAAAACATTTAAAATAATTTAAGCAATTACTACATTATAATATATAGGTATACTATACATATATTATATATATACTTGTATTTCTTTATAAATATAAACAAAATAATAAAAATACGACAAAAATATGTAAATATGTATTTGATAACGTTATAAATATGTAAAATATGTAATTATGTGTATATTAAATACAACATAAATATTCAATATGTAAAATACAAGTATATATACATATTAATACATGTAAATATTAACATCTCATAAATAATGTTGTACAAACAAAAATCACAGAAAAATAGTTTATAAAATTCTCAAAATTCTTCATGTTTTAAGTTTTATTTAATAAAATCATTTCTTAATTTATTTTGATTTTGTTTCTTTTTCTATTAGATTTTTTCCTATTGTGTCCTAGGTGGACCAAATAGGAACATCCTTTTCTTGACCTCAGGCAACTATACAACCTAGTTTTGACCCTATCAGAAGCAATGAGCCCACTTCCTTATCCATTATTTCAAGCATTCTCTTCACATCTTTTTCCATTGAGAGCTTCACCATTATGCACCTCCCATATCCCTCTACCTCGCCATGAGCTTAGGTCTCTCCAACCACTTATTTTCTTCATGCCATCTCCACCACAATAACACCACTTCACCTTGTCTATAGAAACCACCCTCACATCCTTCCAAAATTTTAATATTTATTCGACCATTGTAACCCCAGCAAACCACCTAAGTGAGCACTTGGTGATGGAAAGTGCACTTAGTTTTGGCGATGAGGATAAGGTGGTTAAGATGTTGATCTATCTTGTCGAGCATCAAATCTATCAAAGGTCCCCCGCTCCTCGATTTTGGCCAAGTTGAGCTACTTGGGTAGTGTATTTTAATCACATTTTAATTCCTTAGATTAGATTTAACTTTATTTTAGTTTAAGTTCCTATCATTTAGCTTAAATTTTAGATTCGTAGTTTGCTAGAGCTTCTACTCGAGCTACCTATTTCGTTGTGGTCTGACCATTATTCTGACTGTCAAATCATTCCACTTTACTCCCCATCATTTCTTCATCAAATTCCCTCACCCAAATCCCTTTATTATGCAGTAATTAAGGAGTCAGATCTCCATCAGTCACCCCTTCACCGAAGATCATTGCTCACTTATTTTCTCGTGCAATGCTCCCCCTCAAATCCTCTTTGATTTTTGACAGGAAAGACCACAAATAGCATACCCGGGAGAGGAATCGAAGCTCTCATTGACTACCAGGTTGTCAAACTAAGAAGAACCTTCCAGGCCGTCTCTGTCGAGGCCTAGACTATCTGAAGTCCCGCAAGCATGGAAATATAGTAGACGATCAAGAGGAGAGGAGGACACCAATGATGGAGATATTGAAGTTCAAAGATGAATAGGAAAGTTGTTCTTCCATGTTCTTCCTTCTAGCCCTTGAGCCATCCGATCATGGAACGTGATTAGATATAATCTAGGCTCTTAATTTCAAGTGAAATGACATGTGCCTAGAGACGACGAATCATAAGTGAGGACATGTGGCACACCCTGAACCATTAATCATGCCACACACGCTGCATGCCTCCTCCTGGGTAAATTTTGAGTATGCCCCTATGCATTTTGTAATTTCCTTTTAGTAATGTAAATAAATATTAAGGGGAAAACTTTAAGGTTTATTTGCAATAATTACCTTGATCTTTATTATATTTGCTATTTAGTACTTCCACCACACATGTAACGTCATGTGAGGTACTATAAAAATTGCATGTATGTCCTATAAGTTCTTGAACTTGTTACTAACTTCACGCCAGATTTATTTATTTGTAAACATGTACCTATAAACTACAACATTTTTATTTCTTGAATAGTGTTCATACTGAATATTCTTTGTTGAAAAATTGTAGGAAAATTATTATAGATGCATGATACCTTGATCATTCACGAATAAATTTTATTAGGCATTTAACTTAGTTTTCCTATTTTCTAAGCATAGAAAAATGCTTTTATTCCATGCTTAGACATAAAAATTACAAAATAATTTTCCAACAATTCCTAAAAAGTAAATTATCTACATTATACAATATTTTACTACATGTCAAAAAATCACTAAAAATACAAAAAATAAATTCACAAAATCTTAAATCCTTATAAAAATTTACAATTATTCTATTAAAATCTTAAAATATTTCGTGATGTTTGTGAATTTTCCTTAGTATATCTATATATCAAAAATAATTTTGGATTAATTTTAGATTGTTATATATTTATTAAACCCTAAACAATCTCATATATTTAATATATTCATTGCTTTGTACATTTCATCATAAATCCATAAAAAAATTCGAAAATTATATAAAAATACTAAAAATAGTTCAAAATATAAAAAGATAAAAACATTTTATTTTTCTTATTTTGAATACATTTTGATTTATTTATAAATATATAAAGCTATAGTATATATATTATATAATACTTATATAAAGTACAATATCTAGATTATTATGTATTATATATCTTATTTTAAAATAAAAAATAAATTTAAAGTTAAATTTACAAAAAAATAGATAAAAATCTGGGTACCTTTTTTGTTGTACACTAAGAATCAGATTTAGATCATTCATCATCAGATTCAAACTTAAAACCAGATATGGCACCTCAAAAAGGGAAGGGGAAACATTCTAATCAGAACGAGGTCAACAATCAACCTTTATATAAGTAATACAACAACAATTGACCAAGTAAGAAAATGCTCAGGTTGCCTTCCAAGAGATGTTGATAGAATTGAGGATGTATAGAGAACAAAGAGGAGTAGGAGGAGGAGGAGGAGAAGTATAGGTAGATGGACCCCATGGAGGAGAAAGAGGAAAGAAGAGAGGTTATTAAGCCTACCCTAAAAGAGACTTATAATTGTAGCATTGTCCAGATGAACGAGTGGATCTAGATACCTTTAATCCATGGACATTTCGAGCTAAAGATGCAACTCTTCTCTTGTCTTCCCTCTTTTCGTGGGAATATGAACGAGGAAATATATATCCATCTACAGAAGTTTGGTTGCATCTACATTACCATACATTACCTCAACATTCCAGTGGGTGTTATCAAGATGACTGATTCTCTCTTTAGCCTTCAGGATAATGATTTCTATTTGATTAATCGCTTAGGGAAGTGGTAACGAACTGGGAGGAGCTGAAGTTAGCTTTTCTCCAAAATTTTATCCCTTGGATCGTCTCAATAATATTCGTGCCAATAGTTCTAAATTCTCTCAACAGCCCCATGAGAGCATTCATAATGTGTGGTAAAGATTTAAATATTTACAAGAGAAGTGCCCCCACCACGATCATCTGAGGATTAGCCTGGTCTAACATTTCTTTAGGGTTTTGACAAGAAAGCCATAGGCTTATTGATGTTACGCATGGTGGCTCTCATTTCAATAAAGATGAAAATGTTTTCTGGCAAATATTTAAAGAAATGGTCGAAGGAGAGGTTGCATTGTCTTTATAGAATACTTATGAGAAGACCTCGCAGATCAACCACAAAACCATCGTATGACATCATCACATGAAGAGGTCGGGGATGAAAGCTCCAACTTGAGTATCATTGGGAGCCACTTGTCGAAAGTTGACATTATTGAAAAGCGATCATCAGATCTTGAGAAACTGGATGTCATCAAACAAAGAATAACGAATTTGGACAAGCTTGAGCAGATTACCAAGCAGTTGGATCTCCTGGTTTGCACAATCAACTCGTGTCAATCTGTGAATGCATTAATCGATATGTTTGCCAAGCTAAAATAACAATCTCAATAATATTCAATGAAAACCACAGTCCCTTAACACATATATTATGTACAAGCACCCGACCATGCATCACCTTCGTCACAACATAAGACACCGATGGTCGTGTACCACCCCTAGCTCCGTACAGTTGTTGAGCCATTCCTTCCATCTCTTCCCCAAATTCAGGAGGTGAATGACGTATGGAGCAAAAAATAGCATTTGATTGTTCTTGGAGGACATTAGTAGTGTCAAACATCAATGTATCGATCATTCCACTAGTATCTGGGTGGAAGGAATGTCTAGTAAACCTGCTTCACCACCAGACTTCGAACCAAGCTGGCACATGGAGACAAAACTATCAGTAGTCGGCATATAACCAGCACCAATACCAATATTATCAGCTAGGTACTTATTACAAGAATAAGTATCCCCAACCTTCATTTTATCCCCCTCCTCCGTTACAACATTCAGTAGGGGGGAGATAAGGGTCAAACATTGTACAAAACCCTAATTTTATACTCTACAAATAACAATTTTACACTATTTTATATACACTCTACACACCTCAAATAAAAAAGTTTTCAACATGAAACATGTACATATTACTATATAGAAAATTACCAAAATAAAAGCCAATAAAAATCGTGTACAATGCTATTTGTACACACAGATGAAAAAGCCGCAAATAGAAATGCATTGACTAATGTCTACTCCATATGAACTCAAATTGAATTATGCTCACCTCCATTGTATTTAAAATAAATTTATCTATATAATGAATTTTTTCCATTAAAAATAGAGCTAAGATACAGAAGCCACCTTTTTGGAGTACTTTTTACTAGGGCATATCTACAAATAAGTGATTGTTTTATTCTTTATATTTTTACTCTTTTTACATTATTAAATAATTATATATATTATAAAAACATATTTAAAAAATAAATATAAATAAAAATATTTAAAATATACTTAAAGTAATTAATATATTATAATATATAGGTATACTATATTTATAATGTATATATTATATTTATTTAGACATATAAACAAAATAATAAAAATACCCTAAAATTATGTAAATATGTATTTCATTATGTTGTAAATATATAAAATATGTAAGTACATGTATATTAAATACAAAATAAAAATACAATATGTAAAATACAAGTATATATACCTATATATACATGTAAATATTAACATCTCATAAATAATGTTGTAAAAATAAATAAAAAACATACAAAAATAACTTATACAATTCTCAACAGTTTTCATGTTTTAAGTTTTATTTAATAAAATTATTTATTAATTTATTTTTATTTTTCATATATTTTGTCCTATTGTGTCCTAGGTGGACTAATCAGGAACCTCCTTTTGTTGACCTCAGGCAACTGTACAACCAAACTTTTGACCCTGTCAGAAGCAATGATCCCCCTCCCTTCTCCATTTTTTCATGCATTCTCTTCACACCTTTTTCCCTAGAGACCTTCACCATTCTGCAACTCCCATATCCCTCTACCTTACCATGAGCTTAGGTCTCCCTCACCAAGCACTTCTTCTATTCATGTCATCTCCACAACAAGAGCACCACTTCACCTTATTTATAGAAACCACCCCTCACCTCCTTTCTAAATTTTAGTTCTTATTTGGCCATTGAAACCCCAGAAAACCACCTAAGCGAGAACTTGGTGATGGGAAGGTGCCCTTAGTTTTGGTGGTATGGATAAGGCGGTTAAGAAGCCAATCCATCTCGTCGAGCATCATCTTCGACAAAGATCCCCCACTCCTTGGTTTTGGTCATGTTGAGATGCTAGGATATTGTATTAATTGCATTTTTATTCCTAAGTTTAGATTTAGATTTAATTTAGTTTAAGTTCCTATCACTTAGCTTAAATTTTAGATTCGTAGTTCGCTAGAGCTTCTACTCCAACCACCTATTTCATTGTGATTTGACCACTGTAGTGACTGCCAAATCATTCCACATCACTCCCCATCATTTCTTCATCAAATTCCCTCACCAAAATCCCCTTTATTCTGCAAGGAGTCAGATCTCCATCAGTCACCCCTTCATCGGAGGTCATTGTTCACCACTTTTCTCGTGCAATCCAGCTTCACAACAAGTAGAGGATGTTCATTCTCGAGCCCTCTTTGATTTTCGATTGGAAGGAGCAACAAATATTGTAGATGGGAGAGGAATCGAAGCTCTCTCTGACTGCCAGGTCATCAGTCTAAGAACAACCTTCCAGTCCTTCTCTGATGAGGCATGGACTATCTGAAGGCCACCTACAAGTAAAGAAAGCTAATATCCGATCAAGAGGAGAGGAGGAATCTGGCAATGAAGATATTGAAGATCATAGGTGAGTAGAAAAATTGTTCTTCTACATTCTTCCTTCTATCCCTCGAGCCGTCCGATCGTGGAGCGGGCTCAAATCTAAACTACGCCCCTGGTTTCAAGCGAAATGATGTGTGCCCAGAGCCTACAGATCATAAGTGAGGACGTGTGGCGCACCTTGAACCTTTAATCGTGCCACACACGCTGCATGCCTCCTCCTAGGTAAATTTTGAGTGTACCCATGTGCATTTTTTTATTTCCTTTTAGTAATGTAAATAATGTATCAAGAGGAGAAATTTAAGGTTTATTTGCAATAATGACCTCGAATTTTATTGTATTTGCTATTTAGTACTTCTGCCTCACGTGTAACGTCTTGTAAGGCACTATAAAAATTGCTTCTATGCCTAAGTTCTTGAACTTTTTATTATTTAAGGTCACCACCAAACTAAATGAGACCACACCTGAGCTCAAGCCGCTTCTAGCAAACATGAAATACACCTTTCTTGTGGGTGTGCATAAAATGTTCATAGTAATCATGAATTCCCAACTCACCAAGGAACAAGAATCTCGCCTGCTCGAGGTTCTCGAAAGAAACTGCAAAGACATATGATGGAAAATTTCAAATCTCCATAGGATCAATCCAACATTTTGTTCACATCACATATACCTTGAGGACGATAGCAAGTCATCTCGAGAGTGTTAGTGCACTCTAAATGGGTGAGTTCCTTTCATGTTGTGCCAAAGAAATCATGGATTACCATGGTAAAGAATGACAAAGTAGAGGAGATCGCAACCAGAGTTCCAACATCTTGGCTTGTCTATGTGGATTACGGATGATTGAATTTAGCGACTAAGAAGGACCATTTCTCGCTCCCCTTCATTGATCAAATAGTCGAATGACTGGCCGAGAAGGAGTATTACTAATGGGATGGATACAGTTGAAAGACTAGATATGGCCGAATTATTCCTAAAGATCAAGAGAAAGTAACCTTCACCTGCCCATTTGGGACATGCACCATACACATAATGTCATTTGGTTTATGTAATGATCCAACAACATTTCAGTGATGCATGTTGGTCATGATCGCAGATATAGTTGGTAGTTTTCTCGAGGATTCCATGGATGATTTTTCTGTCTACAGTGATAGTTTTGATCAATGCATATCTTACCTAGACTGAGTTCTGAAAAGATGCTGTGAAGTGAACATGGTGCTCTCATTGGAGAATAACCATTTCATGGTGACCGAGGGGATCGTGCTAGGCCATGTCATATCGAACGTTACATGGAGGTATGATCCTATGAAGGTGGACATCATTTCCAAATTGAGCCACCTACAAATTTAAAGAAAGTCCGGTCATTTATAGGGCATGTGCAGTTTCTACTGATGATTCATCAAAGATTTCAACAAAATTGTTCGATCGTTGATTGAGCTTCTAAGAAAAGAGGTTGATTTCATTGTCGATGCTAGAGTCCTCCAAGCCTTCAATCAACTGAAATAACTGATCACCTAGGCCCATGTCCTTCAACCGCCTGATTGGTTTCTCTCATATGAGAGCATTATATATGCTTCTGACTATGCCTATGGAGAGGTTCTAGGACAACAAAATTATGATCTTCCATTTGTTATTCACTATGATAGTAGAACTCAAGATGAAGCTTAGAAAAACTACAATGTCACTGAAGAAGATCTTCTAGTAGTCATCTTCGCCCTAGAGAATATTAGATCCCATCTCCTTGGCATCAAAGTGATTGTGTATACATACCACTCTACCATTAAATACTTGCAAGCCAAGAAGGATGCCAAATCGAGACTCGTCAGATGGATCCTTCTACTCCAAAAATTCGATCTTGGAATCCGTGATGAACCTAGAGTTAAAAATGTGCAGGAAGATCATTTCTCAAGATTGCTAGAGCCCGACACTCATGAGAAGAGCTTATTGTTGATAACCAAAACCCTTCCATATGAAGCTATTCTATTGCTTACCTTGTTCCTCTAGTTCGTTGATATTGGAACTATCTTGCGACCAAGAGAACTCCACAAGATTACCCAAAGCTGAAAGTCGACAAATTTATGTCGGATATTCATTTCTATCACTAGGAGGATCCTTATTTCTTTCAGGGGGGGGGGGGACATTGCATCTGGAGGAGATGCATCCGTTAAGAGGAAGTCCAAAGTATCCTCAAACATTGCCATGCCATAGCATCATAAGGGAACCACTCTGGGAAAAGAACATCAACAAAAGTGCTATAACACTACCTCTGGTGGCTGACTCTATTTAAAAATGCAGAAGATTTTGCCAAGTGTTGTACTAACTGTCAGGAGATTGGAGGATCCATAAGAATGAGAGATACCATGCACTTGAAGTACAATTAGATCTTTAACATATTTGATACATGGGACATTGATTTCATGGTCCCATTTCCCAATAGCTATGGTTATGAGTATATTCTTCTAGTTGTCGATTACGTCAGTCGTTGGGTGGAGGCTATCCCAACTCGAGCCACCGATAGTCGCACCGCCTACTGATTTCTGAAGGAACACATCATTGCAAGGTTTAGGATCCCCAAAATTCTAATATCCAATGGGGTTGCCATTTCATCATTAGATAGGTGAAGAAGCTGAACGGAAATTTTACATTGAACATTATGTCACCTCTCCGTACCACCAACAATCCAATGATCTGGCCAATTGTTCAGATAATGAGATTAAGACAATTCTCCAAAAACGTGTACGTCCCAACAAGAAGCATGGATCTCAGCTATTCATCTCGGTTCTTTACGCCTATCAGACTACCTATAAGTCACCATTAAGAATGTCTCCCTACTACCTAGTGTACGTCAAACCATGCCATATTCCCGTAGAACTCATTCATAAATCATTTTGGGCAATTAATGTATGTAATTAGTATTCCAAGAAGGCCAGAAAGAACAAAAAGCTAGATCTGAATTGACTTCTCAAATTTCACGACAATGCATACGACAATAACCTGATTTACAAGGAGAAGGTCAATAAGTGGCACGACAAGCACATCTGTCGCAAGACTTTTGAACCTGGTCAGAAGGGATATTTATTAGATGCAAAGTGCAAATTGTTCCTAAGGAAGTTGAAGAAAAAGTGGAAGCATGTGTTTGATAATAAAAGCATCGTCATATCCGATTTGTTAGTTAACACACAACCATTTGTGATAAATGGATAGCTACTGAAGCCTTATCTTGAACATGATATATTTCTATCCATGGTTGATTCAATTTCGATGGTCAATATTCAAGATAAAAATCAAGCGGTCGTAAGTTCCACACAAGGTGGTAACAAAGTAGTCGAGGTGACTGACACGAAATCCAAATTAAGACAACAATAAACCCATAATTATAATTAAGCAAGTAAAGAGCAAAATTTGTGGAGTTAAAATTTATTATAATTCTATAATGGATGTGTATAGTGTGCAAGGATGTAGAGGTCGATCGCAGAGAACAAGCAAGATAGATAGGGCAAATAAATGCACAAATAATGTGATGTATGTGCCCATATATCTTTTTGTTTTTTATTATTATTTTTTATTTTATTTTTGATTTTATAATTTTTTATTTATTTTAATTTTACGTTTTTATATTTTCATTTTATATTTATATTTTTATATTTGTTTTTCTTTTAAAATATATAATAAAGCTATATATAGGATATATGTACAATATTAGCCAGGATAGAGATAAATAATAGAAAAATTAGTCAAAATAAGGAAAACAAAATAATGTTTGGTTTTGAAAATATTTTTTTACTATTTGTATGTTTCTAAGGCTTTTTGTTAATTTTTATATATTTTTGAAGTAAAAAACACCCTAAATCAGGGTTTAGATCAAATACCCGAAATTAAAATGGAGATGAAAAATAGAAAATATAATTAAAAGTTATACAAATCGATTTTATAATTAGATAATAATATAAAGAAAATTATAAAACATAAAGTAGATTTTTTGGAAATTTTTGAGAATTTTTTATATTTTTATAAATGTTTTAGAATTTTTTCTATTTTTTGAGTTTTCTTTTATAATTTTTAGTGTTTTTCAGTTTGAAGATTAAAAACACATAAATAAAACAAATATATTTTGGGGGAATTTTCAAAATGTTTTTATGTTTTTATGGGTTTTTTATTGCAAATAGGGGCAAAAAGGACACTTTTGATTTTTAATCAATAATAAAATGTCATAAAATTACAAATTAAAAATATGATGCGAAATTAGATGTAATTAGGAGCAAACATCTATTTTGTGAGATTTCTTAAAGTAAGCCTCGCCCGAGCTCCTCGGAGCTCCGTCGAGCCATCGGAGGGCACCATTGGACGCGGAAGGCCACGACGATTCATCTCCGATCATCAGGGTCCCGCGAGGAAGCCGGGAGCGCGCGCAGCAGGCCGGCGAAGGTCGCCGGCCATCAGTTCTTCCTCGACCTCCAGATACCGTCGGATCCCCTTCGACCTCCAGTTTGCATCTCAGCCGTTCATTAGAGGAGCCACCAGCAGCGTCAGATCCTTGGAGGAGCGATCCGCACCGTCCGATCAGCGAGGCTTTCCCACGTTGCACCCCAGTCGTCAGATTTCACAAGTGGCAAGGCCACCGCCGTTCGATCAGGACGAGTACCCTAGCGTTGAGCGTCACCCCATTTTCAGCCGTCGATCAGCACACGTGGCGCCCATCCGACGGCCTATTTAATAAAGGGTAAATATTCCCTTAGGCCCTTAGTTTCTGAGTAGTTTAGTTTTAGTCCTGTAAATATTTTTCGTATTTTATTTGCATTAGGTAAATTGCATGTTGGACCTTATCTTTTCTGCTATTTGCATGTATACCCCTGCCTGTAGTGTGTCACGTGCATCGACACGTGTTTGTCTGGGATATTTATATTGATAGCCTTATAGTTCTGGGATGTTCATGAATGAATGAAAACTTTTAGATAATTGCATATATATACCCATGTGCGTGGTTTATTTGTGCATGTGCGTATATTTTTTGGTATTTTACAGTAAAGCCCTCAGACTTTTGGTACCTGTTACCAATTAGTCCGAGAACTTTACTTTTGCAAATACATGTATCTTCTTGTAAATACAAAGAATTACAAAAAGCATGCAATGTATAAAGTTTAATAATTAGCATGTTTTTGTGCAAAAATAAAAGAATAAAGAGACAAAAGAAAAAGAGGGAAATATTTAGAATAAATATTGAGCAACCTAATCCCAAGGGAGGGCTCAGCATGGGCCTGACCGCATAAAAGCCAAAGTAGAGAGAGATAGGGTGCTCATGTGTGAAAATATACCTGTAAATACAATAAATATATTTTCCTCCAAAAAATAGAATAAAAGTAGTTTGTATATATTGTATATATTTATAAATACAAAAATCAAAACAAAAATAGAAAAAATTAAAAAGAAAACGAAAACATCACTTGTGCATATTCACCATGTATATAGTCCACTCACTTATATTTATTTCACCTTATAAATAAATAAAATTACTTTCCATAAAATTTGTAAATATTCTATCTTTTAGGGTGTAAATAAATAAAATAAAAACAACAAAAACAAAAGCAAAATGAAAACAACAAAATTAAAAACCAAAAATACATTGTAAATATACCATGTATATAGATGTATATATCTATTTATTTCCCCCTTGTATATAAATAATAAAAATAAAATAAAATACCATTCCAAATTTTATCCTATAAATAAATAAAATATAAAATTGGGATAATTTGTACAAAAATAAACAATTAAAAATTCAAAATACATATGTATATACTTGTATATAATAATAATATTTTGTAAATACCTAAATTATATTTCAAAAAAATAAATAAAAATCACTAAAAAATAGTTTGAAAATAAATAAACATTTTCCATGTTTAAAGTTTTTCGAAAATAAGTCATTTATTATTTTTAAATAAATTTATAAATAATTAAAAAATGAAATTATCTGATTGGTCCACGGGGGATTGTTGACTTCCGGTCAACTCTCCCCCGCGGACCATTCTCTCGTGGATCTAGCGATTCGACCCGACTTCTCTGAATTTCTGCGCCTCGATCCGATCTCCAGACACCCAAACCCAGGGTCCTAATCACACCCCGAGCATCTGGGAACCTCGCCCGACACCGTGCCTAGGGGTCCGTGCTCAATCGAGCCAGACCCGAGCCTTTCTTCCCGGACCTTCCACCCTATTTAATCCGAGCTCCGCCGCACGATTCCAGCATCTTTGGCTCCCCACCTTTCATTCCCGTGACCTCCACTACCTTCCCTGAGGTGACAGCTCTCCGTTGGCGGTGTCGAAGAGAGGGGAAGGTGCCCGGACCTCTGATCCGACGAGCAAGCACCGCCGTGCTCCGCCTGAAGCAGGAGCTCGAGCCTCATGCCTAGACGACCCGCGAGGCAACGACCCAGAGCTTCCCAATCTCACGCCCAGTCGATTCCTCCACCCAGGTACCCTTATTTCCTTCTCGTCTTCTTTGATTTCGCGTTTCGCCCAATTCGTCCATTTTCTGTTCATTGTCGATTCCGGTCATCTCCGTCTTCGGCCCGATCATCGGACCTCACCATCACGATCGCCTTCTTCCCGCGCGCGTTCTACGCCCCTCCATTCAACCCAGCTCACACAGGAGCTGGGGTTTCGAGCTCCACCGTCTACACCTCGCCGGAGCTCGACCGCCCCGTCTCACCAATCATCGTCACCCCCTCTCACAGGGTCGAGGCACTTTGCCCTCGACCCGCGAGTCTGCTCGTGTGCTTTGCAGGTACATCCGAGCCCATCTGAGGGCTTGGACCATCTGGAGCAGCAGCTTGGTCTCCGTCGGCCTCGCCTGAGCTCCTCGGAGCTCCGTCGAGCCATCGGAGGGCACCATTGGACGCGGAAGGCCACGACGATTCATCTCCGATCATCAGGGTCCCGCGAGGAGGCCAGGAGCGCGCGCAGCGGGCCGGCGAAGGTCGCCGGCCATCAGTTCTTCCTCGACCTCCAGATACCGTCGGATCCCCTTCGACCTCCAGTTTGCATCTCAGCCGTTCATTTGAGGAGCCACCAGCAGCGTCAGATCCTTGGAGGAGCGATCCGCACCGTCCAATCAGCGAGGCTTTCCCACGCTGCACCCCAGTCGTCAGATTTCACACGTGGCGAGGCCACCGCCGTTCGATCAGGACGAGTACCCTAGCGTTGAGCGTCACCCCATTTTCAGCCGTCGATCAGCACACGTGGCGCCCATCCGACAGCCTATTTAATAAAGGGTAAATATTCCCTTAGGCCCTTAGTTTCTGAGTAGTTTAGTTTTAGTCCTGTAAATATTTTTCGTATTTTATTTGCATTAGGTAAATTGCATGTTGGACCTTATCTTTTCTGCTATTTGCATGTATACCCCTGCCTGTAGTGTGTCACGTGCATCGACACGTGTTTGTATGGGATATTTGCATTGATAGCCTTGTAGTTCTGGGATGTTCATGAATGAATGAAAACTTTTAGATAATTGCATATATACCCCTGTGCGTGGTTTATTTGTGCATGTGCGTATATTTTTGGGTATTTTACAGTAAAGCCCTCAGACTTTTGGTACCTGTTATCAATTAGTCCGAGAACTTTACTTTTATTGCAATTAGGTCCCTGTGTGCCCCAGACACGCGCCTCGCGCGTGACTTCTTGGGATTTTTGCACCGGACCCCCTGGAGCTTCTGGTATTTACGTACAGGTCCCTGTGCACTGTACCTAGGTTTTGATTTTGAATAAAATATCAAACTCACTCCAAATTCAATGAAAATTGGATACGTGGCTCCTGCCATGTTGTAAATTTTTTTAGAATTTTTGGAGACATTTTTGCGTTTATTTTCTATGTTTAAAAATTCACAAACAGCCTTTTTCTTTACTGTCTGACTTGAAAAATCATAAAAAAATATTAAACCTCATCTAAAAATTACAAAAAAAATTAGCTACTATGTATTTTGTCTTGTTTGATTTTCTGACCAATTTTGGTCATTTGTCATTATATAAAACTCATAAAAATTGAAAAACACTAAAAACACTGTAAAAATTAAAATAAATAATTTAAAAATCCAAAAGCAATAAATTCAGTGCCTAAATTTTCCTTGTTTCTTCTTCTATGCAGGAAAATTACCTCCAAGCTTTTTAGGGACTTTTAGATATTTTATCTAAGTCCCTCAAGCTCGGCTGTACATTGTTGTTGTTTTCTTGCATTGTTTTATTTTTAGAAAATTAAATAAAAATCAGAAAAATACCAAAAAAATTATCCAAAAACAGTAAAAAATATAAAAAATCTAAAAACATTTTTATCTGAATTTTTGGTTGCGTTTTGAGTGCTTTAATAATTGTTTGTATTTGGCTTATTCACTTGTTTTCTTCTTTTCCTTATTAATTAAAAAACCAAAAAATTCATAAACATTTAAAATCCACCAAAAACACATGTCTTTTATTTTATTCATTCTTTAGACTACTTCATAAGCCGCAAGGCCATCACGTGCTCCCTGAGTCCGACCCTGGTCGCTATACCAGGCTAATCTAATAGCCAGGACCGCTATTGTGTTTATTTGATTTTATCTGATTTTGGTGGTCCGAACTTCATTTTCTTGTTGATCCGGACTTCTCGAGCGACTAAGGTCGCAACGACCTTTGTTTATATTTCTCTACCCTAGTTGCTTGGGAAGTTTTTGTGGTCATCAAACCCCTCCGTTCATCTGCCCTCGTCCTCTAGAACCTCCATCACCTTCATCCATTCTTCTTTGATTCGTCAGAGAAGAGGCATTGGGCCTCCCCTTTCTCCACTCTGATCGGGCCTCCACTCATCTCACTTCATTCACGCACGCACCATGCATGCTTCGACAATCTTCTAACTCTGCAAGAACGTCAATGGTTGGAGTCTTCAAAACATCCCCGATCTCGAGCACCTCCTCAAGTGGTGCAACATCGGTAGCCATCACCATCTACCCTTGTGCCTTCATCTCCGATTAGCCACCTTCTCCCGACGTCCACGGTCCTCCAGCGAGGATCATGGAACATGGGGGAGCCTGACAGAGATCTAGAAGCCTCGTTGTAGCTCTAATTACACCGCCTCTATTGGACATGCGAGCCCACGACGAGCCATTATGCAATAAATGTTATTACGAATATCATTCCCTGATCTGAAATGAAGAATGATTAATTTGCTTAATATATCGCTTAGTACAATTAGGGTTATGTACCATGGTCATCTTAATAATCATACCACTGTTGATTCAATTATTGAATCATAGAGGTTGGTGCTTGGATAAAAGTTAGATTGAGGACTCATCCAGCACTGTCAAATGATTATTAAGAGAGGATCTCTAGCCTGAGAAGGAGATGGCAATCCTTTCTCAAAAGGTTGATATCTAACCGACAACTTGATGCAAGTCCTATACATAGGAATAGAGATTCAGAGGGGTTAGATAAGTTAGGTCAAAGAGTTGACGTAATGAGATCAAGGTAACTAAAGTCCTATGTCATATGCCGTCACAATATAGGTACGCATCCTCTGACCAGAAACAAATGTGTTACTATTGTTGACACGTGATTCTCTAGGATTGATAATTAATAATGGATATGAAAGTGTCATTGCTATCCCCTAAAATCCCGCGACAAAAATAAGAATTTATTATTTTTTCTCTCGCTACAAAATAATTACAGAAAATAATGTGGAGCAATAGAAAATTTTGCTATTTATTTACCCTTATAGAGGACATGATCGGACTTAGGGAGGCTACAATTCCCGAGGGTTTTTCAAAAAATCGATGAAAATCAATTAAGAGAAAAGGCAGGAATCTCGTAGGCAAACTATCCTCAGTTTTTGTGGAATTTTTTCCTATTTTTTCCTATTTTTTCTATTTTTATTTTCTGATTTTCAAATTTTTAGTGATTTTAATTTTGCATTTTTTTTAAATTTCAAATAAAGAACAATATGTACAAGACAAGAATTACGCACACCAAACTCTTTTTGAATTTTTCAATTATATCAAAAATGATCAGAACAATCCAAAAAAATATTTTTGAGTTTTAAAGACTTTAACATATTTTTTGGAATTTTTGTAGAATTTCCATATGTTTTTGTATTTTTTTAAAAATCAAATAATGGCCAAAATGAGAAACAGTGTACAACTGGGAGTAATTTGCAACTTAAAAATATTTTAAGTGCTCAAAACTCCTGATAATTATTTTTTGATGAAATATTTGCAAATATCTACAAATAAGAATTGAAATGACAATTTCTAGATTTTTGTGAATTTTTTGTGATTTTTTAAATATTTTTGGTATTTTTCAATTTTTTATGTTTTATAACGAGTTAATGCATGAAATTTGCATAAAAAATAAAAGATAATGAAATAAAACTAATATTTTTTTGGAAATTTTTAAGCAATATTCAAAAATTTTTGGATTTTTGAATTTCAGAAAGTGAAAAATGAAATATTTTTTATTTTTAAATAATAAAATAAAAGCAAAATGCAATGAAATTTATATACAATAAAGAGGAACACAAAACGACTGTTCACAAATTTTTGCAGAATTTTTAAAACAAGAAAGACTTTTATTTCAATGAAAAGAGCAAGGAAAATTTAAGTCTGGAAATTCAAGGACTGAAATGTAATTACACAAAGTTTCATAATCAACATTGAAAAGGAATAAATAAGAGGAATAGAGTGCAATTTGCCCATTTGAACAGACGAGGACTTCTTTGCAATTGTTGGAATCTCCAAGGACAATTTATTCAGAATATTTTATTAATCCCATTAGGGTTTCTTCGTTCTCAACCAGATGCAAAGGGCGCTGGCCGCCGCCCCTCCTTCTCGCACCTCACGCCGCAGGCGGTGGCGTGCTTCGTGGACTCCAGGCGGTGGGAAGGTCGACGAAGAAGTGGTAGGTCCGGCGGAGGGCTGCAACTTCGACGGGAAGATGGCGGTGGTGCTGGGAAGCAGAGGGAAACGGTGGAGCGCGTGACTATTGGACTCCCCGCGTGGGGCAGTTTGATTGTTGGGGGCGGCGGAATAGAGGCGGCGCAGATGGCGATTACGGGTTCTCACCCGCGGCGGAGAGTGGCCGTGGAGGTGGACGGCTGGCGGCCCGCTACTACAGGTGAAGATGGGAGCGCGAACAGCAGGGCTCAGGCAAAGCCGGGGTTGCACGGTAGCGGGCGAAAGAGGCTGCTGGTCGCGGAGGTAAAGTTGCGGGCCTTGCGCAGGGACGGACAACGAAATTATGGCGACCACTGCCAACGGCTGGAGGGCGATGCCTACTGCTTGTTCTTTTTTTTAATGTAAACGGTAAAAAAATATTTTTTTTATTTTTTGTAAATCCAAAATAGAGAAATAGAAAATAGAAAAAATGTTTTTTATTTTTATTTATTTATTTTTTAGATGATCCTGCAAAACAAATGTAAAGGAGAAGGAAAAAATATTTTTTTTTGAATTTTTTTATTAATACACAAATTAGGACGCGAGCATGATGACTCCATCCCAAAAATCAAATCAGACTATGTGAGTGGATGTGGATCCTTACGATATTGAAGATGGATCCGAGTCTTTGGCCACCGTGCGTGCCTGGAGTTGAGAGATCGTGCGAGGTAGAAAAGAACATGATAGGATCAAGAGGATGGGATGAAAAATCGAGATGGTGGCGGATCAAATCGTGATAGATTTTTAAGATCTAGAAAAATAAAATGACAATGAATAACAAATACGAGAAAATAAAACTACGATTAATCTAGGATAAAAATAAGAGAAATGTGGAACTCACCTTAAGAGCGGAAAAGACCTTGATCACCTTGACGAAGGTCGATGCGTTGTCACCGTTCTGTGACAAGAAGAATCTCGGAGATCGGACTCCTCTCACCAAAAAATGATCATGTTGAAAAGATGGAGAAAGAGCCTTATTAATAAATAGAATAGATTGATAATTGATTTTTTTTGTTTGAATTTTTGGATGAAGATAAGAGATAAGAGAGAAGAGCATTTGAAATGAGATAAAATAGAAAGATAAATTTTTACAAAAAATTAACTATTTTTTGTATTTTCATCACTTTATTTATTGGAAAATTAAATGTCATTTTTTTTATTTTTTTGTGATAGTTAGTTAAGAAATTAACTATATACATATGCTATATACAAATATGACATTATCTACATGGGTAAATAAGCAGATTAGTTTTTTTAATTAATTTTTTTATTTTCAATAATTAGTAAAAATATTGACAAATATTTACAAATACAATATGTACTAATAAATGGCAAAATTGCACAATTCACCCCAGAAAAGCGACGTTTTAAACGTAACTCAAAAATTATGAAATCACAGCCATTTTAAAGATAATTTAATTTAGAATACAATGGAAGTGAGTTTGGTTCAATCTGAGTTCATATGAAGGTGGAATTAATCTTTCAATTATCGTTTAGTGGCTTTTTCCGGATGTGGTCACTTTTATTATATACATGATCTCTTTGTGCAACTATTTTTATTATTTATCCCAAATTTTTATTTAAAAATTTTATTTTGAAAATTATTTTATTTAAGATTTATTTATATACAAATAAAATAGTGTTAGTTTTATACGAATATACAAATTAATTGAGAAGTATTTACAACACTCTTGACACGATTTTACGCGGTTTAAAAAGTTATTTTTACCACGTCGTTGTTGTTCCATGAAAAACCACAATCAAACAAATAATATTACAACTACGAGCATGATGAAAGTATGCAAAAAGTATGCGGCAAGTAGAGGATCGAATCCACAGGGACCAAGCAAATTTGCGATATTTGTTCTTCTTTCAAACTTAAATCAAATCTTAAATCCTTTGCGACGAAAGACAGATGATGGAAAAAATACAATCTACGGAGAAAGTATTTTTTTCCAAAATCTTAGATTAACAAAATATGGATGTGAATGCAACTAAGTAAGAAAAATGGGGATTGATTCATAGTGTAATATGGGAAGATGAGATTTACTTGCAATATTTCTTAGAGAGAATGATGAAACATAAAACTTGCAAAGCACATACTTTCAAGAGAAATTAGATTTGAGAGTGGCTTACACCAAAAGAGTTGTTCCTTCAAATTTAACTTAAACCAACTAACCAAGATAATAAAAATTCATGCGACAAATAAGATGGGAAAGAAATGCTTCTCTATTTGATTCCCGAGTGAAGACGATGATGATGGCGGAGATGGGAGTGTGTGGGAAGACACATGCGCTGATTGCACACACGAGTATGGAGCCGAAGAGAGAAGGCCGTCGAGGAGGAGATGCGTTGCAGCAGCGCGGAAGCATGCAGGCTGCTATGAACTGGAGGAGATGGTCGTGCGTGTGGACGCACTGGCTGGTACGGGCTGGAGGAGAACCGCGAGGAGGAGGAGAACGGCTGGACGTTGTTCGCGATATCTTTGTACCTGCATGAGAAAAATGAGAGAGAGAGGGAGATGGAAACAAGAGAGAAAAATGAGAGAGAGGGGAATGGCGAGAGAGAAGAGAATGGAGTGTATGAAGAGAAAAGCATAAGGGAAGGGTGCCGTGAGTGCATCCTTTTATAATGGAATTTGCTTGGAGACATCCCATGCAAGTGAAGACAAAATATCATTATTAGTGTGTGGAGCGTTAATTTTTGCATGGGGAAGGATGAGTGTATGGGAATGGGAGAGACTTTTATTATTTGCATGGGAAAGGATGAAGTGATGGGTCTTAAATACTTTTTGAGCCATGTGTTGTATGAGGAGGGGAGGGGGAATAAAGAATGTGAATTTTCCACAATGTTTCCTCTCTATTTCTTACTAACAAATTGTGTAGAGCCAAAATCGTTTTAATGATCATGCAATTTGTTTTGGAATGAGTAATTGGTTTTGTTGATGAAAAGAGAATTTTGGTCATTAATTTAATTATGCATTTTTGGAGATGATTTTCTTGTTGTATGTGCAATATCGATAATATCTGAATTAGGTGATGTTGAGGTGTACGTATTGGTCATTAATGGGTTTCTTTTTTATAATTTATGTACTCTTATACTAGTATAATGTGCACTTATCACACCCCCATGCATAAATCTTGCTAGTCCCGAGCAAGAAAAATACTAGTAATAATGCAGGACAAGGAGAATAGTCAAGATAGATCTGCTGAGGGTTTGTAGCAGACATACCTGCAAAGTTCTTCGAGTTGTCGACTTGACTTGAGTTTTATAGTTTCAACAGCCTCTCAGTTCCAACAAAATCAGACACGGTTTCAAAAGGTCGATCAGGTCAGATCATCCCTAAGAAACAAATATTCTCTTTGACTTTGAATGGATATAAACAGTGTTAGTGATGTTTTAGCTTTCGTGAGTCAAGAGAACGAGCTAACAACACAATCTATCAAGGTACCGAATGATTCCCTACTCATATAGCCTCAATCCTCACCTGATTTCAGACATATTCTCTTTTCACCCAAGTATGTCAGCATAAAGAAATAGGTCATAATTCTTTGGAAAATGGGACTTTAACTTTTTGGGGTTTTTCGTAGATCGCTTTGGTCCGTTGCTCTCATTCTTTTCCTTTTGCAGAGCATAACCCTGGGCCTCTTTTAAAAATTTAAGTAGCATCATTGGGCTGCTACCATGGTTTTTTGGTGGAGAAGGGTTATTTGGTGGTCTTCTTTCATTGCTTTTGCTTCAGACATCTTTGCATGATTGGTAGTTTTTGGCATTTGTATTATGATATGCCTTTTGTGGTGTTTTTGTTTTGGGTTTGGTATCAAAAGGTAGTATCAGCTTAATATTGACTTTGGAGGCACGATACTGGCTTATTTGCTGACATACTTAGACTAGAGAGATCATGTTGCCCCTGAGTCAAGTTCCTTCATTAGCTACAGATAAGATTCAGGCATTGGCACAACCAAGAGGATAACTCCTCACCTCAACTAGATTGTAATTGTATCTCGTAAATTAAACTCAATCAAGCTAAGTGCAATGTGCAGTTGCTTAATATCCACTGAAGAGTTTAAGAGTGCTACTAGTTGCTCAGGTGATCTAGTTAGGTACAGAAGTTCATTCACCAGTAGAGTTAGTGGAACTGAGAGAATAAAGTCCATGTGGACCTGAAGAAAGCTTTAAAACTCATGCCTAGTGAAATTCTGATGAAGCTAAGTGGATTAAGGTCAACTCAACCTCAGTCTATGATCTATGCAATGAAGAGTTGATTTCTCAATAGATAGGATAAAACTAGGAAGGACGTATTTTTTATGGTTTTCTTGTATTTTTTTGAAAAATATTTTTAGGGGAAATTTTGCAAAATTTTTGAAGATTTTTTTGATGTTTTGAAAAGTATGCAATTTTGAAAACTATGCAGACACCCCCCGCCATACTTATTAGAAACCATGTCCTCATGGTGAAGACAAAGAGTAATAGGAGGATCAGAAGGGGTGAGTGATTGTGAAAAGTATTTTTGGTTTTTTATGAAGTGTGGAGGTGGACCCCCATACTTATCAGTAAGAGAAGGATACAAAGAAAGGAAAAGATACCTATGGGTGTGGACCCACAAAATGTTGTTGGTTTAACGTTCCAACTCGATGATTCAGCTTATCAAGAGTATCCAGTGTTGCGTGTGAGTGCTGAAGCTGTATTCAAAAAACCCAAATGAAACTCTTGATATGATACGGATATCCTGACCCAGATGTGAGAGTGTGGTGGATGAATTTGATAAATGTGTGCTCTCATTAATATGGTGAAGACATTAATTGGTTGATGAATCATAATGAGAGATGAATCAATTTGATCTTGAATTGGATGTAATGGGAGGGAAATGTGTGGACTGGTGAAGGGCTCATGGACCAGATATGATGTATTGAAGTCGAGCTCTACATGATCAAGAATTGATTCCTCTATGAGGTCCTCTGTATATTGTGATAAATCATCATTTTCCCTCAAATAATCATCATGGCTATCCTCGGTGGCATCTATTGTGAATTTCATTTCAATTCTCTTCTTGAGACACAAAGATGATTCTTTCCAAGACATATGATTAGGATATTCAGAGGCCAAGAGTGGGGGAATATTGGCTAATGGATGATTTTCTTCGATTGTTTTGAGTAGTTCCTCGGTATCATCCCAAAAAGGATCAGAGAATAGAAAATCACTCTGATCAGACTCGGTAGTAGAAGATGTATTCATATAGTAATCGACTGAATTGATTTGATCTTCTTTCCTTGTGGTGGGGGTAATGGAATTGGAAATTTCATCTTTGAACGAGTGATCGCAAAAAATCGTCATCATATCATCATGTGTTGGTTGGAAGGGAGTTTTGGTGCATGAAGAAGTCAACTCATTGTCTGATATGTCCTCAGATTCCAGCTCAAAATCTATACTTTCCTTAATTGAAAAATCACATCCGGAATCAACATCAAATGGTATATCTCCTTCTGTTTCTTCTTCCCACTCAACATAAGTGCCATCCTCAATTTCAACTTTTGTCTCAGACCAATCAATATCATTAATACATCGAGGTTCATAATTTTCAAAATCGTCTGAGGAAGGATCAATGCTATCATCAAAACATGTCTTCATCATTGGCATACCCATGGCTGAAGTTAATTTGAGATCGGTATTTAGTGTTTCCCAGGCTTCATCTAATTCAAAAAATTCCCGATCAGTGAGAGGACATGGTAGGGCTTCAATTGCAGAGTCTAGATGAGATATGTCCTTATGAGTGAGTTGTGAGGTGTTCAGACTAACCTCCAGAGGATCTTTGGTGAGATGGATGGGGCAAAATCATCAAGAATAAAACAGTTCTCTATCCATCCACAGTCCTCAATTTCAGAGTCACCAGAAGTAGGGGTGACATGATCCACAGGAATATCTTTATCATTGATTTTCAATTCCACTCTCTCATCTTCACAGTCAAAATGTGCCTTGGCAGTGGCCAAGAATGGTCGTTCAAGTATGTTGGATCTCTCACTTAGTGTATTGGCTTAATTGGACTTTTGTTGTGTTGCAGCCAGTTGCTGAATGACCTGGGTCAAAGCATCCAAATCCACAGCTGAGGTTGGTTGTGTCAGTAAGGGCTCAATCAGTTATTTGGGCTGGGTGTGATTTTGGACCCCATGGACTGTGTCCTCTGCTGTAGAGAAATAACGTGTGCTGATGGGTGGTGGTCAAATGAGACGAGCTATGGTATGTCGGATTGTCGCATTCTCTTCTCTCAAAAGTTGTAGTTGTTGGAAGATGAGGTCCATGGTGTTCGGTTTCTCTGTTCCCATGTCTCCTAGGTTAGGTGAATTTTCAGATTTCTCAGTCGAAGGAGACGTGTAGGACTTACAGACTAGGTCGTAATCTAAAGATTGTTGCAATGGATTTTTCAGAAATCTAAGACCTAGCATACACAGCACAATACACCAAACAATTTGTTGATTCACCAACTCACACAAAAATTGCCGCAGAAGCAGTTATCTTTTCGATTTTAGTTTAGTGATTCAACAAAAGTTTTCAGAGAAATTAGAGTCCTTAAAGATGAGGTGGGTGTGGAAGATTGTGAGAAATCGATGTCCTAATCCGGCTGGGGGATCCAGGGTGCAGTACTCAGATCGTTAGATCTGATCTTCCCATAAGAACCTGTGCCCAACGCGTCGAGGAATTACGATTTCTCGCTGCAATCCCACGTAGCAACAGAGATTTTTGTCTCTATCCAAGGGTTCTATGTGCTCGTGATTTTTGTGTCATACACGTGCATCAAATCAAGTATTCAGAAAATTTTCCCGCTTTCTGCTCGGGCCACTGCGGCGGCCTTTCAAGCTTATCTTTTTAATATGATCAAGCATGATTTTGGTGGTCTTTGAATTAGACTATCAGAGGAAGAAGACCACAGAGATGATGCAATCAAGAACTCCTTTTTTAAAATTTTCAGTTTAATTTGATGCGAAAACCCATGCATGAAATATAAATCTTAGAATGCCTAAGTGAAGAAGAAAGCTCACAGTGCCTGCACTTCTGGCGCTAAATCTGTAATGTTTTGTCCTTTTGATGGCGAGCTATTTCGAGAAGGGGGGAACAAATTTTTTTTACTTAGAACAAGTTACAAGTTTGCAAAAACAATGCTTGGATTCTTCATCTTTTCCTTTTTTCGGGGTTCAAGTACCTGAAATAAAAAATGCACGGATTAGACTATTGAAAACAAGTGGAAAAGTGAAGAAAAAATTGCAAATGTTGCCTAGTCCCCGGCAACGGTGCCAAAATGTTGACACGATTTTACGCGGTTTAAACAGTTATTTTTACCACATCGTTGTTGTTCCACGAAAAACCACAATCAAACAAATAATATTACAACTACAAGCACGATGAAAGTATGCAAAAAGTATGCGGCAAGTAGAGGATCGAATCCACAGGGACCAAGCAAATTTGCGATATTTGTTCTTCTTTCAAACTTAAATCAAATCTTAAATCCTTTGCGACGAAAGACAGATGATGGAAAAAATACGATCTACGGAGAAAGTATTTTTTTTCCAAAATCTTAGATTAACAAAATATGGATGTGAATGCAACTAAGTAAGAAAAATGGGGGTTGATTCATAGTGTAATATGGGAAGATGAGATTTACTTGCAATATTTTTTAGAGAGAATGATGAAACATAAAACTTGCAAAGCACATACTTTCAAGAGAAATTAGATTTGAGAGTGACTTACACCAAAAGAGTTGTTCCTTCAAATTTAACTTAAACCAACTAACCAAGACAATAAAAATTCGTGCGACAAATAAGATGGGAAAGAAATGCTTCTCTATTTGATTCCCGAGTGAAGACGATGATGATGGCGGAGATGGGAGTGTGTGGGAAGACGCATGGGTTGATTGCACACACGAGTATGGAGCCGAAGAGAGAAGGCCGTCGAGGAGGAGATGCGTTGCAGTAGCGCGGAAGCATGCAGGCTGCTATGAACTGGAGGAGATGGTCGTGCGTGTGGACGCATGGGCTGGTACGGGCTGGAGGATAACCGCGAGGAGGAGGAGAACGGCTGGACGTTGTTGGCGATATCTTTGTACCTGCATGAGAAAAACAAGAGAGAGGGAGATGGAAACAAGAGAGAAAAATGAGAGAGAGGGGAATGGCGAGAGAGAAGAGAATGGCGTGTATGAAGAGAAAAGCATAAGGGAAGGGTGCCGTGAGTGCATCCTTTTATAATGGAATTTGCTTGGAGACATCCCATGCAAGTGAAGACAAAATATCATTATTAGTGTATGGAGAGTTAATTTTTGCATGGGGAAGGATGAGTGTATGGGAATGGGAGAGACTTTTATTATTTGCATGGGAAAGGATGAAGTGATGGGTCTTAAATACTTTTTGAGCCATGTGTTGTATGGGGAGGGGGAATAAAGAATGCGAATTTTGCATAATGTTTCCTTTCTATTTCTTACTAACAAATTGTGTAGAGCCAAAATCGTTTTAATGATCATGCAATTTGTTTTGGAATGAGTAATTGCTTTTGTTGATGAAAAGAGAATTTTGGTCATTAATTTAATTATGCATTTTTGGAGATGATTTTCTTGTTGTATGTGCAATATCGATAATATCTGAATTAGGTGATGTTGAGGTGTATGTATTGGTCATTAATGGGTTTCTTTTTATAATTTATGTACTCTTATACTAGTATAATGTGCACTTATCAAACACACATTTTTTTGAATTTTCTGATTAAGGACCCTATCTCATCCTACTTTATTCCCGGTCCATCAGGTCAAGTCTTAACCTTCTCTCGGGGTTAGGGTCAGCATGTATCTATTACATAGATACAATCTTCTTTTATTTTCATTGTTTTTCCTTTCTTTCTTTAATTATTTTTTTAGGTTAAAATAATATATGATATATTCACACAGATGCAAGTTAGTAAGAATATGAAGATAGTATTATGTGCATGTGTTTTACAAGGGATTTTAAGCTAAAATAAATGAATAAAGATGATGAATCGCAGATTAATCAACTATATGTCTGAATATGTACATTTGGAAGACCAATAGATTGATGACCTAACCAACGTTTATACACCGGTGCGTTGGTGTGCATGCAATGTCATATGAGTAATACAATCTCATAAAGGGATCATAAATGTTCATTTACTGAACCAAAATACATGAGCTCACTCATGAGATATTGGGAACAATCAAATTCCATGCATGGTCGTCTCAGTTTTGAAGCTAGACTGAATTTGTAGGTTTGATATTTACTTTCGGAAAGTATATGATCAATACCTAGGATGATATATGCTTTTGGAAAGTATATGATTGATACCGACTCCCAATGATCGAATGAGAAACTTAATGATAAAACCCTGAAGGAGACAATATAAAAGAGATCTAAAACTTCGGGTTTAATCTTGATCTTTCACTATGTAGGATGTACAGGTATTAGGAATACTTGAGGCTGATGTGATCATAAATTATTGTTAACCATGACGCTTCCATTCCGAGGGAGTGATGAAACAAGTCTGGATTTTAGTGACTTCTCTCAGTAGAGAAGTAATCTAATCTTGGTCCAAATGCTGGACAGTGATCTGAATGTAATTCAGATGCAAAAAGAAGATTAGATTTACGGTTTTGATTTAATCAAACATATATGGGAGGTCTGCAAGATCTGGATTTGAGAATTGATCTCAATATCCAAGTCACTATACGTGGAACATACAATCACCATGTCCTTATATCCAAGTATCCACAGAGAAAGCATATTATCATTGACAGAGTTCAAGGATAATTTCATTATTGATATACGTATCCGAGCATTGAGAAAATGGATAATTAAATGTAATTTAATTATCATGAATAATTTTAATTTGATTCATATTATAAGGAGAGTTATCTTACATAAATAAATGTGATTTAATTATACAAGATGTGAATAATGTGAATGTGATTCATATTATTTGGGCACATGAGAATAGAGATCCAAGATGATTAAATACGATTTAATTATCATGTATATGAATAATGTAGATAGAACTATCAATATTAATCAGATATATTATAAATGTGATTTATAATATATAAGAGAGAGCTATTTGTACTTCACATTTGTTAATGTTGATGTGAATTGGATTCACATTGTAATTTATATTTTATTATGGGTTGTGCATGTGATTCGCATTCTTTCATGGCATGATTGAAATTGTCACAAAATTATTTAAAATTATTTTTGTGATTAAATATGCAACAATTGTTGTTGCATAATTTGATATCGGAAATCTCCAAGATTTGGTCCAATATGAAAGAGGAGAATCTCCCCCTTTCCATACATGGGGTGGGCGGCACATGGAGTGGGACTCCATGGCCATCCACTCCATACATTGTACCAGGTAGATCTCCTTCCTTTATTTTCTCCACAAATTGATTTATATCAAATTAAAATTGTATCGCATAAATTTTGATTTATTTAAATTAATAGTTGTTGGTGGAAATATTGGAGCAACAAATCATGGCCATTGATTGAAACAAATACAAATCAATATTATCCATTGGATTTGTGTGCACATGGATTGAGATTCATATACTCCCAAGATACTTTATAAGAAGAGGTATACCTTGATCTTCTTGTGATAACAATAATAAGAACATAAGCGTCTCTCCTTCTCTCTTTCTCTACATGCCATCTCTCCCACTCTCTCTTGTGGCCTTCCACCTTGATGCCCTAGAGAGAGTCGCCATCGCCGCAGCGTTGCCATTATGCTACCGGATTATATGCTCGTGGATCTTCATCTTATTTGGTGTGCCTCACTCGTAAAAAACATAATGGATCTCATGTGACGAGATCAGGAGATTCGTTGCTTGGTGATAAACCACAAATTCGGCCCTTTAATATCGTGGGATTAGCACTTGAGATGTCATCGCAGTCGGGCCGAATTTGGTCTATCAAAGACCATCTTATATAAATATATCAATCAAAATGAGATGGTCGTATATTTTTTTATTTTACTTGGCAAGAAACCAAGGTCGAACTCAGGTACACGAGCCTTTCTCTAATTATCCAGATTTTCATCTATTTAACGGAGCGTTGAGTTGAAAAACATACAGGTCAAATTATGCAAGAGGACAAGACAATGCATTACAACAAAAGTAAACATGCATTTTTTGTTTATTTTTATCTTGCAGACAAATGCCATGAAATGCATCACAAATAACATGCCCTAGTACAAAATGATGAGCAATTTTAATTAACGTCGATTTCAGGTTCAATTAAGCAATCAAGCTTGATGGACAATTTAAACTAGGCACACGTTAAAGCTTTAGGAGACACATGGTGAATAAAATAATACATCAAGGTTAATATATTAAAAAATAAGAATTGATCATGCCATTAGAAAGTACATCAAACAAGCGTCAAAATGAAACTGAAATCAACTGAATTGGACATACGAAGCTCAAGATATGCAAGAAAGAAAGCAATGGCATAACTAAAAAGAAACATGAAAAGATAAATACGAATAAGTCCCTGGGAAGAACTAAAATGCAATAAAATAAGGTGTGGGGCCTTCCCTGTAAAATACCCAAACGCACAGGGGTATTTTTGCAATTTTGAAAACCTGCGAGGGTTTCAATGCAAATTACCCCCTGCACACGAGGTCTGCACGTGATATCAGGACCTGGATGCAATATGCAGAAGGTACGAGGGCGCCGATGCAAAAAGCCCAGAACCCACGTGCGTGAGGCACGTGAGCTCAGGCTCGGGTGGGGGCGAGGTTCGACGCAGCTTCGGCTGGCCGTAGCAGGTGGCTCGGGCCACGTGGCGGCTCGAGGTTGCCTCGGGCGAGGCTCGGTCCCACCGAGCCTCCGCGCTCCGGGATGGCGACGTGGCTGCTCCAGGGCCATTGGATCTCCGTCGTGGGGCGAGATCCAACGGTAACTGCATCTTCTTCTTCCTCTCTGAGTGGTGGCGCGATTGGAGCTCCGACGTGAGGCCTGGAGCTCCTCCGCGCCTCTCCATGCTCGGTGATGGTCGGGGGAGGAAGCTGAACGCCTGGCGATGAAGATCCAAGCTCGGGGAAGATGCAGGAGTGCCTGGGCTCCAGAGTCGACGCGTGCTCGCCGAAGGCGGAGCTCTAGAACTTGGCTCCGCCCCAGGTCCGACCAATGAAGTTTTGGACCTGCAAGGGGGTTAGATGACAATAGCGGCGTATGTGCGTGTGAGTTGAGGTGGACGGAGGGCTTGGCGAAGGTGAGGAAGCAAAGCCCTTGGTGGGTTCTCCTCCGCCTCTGGCGGAGGAGAAAGCCTGGGATGAAGGAGGTCGTGACGGAGGAGGAAGATGATTGGAGGTGCTGGCGATGGTGTCGGATGGTAGGCGGAGCTTATGAGTCAATCAATGGAGGAGAGTGCTTATTGAAACGGCCTAGGAAATTACGAGAAATAAGAAGAAAAATCAGACGAGATTGGAGAGGGCTTACCTGCGATCGGACAGAATGGAGGCCTGGGCTGGACGTCGTGGGGATGCCCGGGGTCGTCGCACGTCGAGGGCGGCCAGGTCCTCGGAGCTCAAGCGGGGCTGGCGCCACCGCAACACCGCCATGGAGGTTGGCGGGTCTCACCGAGGGCGCTGGTCGTCGTCGCTCGATCCAACCACCCCCTGTCACCGGGAGGTGGCGGAGGGCCGGCCCATGCCCCGTGGAAAGGTGGACGATGAGGAACGAGGGAGGTGACGAGATTTTTAAAGGGAGAAGATGGTAGAGGGCTGGGGCGTACGTGGATAAGGCGCAACCGTTGGATCTGAAGGAGATCCAACGGTCAAAAGCGCGGGCGGATGAGACAAGGAAGCTAGGCCACGTGGCTCAGCCAGAACGGGCCACGTGGCCCAATCAGATTATTCGAAAAGAAAAATTGATTTTTGAGGGTGTTAATGGCCGAATTTGAGAAAACTCAAAACATGAAAGTTGTAGATCTTGATGAGATCTACAAGTTTTATTTGACCAAAACTGAGATGAGATCAAACAGAGACCCGAAATATTTTAAGGGTATTTTTAAGGCTAAAAATACCACAGATTTTTGTTTTGCCATTTTTTGTGATTTTTTTAATTTATTTAAGACTTTGTTAATTACAGGACATTATCTAGGTTTTATTGACAAAACTTTAAGTAAGGGGGTTAATAATAGAAAATAAAGATTATGAAATCGAGTTTCATCACCCCCTATACTTAAACTGTGCTCGTCCTCGATCATCAAAGAGAATGATTGAGCTGGATTAACCCCTTTGTGCATGTGAGTACATGATCCAATCTGTTCAAGTCGACTCAATCCTTAGAGGTCTAAAATTTTCGAGTTTAACCCAGCCTTAACCAAGAGGTATCCAATTCCTCTAATTCTCCAGACTCTCTCTGATGTATGTATAATCTAAAGGATATGAATTTTAGTGTTGACTGCAATTCCGAGAGTAGAGTCAAATCTTCACCCAAAGTCTTGGTCCGAGAAAATCTCCTAAGGACCTAATCCTCAACACTAGAGAATAAATCAAATGTTGCATCCAGTCCACCGTCTCTTTAGTTGTCAGACTTAGAAAATGTAGATGAAAGGCCAGTAATGGAGGGCATGGGTTTGTGTCATTTCTTATCTCCCTCTCATTGGAACAAGGATTCTCTCTAGTGCCTTTTATGCAACACATTTTTTTGGTGTTGATCAGTGCGTCCGTCAAGAGAAGTTGGAGCCGTATGCACTTGTTTTCCTGGGAGTACACCGGGGTGTGTCTCTTTTGAGTACCTATCATACCTTCGACACCCAAACTTGTAGCATTTAAGATGCAGAGCCCTTTTTTGGTGCAAGCCCGACTCCTGGTCCTAATAGCGGTGGTCCAAGTGGACACTTTGAAATGGTTGGGAGCGCTCGCCTTTGGTGGAAGCTCTTTGATATTTGACTTTGTAGAATGAGAGCTTTTCTTTGAAATTTCATTGACTTGTATAATTTGTGGCTAGCTCCACTGCTTTTACCAAGAGTTGACGCACACTGATCAATAATTTTTTATTTATATCACACCCTGGCACTTAGGTCAATATCAAGAGATTAGTATAAGAACCAAGTTCTCATACTGGCTAATATTTGCTGACACTCAGGTTTCATGAAGCCTCCAAATATTTTATCCCATCCTCGAGCATCATTAGATCAAATCCAAACTCGAATCCCTCATCCCAATTCCTCAGGTGAAAATTCAACTCATCTCATCAAAACCGCAGTCGTGCATGTGATGTGTTGATCATATTCTTTATGTCTGAGACTAATTATGGAATATAGCATGCAAATCTAGAAACCTAGGGAATGTGGATGATTAAGTCTAAGACCCTGATGGCTAAGGCTGGTTAACCTCAAATCTCAAAGACCTCATAAAACTAAGTTTCCTTGATCATTTCAGTTCATGGGTGGAAGTGTAAGTGTAGAGGATTAATCCAACTCCTTCTTTCAAAAACATTTTTTTACTTCAGGAGATATAAGGACTGCCTAATCTCAATTAAATAGTTGCATCTGCATTCAGCCAGTATGGATGTAAGTACAGGCCGGAGCCCGTTGCTTAAGGACGGAGCCTTACGCGATGTCCTTTAAACCATCCACTCTGCTAAGGGCGAACCCTCACTGAACGCGGCTACTTCATTGGGCTTAGTAGTCACTAATAGCTCCTAAAGGATTTTGGATTTTTCTCATTTTTATGGATTTTAATTTAAAGGTTAAAACACATGTTAGACTCAACTTTCCTTGAAAAAAGATAGAATTTTTTTCTAAACCATGTCACACAAATAAAAAGTTTTCAAAATATTTTCAAAAGGTTTTTCTGAACAAGAAAAACTTATTTTTCAAACCATTTTTGAAAATATTCTTATCAAAATAGTGTGACATAGTATAGAAAAGCCGTATAAACACTTGAGTCCTCTTGGTTCAAAGATTTTTACTTTAGCCAAAAAGTTTTAAATTTTTCAAATTTTTCAGATTATAGCTAAAGTAAGTATACTGTGTATACTGTATACCCCCTATCCTTAAACTTTGCTATGTCCTCATAGCACTAGATGATACAAGTCCATAGGTCCATTTAAGTATAGAGAAATATACGGGAACCAAGGAGGGGCTCCCCGTATACTTAGGTTAGAAATAACCTAAGTATAAAGGCAAGGAAAGATGAGTAGAGAAATCACAGGGGCTCGGGTCCCCCCTATACTTAGGCAGAGATTAGCCTAAGTATAAAGATGGAATTTGATGTTGTGAGGGACCCAAGGGGAACGAAGAAGATGGATGGATTTATAGATGAGCGGATGAATCTAGGAGATGGATGGATTGACTAAGGTTTTGGGGAGTGTAACGAAGCAAGCATGGCTCAATCAAGCAAGCAAGACCCTCAAATTCACCAACTCACACATGAAACCAACCAAGGTTGGTTTATTATCTTGTCGATTTTATTGGTGATAAAACATTAGATTTTACGCGGAGAAAAATGTTAAGTGGAAATCAATGCGTAAACGAGGGTGTTGCTCTCCCAAAACCAAAGTTTTACTCCATTTTATGTTGACTTGCAATTAACAGTCCCAATTATTTAATGTTTCCACTGAATTAAGGTTAGCACAAAATCAAGCAATCATCGTCTACCATTCATTCCCATTTTCCATTAATCCTAGGTGATCAAGCTAGGAAAGAGAAACCGAGAAAAAACCGCGATCTAGGCTAAGCAATAAAATCATGCTGTGACTTGGCGATAAATCCGTGAAAAACTTGGGCCGTTTTGAAAACCAAAATCAACATGTATGGAAGTCGCTCAAAACGCCGCACCTAACATGCTTCTATTAGCGGGGAAAATTTTCTTTTAATTTGGCTATGTGAGGCGATGCTACGTGCATCTTTATTTAAAGTGTGTCCTACCTATGAGCAAGCACGTAAAAGATAAAAATGAAAATCCACTCAAAGAGCCGCGTGCCTGGTCCTAAGTCTACACTTAAGTGGGGGCGATCCCCACACAACCACATATAACCGCTCATTTACAAACGCGAGCCTTCGATCGAAGACCGCTGTAAAGACGGTTATTACATGACATGCAAAAACAAAAATGTGAGACACTTTTTTTCTTTCTTCTCGACGTATTCCAAGCGTGCTTCTGCGGCTCCTCGCAGCGGAAAGCACCAGCTCCTCGCCTCCTTGAGTTATCAAGGGCCCTACCACAAAAACAATGGTTAGAGATCGATAGAGAAGAAAATTTTCTAATGCAAAATAGATGAACCATTTAACCTATAAAATGAACACTAAACTAAATAAACAAAAATCCAAAAATACAAGAAATGAGCCGTACCCCGGAAACGACGCCATTTGATAAACCACAAATTCGGCCCTTTAATATCGTGGGATTAGTACTTGAGATGTCATCGCAGTCGGGCCGAATTTGGTCTATCAAAGACCATCTTATTTAAATATATCAATCAAAATGAGATGGTCGTATATTTTTTTATTTTACTTGGAACGAAACCAAGGTCGAACTCAGGGACACGAGCCTTTTTCTAATTATCCAAATTTTCATCTATTTAACGGAGCGTTGAGTTGAAAAACATACTGGTCAAATTATGCAAGAGGACGAGACAATGCATTACAACAAAAGTAAACATGCATTTTTTTATTTATTTTTATCTTGCAGACAAATGCCATGAAATGCATCACAAATAACATGCCCTAGTACAAAATGATGAGCAATTTTAATTAAAGTCGATTTCAGGTTCAATTAAGCAATCAAGCTTGATGGACAATTTAAACTAGGCACACGTTAAAGCTTTAGGAGATACATAGCGAATAAAATAATACATCAAGGTTAATCCAAAAATTAGAATTGATCATGCCATTAGAAAGTACATCAAACAAGCGTCAAAATGAAACTGAAATCAACTGAATCGGACATACGAAGCTCAAGATATGCAAGAAAGAAAGCAAGGGCATAATTTAAAAGAAACATGAAAAGATAAATACGAATAAGTCCCTGCGAAGGACTAAAATGCAATAAAAATAAGGTACGTGGCCTTCCCTATAAAATACCCAAACGCACAGGAGTATTTTTGCAATTTTGAAAACCTGTGAGGGTTTCAATGCAAATTACCCCCTGCGCACGAGGTCTGCACGTGATATCAGGACCTGGATGCAATATGCAGAACGTGCGAGGGTGCCGATGCAAAAAGCTCAGAACCCACATGCGTGAGGCACGTGAGCTCAGGCTCGGGTGGGGGCGAGGTTCGGTGCAGCTTCGGACTGCCGTAGTAGGTGGTTCGGGCCAAGTGGCGGCTCGAGGTTGCCTCGGGCGAGGCTCGGTCCCACCGAGCCTCCGCGCTCCGGGATGGCGACGTGGCTGCTCCAGGGCCATTGGATCTCCGCCGTGGGGCGAGATCCAACGGTAACTGCATCTTCTCCTTCCTCTCTGAGTGGCGGCGCGATTGGAGCTCCAGCGTGAGGCCTGGAGCTCCTCCGCGCCTCTCAGTGCTCGGTGATGGTCGGGGGAGGAAGCTGAATGCCTGGCGATGAAGATCCAAGCTCGGGGAAGATGCGGGAGTGCCTGGGCTCCAGAGTCGATGCGTGCTCGCCGGAGGTGGAGCTCTAGAACTTGGCTCCGCCGAGGTCCGACCAATGAAGTTTTGGACCTGCAAGGGGGTTAGATGACAATAGCGGCGTGTGTGCGTGTCAGTTAAGGCGGACGGAGGGCTTGGCGAAGGCGAGGAAGCGAAGCCCTTGGTGGGTTCTCCTCCGCCTCCGGCGGAGGCGAAAGCCTGGGATGAAGGAGGTCGTGACGGAGGAGGAAGATGATTGAAGGTGCTGGCGATGGTGTCGGATGGTAGGCGGAGCTTATGAGTCGATCAATGGAGGAGAGTGCTTACTGAAACGGCCTAGGAAATTACGAGAAATAAGAAGAAAAATCAGACGAGATTGGAGAGGACTTACCTGAGATCGGACAGAATGGAGGCCTGGGCTGGGCATCGTGGGGATGCCCGGGGTCGTCGCACGTCGAGGGCGGCCGGGTCCTCGGAGCTCAAGCGGGGCTGGCACCACCGCAACGCCACCATGGAGGTCGGCGGGTCTCACCGAGGGCGCTGGTCGTCGTCGCTCGATCCAGCCACCCCCTGTCACTGGGAGGTGGCGGAGGGCTGGGCCATGCCCCATGGAAAGGTGGACGACGAGGAACGAGGGAGGTGACGGGGTTTTTAAAGGGCGAAGATGTCTGGGGTGTACGTGGATAAGGCGCAACCGTTGGATCTGAAGGAGGTCCAGCGGCCAAAAGCACGGGCGGATGAGACAAGGAAGTTGGGCCACGTGGCTCACCCAGAACGGGCCACGTGGCCCAATCAGATTATTCGAAAAGAAAATTTGATTTTTGAGGGTGTTAATGGCCGAAATTGAGAAAACTCAAAACATGAAAGTTGTAGATCTTGATGATATCTACAAGTTTCATGTTGACCAAAACTGAGATGAGATCAAACAAAAACCCGAAATATTTTAAGGGTATTGTTAAGGATAAAAATACCACAGATTTTTGTTTTGCCATTTTTTTGTGATTTTTTAATTTATTTGAGACTCTGTTAATTTCAAGACATTATCTGGGTTTTATTGACAAAACTTTAAGCAAGGGGGTTAATAATAGAAAATAAAGATGATGAAATCGAGTTTCATCACTTGGATCATCAACATGGAATGCGAGGAGTGCATGTTTCATCAATGCGCTCGCAAGCGTCTCCTCCATCAGATCGGACATGAGGCAGAAAGTCTCTTCATTTAGAGAGTCGATCTCAATCATGATTTAAGAGCTAGCCCTCACACTTTTTTATGGTTTAGATGAAATGATCTGACAAGTTTTCTTGGATCATGTGGTTTCGTCGCATGATTTTTTTTAAATTCCGTTGCATCGAGCACCTAGTGTGACAAGTCGCTCCCGATCGTATACACTGCTATCCTCATACTTTTGTGATGTGCTTAAGGATCTTCTCATATTCTTCAAGTGGTATCAGATCCAAGTTGGAGGCTTTGGATACGATCTATAAACCTATGATTACTTCGACTCATTAGGGTTTGTGAAAATTTTATCGCATTTGTTTCACGCAGCCATATTTTGTGAATATTTCGTCCCTATTTAAATTGTTTAAATACAAATTTATCACTTGTATTATGTTTCCCATTAAATAAGGAAATAATGGGATTTTATTTTCCGTAATTTGGAATCTGATTGCTCAAGTTATGATCATTTTAGTGCACATGTATCCACTTTCAGGGATTGCAAATCTTGACATAATTAAGAGTTAATTACTGCCTTGAAACACCTAGAAATATGTGTAAATCACTTGAGTTCTGTTTTAAATCAAATTAGCATACTTTGAATACTTATTTTGCATGAATTGGATTTAAATTGATTGAGATATTCTAATTTTAGTATGTGAGAGTCATTGCAGGAAATTACATTCCTAATAGAGAACCTTGCGATTGTCATTTAATCAATTAGAGAAATTAATGTTTAATTTCCTGGAATAATTATGGTTAAATATTTTAGAAATATTTTATGATAATTATTTTCTTAAATGACATTGCCTTAACCAATAATTGATTAGATATGATCTAGATCCCAAATTGGTTACTCAATCTATCTTCTAATAAACAAAGTTGCTTGAATAGGATTGGGAATTCGTTTAGAAAATTTCATTATAATCAAAATGATTTTGATTATTATTATTATTATTATATGTCATAACTTCGGTTTAAAAACCAATTATCATCTCATGTACGTAATGATCAATTTGGCATTATCCTTTCCCGAGGCAGATATGGTGTCTAGTTGGAGAGCATTGGGGTTGCATGTTGCATTGTGTCTAGTCTGTCCCACTCCCGTCGGTACTGGCCAAGACAACGGGTAGGGAAGGGATAATGTTAGAGAGATCATGATTTATTTTTCTAATTATTAAAATTCAAAATAATACGTACTTTAAGATAATACCATATTTCAAGTAACAATAGAGATTGTTTGTTGGATATTCATTTCATCATTGATTTAATGTGATTAGATTTATTGGAATCCAATTAAAATTAAAATAATCTTTTATGAATAGAGTTGTATTTATTTTGAAAGAATTAATCGTAATCAATTTGATTCATAATGATTAATTACAAATTTGAACATGATATGAAGGATCACATAAGTGACATCCATAGTCTCCTGTCAAAGTGAAGGGTTATGTCACCAGGGATTGTATATAGGAGACGCATGTCCGAAGTGACAGCTCCTACATACAAGTGCATCTGGATCATGATCTTTGCTTCTCAAAAGAGTATGGTCATATGCGTAGTGATCCCAATATCGGGTCCTCGTATTATTAGAGAGATATTGGACTACGCATAGCAAGTACTAATCCTGTTGACGGTATATTAATGACAGGTCAACATCACCTTAGGGGTGGTGGGCACGGGTCTTAAAGACTGAATTGGGACTGCATGTTGGACTTGCAAGGTGGAATGTGTTCCCGCTTCTTTTTATCCGAGTTACATGTTCTCATATTATTAGAATGTGACAAAGATAAGGAAGGAGATCCCATATCTTGCTTGAAATATAATGGTAAGTATATCTCTTACATTGAAAGTGATTAAGGGAATGAACTTTCAATATTGACAAGGCAAGACAACTTGGATATAAAAATTCTTAATTCAAAGTAATATATATTTATTTATTTATTTATGCAAATTATCTTATTTAAGATAATCCTCATTAAACCCACTCAATATTATACTCAATAATGACCAGTATAATATCATGGATTAGATCCATGATCAAGATATTATACTTGCAGTTAGACACATAATGTATGTGGTTGGAATGTACAAGTTTCCTCGTGATAATGAGGAATAACAACTAAATACACAATAGGACTTCAACCCTATGGTTTGTATGTCTCTATAGTCTTGATCTCTCATCGAATGTACTTTGGAAGTGACATGTCGATGATGATCATAATTGCCAAATAATCCTTATAAAAGTCTAAGAACATGTTTTGGCATGTATATGTGCTCTCATTATTTAATCATGAGTGACATGGTTCACTGCATCATGTAGAATGATGGCTCTATAAGAGATGATGTATTCAAAATGTTTGAATACCTACCTGAACCTAAGTCTTTAAGAGTTAAGATTTATGCAGATATGATGAGTGTCATCATTCTATTGTCTATACTCAAGTCATTCATGAAGCTTTATAATATTCATATTGTATGAGTTAAATGAAGCATGTTTAAATGTTGGAATACTCTTATTCAACATAAGAGATCCTTTGTCTTAAGCAGTGATTGTTTATAGATGAAGGGAGCATAATGGAAGCATGGGTCTGAGCCCAGCAAGAAGGAAAGTCAAGGAGTTGGCCATACTTCTGTAGTTTCCATATGACATCCAAAGAGTTGGATAAATGCCAATACTATAACAATCTGATGTGTTGACGGTATGACCATCAAGACTATCTAAAATCCTTAGAGAACGACTCGGATAGTGCATCGAAATAATCTAAATATAATCATTGAAATGACTTTCTTAATATCAAAGTCTATTAGTTGTATCTCATTCTTTTAATGACACTTGCAATTGTTGCATATGTATTAGAAGACTAGAAATTTGATCTTCAGGTTTAATAGTCATCCTTGGATATTGATGCAATGGTTGAAACAATCTCTATTGGATAGATAGACTTCAAAATTTCAGTGGGATAGCCCTTAGTCTTAGAGTATGCTCTATAACCTACATATTAGAATACACTCATTGTTTATTTCTAAATGTTGGAAATAAACAAGAATTCTAGAATAGACCTATTATAAAGAGTTATGATGGTTATATTTCAGATAGAAATCTGACATTTGGAGAACTCTACTAAATTAGAATATTAATGAATGATTCATTAACTTTTCTAATACTGACAATTTAAAACTTTAAAAGATAAATAGGAGGATGAATATCATTTGTCAATGATCTGGCATCAAGCCTTGGACATTTGTCTATTGATGAGATCAATAGACTAGTAAGAGATGAAACTTTAGAATGTCTGAAATTTCAAATCTTACATATGAATATTGTATTCAAAGTAGAAAATGTCCAATGCACCCTTCTTTAGGAATGGTGTTAAATGCCAATGTATTCAAGATCTCATACATATTGATGTATGTGGATCATACATATCATAATAAACATTGATGATATGTGATATCATTCTATGATTATTTATGATATGATATTTCTTTCCTTCACCTTAGAAAGTTTTGAAATGTTCAAAGATTTAACAATTTTGGTTTAGAACCAAAGTTTGAAGAAATATGAAATGAATTTGATCTAACCTAGGTAGCTAGTACATGTTAGATGAATTCAAGAAATGCCACATGGAGAAAGGAATATCATTCCTATGTCACTCCTCCTAATACACCTACACTCAATAGAGTTGTAGGGAGATGCAATTAGATCATGTGTGACATGATTTGCTCAATGATCAATCTTAGCATAATTAGCACTTAGTTTCTAGGTGTATATATATGTAGTAGAGACTACAATATATATCCTTAATAAGGTTCCATGCAAGTAAGTTGGAATCTAGCACCAGAGAGTGCTACTTCATTAGGAAAATAAAGGATGGTATTGGATACCTATTTTATGACCTCGAGATTATTAAAAGATCTCATCTCTGAGAATGTGATTCTTAGAGGATCTCTTGAGAATCAATACAAAAATGAAGTGAAAGTACTCATTTAATATTGAGAAGATAATGAGTCTCCTAAAATCAGAAACTAAAAGGACAATTAAAGATGAAACACTAATACCTCTTCAAATGAGTTTAAGGATGTCTTCCATGTGTCAATCAAGTCTGACAACGATCTGACTTCATGTGATGAATCTTCTAAAGATCATGACATGGAAAGATGGATGTTAGAAATAAAAATCTAAAGTAGACTTCATATACAAATGTTGTATATGGACCCACGAGGATCCACCTATATGGGTAAGACCTATTAAGGTGTAATGGGATCTTCAAGAGAAAGAGGGAACCTGATGAGAAGGTAGAGACCTTCAAAGTACGGCTCGTATCCTCAAGATACACACCGAAGAAAAGACATCGCTTGCAGTGAAAGTTCAGTGACCTTGCTTAAACCCATCATAATATTTCTAACTATAGCTATACAACTTGACTTTGACATCTTCAAGATGGAAGTCAATATTGCATTCCTTTATGAATACCTCTCTGAGTATATTCACATGAAGTATCTCCAGGGCTTCATGGTTAAGGAAAGAAAGGTGTACAAGCTAAATAAATTCATCTATGGACTCAAATAAGCTTCTTATAGTTGGAACATAAGATTTTATAAAATTATAAATGTTAAGATTTCAGATAGAATCTTGATGAACCATGTGAATCTTAGTGGCAGTGCCATTGTGTTCATCGTGCTAAATGCATATGATATCCTAATCATTTAAAGTGATGTAAGGATAATAATAAGTTTTTTATAAACCGACTATTCCATACATTGAGATATGATCTCAAGGATACCTCTTAAGATCTTAGTTTTGAAAGTGTTCGAAGCAAAGAGAAAAGAGTATTGGGACCGTCGCATTAGTGGTACACCTTGGACATTTCCAATTTCTGGAAAATTACAAGAAAAGTTTCCTTCTCTTAAGATATTGTACTGATCTATCTGAAGGGATATCACCTCAAAGAGTTGAGGAAGTGAATGCTAGAACTGCTTGCCCTTGTGCATCAGTTATGAGAAGCCGAGTGTATGCTAGATGTGTAGAAATGTCAGATGTCTACCATGCAGTGGGAGTAGTAAACTGTTACTAATCCTATGATGGAGATAAAACCCTTTATTGCAGTAACAATATATTAAAAGATAACAAGACTTTAGAGATAGTGATCTCTAAGTCTTATCTTCAAGAACTTAAGACTTTATAGATAATGATCTAAAAGGTCTTAACTGCGGATACCTTAGGAGACAACGATCTCCGGGAATAAGGGTATTCTGATAAGGACATGGAAATTATATACTGGTTATAATAATTATTGAGTTGTAGTGTCAAGGATATTATAATTAACAGGATTGAGTATTGGTTGCATAAAATGCAACATTTGCATTGGATGCGAACACTGTTACTGGGGATATGCAAGTGCCATAAAAGCACTTGGCACAGTCTCTTGGGAACAGATTGACAGATCAACTTACCTAGCTATTTTTTCTAAATACCCTATGATTGTCACATGAGTGTGACTTTAAAGATTAGCCCACTAATGTCTCTTTGGGCTAGTGGGAGATTGTTGGACATGCGAGCCCACGACAAGCCATCACGAAATAAATGTTATTGCGAATATCATTCTCTGATCTGAAATTAAGAATGATTAATTTGCATAATAGGACCCTTAGTACAATTAGGGTTACGTAACATGGACATCTTAATAATCATACAGTTGTTGATTCAATTATTGAATCAAAGAGATTGGTTCTTGGATGAATATCTAAAGAGATAGATTAAGGACTCATCCAACATTGCTAAATGATTATTAAAAGAGGATATCCAGCCTGATGCAGGTCCTCTATCGAACGGTTGATATCTAACCGACCTCTTGATGCATGTCCTCTACATAAGAATATAGATTCAGAGGTGTTAGATAAGTTTTCAAAGAGTTGACGTAACGAGATCGAGATAACCAAAGTCATATATCGTATGCCACCATGATATAGGTATTCATCCTCTGACCAAAGACATATGCGTTACTGTATGCATGAGTAAGTACATTTGACATATTAATAGGTTGATGACCGGTCATCTCGCTTTGGAAGCTTGACTAAGTCAAATTCCATGCACGGTTGTCTCGCTTTGGAATCTTGACTGAGTTTTTAGGTTTGATATATACTTTTAGAAAGTATATGATCAACACCTAGGTATGATATATGTTTTTGGAATGTATATGATCGATAACATCTCCTAATGATTGAACGAGAAACTTATTGATAGAACCCTGAAGGAGACAATCTAAAAGAGATCTAAAACTTTGGGTTTAAGCTTGGTCTTCCAGTGTGCAAGATGTACATGTATTAAGAATACCAGAGGGTGATGTGATCATAAATTATTTTCAACCATGATGCTTCTATTCTGAGGGAGTGGTGAAACAAATCTGAATTTTAGTGACTCCTCTCAGTAGAGAAGTAATCTAATCTTGATCCAAATGTTGGACAGTGATCTGAATGTGATTCATATGCAATAAGAAGATTAGATTTACGGCTTTTATTTAATCAAACATCTATGGGAGGTCTACAATATCTGGATTCAAGATTTGATCTCAATATCCAAATCACTATACGTGGAACACACAATCTCCCTGTCCTTATCTTCAAGTATCCACAGAGAAAGCGCATTATCCTTGAAAGAGTTCATGGATATTTTTATTGTTGATATACGTATCCGAGAATTGAGAAAATTGATAATTAAATGTGATTTAATTCTCACGAATAATGTGAATTTGATTCATATTATAAGGAGAGTTATCTTACATAATTACGTCATTTAATTATCAAAGATGTGAATAATGTGAATGTAATTCATATTATTTGGGTACATGAGAATATAGAGACCCAAGATGATTAAATATGATTTAATTATTATAGATATGAATAATGTGGATAGCAGTATCCATATTAATCATATATATTATAAATGTTATTTATAATATATAAGAGAGAGCTATTTGTAGTTCACATTTATTAATTAAATGTTGATGTGAATTGGATTCATATTGGACAATTAATTAAAAATGTAATTTACATTTTATTTTGGGTTGTAAATGTGATTAACATTCTTTCAATGGCATGATTGAAAACGTCACAAGATAATTTAGAATTATTTTTTGTGATTAAATTTGCAACAATTGCTGTTGCATAATTTGATATTGGAAATCTCCAATATTTGGTACAATATGAAAGAAGAGAATCTCCCCTTTCCTTACATGGGGTGGGCGGCACATGGAGTGGGACTCCATGACCATCAATTCCATACATGGTATGGAGTACATCTCCTTCCTTTATTTTCTCCACAAATTAATTTATATCAAATCGAAATTGCATTGCATACATTTTAATTTATTTAAATTAATAGTTGTTGGTGGAAATATTAGAGCAATAAATCGAGACCATAGATTAAAAGAAACACAAATCAATCTCATCCATTGGATTTGCGTGCACATGGATTGTGATCCATGGACTCCTAAAATACTATATAAGAAGATGCACCCCTTTCTCTTATTGTGATAACAATAATAAGAACATAAGGCTCTCTCCTTCTCTCTTTCTCTACACGCCATGTCTCCTTCTCTCTCTTATGGGTGTCCACCTTGATGCCCTAGATAGAGTTGCCATCACCGTTGCGTTGCCGTTATGCTGCTAGATTATTTGCTTGTCGATCTCCATCTCCTTCGGTGCGCCTTTCTTGTGAAGAAGACATCATATCTCGTTTGATGAGATCAATATATTTTCCACTTGGATCATCGACATGGATTGCGAGGAGCACATATTTCATCAACGCGCTCGCATGCATCTCCTCCATCAGATCGAACTTGAGACATGCGATCTTTTCTTTTAGAGACTCATTTACAGATATGCTTCAAGAGGTAACCCTAATACTTGTTTATGGTTTAGATGAAATGATCTGAGAAGTGTTTTCGGATCATGTGGTTTCATCGCATGAAATTTTTTTAAACTTTGCTGCCTCGAGCGACTAGTGCGACTAGTCGCTCCCGATTGCATACGATGCGATCCTCACGCTTCTGTGATGCGTTTAATGATCGTCCCATGTCTTTCAGCCTCTTCACCGATGGAGGAAGAAGTGCATGCGCTGTTGGATGTTGCCTCTCGACGGCCATCCAACTGCCTTAATGGAGCCACTTCACCAACACCGAGGCAAGGAGGTTCGGACCGTCTAGCCATTCCCCGAGCCACCAAATCCAACACGTGTCGTCGAAGTTGTAGCTTGTCTGAGCTTGGCCACTCGCGTGCCCTACACGTGGGGCTGGGTAATTTGCAGATCTTGCCCCAGACCTTTTTAGAATTACAACCCAGGCACGTGCCACGAGCGCGCCAAGGATAATTTGCAATAAGGCCCTGGTGGGTTTTATTAGTTGCAAAATGGTACCAGTGCTTCAGGAAAATTTGCAAAAGGTCCCCTCCGAATTTTAGAAATTACAAATAGGTCCCTAGGGACCTATTTTTTATTATTTATATTTTATTTCTACGTATTTTTATCGCATTTATGCCCCTGCATTGTTTCTTTCATATCTTGAGAATATTAACTCCAAATTGCATGATTTCAGTGTCATTTTGAAGCTCTTTTTCATTATCTATCTAGTGGCATATTTAATTTTTAATTTGACACTAAATGAAATAGGATGAATTTTTATGTTATATAGTGTCTCTGGATCTATAAATCTTTTCCATTAATTGATGCTTGCTCTTGATTTTTATGCTCAATTTGACTCTAAATTTGAATGATAATTTGTACTCATATTCTCTAGGAAATATTTATAATTATTCTTTTGCATACTTGTCCTTTGCATCCATTCATGCGTTATATTATGCATCTTCTTATAATTGTATCAAAAAATCAAATAAAATTACATGCATCACTTGTTTTCACATTATTTTTTGCATCTTCTTGTGCATCTACATGAAGACCTAAGACTTTGGAATATAATCTCACACCAACTAATCGAAAATATTTGATAAATAGATGAAGAGGCTCGTGTTCCTGAGTTCGACCTTGGTAAACTTGACAAGTAATATAATTTCTACATATTCGAAAATGTGGTCTTTGCAGAACCATTTTCACCACCTGTACTATGATAAGAGACAATAATTAAAATGGTGAAAATGACGTTCATAAAATGGCACCATTGCTAGGGACACGATTCACCTTTATTTATTTGTCAGATTTTGTTGAAATTTTTTGATGTGAATATTTGCAAAATTTCAAATCTTCTCATCGTGTTGTTTTTGCATCATTTTTGTTGCTTATTTTCTTGATATTTTTCTAACAATGTTCTTTTATGGTAGGGCCCATGGAGATCGATGACGTGGAGTTGGGAGCTCTCACTACGAGGAGCCATAAAAGAAAATTAAGAGATATTCAAGAAACATTAGTTTGTTTTTCACTCATGCATTTTCTTGTAAAACGAATTCTATCATGTGCATTTCTAGTAGCCCTCGTTCAAGGTCTCATGTATGTAAAAAAAGAGAGAGAAAAAGAAAAAAAGTAGATCACTGGATGATCTACCCACACACACATACACATGCATCCTGTATATCCACTCACACCCTGCTCCATCTCTGTACAATCACACAATGTACACACCTCCCACAATCCTACCCCACCCGCATCCACATTCTCATCTGTAAAAATTCACCCCTCCTCCCTCCTTCCATCTCTTTTAGAATCTTCTATATAAACACTCCTAACCCTAACCAGCCTCGGACCCCCCCATCCCAAATTCAACATCCTTTACTTATGCTATTTTCATCCTAAGTATAGGGGGTACCCAGCCCAACATTACCCCCTCATCAGTCTTCTTATACTCAGGCCATTTTTGACCTAAGTATAAGGGGACCCTCCTAATCAGTTCCTCTACATCACCTTATATTTAACTGGAGCTATGACTTCATATCACTTGTGCTATGAGGACATAAAAAAAGTTAAGTATAGGGGGTATTCAATATTTTACTATATATATGTTTTAGCTATAGCTCGTGTTTTAAAAAAATTTTATCTAGGCTTGGTTTAAGTTGACTAGTGAAATGATTTTTGTAAAATTCTTGTAATTTTTTTTAAAAAATTGAGGGATTAACTTTGTGAAATTAAAATAACCATTTTTTAAAATTCCATAAAAATCTGGAAAAAATTAAAAAAATTGGTAGAGACACTGACTACTAGGCTTAAAATGGAGTATCTACTCTTCAGTGGGGGAACTTCCGTCTCCGTTAGTAGAGTGGGTGGTTTAGAGGATATTGTATTGGTTCCATCCTCAAGTAACATGGGTTCATACTTAAACCCATATTGGCTGGAAGTAGATGAAACTATTCATATGATCTTAGACTAGTTGTTATCTCTCAAAGGAAAAAAAATGAAAAATGAAAATTCATAAAAATTTTCAAAAGATAAAAATCACAAAAATTCACTAACTGAGGAGTTGGTGTATTCCTGATACATTCACTTCCACTCAAGGCTTGAGGAATTGAGGACACTAAATTTCTGTGATCTTGAGAGTCTGAGTTAGCCAACCTTAGTGATTAGGGTTTTAAACATAATAATCCACACTTCCCTATTTTGAAAGATTTGAGCGCTATATTTAACTCTTCATATCTACCTTTTAAATAATATGATCATCACAACACATTCACAATTGCATGATTGATGAGATGAGTTGAGTTATCACTTGAGGAACTAGGACTGGTCATCTGAGTCTAGACCCGATCTGATGAGACTCGAGGATGGGATAAAGTTAATGAAGGCTTCAAGAAACCTAAGGGGCAGGAAAACCTTAGCCAGTATGTGAACAAGTTCACATGCTATCTCTTGATATTTACCTATATGTTAGGGTGTGATGAACATAATTAATTGTTGATCAGTAAGCACCAACTTTTGGTAAAAGCAGTAGAGATAGCCAAAAAATAAGAAAAGAAAGAAAGAAATGTATCAAGAAAAAGAACTATCCTTCAAAGTCAAAATACAAAGAGCTTCCACCAAAGGCGAGCACTCCCAACCATTTTCAAAGTGTTCATTTGGACCAAACGCTACTAGGACAAAGGAGTCGGGCTAGCACCATAAAAGGGCTCTGCATTGTATGGTGATACAAGTCTAGGTGTCAAACGTATTTAGATATTTAAAAGAAACACACCTCGGTGTACTCCTATGAAAACAAGTGCAGACGAATCTGAATTCTCTTGATGGACACACTGATCAACAAAATAAAAATATACAAGTGTTGAGTAGTAAGGTACTCGAGATGCACCTTGTTCTAATGTGAGGGAGAGAAAAATATACACAATCCTATGCCCTCCATCATTTGGCCATCCATCTACACTTTCAAGTCTGAAAAACTAATGGGATGGTTGACTGAAGAAAGAATACACTTATTCCATAGTGTTGAGGATAAGGTTTATAGGAGAGTCTCATGGACTAGAACTTTGGGTGATGTCTCACTCGATTCTCATGATTGCAGTATACGAAACTTCATATCCTTATATTTTACGTACAACAAAGAGTCTGATAATTAGAGAAGTTGGATTCCTTTTGAGTAGAGCATGGTTGAGATCAAAATTTTAGGATCACTTTAGTTTAGCGTCTTCTATGAATTGAGCCTTGAAATTTCACATGCACTGTCAGAAATTAATCTGACTCCTTCATTCTTTAGATGCTTGAGGAAGAGCATAGTTTAAGTATAGGGATATGATGAGTCCCTTCTGGATCATCATTATTCTTTACTTTTATCCTCGATTAATAAGAACTTCTTGACAAATCTTCACTAATTCTGCATCTTCAAGAATAAATCAACCTGTGTTTAATTAACATTGTTTTTATTGTATATAATTACAAAATTTTTTCTTTGTTTTTATTTTTTATTAAAAATCCATAAAAATTAGGATTAATATTGTCTATAATTGATTTCACCTTAAAAGAAATAAAAATTGAAAACCAAAAGCAATGTTTTTATCTCACTAAAAATACTCCAAAAAATATACTTTTGTACAAATGACCTCCTTTGGCTTTTTGTTCAACATGAAACTTGTAGATCTCATCAAGATCTACAACTTTTATGTTTTGACATTTTTTAATTCGGACTCCTTTTATGTCTTTTTGATGTTCCTTTGTTTTTGCTATTTTCTGATTTTTCTATTGGGACATGTGGCGCCCTCTGTGCTACCCATGTGTCCTGCTTCACCTCTCATCACCCAACATCATCTGGGTCATTAGATCACCCTCTACCATCTCATCCGGATCGTTCCTCCACACCCTGCTCCCAGCCATCCGATCTGATCTAAAGATCATATCCTCACCGTTCGACTCTGCCCGCATCTAAGCCACCTGATTCCCTTCTTATCCAGCGGCTCTTCTAGCTCAACATCATCCCTCCATTTTCCACCATCATTTTATTTGCCGCATGGGGCTATTTGTGCTCAGATGCCTTTGCATACCAAGAACCGCTCTTGTACCCTTGTGCGGCTAGAGAAACTACAAGAAGTCCTTGTAACTTATTTTTGTTGCATATAAGCTCCTAACACATGTTTTTTTATTAGCTTTTATTAGTTTTTAATTATGTTTTTGTTGCAAAAGACCCTAGACTCTTTTGTGAATAACTTGAGCTACATACTCAAAATTGCATGAAATTGGTATTGTTCTATCTCTCTTAAAAGTCTTTCTAATAGCTTGTTATATTATGAAGTTTAGATAGTTACCTATTATTTAGAAAATTTTATCGATTTTTAGATTTTATTTTAAATACCATGATAACATTTAGGTCTAAAAATTGTATATAAACATGCCTTGGAATCCTTGATTCTCCTAGAAGTCAATTATGGAATTAGATCTCTGATTTGTGTGTTTAATTCTATAATTTGATGATTATAATTTGATGATTTGTGTGGATTAAATACTTAAGGATCTAGAATCTTATGTGCACTGTACTTTAACTTGCAATTGGAGATTAAAAGAACCTTTAATTGAAGATTAAGTTCCGTTGTATGTGAGTTTGATATTCATAATTGATTTCAGGAGATATTTGTGCTTGTGGTTGCACATAATAACTTTTCTTATCACTCATTTTATCACATTTATACATGCATTAAAAATGGTTAAAAACCCATGCATTACTCCAAGTGATTTTATTGAGCCCTAGATTAGCCAAACTAGTTCCTTGACCCTATGTGAAGTCACTAAGTACACCATGTCCTTGTGCCGACCATGGGTCTTGCCCAGATTAAAGAAAGAACACTACACCTCTTTGTAAAGACATATTTTTGTGTGGTTCTTGTTGAGTCACTTAAGCGCGGACCTACAATGTAATTCGCGTTCATTAACTTAGGAATTTCTGTGCTCATCAGTATGCCGCATCCATTTGCAGCTGGATAGTTAATAATGTTATATACCAATTAATTGTTAAATTACACATTGTGTGTCACTCTGCAGATTGTGGTGTGTGGCCATGCACAACGAATGTGGCCGTGCACAACGAAAGAGTGTGCAACATGTTGGAAGATTTCATCATTTCCTACTATGTTATATTTTATAAAAAATATTCATAAAACTATTGGACTCACTTCATGATGAGAAATCCCGGCCCCACGGTCGTGGATTTTGAAGTGTGTAGGTGCAATTAGTTTTTTTGTGAGTACATCCCATTAATAGTGATCTAGAGCACTATTATCATACACAAATGTAGGTGCACACATGTTCATATACCCCTCATAAATTAGCCAAATATATGTGAATGCTAATAAACATAAATAATGATTATATATTTTTTGACATCTTGTATTAATCATATGTGGTGCATACAAATGATGATGCAAGGTGTCCTTATAATATTGCGCGTATGTTGGCCTTCTTTAATTCAGAGGTCTCGGACTAAGGGAGTCCATAAAGATTGAAAACCTATTATAACATGATATTTGTTATGTGAAAGAATTTGTATTAGAGCACATTCAAAAGCATGTCCACATTCTTCTTTGGTATAGCATAATCTTTATTGGGTTTAATTAGGTATTTTTACCCCCATGAACCTTAAATTTTTATAAATACACATCGTTATTATCCTCTCAACCTTGTAAACTTGCTTCATCTTACCCCATGAACCTTGCCATTAATTTTAAACATCTTAGGTTGACTAGGTTGGGTGAAAAGTGAGTTAATCAAACCACAAGAAATCCAACTGTTGGATTTCTTCCTCTCTCTTCCTCATTCCTTCTTCTCTCACCCTTATTCCTCTTCCTTTCCATTCCATGCAACCCATCTCTCGTCCAGGGGCAGCGACGTCAGTTGAGAAGTGTGGTGGAGGGGCGGAGATTAGGGAGGTGCTAGGGGGATGGTATTCAATATTTGGGTGACACACAAGGAGGGGGAAATGCCACCAACAACAATTATGGTAACCCTCTTGGCGTGGATCGTGAACAAGTTTGTGTCCTCGGAGAGATCCACCATGTATGCATCTATCGCCTCCCATAGAGCCGCACCGACAAAGTCTCTATAACATGAGGTCGATCTTAAAGTTTTGCACGATCTAAATCATGAGCCTTTGGAGGGGGCTTATTGATCAAAAGATCCATACTCTTCTGGTACATGCGGATCTCATGGAGGGTGATGGTATCGAGACGGAAGATGTGGGGCTTCTAAACGCCATCAGTGGCTGGGGAAGACTTGTGGGCAACTTGGTGGTGAGTTGCTTCCTTGGGCATTGTCACCGATGAAGGAGAGGATGTATATCGAAAGAGGGCGCGATAGGACCACCACCACCACCACCACCATTACCTCTAACGTGTGAGGTGGAGCACGTGAGAGAGGAGAGAGAGGAAGGAGAAGGTAAGGGTGTCCTCCAGGTCAGTCAGCAGGGATGGATGCGATCAGATGTGGCGGCGTTGATGGAGGTGGAGGGGAAGGGGATGTGAGGAGAAGGGTTAAGGAGAAGAGGGAACAATGTCATATTTTGTAAATTTGCTGAACAAAGAGGGCAATATGCCTTTTTTTCAACGGAACCCGTTAAACTTAATGGGTAAATGAATGGGAATTAACCACAGGATTTGCAGAGTAAGAGTTAACAAGTTTACGAGGTCGAGGGGATAATAACGATGTTTAAAAGGTTGAGAAGATAATTTACAAAGATTCTAGGGTTCACAGGGGTAAATTTTCTTTTAATTATTGTAATTTTGGTGCTAATTTTTAGAGTCGATTAAGATTGATTTATGAGGTATACTGAAAGTGTGTAGGGTTATGATGTCGAAATTTGCTTAGAGAAACTAGCATGTAACAACAATTTTCTTTTAACATGCTTTCAATCTTTACAGAGGGGCTCAACTGATAACATAGTTCTTCCTTTTATCTGGTAATTTTAGTTATTGACGTGTATGCCAATGGTTGCCATGTATTTATGGAGAGAATGTTATCTACAATGTCCACATGATTACTACCAAAAAAATATTATGGATGTTTTTATCAGAAATCATCCGATTTTTCCAAATTATATGTTCTATCATAATTAATACGGATGATATGGATTTTTGTAGGAAAATATTCATGTTTATTATCTAATTTGGAGGATATATTTTCCCCCTCTTTTTTGATTCAATAGAGCATTTGATAGACATTTATCATAAGAGGCTAAAATTTGCGAATGCGTAAAATATATATGGATATATCCATTTGAAAGGCCAAGTTCTATTCACAAATATATCATTTCAAATTTCTTATTACCATGCTATAAACTATAGTTAATTTAAAGGTCGTCAAACACCTTGGCATATATGTTGACTTGCATATAGATTAGTCTTCCACAATCAAATCTAAACTCTAATATATAGAATCTAATGATTACATAATCAAACAACATGCTAAGGAACTTGAATTAAAAATAATATTATTAAAATCTAATCATGAACCTTAAAACATGTTATTTCTTCATTTTCTATGCAACAAAAATCCAGAAAAAAGTGAGGAAGAGTCAAAATACCTGAAAGAAGGAGAGAGTTTGTGTAGAAGTTCCAAATGATTGTCGTCCGAGACAAGGGATCACGAGCAAGGATCATCAGACTTGGGTTTTGGGGGAGGTTTTCATGTATAATGAGGAAGAAAGGGCTTGAGTGTGTTCTGCTTATTAAACGTAGGCGAGCACACTTATGTCCTTCCCCAACGCTCATCTGGAATTTACACCATGCGCTACTCAATGGTGCATTCTTAATTTCAAGTGGGTGAGGGTCCCCGGGAGCACACATGTTGTATAGGTGCCCACCCGTCATCAGGCAAGCACGTGTTGCCCCCTCCATGCTGGGTCATGCTCGTCACTGTCGTTATTTCTTGTATAATAGTTGTATTTGTTCCTTAATTCCTTGCATATATTGTCAACTACCATTAAGTGAAATATATATAACATATTTATATCTATTTATTACTTATTAAATTTGAATTTAATGTGATATCATTGCTATATATAATTGTGACTGAATCCATGGTCTAAATTATATTATCTAGACCCCTTTCACTTTAAAGAGTTTTTATATTCAATGAGTATGCCTTTTCTCACTCTTTATATTTGCGACCCAAAAGGTGTAAGAGTAGAGTACATCAAGATGTAAATGGACTATTTGGAGGCTTAATCGTTAATTTCAAGAATGGCGATTCAATAGTTATCCTTTATTTCAAAATTGAATTACATACTGCTTGTTGGATATTAGACACGAGATATGATATAATTTCAACTTGATATATTATACATTGCAATTTTTCGAAGATTTTTCATTGTTGATGAATGGAATAATTAGAAATAAATCCATATGCAACACTTGATAGTAAATAAATGATAGTTGACAATGGAGTAAGTAGAAAATTTGCGTTTTTTTAGATACCATCTCATAGGTGACGAGCTGTGGACCTACTCTTATTAATGGTGTCTAATTGACTATTTCGTTGCAGTCGGATAGATCTGCGTCGATCAAAATTAACCGCACAACTCGATTAATCGTCAAATGAATTAATATGCGGTTTGATGTTTATTTAGCCTGGGCAAGCCCCAGGGTCGACTCAAGGAGGCAAAGGAACAACTCGGGATCAAGTTAGATGAATTAGATCGTGGTTTCCAAGTGGGATTCTTTTTGTAATTTTTTTATGCAATAAAAATGCCAATGCTCCAATGCGAATGAATTAGGTTAATAAGAAAATGAGCGACTTAATCAAATTAAATTTTAATGTCAAATTAATTCAAATAAGCCAAGTGATATTTTTCCTAAGAACCTAATCCAATACTGAATGCAAAATGTATTTTTTGTAATTTTTGGATTTAAAATGCACAAATGAAAAATGCAAACTTTTTTGGAATTTTTATGCAATTTTTCATGCAATTGATATGCAAAAATTATGAAAAATTTACTGGAAGATAAACATGATTAAATGAAGCTACACTAATATTTTTGGAATTTTCTGACGTATTTGATTTTTCTATGAATATTTTACTGAAAACAGAGTGACTGCGGGTATTTAATTCCTAATAAATCCACGAAGTTAAATTATCTAGAGATTGATTTATCTCTAATAGATATTTCAATTAGGAATTCAAGAGAATTGAAATTTCTCGAAAATATTATTCTTGGAATTAATTAAAAATAAATTACAAAAATCACTCTATAATTTTTTTATGCACAAGACAACTCCAAATTGAACGAAATTTGGATTATAATTAAAGCATAATTGAAGGCATCATTCACAATTTTTTCATCATTTTTGGAGCAACAAATGAACTGATGTGAATTTCAGAGCTTAAATGAGCAAAATATCACTGATTTTCAATCTATGATTTTTAATAAAATGTCAAATGCTCACAAAAATATAAATAAATATCCAAGAGATAAAGGTTTAGTTGCTCTACAATACTCTATTTTTCATTGAATAAAATGATGCAAAAGTACTGTCCAAATTAATATGACAATACAGGGGTATCTTTGCAAAGCTGAAATTGAAATAACAAACAAACTTCTGTACACATGGGCACTTCTGAAATTTCGAATACTTGAAGGGTAAATATGCAATTTTCACAAATATTAAAATAAAGGCAAATGAACCTCTATCTTCTCCTGCAAGCTAGGGTTCGTGGCGTGGAGCGGTAGTGCACCCCGCGTAGCATCGTGGAACGGCGGCGGCGAGCGGCGGCCGTTGGCGGCGACCGTGCACGGCGGCATTGGAAGTGAAGGAGGGGCGGCACGCCTGTGTCGACGTGGCGCGGGAGGCCGGCTAAGGCTCGCGCGCGGAGGTGGGTTGGAGGGGGTGCTCGGAGCACGACGGTGCGCGGGCGGCACACCGTGGGGGAGAAGCACGGCTGGGCGACGGCATCGGAGCGGGGAGGAGCACGGGAGGCGCGGCCCCTCTGCTGGGCGGGCGCAGCGTTGCTGTGGGGGGCGCGGTGACGGCGTGAGGAGGAGGGCATGTGGGTGCTGCTCCAAGAAGGAGGACGGTGGCCTGGAGAGCGCGCGGGTGGCGCGCGCTAGGGCGCGAGAAAGGCTAAAGGTGCGATGGTCGTACGGCGGCGGCTGGGGAACGGGTGCTAGCGGTGCGAGGCCACCGCCGGCGTACCGCAGCAGAGGTGGTGACGGCGGGTGGTGTGGCAGGACCTGCTGCTTCCTCCTGTTCTTGTTGTTAGTTTTTTGTATTTTCTTTTTGCAATTTTTTTGTTTTAACAGGGAATACAAATTGGAATGAAGAAAAGGTGTGTATGTGTGTGTGATGGTGATTGTGGTGATGTTCTTTTGATGAAAATAATGGTGGCGAATGAAATGGTGGTGTAGTTTTTGTGTGATGAATAAGATAGATAAATAATGTTAGATAAAAAATGACAAAGCGAAGATAGAGTACACTTACCTGTGCGGTTCACCGAAAGTGGAGCCGTGTCGTGCGGCTTCCGGTTATCGCCTCGAGGAGATGACGGGTGCTCCGAAGCTTGAGCAACTTGTGTGGAAGCTGCAACAAGGAGTTGTGAGGCTCCTTGGATCTCACCACGGCTGAAAATGGCCGAGCTCTTCATCGCTCAGATCATCTCGTCCGTGCTGTCACCAGGAACGATACGAGGGTCGGGGCTCTCTCTCAAAATTGGTGGATGATGAGAAATGGAGGAGGGGATAAGGATATAAAGTAGGAGGAGAGGGAAGTTGGAGGGAATGGAGTGGTGGAGAGAGTGGAGAAAATGGTGGCTTGGAGGGGGGAATAAGAAAGGAAGGAGTAAAAGAGAGATAAATAATAATATAATAATAATAATATAATATAAATAAAATAAGTAGACTATTAAAAATAACAATAATTAAAATAATAATAATTAAAATAATGAAATCCGAAAATAATAAAAAATAAATCCGAAAATAAAAAAATAATAGGGTGACATGTGGCGGCTCCAGGAGTTGTCACATGTCGCTCCTAGAAAATTCAAAAATTAAATGTAAAGAAAAATCAAAAGGAAATAACAAAAAAGATTAAATCAAAAAGTGGTCAACATAAAAATTGTTCGTCTCAACGAGATCTACAACTTTTGTGAAGGGCCGAAAATCAAAGGAAGTGATCTGTACAAAAATATATTTTTGGGTGGTACCTTATAGATATAAAATACTGCATTTTATCATTTGTAGAGAAAAATCAAAATAAAAATAGAGAAAATATGATAAGAATATTTACAACTTAATCTATATTTTTTTATTTTTAATAATTAAGAAAATAAATGTAGGGCAATTATTAAAAAAATAAATGTAGGGCAAAACGGTCAATATGTACAATATATAAAAGGGGCCCAAAACCCAAGTTTTGCATACGAGCTCCGATTTTAATGAAATTGATCTTGTTTCGAAGGTCTTGGAATGTATATTACTTTAAAAGTGAGTAGACCTTATTCGAAGGTGTATGAGAGAGATATGCACATTTTAAGGTTCATGGTTTCAAACTTGGGTTGGGGTTTTATTGGGTAATTTTATAAGTTAGTATTTTTTTGATATTTTTTTAACTAGTGTTAGTAATATATACACTATAGAGTTGGTTTTATTGGATTTGGAGTTAGTATAAAATATATACAAATAGATAAAATATGGTGAATATACAGGTGAATATTTACAAATGAAATGGGCTTCTTATTTATGCAATATGAATGCTAAAATGCAGATGTTATCAATGCATGCATGAATGCTAATTATACAATATAAGTAGAAATATGCCTCTAACTACTAGGGAACAAAGCTCTATTTTCAACTTTTAAAGTGATGAATCATAGATTCATCAACTCCCTATACTTAAACCCTGCTCGTCCCCGAGCAACTAAAATGAAATGCAAGAGTGACATGATTTTGGGTTCCATAACAAGGTCATGAACAAAAGTTAAAAATGGAGCTTTACTCGACCTTTGGATAAATTGTGTGGCGGAACCTTATTGGGATCTGAACTTAAGACCTAACAGACTTCAAGTTCCACAAGTTTTCTACTCAAGACTCCTCAATAGTCAGGTCAGAACAAATCCTCAAATGTAAATTTCTGATGACTATGATTCTTACTTGTACTACGTAAGTGTGAAATAGCTCTCCACATCAGAAATGGATAAGAAGCAGCCTCCTCTAATAAGGTAACTCAAATAACCCGGTCCAATAACTCTTTCCTCGAGGAGCGGGGTATTCCCTTCTAAGTTCAAGTGCGACCAGCTCAAGAGGAGGGGGTGGAGAAAGAATGGACGGTAGCCAGTGTAGCAACCTATCCCGGGATGCCTGACCAATATAGCCAAGTCATCCCGCTACAGACTTCTTGCTAATATACATACTCCGACAGGCAATTTTTTTTGTCCTGTCTATTTTTTTGGAGTTCTTGCATTTTTTCTTTTTTTGGAACTATATACAAGGTGCAACATTTACATCAGGAGTTTTTCCTCTTGAGCCAGTAGACTATCCCTCTTTTGAAGCATTATTGCAACCCACAACGTCCTGTCCTCAGACGTCAACACCACTAGACTAGGTTGAGATGCACTACCCTCCCTAGAGGAGGACGGATGTTTCCACCCGTGTGCTACTCCAAGCTAAAGGATTCTACCTCCTCACCACCTCATCAATGAAGAGCTACGCGCATTGTGCTTGTCCAAGTTAGGTCACTGTCTAAAAGAATCATGCGTGTGTACGAGATATTCTACTTAGACTAATCAAGATGACATGTGAACATATACTTGCGGACTCAAAGAATTAAGTCACTTGACCTGAGAAATCTTAACTCCAGTTCCTATAAGGTTCCTCTGAAATTAGGCGGATTAAGGTCAAATCAAGTTCATCCTCAACATCTACTCATAACTTGGTTCAGAACCCACTAGCTTTTCACCTTGCATATGCAAGATATGCGGATGAGAGGTGCAGATGACATGCTATGAATGAAATGCAAGATTTTTTTTAAATGCAAGGATGCAAAAGTAAATAAGAAGCCTTATTTTCAACATTTTCATTTTATTTTATATTATACAACAATTTTTACAACAATTTTTAGTTTGTAATAATATACATAGTATACAAGTTTTTTTGGTATACATCCTATTTTACAACAAATTTTACAAAAGTATGTTTTACAAGAATTTTACAACTTTTTATACAAGTATTATATATATAGTACAAAATTATACAAGTAATTTTTTTTCAATTTTTACCCACCCCGTAATTATTGCATAATATATACAAAAATACACGAAAATACGTGAAAGTACGAGCTATGGGTAAAGTATATATGTAATATATACACGCCCCCTATACTTAGCGTGTGCTATGTCCTTAGAGCACGAAAAGCGACTAAAAGACATAGCTCGGGCTAAGCGTAGGAGAGCTAGAATTACAAAAGTATAGAAGTCGCTCCGCCCCCATATACTTAGGCTCTGGCAGCCTAAGTGTAGAAGAAGATCAAAAAATGGGGCAGACGAGGGAAAGAGGGGAAATGGATGAGTATATTCATGGCGGGCATCGGTCCCCCCTATACTTAGGCTCTGTTCAGCCTAAGTATAGGACAAGAGTGAGTATAAGGACCGATGTGATCTGGAGGATGTACAATAAATAGATGTGGGTCACTCTCCCCCCTATACTTAGGATCTGGTTATCCTAAGTACAGTCATAAAATGAAACGATATGGAGCTGGGGAGAGTGATTCGAATCACTGGGAAGGGAGGGAGAGAAAGTATATACAAGAAAGAGTGAGAATATACAAGGATTAAGAAGATTTGTGACGAACCTTCTTGCGGACGCGAGGAGGTGGATAATATACATATGTGTCACTGTCAGAATCGTCCTCAGATGAATAATAGTGAGGTGTAGGGATCGTCCAACGAGGGTCGACACACGGTTGCTTGGTTAGATATAGCTTGAGAACAGTCGAACTGAGCTCGCTCATATAAATCACCTTATCCGGACCAAATGAGGACTCCTCAAAAAATTCCTTCTCTGGTGTGTTGAAGGAAACTTTCTTAGTCGGTTTTATAGAACCCGAATTATTGAGAGGGAGATGAGAATGACACACCTTGAGAGGTTCGGGGGAACATCTCGAGGAATCAATTCTCGACTTCCTCTCACTAGATAGCCGATTAGAAGAGAGAGCAACCGTATTTTTATGTGGAGTCAATTTTATCTGGGTTGTTTCCTTAGAAGGTCTGGGTCGTGGTGCTGACTATGGGTTCCTCATCAAACGAGTCACCATATAGATTGTAATATTCCTGAAGGGTCAGCACATGTCTCGGGAAGGTTCTAGTGGTCTCAGTTGGCTTGGCATCATTGGGCTCTTGTGTCGGATCATCAAAATGGTCAAGGCAATTAAAGGTCGTGTCCGACTTAATGATAGCTTCTGCTCGTGAGTCCACCTTAGAAGCTATCACGGTGGTGGTGCAAGCAGTTGATGAAGTAAAGGTGTGGGGAGTCTCGGAACTAACGGTTGTCCGGGCAGTCGGTCTCTCAGGTGTAGCAGAGAGGTGGGACTCATCTACCTCTCGATGGTCACGATAGTCAGTGGATGTGCGGGTCACCTTAGAGTAAAGTGCATCAAAGAATGGGTGAGGTCGGAGTGCTCCCAATGCTGAAAAATCGATCTCCCGAGTCTCACAATCTATAGTTGCCTTAGCCAAGGCTAAGAACGGCTTCCCGAGAATAATCGGAGACTGGGTAAACTCTCCTCGGTGCTCGATGTCAATAATCGTGAAGTCCACCTGGAGTAGAGCACCATGGAAAATAATGATGACTGAAATATTTCCTCTAGACCGTTTGATGGATTGATCAGCCAGCTGAACGATCTCTCTCGACTTTCTGATTGGCTTGAGTTTGAGTTTGTCAAACACAAAGGTCCGGAGGATATTTATCGGAGAGTCATCATCGATTCTTGCATGGGTAAAGATGGTATCTTTGATTTCACATTCCACCGTAGGCAACTGCTTCACTCTGCGGCTGTTGGTCTTTCTCCCCATCACCAAGGAGGTGGCCATAGATGCTATGTGTCTTTCAGTCCCGGTTCTCTTAGTACCCGACCTCTTGGGTATCAATTTACTCTTTACAAATCTCTTGAGGTCGGAGAAGTGATCTATGGAATTTTATTAAGGGAAGATTAAAAATCAATTCTTCATCGAGTGCTTCCCTTATGACAGGATCCAATTTTTTTAGGTCTTTTTCATTTTCAATTTTTATGTGGGTTTTTGGTTTTTCATTTTTTTGATGTTTTTGGTGGATGAATGATCAGACTCTAGATTGGAGGGTAAGTGGTTAGTAGGAGAGGGAGATAGAATGGACTCCAGCTGTACAAATGGTGTGGGTTCCCTGATGCTCGCTCGATTTTCAACATCAAATCTACTTACTTCCTTTTCCACTTTCATACCCAGGCTAGAAGAAATTGAGTGCAACATGTCCATGACATCTCTCAACTTGTTACCAAATGATTCATTTTTCTTAATAAGTCTAGAGGTGTCATCCTCCACAAAATTCCCATGACAAATCATGGGAGAGTTCTGATCAATTGGAGGATAGTGCTGAGATATTGGGGTCTCATACTCAACATACCTAGACTCTGGCATGTAATTCTGGGTCGAGTATGGACCATCTAGATGGCAAATATCGGTCGGACCCTCATATGATAAAACGAGGACTGATAACTTTAGCTCATGAGTCCAATCTTGTATAGGCTCTCCGAATGAATGCTGGTTAATGGAAGCTTGATCACTAATGTCAATCAAGTCTGGGAAATTATGATGTGCAGGCCTCTCCATTCGGGCTGTTCGATCGACCATGTGATGCCCTAAGGTCAAGTTGGGATGTGTATATGTAAATTGTTGTATGATCCCTACTTGAGGTGAGAATGAAGTATGTGGGGGCATATAATTTTGCCAATCATCTGTCTCAGCTGTGGCTTGCTCTTCATTCGATTCTTTGATTCCTGCAAGCTCTCGAGAGTAAGGACAGTCAGCTCAAGGTGGAAGTGGATACGGGGTGTTAGAATATAGAGTAGGTGAGAAATGTGAAGAAGTGGAGAAGTCAGTCAAAGTTCTGACTTCATCATCGGGCTGAGGTGGAACCGACCACGGGTAAGGGTCTCCCGTGGGTGGCGGAGGATACATGGAAGAATGAGAAGGTGAAGATGATCGGTATATGGTCGATGAGGAATGACCAGAGGTCTCAGGGTATGGGGACCAATATCCCGACATCTTGAGGAGGAAAGGATGTAAGCAGAACGAGGTAGAAAATGCGCAATTACGCAGTATACCATACACGGACAGACACGGAGACAAAAGCAATAGCAAACTCTGGGTTCACACTCAACACGGTGAAGGACCCGAAGGCCAGTCCGATTAATCTTGTTGATTTTAAGTGTGATTTTCAGACAAGTAGCAAAGGTTATGCGGCCTATAGGGGAGTCGGCTCAAAAAGCCGGATGCGTCTCCCCTGTTTAACCTGTCGCCTAAGATACCTGCGCCCTTCCTTTCTTCGCTCCTATCCCAAGTTGTTGGATTCAAAGACCATGCCCCTATCTACCTGCAAGCAGGCGGAGGCTGACAAGGCTGGAACTTCGCCCCGAAGGGTTACTAGCAGCTTGTCGCGGAGTACCGCTGGTTCACCCCTGACTACCTGTAAACAGGCGGAGGCTACTTGGTACTAGTCGATGAACCTAAAAATATTCAACTCGTGATATTTGCTAGGATCAGTTAGAACGTGATATGGAAGGCGGGGATTTGGGCTCTGCCTTAAGGTGTTCACACACACTCAAGTACCCTCACTCAGCCTTAAAATAAGGTCGGGGTTAATGTCTCGCAAATAAGGGTTAATTTTAGTCAAATTTTTTTGGTCCAATTCAATTAGCAGTCTCGATTTTTAAGATTAGTTGTCACTGATATTAATCCACACAAGCAATCATGTCTACCGTCCAGTTCCAATTTCTTTATCCTAGGTTAGAAAACTAAGAGAGAGAAAAAGCCGATGCAATCGAGAAACTATGATGAATGCTTGAGTAAGAAGACTTACTGTGCCTCCAGCTCTCTACAATGCGGGATGCAAGACTGAATTGAAATTTTACACTAAATGAATGCAATCGATGAAAAGCCGCTCCTAGACAGGCAGTTCTATTAGCGAGTGAAGAATCGATTATATTTGGCTAAGTCATGCGGTCTAAGTGCGTCTTTTATGTGATGTGTGGTCCTAGAAAATTATGAGCACAAGCAAATCCTAGAGAGGCTCGAGGAGCCGTTAGTGCAAGCCTATTCTAAAAATTCAACCCACACAGCAGACGGGACACGGTTCCACTATTTTTACACGCGCGAGAACCCAAACGGGAACCACTGTAAATACAGACACTTTTTTTTAAAGTTACAATTTTTTTTTTGACGTCCAACAACCGACTTGATCCAAGAATCATTGGCCTCCGATGCACTTCGAGATGCGTCGACTTCAAAAAAAGCCGCTCTAAGTCCACCGGACCCTCGCACAAAAAGACAAAAATTATGTCAGAAAAAGATATATACAGAAATGGTCAGAAAAATAATTAAAGAAGAAATGGATAATTACAATGCGGCTCGGGGATCAGACTACCCGAGTGGATGGAAAACGTGAATCAAAAATTTCTAAAGTGATCCTAAGCCATTTGCCTCCCTAGCAACGACACCATTTGACGAGCCGTGGACCTACCCTTATTAATGGTGTCTAATTGACTATTTCGTTGCAGTCGGATAGATCCGCGTCGATCAAAATTAATCGCACAACTCGATTAATCGTCGAATGAATTAATATGCGGTTTGATGTTTATTTAGCCTGGGCAAGCCCCAAGGTCGACTCAAGGAGACAAAGAAACAACTCGAGATCAAGTTAGATGAATTAGATTGTGGTTTTCCAAGTGGGATTCTTTTTGTAATTTTTTTATGCAATAAAAATGCCAATGCTCCAATGCGGATGAATTAGGTTAATAAGAAAATAAGCGACTTAGTCAAATTTAATTTTAATGTCAAATTAATTCAAATCAGCCAAATGATATTTTTCCTAAGATCCTAATCCAATACTGAATGTAAAATATATTTTTTTGGAATTTTTGGGTTTAAAATGCACAAATGAAAAATGCAAACTTTTTTGGGATTTTAGCAATTTGCAATTGATAAGAAAAAATTATGAAAAAATTACTGGAACATAAACATGATTAAATGAAGCTACACTAATATTTTAGGAATTTTCTGACACTTTTTGATTTTTTATGAATATTTTACAGAAAACAGAGCGACTGCGGGTATTTAATTCCTAATAAATCCACGAAGTTAAATTACCCAGAGATTGATTTATCTCTAATAGACATTTCAATTAGGAATTCAAGAGAATTCAAAATTTCTCAAAAATATTATTCGTGGAATTAATTAAAAATCAATTACAGAAATCACTCTATAATTTATTTTATGCACAAGACAACTCCAAATTGGTCGAAATTTGGACTATAATTAAAGCATAATTGAAGGCATCATTCACAATTTTTCGTCATTTTTGGAGCAACAAATGAACATGTGTGAATTTCAGAGGTTAAATGGGTAAAATATCATTCATTTTCAAATGCTCACTAAAATATAAATAAATAGCCAAGAGATAAAGGTTTAGTTGCTCTACAATACTCTATTTTTCATTGAATAAAATGATACATAAATACTGTCCAAATTAATATGACAATACAGGGCTATCTTTGCAAAGCTGAAATTGAAATAATAAACAAACTTCTGTGCACAGGGGCACTTTTGAAATTTCGAATACTTGAAGGGTAAATATGCAATTTTCACAAATATTAAAATAAAGGCAAATGAACCTCTATCTTCTCCTGCAAGCTAGGGTTCGTGGCGTGGAGCGGCGGTGCACCCCGTGTGCGGAGGGCGGCGAGGGCAGCAGCGTGGAATGGCGGCGACGAGTGGCGGCCGTTGGCGGCGACCACGTGAGGCGGCCTTGGAAGTGAAGGAGGGGCGGCACGCCTGTGTCGACGTGGCGCGGGAGGTCGGCTATGGCTCGCAGGCGGAGGTGGGTTGGAGGGGGTGTTCGGAGCACGACGGTGCGCCGTGGGGGAGGAGCACGGCTGGGCGGCGACGTTGGAGCGGGGAGGAGCGCGGGAGGTGCGGCCCCTCTGCTGGGCAGATGCAGCGCCGCTGTGGGGGGGCGCGGTGACGGCACGAGGAGGCGGGCACGTAGGTGCTGCTCCAGGAAGGAGGACAACGGCCTGGAGAGCACGCGAATGGCGCGCGGGGGCGCGAGAAAGGCTGAAGGCGCGATGGCCGTGCGGCGGCGGCTGGGGAACGGGTGTTGGCGGTGCGAGGCCGCCGGCGTACCGCAGCAAGGATGGTGACGACGGGTGGTGCGGCCGGACCTGCTGCTTCCTCCTATTCCTTTGTTATTTTTTTGTATTTTCTTTTTGCAATTTTTTTGTTTTAACAGAGAATACAAATTGGAATGAAGAAAAGGGGTGTGTGTGTGTAACGGTGATTGTGGTGATGTTCTCTTGATGAAAATAATGGTGGTGAATGAAATGGTGGTGTTGTTTGGTGTGGTTTTTGTGTGATGAATAAGATAGATAAATAATGTTAGATAAAAAAATGACAAAGCGAAGATAGAGTATACTTACCTGTGCGGTTCGCCGAAAGTGGAGCCGCGTCGTACGGCTTCCGGTTGTCGCCTGGAGGAGATGGCGGGTGCTCCGAAGCTTGAGCAGCTTGTGTGGAAGCTGCAACAAGAAGTTGTGAGGCTCTTTGGATCTCACCACGACCGAAAATGGCCGAGCTCGTCGTCACTCAGATCGTCTCGTCTGTGCTGTCATCAGGAACGATACGAGGGTTGGGGCTCTCTCTCAAGATCGGTGGATGATGAGAAATGGAGGAGGGGATGAGAATATAAAGGAAAAGGAGAGGGAAGTTGGAGGGAATGGAGTGGTGGAGAGAGTGGAGAAAATGGTGGCTTGGAGTGGGGAATAAGAAAGGAAGGAGTAAAAGGGAGATAAATAATAATATAATAATAATATAATATAAATAAAATAAGTAGGCTACTAAAAATAACAATAATTAAAATAATAATACCGAAAATAATAAAAAATAAATCCGAAAATAATAAAATAATGGGGTGACGTGTGGCGGCTCCAGGAGCTGCCACATGTCGCTCCTAGAAAATTCAAAAATTAAATGTAAAGAAAAATATAAAAGAAATAACAAAAGAGATTAAATTTAAAGGTGGTCAACATGAAAATTGTTCGTCTCAACGAGATCTACAACTTTTGTGAAGGGCCAAAAATCAAAAGAAGTGATCTGTACAAAAATATATTTTTGGGTGGTACTTTATAGATATAAAATACCGCATTTTATCTTTTGTAATTTTTTTATCATTTTTCAATAAGAGAAAAATCAAAATAAAAATAGAGAAAATATGAGAAGAATATCTACAACTTAATCTATATTTTTTTTATTTTTAATAATTAAGAAAATAAATGTAGGGCAAAACGGTCAATATGTACAATATATAAAAGGGACCCAAAACCCAAGTTTTGCATACGAGCTCCGATTTTAATGAAATTGGTCTTGTTTCGAAGGTCTTGGAATGTATATTACTTTAAAAGTGAGTAGACCTAATTCGGAGGTTTATGAGAGAGATATGCACATTTTAAGGTTCATGATTTCAAACTTGGGTTGGGGTTTTATTGGGTAATTTTACAAGTTAGTATTTTTTTGATATTTTTCTTTAATTAATGTTAGTAATATATACACTATAGAGTTGGTTTTATTGGATTTGGAGTTAGTATAAAATATATACAAATAGGTGAAATATGGTGAATATACAGGTGAATATTTACAAATAAAATGGGCTTCTTATTTATGCAATATGAATGCTAAAATGCAGATGTTATCAATGCATGCACGAATGCTAATTATACAATATAAGTAGAAATATGCCTCTAATTACTCGGGAACAAAGCTCTATTTTCAACTTTTAGAGTGATGAGTAACCGACTAATCAATAGGCAAATAATATCTTTACATAGTACACGAATTAGTTAGTTGTCTCTTGATTTAATTGTTATCCCACTAGACGATTAACATGATGACCCTAGATTTAAGGACATGAATGAAACATAGAAAAGTTCGCAAGTAGACATGTGCTCAATATGCATGTGGTTAGAAAGACAACATGTTCAAAAATAGAAACATGGCCTGCACGCTATAGTAATCCTACTTGCAAAGGACATAAATTTTTGGACAACGAGAGAACTCATTATTATTTTTACAGATGATATGAATACCACATATATATAATCGATATAATTTACTTAGGCATTCAATCTGCATGTTGACTGATAAATAGCCTATTCAAATGTAGAAACCTAACCATATAGAATACAAGAATATTACTCACATAAACGCGGGTTCTAATATATTAACTTAAAAGTTTTATGATGTCAATTTTTGGTGGAGAATACTGCCACTATTAATTCCTAATACTTCCAAATTTAATCTCACTCCACTTTGTCCCTCCTTTACTCCCGTTCTGTCCTCCCTCTCCGTCAGGAGCCCAACCAATGGCCGGGGGTCTCAACACCCCACTGCGCCCCCTCTCTTCCTCCTCCTCCGTCCACCTCTTCGCCTCTAAGCTCCTCCTCCTCCTCACAGCTCTCCCGCTTACTCTCGCCTCATTGGCCTTCGTCCTCCAATGGCGTGGTGGCTTCGACGACCCCAACTCCCGCTGGCCCACCGACACCCACGGCTTTCCCGGCATGGGCGACAGCCCCCTCTCCTCTTCCTCTCCCCGCTCCTCTTCTTCCGCCTCCGACTGCCTCAGCATCCTCGGTCGCAGCGCGGCTCCGTCCTTCTATGGCTCTTGGAAGCTGGATGTCCACTCGGATCTGCGGCCGAAGGTGAGTTCCGATGCCAAAGATTGGATCTTCGTTTATATGTTTAGGGTGGTTTTTGGTGCGGAATGTGCGCAATTGATGCTGATAGTCGGAACTGCGTGTGCATTGGTGGGGTAGGTAATTCATGGTTCGAGTTAGAGATTTGCTGATTTATTCTTTCAAATTTAGAAACAAAATTTTCGGAATTCTGGCAAAGCTCTGCGGGAAAAGAGGGCCGGGAGTTAATAATCCATGATCATTCTGATTCAAAGAGAGAACCATTTTCTGAACGAGGGAGATCTTCGGTGAACTGTAGAAAGTTCGGATCTTCTTGTTACATAGCTTTATATTGAGATGTTTTGTAAGGCCTTCTTTGTAGTGGAGGGTCGTGGAAGCTCCTCATTTTAGTTGCAATTGTCATTTAAAACTTGGCTAATTCATGGAAACTTGTAAAGTTCGAATTTGTTGAGGAATTTGGGGTGAGAAATAACCCGGGTCAATATTTGTGTCTGGTTAAATTTCTAGATTCAAGCAGAAAATCTATGGGCGGAAGACTAACTGATCAACCATCGAACCATTTAAGCATGCTCGTGCTTAATGTTTGGAAAACTTTGGTGGGCTGATGCTCGATGTACTTAGCAGATCATTAATGGTAGGGGTGACGGAAATCGCCTCTATCATCAAGGTCACCACAGTCCAGTCAAAGTTTCTCAATGTGCGATACTGTTGGTTTGAGAAAACATTCCTTGGGGCGTAGTGCATATCTTTCGGGAACCTTGCGTAAGAACGTAATTTTTTAGATAGATGCCGTCATCAGAATAGACATGTGGATGATATTGGAGCATTTGGTGTCGACGACTGCGTTAGCTTCCTCCAGCAACCATGAACACTCAAATCTGAAAAAAAGACTGCAGCTCGAGCCCCCCTCCAAACTTTAACTCCAAGGCACCACCATTGTCGATGACCGCACTTGCTGCAAGTCAAACATCAGATCGATTTGCGACACTCCTGCGCCTAATAACATATTTGTCTAGGAGGGAGTAGATTCTTGGTTTCCATTTGCTTTTTGTAACATCCGGTTTCCAATCAAACCCGAAGTCGTCCGATTTTGGGTCTAATGAACCCAAAAACATTGTCGGTCAATACTAACCAACCTAAAACGACCAATTGGTAGTGAATCAAAAGTTGTTCGGGTGAAATCTATCAAAAATCGGTCGTTTCGTAATGCGTGCCGCGAAAAGCCGCAACGCAAATTCAAAAACCGCGAAACGAACCGAGACCGTCATTAGATCCGATTCGACGACACAAGATCAACGGAATCGACCGTTCGTCAATCGGAGGTCGTTTGATATTTTTAAATCGTAAAATTTAACTATAAACAAAAATCGTATCCGAAAATCTCGGGGGTTCAAAACCCAACCGAAAGTATATCAACATTATACTCAAATTGATCGTCGTTCCGAGACGATCAAAACGAGATATTATGCGTTAAAATCCGAAACCCGAGGAGCACATACGATCAACTTTAAGTTAATAGAGTTTTTGTAAAAAAAAAAAAAAAATTATCGGCAGACTACAGCAGCAGCAGTCTGTTTGAAAAAAAAAATAAATAATATATACCCTTGACGTTCGTCTTTTACCACTTGGATTTATACCCTTCCATTTGGCCTACCCAAATTTCCACTTGGCAAATCACCCCCTTGCTTATATCGACCACTTTGCCCCTTCTCTTTAAATTCCATCTTCCTCCAACGAGAAGGAGGAGTTGCAACCCATCAGCCCATCAGCCCCTTCGTTTCTTCCATCTCAATTGAGAACTGAGGTGTCTCTATTGCTGGAGTCTCATTTGCAATCACTTCCAGCAGCCTCCAGATCTCTCCCTCACAACAAGCCAATCAAGGAAGTTGGGTACTACATTTTGGAGCTTCTAATTGCCAATTTCAGTTGCTGGCCAAGCTAGGACTGCAGCATGCATGCCCAGAAATTCTCTAAAACTTAGAGATTTCAAGGTACCATCCTCTTCCCTTCCTCTCATACGCATAATTTTCCCCCCCAATTCTTCTTCCACCCCTCAACGAAGGAGCATTGGAGGCTCATTCCCCTGCTGCTGTCCAGCAGCCCCAGCTCTCCTCTTTCTCACTACATGTGCTGTTGCTGAAGCTTTCAACCAAGCTACATCCACTGCAGCAACTACTGCTGCATTCATGGCCTGGACTCCTCCAAAGAGACCCCCCTGCTGTTGTTGATGCCCTATTAGAGTATGCACAACCACTGCATGTTGGTGTTCCTGCTTCAAAACTTGGAGAAAGATCTAATTATAGGTACCATCCCCAGCCATCCTTTGCTGCCATGCATGCATATTACATTTGATTCTTTGTACAATCCCATACCTTTTTCTTTTGCTGTCATGCATGTATTTTCACTCATTTTAATCCAATGTGGAGGATAATATTCTTGATTTTATAGAGCATACTTGTCTTTTTTTTTTGGTTGATCTGAACTGGATGGTTGGAATTGAGTTTGAATGATCTGGGTTCTTTGTTACTGGGATTGATCGTCAACATATTTTCTTCAATAAAAGATAATGTCAGTCAAATCCTGTTAGAAGCTAATCGTTCCTCGATGCTATTATCATAATATTCTTCAGGGTTGTTCGTGTAATCATGCATACATTGATTAGTCTGATTTTATAAGGATCAATCGTTAGTGTGTAAGTCGATGGATCTGACTTACCCCTTTGGATTCGTAATCTGGATGAGGTCGAAGTTTTCCCTTAAGTTTGAATCCCCGAATTAGATCTGATTTCATAGGATCTGTATTTATAAATGTATCATTTATGCCGTTTTCCTACAAAGATGAACTGTTTTCTTGGAGTTTTGCCTGGCAGTGTGTTCGTTTCAACCCTGAATAGATTCTGGGTAGTCTGTGTGATAGATTTTGAATTATTTAAGTTACAAATTTGATTTGATTTTATGGATGGTTTGAACTGGATGATATGTCATGCTATTTTAGTAGCTTTTACAAGGATGAATCATATGGAATCTGAAGCCTAGTGGAATCGATGCATGTTTTGAAGTTAAAGGCCCATAGTTCAGTTGTGAATCAATATATAATATAAATGAATTTTTGGTTTGGCGGATTTGGATCTAATTAGATATTCGGATGAACTTTTGTAGGATTTACGAACCCCAAACTCTCATTTTCTCATACATCAGATCTTTCTCCACTTTACTAATTTATAATTTTGGCTTGCTACTAGTTATTGTTGGTACAGTGCCATGATATATCTGCAACATCATGGGTTGTTATAATATGGCATGATCATTTAGGATTGTTTGGGTGAGTCATGTACAACGGATCTTTATTTAAATAGGTTCAAGAAAGTCTTTTAAAGTATATGATTTCAATTATGTTGATCTGATTACTGACATTGGATGAATCACTGCCTTCCTATAGATCTTGTCAAAGTTGATGAGTTGAGTGTCGTCACAAATTTTAGTTGATAGAATCGATGATCAAGCTTGACATGGCTATAAATATATATATGACAAAATAAAAATGGTACATGAAATTGACGTTAATTAAGTTCCAGATCAGATTATTGTGTTCAATACTTTCAGTGATTTAGTGAATCAAGGAACTTGGTTATTAATATTATGCCGGTCATGGTGACTTCTATACCTGACCGTGCGAGAGCGCGGTGACTCTCAACTGGGCGGCAGATAGGAAGCCCAGATTGGGCAGCGGCCGCCAAGTGCGCGGGTCTAGGATCCCAGTCCCTTTTCGGTTTTACGCGAGCTCGCAGTGTTTTTACGCCTCGTTGGGATCCCGACTTTAGACCGGTTCCGCTGACCCTGACTTTTAGGATGCCCAGGCGGGGGATCCTGGTTTTTCAGCAGCTTTACGTTCGAGCTCGGTTGCCCGTACTAGTCGGGCTGTTTTCTCTAGAGCGACTTTTCTAGGGAGTCTCTCTCACCCGTCTCAGTGGCGTAGTTGGAGAATAGACCTATCCCTCTATTGGACCGCGCTTCCAATTAGAGGGCGAGACGGAAGAGCCATTTGTAGGCTTCTTCACCGCTTGAGTTTACTTCGCCAACAGACTGGCGATTATATATCTAGATCATTCATCGAAATTATCTGGAGTTATATCTAAATCATTGAAGTTAAGAATTTGAGAAGTTACGATCAAAAGACTATTCTCTCTCTACCCAAGAATTTAATTAAATTAATAGATCTTTCCAATCTTAACTTTCCATTTTTACTTACCAACAGGATCTCTGAAGAAAATGATATATGTGCTTACACTCATACACTCATGAATACGCAACTAGTTATACATATGTCACATGTGGGAAATGCCAGGTGATGGGACAACCATTTGATATGCTTACAAGTAACCTGAAAAGCCGTTTTCATTTGCAAGTAGAATTAAATCTTAATTTGAGTTGCTCTCGCCTTTCTGCTTGTTTCTTTTGTAAATAATAAATGCCCGTTATTTTATATCAGTTTTTGGGAGGTACCAGCAACCGCTGACGCCTTTTCTTTCCTAATATGTGTGGCAGGCAAACAGCCTGCAGCTCAGTAGCTATACATGCTTCCTGGAGACAGAGTTTATACCCGACGGTATGAATTACTTTGTCTCAGTTTTTGTCCAGTTAATGATGAAAATGTTATCTCTTTTGTATCACATTTTGGGATATATGTTGTAACATGGAATATGCTTGTACATGTTGTAAATGGATATGAATATTAATGAAAAGAATTTTGGTGGCATATTGTCTCTTTTACTTGTGGTCATGTGTTGAAAATGAATGTCATAGTTAAGAGAAAAATTTTCCCTGTTTTTCTGCGACAAGTGCGATCAAATTGTGAATGAAATATTGCGAATTGCGCGTAAACGGGTACCCGGATCCTGAGGGGTTCACAGTTTGGTATCAGAGCAGTGGTACCCCGATACGCACATTCGCAGTATTTCAATTCCGATCGCATTAAGTTCTCGGATAGCGGCAGTCTTCCGACTTGTCGTGAGTCCGAAAAGGGAAATATGACATTCGAATTCAAATACCACATATGTCACCAATTTCATTAATTTTCATATTATATCCCAAGAAGAGAAAAAGTATATATCATGGTATCTACGAACAATAAATTTGATGACTAATAAATGGTTCTCATTTTGAGCCATGTCATCTCGACCAGACCAGGAGATGACTAACCAACTAGTACACATACTGACTAATCTTATCGACCTTTACCTGATCTATTTGATCCTGGTATGACACACTCTTTTCTTGCTTCGAGGTTACTAGTTTCTTTAGATAGAGTTGTAGAGACGCTATCGTCTCCATATCACATCCGAGGGTCAGGTGGCCAGTTGTTATTTCTCTAATAGTCAGGCACTTGCTCGTACTAATTGGCGGTCACGAGATGATCGCAGATTGTCTACTCTTACAGCTTGATGAGTTCGACTTGATTTTAGGCATGGATTGGTTATCTGCTCATCATGCATTAGTTGATTGTTTTAGGAAGACAGTTGTCTTCAGGATTCTAGGTTTACCCGAGTTCACCTTTGAGGGTACCATACATGACTCCACCATGGAGTACTTTTCAGTGTTGCGAGCTCAGCGACTTGTTGAGCAGAGTTGTGATTCATACCTTGCATTTGTTCGGAGATATCTGATCAGGAGCCGATGATACATGACATCAGAGTGGTATCTGAATATCCAGATGTATTCCCTGATGAGCTACCAGGATTACCTCCTGAGAGAGAGATCGAGTTCGAGATCACATTGTTGCCAGATACACAGCCGATCTCTATGGCACCTTATCGTATGGCACCAGCCGAGTTGAGGGAGCTGAAGGTGCAGTTGCAGGAGTTGCTTGATTTGGGATTCGTGAGGCCGAGCACTTCACCTTGGGGTGCTCCGGTTCTATTTGTCAAGAAGAAGGATGGATCCATGAGGTTATGCATCGATTACAGGCAGCTGAACAAGAGAACGGTGAAAAACCGTTATCCCTTGCCACGTATCGATGATTTGTTTGACCAGCTCCAGGGATCTTCGGTTTTCTCGAAGATCGACCTTCGCTCAGGCTACCATCAGCTGAGGATTCGCGAGTCGGACATTCCGAAGACAGCCTTCAGGACTCGCTATGGACACTACGAGTTTGTGGTGATGCCGTTTGGGCTCACCAATGCACCTGCGGCTTTCATGGATATGATGAACCGTATCTTCCGTCCATACTTGGACAAGTTTGTAGTGGTGTTCATCGATGATGTGCTCATCTATTCACGGAATGAAGAGGATCATGCTAATAATCTGCGGATCGTCTTAAATACATTACGGGAGCACAAGCTATATGCCAAGTTGAGCAAGTGCGAGTTCTGGTTATCCCAGGTCTCGTTTCTCGGGCATATCATTTCTGGGGCAGGTATCGCGGTTGATCCTGCGAAGATAGATGCAGTTATGTCTTGGGAGCAGCCCAAGACAGTCACTCAGATTCGGAGCTTCCTCGGATTAGCGGGCTATTACAGACGCTTTGTCAGCGGATTTTCACGCATCGTTCGTCCTCTGACACGACTGACGCAGAAGGGAGTTCCATTCAATTGGAACGATTCATGTGAGCAGGCCTTCCAGACACTGAAGGAGAGGTTGACCACAACGCCTATTCTTGCTCTTCCTTCAGGCACTCAGGACTATGCAGTCTACACGGATGCATCTGGAGAAGGTCTCGGAGCAGTATTGATGCAGAGAGGACAGGTGATTGCTTACGCATCACGACAGTTGAGACCGCACGAGCGGAACTACCCCACACATGACTTGGAGTTGGCGGCAGTTGTCTTCGCCTTGAAGATCTGGCGCCACTATCTATATGGGGTGAACTTCGAGATTTTCACAGACCACAAGAGTCTGAAGTACATCTTTGATCAGAAAGAGCTGAACATGAGGCAGCGTAGATGGCTTGAGTTGCTGAAGGATTATGATTGCACGATCTCTTACCATCCCGGTAAGGGAAACGTGGTGGCTGATGCACTTAGCAGGAGAGCACATGCAGAGGGTACGGCGAACTGGCTATACACGTGGGATACACTTGCAGCTTTGAGTGATTGGCATCCTCAGGAGAGCGCATCCATTTCTACCGCCGTACCTCCACGATACAGCAGTCTTTGGGATCGTATTGTTGAGGGCCAGAAGACCGATCCTTGGATTCATGATAGATACATGCGCGCCATCAAGGACGAGTTTGACGACTTTGTTGTGATGGAGTCTATTTTATGGAAGGCAGGACGGGTCGTTGTACCCCATGACGAGCAGCTTCGCAGAGACATTTTGGACGAGGCACACAGTTCACGGTTATCTATTCATCCAGGCAGTACGAAGATGTACCGTGATCTGCGTCGACATTTCTGGTGGGATGGGATGAAGCGCGATGTGGCGCTACATGTTAGCAGATGCATGACCTGTCAGATGGTCAAGGCCGAGCACAGGAGACCGCCAGGATTACTGCAGTCTCTCCTCATTCCCGAGTGGAAATGGGAGAGCATTTCTATGGATTTTGTCACAGGATTGCCGAAGACGCCAGGTGGCCATGATTCCATATGGGTCGTTGTTGATAGGTTGACCAAGTCAGCCCATTTCATACCTGTCCACACGACTTATACTCCATCCAGATTAGCCAAGCTCTATGTGCAGAACATTATCAGGCTACATGGTATACCACGAGAAGTGGTGTCTGACCGAGATTCGAGATTCACATCTCATTATTGGCACCAGTTTATGTCAGCACTACAGACAGAGCTGAAGATGAGTTCTGCTTATCATCCGCAAACAGACGGGCAGAGTGAGCGCACCATTCAGACGCTTGAGGATCTACTTCGCGCATGCACTTTGGAGTGGAAAGGGTCCTGGAAGGATCATTTGCCTTTGGTAGAATTCACGTACAACAACAGCTATCACTCCAGTATTGGCATGGCACCATTCGAAGCCCTATACGGGCGGAGATGTCTTACACCTCTCAGTTGGCGGGAGGTAGGTGACCATGCTCTCTACTCCGTAGATCTCTTGGAGGAGACTGCGAGAGCTATTGATCTTGTGAGACGGAGGCTTCTGACGGCACAAAGCCGCCAGAAGAGCTATGCGGATCGTCGGAGGAGAGACTTAGAGTTTCAGGTAATCTAATTATTTTCTCCTCATCCACTCAATTATGATATATATGTGTTCAACTTAATCCCATACTAATCCTATAAATTATAGGTTGGAGATTGGGTATTTTTGCGAGTATCTCCCATGAAGGGAGTGCAGAGATTCGGTGTTCGTGGCAAGTTGACGCCACGATATGTTGGACCTTTTGAGATTCTGGCTAGAGTGGGGAAAGTGGCATACCGAGTAGCCCTTCCTCCACATCTTTCAGCTATTCATGACGTTTTCCACATATCCAATCTGAGGAAGTATGTCCATGACCCTCGCCACATTATCAGTTACGAGAATCTCGATGTAGAGCCGGATCTGACCTATGAGGAGAAGCCTGTCCAGATACTTGACCGTGCCGTGAAGAAGCTTCGCAGCAAAGAGATTTCATTGGTCAAGGTTTTGTGGCACCGACACGGCGTCAAGGAGGCGACATGGGAGACTGAAGCCGACATGCGGGCACGATACCCGCAGCTATTCTGATGTAATCAACACAACAAGCTTTTGTAATTAGATACATTATAAATATATGGCTTGTTTTCCCTTTGAGGTTTTTATGGGTTCAAAACCTTTGAGGTTTTTATGGACATATGAAATTCAAACAAGTCACCGAATAGCCTTGACTCGAGTCTCGAGGACGAGACTCCCTTTGAGGTTTTTATATTTGTAACATCCGGTTTCCAATCAAACCCGAAGTCGTCCGATTTTGGGTCTAATGAACCCAAAAACATTGTCGGTCAATACTAACCAACCTAAAACGACCAATTGGTAGTGAATCAAAAGTTGTTCGGGTGAAATCTATCAAAAATCGGTCGTTTCGTAATGCGTGCCGCGAAAAGCCGCAACGCAAATTCAAAAACCGCGAAACGAACCGAGACCGTCATTAGATCCGATTCGACGACACAAGATCAACGGAATCGACCGTTCGTCAATCGGAGGTCGTTTGATATTTTTAAATCGTAAAATTTAACTATAAACAAAAATCGTATCCGAAAATCTCGGGGGTTCAAAACCCAACCGAAAGTATATCAACATTATACTCAAATTGATCGTCGTTCCGAGACGATCAAAACGAGATATTATGCGTTAAAATCCGAAACCCGAGGAGCACATACGATCAACTTTAAGTTAATAGAGTTTTTGTAAAAAAAAAAAAAAAAAATATCGGCAGACTACAGCAGCAGCAGTCTGTTTGAAAAAAAAAATAAATAATATATACCCTTGACGTTCGTCTTTTACCACTTGGATTTATACCCTTCCATTTGGCCTACCCAAATTTCCACTTGGCAAATCACCCCCTTGCTTATATCGACCACTTTGCCCCTTCTCTTTAAATTCCATCTTCCTCCAACGAGAAGGAGGAGTTGCAACCCATCAGCCCCTTCGTTTCTTCCATCTCAATTGAGAACTGAGGTGTCTCTATTGCTGGAGTCTCATTTCCAATCACTTCCAGCAGCCTCCAGATCTCTCCCTCACAACAAGCCAATCAAGGAAGTTGGGTACTACATTTTGGAGCTTCTAATTGCCAATTTCAGTTGCTGGCCAAGCTAGGACTGCAGCATGCATGCCCAGAAATTCTCTAAAACTTAGAGATTTCAAGGTACCATCCTCTTCCCTTCCTCTCATACGCATAATTTTCCCCCCCCAATTCTTCTTCCACCCCTCAACGAAGGAGCATTGGAGGCTCATTCCCCTGCTGCTGTCCAGCAGCCCCAGCTCTCCTCTTTCTCACTACATGTGCTGTTGCTGAAGCTTTCAACCAAGCTACATCCACTGCAGCAACTACTGCTGCATTCATGGCCTGGACTCCTCCAAAGAGACCCCCCTGCTGTTGTTGATGCCCTATTAGAGTATGCACAACCACTGCATGTTGGTGTTCCTGCTTCAAAACTTGGAGAAAGATCTAATTATAGGTACCATCCCCAGCCATCCTTTGCTGCCATGCATGCATATTACATTTGATTCTTTGTACAATCCCATACCTTTTTCTTTTGCTGTCATGCATGTATTTTCACTCATTTTAATCCAATGTGGAGGATAATATTCTTGATTTTATAGAGCATACTTGTCTTTTTTTTTTGGTTGATCTGAACTGGATGGTTGGAATTGAGTTTGAATGATCTGGGTTCTTTGTTACTGGGATTGATCGTCAACATATTTTCTTCAATAAAAGATAATGTCAGTCAAATCCTGTTAGAAGCTAATCGTTCCTCGATGCTATTATCATAATATTCTTCAGGGTTGTTCGTGTAATCATGCATACATTGATTAGTCTGATTTTATAAGGATCAATCGTTAGTGTGTAAGTCGATGGATCTGACTTACCCCTTTGGATTCGTAATCTGGATGAGGTCGAAGTTTTCCCTTAAGTTTGAATCCCCGAATTAGATCTGATTTCATAGGATCTGTATTTATAAATGTATCATTTATGCCGTTTTCCTACAAAGATGAACTGTTTTCTTGGAGTTTTGCCTGGCAGTGTGTTCGTTTCAACCCTGAATAGATTCTGGGTAGTCTGTGTGATAGATTTTGAATTATTTAAGTTACAAATTTGATTTGATTTTATGGATGGTTTGAACTGGATGATATGTCATGCTATTTTAGTAGCTTTTACAAGGATGAATCATATGGAATCTGAAGCCTAGTGGAATCGATGCATGTTTTGAAGTTAAAGGCCCATAGTTCAGTTGTGAATCAATATATAATATAAATGAATTTTTGGTTTGGCGGATTTGGATCTAATTAGATATTCGGATGAACTTTTGTAGGATTTACGAACCCCAAACTCTCATTTTCTCATACATCAGATCTTTCTCCACTTTACTAATTTATAATTTTGGCTTGCTACTAGTTATTGTTGGTACAGTGCCATGATATATCTGCAACATCATGGGTTGTTATAATATGGCATGATCATTAAGGATTGTTTGGGTGAGTCATGTACAACGGATCTTTATTTAAATAGGTTCAAGAAAGTCTTTTAAAGTATATGATTTCAATTATGTTGATCTGATTACTGACATTGGATGAATCACTGCCTTCCTATAGATCTTGTCAAAGTTGATGAGTTGAGTGTCGTCACAAATTTTAGTTGATAGAATCGATGATCAAGCTTGACATGGCTATAAATATATATATGACAAAATAAAAATGGTACATGAAATTGACGTTAATTAAGTTCCAGATCAGATTATTGTGTTCAATACTTTCAGTGATTTAGTGAATCAAGGAACTTGGTTATTAATATTATGCCGGTCATGGTGACTTCTATACCTGACCGTGCGAGAGCGCGGTGACTCTCAACTGGGCGGCAGATAGGAAGCCCAGATTGGGCAGCGGCCGCCAAGTGCGCGGGTCTAGGATCCCAGTCCCTTTTCGGTTTTACGCGAGCTCGCAGTGTTTTTACGCCTCGTTGGGATCCCGACTTTAGACCGGTTCCGCTGACCCTGACTTTTAGGATGCCCAGGCGGGGGATCCTGGTTTTTCAGCAGCTTTACGTTCGAGCTCGGTTGCCCGTACTAGTCGGGCTGTTTTCTCTAGAGCGACTTTTCTAGGGAGTCTCTCTCACCCGTCTCAGTGGCGTAGTTGGAGAATAGACCTATCCCTCTATTGGACCGCGCTTCCAATTAGAGGGCGAGACGGAAGAGCCATTTGTAGGCTTCTTCACCGCTTGAGTTTACTTCGCCAACAGACTGGCGATTATATATCTAGATCATTCATCGAAATTATCTGGAGTTATATCTAAATCATTGAAGTTAAGAATTTGAGAAGTTACGATCAAAAGACTATTCTCTCTCTACCCAAGAATTTAATTAAATTAATAGATCTTTCCAATCTTAACTTTCCATTTTTACTTACCAACAGGATCTCTGAAGAAAATGATATATGTGCTTACACTCATACACTCATGAATACGCAACTAGTTATACATATGTCACATGTGGGAAATGCCAGGTGATGGGACAACCATTTGATGTGCTTACAAGTAACCTGAAAAGCCGTTTTCATTTGCAAGTAGAATTAAATCTTAATTTGAGTTGCTCTCGCCTTTCTGCTTGTTTCTTTTGTAAATAATAAATGCCCGTTATTTTATATCAGTTTTTGGGAGGTACCAGCAACCGCTGACGCCTTTTCTTTCCTAATATGTGTGGCAGGCAAACAACCTGCAGCTCAGTAGCTATACATGCTTCCTGGAGACAGAGTTTATACCCGACGGTATGAATTACTTTGTCTCAGTTTTTGTCCAGTTAATGATGAAAATGTTATCTCTTTTGTATCACATTTTGGGATATATGTTGTAACATGGAATATGCTTGTACATGTTGTAAATGGATATGAATATTAATGAAAAGAATTTTGGTGGCATATTGTCTCTTTTACTTGTGGTCATGTGTTGAAAATGAATGTCATAGTTAAGAGAAAAATTTTCCCTGTTTTTCTGCGACAAGTGCGATCAAATTGTGAATGAAATATTGCGAATTGCGCGTAAACGGGTACCCGGATCCTGAGGGGTTCACACTTTTGGTCCTTCGGAATATTGATGATTTATGGATTCTCTTTACCAATGTGTATGGGCCAACAATTGCCAAGATGAGCTGAACGATCTTCGTTTTTTTCACGAGAGATTCCAAATGGAGGCCTGGATCATCGAGGGTTTCTTGAACTTGACGTTACGCTCTAAGGATTGACCATGTATCGGAAGAGGTTTAGATCATGGTTAGCTGGGATGACTTGTCTGATTACCAAACTGCTTCTGGAGATCATTGATGCTAGTGGATGTCACTATATGTGGATGGACTCTAGGTTGAGATCTTGCATCAACCGTTCTTTGATGTTTATAGAGATGATGCTGTTTTTCCCATTAGCTACCGTGGGGGCGTTACCACATTCTTGTTCTGATCATATGCCACTGCTTTTGGATTATGATGAAGGGGTTATGCTGATAGAAACAACGCTGGAATTGAGAAATATAGGCCTGCCTGTCATCCATACCTGAATAGATAGATTTTTCTGAAAAACTCACTAGTGTAGATAGACCCCTAGGGATAACAGACATAGGGTTGAAGAGAGATAGAGAGTACACAAATTCCTAGTCTTAAAGGCCAGGAGAGGACTTGTGGGACTATGAAATTAACAGGTCCGAGTCCTCAATTCCAACTGCGGTTTCATTAGATATCTCGCAACTAGAATCCCTCTTTTTTCTGACTCGATTCCTTTACCATGCGACCCCCATCCCAAGTTTTTGGTGGCACCTAGAAATCCACATATATGGGCAAAGAGACCGTACTATGAAACCATTCAAATCCCATATCATTACAATTACACTTATCAAAGAAAGTCTTGTTCTTTTTCAGATTCGAGCATTCATTGTTGTTGGAGGATGGCTTTTGGGGCTTGGACGTTTGGAGGGAATGTTGTTCGATTAGGTCAGCCACCACTTGATTTGTGTATAAATTGGCAGATTTCAGAAAGCTGTTGATGGAATACGACAAGATTGTTCGAGCACAATGCCATAGTAGAAGCAATGCAACTCAAGAAGTGAACATATTGGATATACTCGATGATGGCGGGAACTTTTGGACAGAATCCTCACCTTTCAACCGACCATCTTGCTCTCTAGTCTATCTAGAGTTGGTGTCTAATTAGATGATCGAAGGCGTCAACAACTAGTGGGGGACCGATATATGTGACATGTAGGGCACCATGAGAACACTGAAGGACCGAGCTAGTCTCCGGAATCTCTTAATGTGTAAGGCCAAACAGGACGAAAACCGACTTCTCTTCATTGATGACCCGAAATACCTCAAAAAATGTCCATAACATAGGATGCCTCCCTTACTGACGAGCCGCAAAATCGACCCTTTAATAATGTGTTTTTAGCACATGGAATCGTCATCGTAGTCGGGCCGATTTGGGTCATCATAGAGATCACCTCATTTAAAGATATGCCATAAATCAAAATGAGACGATCGAAAATTTATTTTACTTGGCAAGATACCAAGGTCGAACTCAGGGACACGAGCCTCTCTCGTATTAATCGGATTTAAGTGTATTTAATTAAGTGTTGAGTTAAAGATCTAGAGGTCAAAGTATGCAGAGGCACAATAAGACATGACATGACAAGACAATGCATTAAAACAAATATGCATTTTTTTTATCAATTTTTATCATGCAAATGATTGCGCATGCAAAGCATCACAAATATGCCCTAGTTAGAAAAATGGTGAGCAAAATATTCAATGAGTCAATTCCATATTTAATTAAGATGACAAACTCAATTTGAACAAGGCATGTATGAAATAGCAAGAGACACGTAGATATCAAAATAATACATCAATATTAAAGTGTCCAGTAAATGAAATGATCATGCCATGAGAAAGTTCGTCAAACGAGCTTCGAAATGAAATTGAAATCAACTCAATTGGACATACGTAGCTCAAGATATTCAACAAAGAAAGCAAGGGCATAACTGAAATAAAACATGAAAAGATAACTACAAAAAGGTCCCTGGGAAGGACTAAAATGCAAAAGAAATAAATTCGAGGCCTTCCCTGTAAATGAACTCCATGCGCAGGGACCTTTTTGCAAATTGAAGAACTTCGGAGGGCTTCTCTGCAAGTTTCCCAGGAGGCACACGCGCCTGCCAGGTTCGGAAGTCGGCTCGGGTTCGGCAGAGGTTCGGAGGCGCTTCGGCTAGGCTCGGGTTCTGTCGAAGCTGATGATGGCTCGGCGCAGGTTCGTGGAGGAAAGGAGTAGCCGAGCCTGTAGGCTCGGACGGGAGGCTCGGTGCAGGCTCTGGATGAAGACACGTGGCTGAATGTCGGCCCTTGGATCGTGATGATCCAAGGGCTGCTGAAGGCGATGACGCGGTTCCATCTGGACCGTTGGATGGTCACCGGGGGTTGACCATCCAACGGTGGCTGCTTTTCTCCCTCGGCCGAAAGCTGGCGGCGCCTTCTGGGCTCCGGCGAAGGAGCTCCTTCTCCGCCGCCCGCTCCCGGCTACGGTGAACTCCCCCCGAGCGTAAGGACCAGTTGTCGATGAAGCGGGTAGCTCGGGGAGGTTGCAGGATCCTCTTGCATCGCTCATAGGAGCTCGGGTGGAAGCTGCGGAGTCGATGAAGTCTGCTCAGGTGAGAGCTCCGTTCATTGAAGAAGGTTAACCTGCAGGGTTAAACCAACTAGCCGAAGCGAAAGAAGTGCGTGCGTGAGCGTAGTGGGAGCTCATGCGAGCGGAGAACGTGAGAGCTCTGAGCTCCTCCGCCGTGGGTGGCGGAGGAGGTGGGTGAAAGTGGTCTGAGGGATGGCGGAGGGAGAAGGTGAGCGGAGGGAATCGCGATGAAGGGGGTTCGGAGGCGGAGCTAATGGGGTGGTTATCGGAGTGAGGGGGTGGCCGGAGAGGCCTGATTAATTCAACAAAATTCAAGAAAAATACAAAACAGAGGAAGGAGACTTACCTTGGTCGGAAGCGGGGCGGAGGGCTTGGGCTGGAGCTCTAAGTGAGCCCCGGGTCTTCGCTGAACACGGTCAGCCGGTCCGTGCAGCTCAAGCGGGCCGAGGGCACAGCAACGCCGTCGTGATTGGCGGCGGGTCGACACCGGGGAGGGAAGTCGTCGTCGCTCGATCCCATCGTCTCTCTCTGTCACAGAGAGGCGGAGGAGGGCTAGGCCTCCTCCCACGTAAAGGTGGACCCTTTGAAATGGAGGGGGAGGCGGCTTATTTGAAGGGATGACTCGGCAGAGGTGATCGTGGTGTCGTGGTTTGCGAGGCGATCATGGGACGACTGGAAGGGAGTTATGGGTCGTGGAGGTGTGCGCGAGGGAGAAGGATGATGGGGGAAGACCGGGAGTTGCTTGGTTAGGTGTGAGGGGCTCTGGAGTCGTGGAGAAAATGGAAAGGGGGAGATGGTGCGCGAGAGGAGATCGTGGGGAAGAAGGGGTCTGCTGGAGGTTGACGACGACGGTCAACCGTTGGATCTGGTGATCCAACGGCGGGTATTTGGGCGCTAAGGGACGGCTATGATCAGATCCGAGGCGATGCGATCGTCGGGGTCAGGCGCTGCCACGTGTCGCGCTATGGAATTGGCGCTAACGGACGGTCACGATGCAACAGACGGTGGATCGAATGGTTAGGAATAGGGCGTGGATTAACGGTCCTGATGGAAAATCGGGCGATGAGAACGGAGGGCGTCTGTTGTGCCACGTGTCATGACGAGGTCGAGGCGCTAAAGGACGGTTTGGATGGAAAGTGGGGGCCGATCGAACGGATGAGGAATGAAGCGTGCGTGGAACGGCCTGGACCGTTGGATCAAGAGGGCGGATCCAACGATCTAGAAAGGGGGCGGATAAGACAAAGGGGCCGGGCCACGTGGCGCCCCCAGAATGGGCCACGTGGCCCAATCAGATTATTCATTATTCAGAAGGATTTTCTTATTTTTGAGGGCCCTATTGGCCGAATTTGAGAAAACTCAAAACATGAAAGTTGTAGATCTTGACGAGATCTACAAGTTTCATGTTGACCAAAACTAGAGATGAAATCAAACAAAGGCCCGAAATATTTTTGAGGGTATTTTTGAGTTTAAAAATACCACGAATTTTTGTTTTGTCATTTTTTTGTGGTTTTTAATTTATTTAGGACTCTGTTAATTATTAGACATTAACAGGGAATTATTGACAAAGTTTTAAGCAAGGGGGTTAATTATGGAGAATAAAGATGATGAAACTGAGGTTCATCACCCCCCTATACTTAAACTATGCTCTTCCTCGAGCATCGAAAAGAATGACTAAGTTGGATTAACCCCCTTGTGCATGTGAATACAGGATCCAATCTGATCAAGTCGACTCGGCTTCAGAGATCCAAAATTTTAGAGTTCAACCCAGCCTTAATCAAGAGGCTTCCAATTCCTCTACTTCTCTAGACTCTCTCTGATGTACATATAAACTAAAGGATATGAGTTTAGTGTTGACTGCAATTTCGAGAGTAGAGTCAAGTCTTCACCCAAAATCTTGGTCCGAGAAAATCTCCTAGGGACCCAATCCTCAGCACTAGGGAACAAATCAAATCTTGCATTCAGTCCACCGTCTCTTTAGTTGTCAGACTTAGAAAATGTGGATGGCAGGCCAGAAAATGGAGGGCATGGGTTTGTGTCAATTCTTCTCTCCCTCTCATTGGAATAAGGATTCTCTCTAGTGCCTTTTTACGCAACACATTTTTTTGGTGTTGATCAGTGCGTCCGTCAAGAGAAGTTGGAGCCGTCTGCACTTGTTTTCCTGGGAGTACACCGGGGTGTGTCTTTTTTGAGTATCTATTATACCTTCTACACCCAGACTTGTAGCATTTACGATGCAGAGCCCTTTTTTGATGCAAGCCCGACTCCTGGTCCTAATAGCGGTGGTCCAAGTGGACACTTTGAAAAGTTTGGGAGCGCTCGCCTTTGGTGGAAGCTCTTTGATATTTGACTTGGTGGAATGAGAGCTTTTCTTTGAATTTCATTGACTTGTAAAATTTTTGGCTAGCTCCACTGCTTTTACCAAGAGTTGGCGCACACTGATCAACAATTTTTTTATTTATATCACACCCAGGCACTTAGGTCAATGTCAAGAGATTAGTATAAGAATCAAGTTCTCATACTGGCTAATATTGCTGACACTCAGGTTTCCTGAAGCCTCCAAAGATTTTATCCCATCCTCGAACATCATTAGATCAAATCCAAACTTGACTTCCTCATCCCAATCCCTCAGGTGAAAAATCAACTCATCTCAATCAAAATCGCAGTCGTGCATGTGATGTGCTGATCATATTCTCTTTTGTCTGAGACTAAGCATGGAATATAGCATGCAAATCTAGAGACCTAGGGGAATGTCGATGATTAAGTCTAAGACCCTGATGGTTAAGGCTGGTTAACCGCAAATCTCAAAGACCTCATAAATCAAGCTTCCTTGAACAATTCAGATCCTGAGTGAAAGTGTAAGAGTAGAGGTTTAATCCAACTTCTTCATTCAAAAACATTTTTTTTTCTTAAGTTTTTTTTTAAGTTTTTCTCATTTTTATGGATTTTAGTTTTTAGAGTTAAGACACAGGTTAGACTCAACTTTCCTTGATAAAAGATTTTCAAAACCATGTCACACAAAAGATTTTCAAAACATTTTTCAAAAAGATTTTTCAAAACAAGAAAAACTCATTTTCTTTCAAATCATTTTCGAAAATATTTTTATCAAAATAGTGTAACATAGTTAGAAAAGCCGTGAAATCTTTTGAGTTCTCTTAGTCCAACGAATTTTACCTTAGCCAAAAAGTTTTTAATTTTTCAAAATTTTCATATTTTAGCTAAAGTAAGTAACTTGTATGTACGGTATACCCCCCTATCCTTAAACTTTGCTATGTCCTCATAGCACTAGATGTTATGAGTCCATGGATCCATTTAAGTAAATAGGAATATATGGGATCTAAGAGGTGCTCCCCCTATACTTAGGTTAGAAATAACCTAAGTATAAAGGCAAGAAAAGATGAGTAGAGAAATCACAGGGACTTGGGTCCCCCCTATACTTAGGCTGAGATTAGCCTAAGTATAAAGATGGAGGTTGATGTTGGAAGAGACCCAAGGTGAACGAAGAAGAGGGATGGATTTACAAGTGAGTGGCTGAATCTTCGGAGATGAAATGGAGTGTCTTCGTATTTGGGGTGTGTGTCACATCAAACAAGGCTCAATCAAGCAAGCAAACCCTTAGTTTCACCAACTCACACATGAAACCAACCAAGGTTGGTTGATTATCTTGTCGGTTTTATTGGTGATAAAACTTTAGATAATTACGCGGAGAAAAATGTGAAATAAAACCAACGCGTAACGGAGGGTGTTGCTCTCCCAAAACCGAATTTTACTCCATTTTTGGTTGACTTGCAATTAACAGTCCCAATTTTATTTTGAGTTATCACTGAATTAAGGTTAGAACAAAATCAAGAAGTCATCGTCTACCGTTCATTCCATTTTCCATTAATCCTAGGTGATCAAGCTAGGAGATGAAAGCCGAGAAAAACATGTATCCGAAGAACCGCGATATGGGCTAAACGAGAAATCATGCAGTGATTTGACAAAAACACGTGAAAAACGGGGACTGTTTTGAAAACCAAATCCAACATGCATGCAAGTCGAAAAAGCCGCACCTAATCATGCATCTATTAGCGGTGATTGATATCCATGAATTTTAGCTAAGTGATGCGAGATTATGTGCATATAGAAATTAGTGTGTCCTACCTACGATCAAGCACGTAAAAATATGGAAAAAAATAAAACGAGCTCGGAAAGCCGCTTGCCTATCCTAGGTCGACACTCAAGTGGGGACGATCCCCACACAACCACATTCGTCCGATCACAATCGCGAGTCTTCGATCGAAGACCGCTGTAAAAGACGAGTTTATTAAAATGAAATGCAACAAAAAATGCGACACATTTTTTTTTCTTTCTTCCTTATTTGCTCCAAACATGCTCCTGCGGCTCCTCGCAGCGGGAAACATCGGCTTCTCGCCTCCTTGAACACCAAGGGCCCTGCCACAGAAACAATAGTTAGATGCCAAATAAGAAAGAAAAATTTTATATGCAAAATATGTGGTTAATTGACCTATAAAAAGGAACACTAAATTAAACACACAAAAATCCAAAAAATAAAAGAAATGAGCCGTGTCCCCGGCAACGACGCCATTTGACGAGCCGCAAAATCGACCCTTTAATAATGTGTTTTTAGCACATGGAATCGTCATCGTAGTCGGGCCGATTTGGGTCATCATAGAGATCACCTCATTTAAAGATATGCCGTAAATCAAAATGAGACGATCGAAAATTTATTTTACTTGGCAAGATACCAAGGTCGAACTCAGGGACACGAGCCTCTCTCGTATTAATCGGATTTAAGTGTATTTAATTAAGTGTTGAGTTAAAGATCTAGAGGTCAAAGTATGCAGAGGCACAATAAGACATGACATGACAAGACAATGCATTAAAACAAATATGCATTTTTTTTATCAATTTTTATCATGCAAATGAATGCGCATGCAAAGCATCACAAATATGCCCTAGTTAGAAAAATGGTGAGCAAAATATTCAATGAGTCAATTCCATATTTAATTAAGATGACAAACTCAATTTGAACAAGGCATGTATGAAATAGCAAGAGACACGTAGATATCAAAATAATACATCAATATTAAAGTGTCCAGTAAATGAAATGATCATGCCATGAGAAAGTTCGTCAAACGAGCTTCGAAATGAAATTGAAATCAACTCAATTGGACATACGTAGCTCAAGATATTCAACAAAGAAAGCAAGGGCATAACTGAAATAAAACATGAAAAGATAACTACAAAAAGGTCCCTGGGAAGGACTAAAATGCAAAAGAAATAAATTCGAGGCCTTCCCTGTAAATGAACTCCATGCGCAGGGACCTTTTTGCAAATTGAAGAACTTCGGAGGGCTTCTCTGCAAGTTTCCCAGGAGGCACACGCGCCTGCCAGGTTCGGAAGTCGGCTCGGGTTCGGCAGAGGTTCGGAGGCGCTTCGGCTAGGCTCGGGTTCTGTCGAAGCTGATGATGGCTCGGCGCAGGTTCGTGGAGGAAAGGAGTAGCCGAGCCTGTAGGCTCGGACGGGAGGCTCGGTGCAGGCTCTGGATGAAGACACGTGGCTGAATGTCGGCCCTTGGATCGTGATGATCCAAGGGCTGCTGAAGGCGTTGACGCGGTTCCATCTGGACCGTTGGATGGTCACCGGGGGTTGACCATCCAACGGTGGCTGCTTTTCTCCCTCGGCCGAAAGCTGGCGGCGCCTTCTGGGCTCCGGCGAAGGAGCTCCTTCTCCGCCGCCCGCTCCGGCTACGGTGAACTCCCCCCGAGCGTAAGGACCAGTTGTCGATGAAGCGGGTAGCTCGGGGAGGTTGCAGGATCCTCTTGCATCGCTCGTAGGAGCTCGGGTGGAAGCTGCGGAGTCGATGAAGTCTGCTCAGGCGAGAGCTCCGTTCATTGAAGAAGGTTAACCTGCAGGGTTAAACCAACTAGCCGAAGCGAAAGAAGTGCGTGCGTGAGCGTAGTGGGAGCTCATGCGAGCGGAGAACGTGAGAGCTCTGAGCTCCTCCGCCGTGGGTGGCGGAGGAGGTGGGTGGAAAGTGGTCTGAGGGATGGCGGAGGGAGAAGGTGAGCGGAGGGAATCGCGATGAAGGGGGTTCGGAGGCGGAGCTAATGGGGTGGTTATCGGAGTGAGGGGGTGGCCGGAGAGGCCTGATTAATTCAACAAAATTCAAGAAAAATACAAAACAGAGGAAGGAGACTTACCTTGGTCGGAAGCGGGGCGGAGGGCTTGGGCTGGAGCTCTAAGTGAGCCCCGGGTCTTCGCTGAACACGGTCAGCCGGTCCGTGCAGCTCAAGCGGGCCGAGGGCACAGCAACGCCGTCGTGATTGGCGGCGGGTCGACACCGGGGAGGGAAGTCGTCGTCGCTCGATCCCATCGTCTCTCTCTGTCACAGAGAGGCGGAGGAGGGCTAGGCCTCCTCCCACGTAAAGGTGGACCCTTTGAAATGGAGGGGGAGGCGGCTTATTTGAAGGGATGACTCGGCGGAGGTGATCGTGGTGTCGTGGTTTGCGAGGCGATCATGGGACGACTGGAAGGGAGTTATGGGTCGTGGAGGTGTGCGCGAGGGAGAAGGATGATGGGGGAAGACCGGGAGTTGCTTGGTTAGGTGTGAGGGGCTCTGGAGTCGTGGAGAAAATGGAAAGGGGGAGATGGTGCGCGAGAGGAGATCGTGGGGAAGAAGGGGTCTGCTGGAGGTTGACGACGACGGTCAACCGTTGGATCTGGTGATCCAACGGCGGGTATTTGGGCGCTAAGGGACGGCTATGATCAGATCCGAGACGATGCGATCGTCGGGGTCAGGCGCTGCCACGTGTCGCGCTATGGAATTGGCGCTAACGGACGGTCACGATGCAACAGACGGTGGATCGAATGGTTAGGAATAGGGCGTGGATTAACGGTCCTGATGGAAAATCGGGCGATGAGAACGGAGGGCGTCTGTTGTGCCACGTGTCATGACGAGGTCGAGGCGCTAAAGGACGGTTTGGATGGAAAGTGGGGGCCGATCGAACGGATGAGGAATGAAGCGTGCGTGGAACGGCCTGGACCGTTGGATCAAGAGGGCGGATCCAACGGTCTAGAAAGGGGGCGGATAAGACAAAGGGGCCGGGCCACGTGGCGCCCCCAGAATGGGCCGCGTGGCCCAATCAGATTATTCAGAAGGATTTTCTTATTTTTGAGGGCCCTATTGGCCGAATTTGAGAAAACTCAAAACATGAAAGTTGTAGATCTTGACGAGATCTACAAGTTTCATGTTGACCAAAACTGGAGATGAAATCAAAGGCCCGAAATATTTTTGAGGGTATTTTTGAGTTTAAAAATACCATGAATTTTTGTTTTGTCATTTTTTTGTGGTTTTTAATTTATTTAGGACTCTGTTAATTATTAGACATTAACAGGGAATTATTGACAAAGTTTTAAGCAAGGGGGTTAATTATGGAGAATAAAGATGATGAAACTGAGGTCATCACTTACCTTCTCTGCCCCACCACTAAGAAAGTTCATGGTATCATTGCCATATTGAAGTACATGAATGGAAATGCCATGCCATCTGTAATGTACCCCTAACACTATCCGTCATCTGAATCCAATCTCGTTATAATCGTCAAAGCATCAGTTGCAATGACAAAGAGTAGCAGGACCAGGGCACCCTCGCCAAATACCCCATTGAGGTTAAGAATAACCTCCCTCCCAAGCGATTGTTAACGGGTACCGTGTATAACGCCATTGTAACACATCTCTTGATCCATGCAATCCAAGTCTCTGGGAATCCTCTCCATCGTAAAGATGACCAAAGAAAGCGTCGATTCACATAATTATATGCGTCTAAGAAATCAACCTTGCATAGCAAGATGTCCCCCCTAATTTCTCCTCTAATACAGTACCATCTTCGAAGCAAGGACCCAACCATCTGCCATATGTCTACCGGAATAAAAGTTGTCTGTTCAAGGGAGATGATAGAATTCAGGATTTTACAGAGGTGGTTAGCGAGAACTTTGGCAATGATAAGGTAAACTGCATTAGAGAGAGGCTATATGTCTAAATTCCTCTACTCTAGTCGAGATCTCCCTCTTCGACAACAAAAAAGGGAAGAGTTTTATTTAGCTGCTCAACCCTAATTACCGAACCTAAACTCTTAAAGCATTGTTAGTACATTGTCCTTGATGCCATCCCAAAACTTCCTTTTAGAAGCATGCTGAGAAACCATTTGGTCCAGAGGCACCGCCTGCATTCAATTGCAAAACTACCTGCTTGACCTCTGTCTCATCAAAGGGGGCCACCAAATCATCAGCCTTGGATGTGTTACCGCAACAACCCCAATCCGCACGATTGACTCTCCTATTGGAAGCATGATAGTGAGCACATAATGCCCTACCCAATTCGACCTCTCCGGTATCTGTACCCCATCAACAATGATGCTATGGATAAAATTCCTACGCCTTCTCTAATCACTAGCTATAGAGCGGAAGAAACGTGTATTAGCATTGCCTTCTCTAATCCAATGTTGCTAATAGATCTTTGCCTCCGTTGAATCTCTTTTTTTTTGTCCTCCAGGTGTACCTCAAGGAGTTGCCTGGTCCTATCTTCTATTTCCTCCATAGCCAACTCTCTTTCGGACTCAAGTAGATCCAGTCTGGTAATCTTTGCTTGTCCAAGGGTTCTTCTACTACACTGCTGCTCCCTAACACTTCTGTTATACACCAAAAGGTGTCTTTGAAGCATAACCAACTTAGTAGACAAATGAGCCGTGACAGATTCATCATGTTGACATTCATGCCAAAAGCAACCAATCTCGCAGAATCCATCCTCAAGCAACCATGCTCGCTCAAGCCTGAAGAAGGTCCTTGGTCTCACATCCTTGCTCGAGCACTACAACAGAGGGGTATGGTCAGAGTGTGTCCATGGAAATGCCCTTGTACGGGCCTCAGGGAAGAGCAACATTACTTCAAACGATGCCATGAAATGATCTATGCCAGATCGTAATCTAGAATTTCTCTAAGTGTATCTACATCCATCTACTTCAAGAATATGCAAGACATAGTCATTGATGAGGGGGGACAACGCCTCTGACCCTGCATTAGCCCCCATGCAAGTACGGTCTATCCTCCAAATGAAGTAACTCTATTACATCTAGAAAGAAGGCCTCCTGAGGCCTTAGTCGACTCGGATGTCCTAAACTCTGTCCAGCAAGTGCCCCTAATAGATCTCCAAACTGCATCAAAACCCCGAGATATCTTCATTTCCTGGAGGAGGATAATGTTTGCCATCGCCTCGATACATAGACCTCGCACCGCCATCTTCTTCTCGAGCCTCCCAAGACCCTGTACATTCCAGGACAAAATGCTCATTCTAACATAATGAAAACTCCTCGTTGTGGAACCATCACAAGGCACTCCACCAAGTCCCTGGTAACGAGACCTTCAGCCATTCCAAGAACACCATCAAGCCCAATCGGATTTACATGGGTGTCCTCCACTCGTCCTCCATCGCTAGTTGTACCGGGGTGCCCTCCATCACTCGACGAAAAAGTTAGAGTCGTCAGCTCAACACACGCTCTTGGAACAACTTCCCGGCTTTTCGCTCGGTCGAGCGCATTGTACAAAGCCAATTTCAAACATCTTCACCGCCGCTTCGTTGCCAGCCTCGAGTAGATTGGATGCTGTCGTTTTGACCGACTTCTCAAGTCATTGCACGGAGGATCTTTTAGAGTTCCTTGATTCAATTGGCCATCAGGAGGGTCCACTGGAGGATATATATCATAGTATCTGGTGCGGTGGAGATTTTTTAGTGGGGCATGCATGCATGGCTACGGATAAACATCCATCTCCATCCCCAGATTGTCTGGTTCACGATTGCGATCTCATTTGGGAGTTCAAGATGCCAACTCGCATTGGTGTTTTCCTGTGGCTGATGTGTAGGGGGTGGATTTTGATTAGAGATTGCTACTTCAGGTTTTTCTAGGAGTCACCAATGTTTGTCTATTTTGTAAAGGGGAAGTCTATTAAGCATCTGTTTTTTTCCTGTGAGAAAACTAAATCCAACTAGAGGTACCTCGGGATAGCTTAGGCAAATTGCAAGAGCTTGGATGTTTTCTGGGAATTGATATATGGAGCTAGAAGTCGTCCGTCTGAAGTGGTTCTCCTACCTTTAGCGGTCATCTAAGCTATCTGATCAGCAAGGAATGGTGTGGTCTTTGCCTCGGAGTGTTTGTATTCAAAAATGTAGTTTTCCATGTCTGGAGTCTCCTCGAGTCTTGGCTCTTGTAAGGTAACATGGTACTTTTCCATTAATTTAAGGGATAATTACACCCATAACCCTGAGTAATTCCTCAATCTCAATCATAACCCTGTATAATCGCGAATTACACGAGAAACCCCGAGTAATGCTTAGCCTTTACATGGCATAACCCTGTGTCAAGTGTCGTTTCCAATCTCCGTTAACTTCAACGGAAAAAGTTAATTGTGGACAAATTTGCCCTTCAAATTTTTTATATTTACAAATTGATGTTCCCTCCCCTTCCTCCAGGCCCCTTCCATACGTGGATATCCTCCCCTCCCCTGCCCGCAGCGCCGAGTTCCACCTGATGGAGAGCCCCGCCCGAGCAGTGCCTCCGCTCGAGCAGAGCAACCCCCCGCCAGAACTGCTCGAAGCACCCCGCCCCTAAGCTCCTCCAGAACCAACCCCCACACCCCTTTCCCGTCGCCGCATCCCCTGGTCCAACCCCGCCACGCCCAGCAGCTCGTGGAAGAAGACCCTGACGCCCGAACCCACCGCCCTCCCACACGCCCGCCCCCAATCAGCTTCAGGAAGAAGAAACTCCCCCCCCCGTCCACCTCCCCATGCTCGAACCCACCAACCCCTTCCCCATGCCGGCGGCCTCCCCATGCCCGCTCGAGCAGCTCCTGGAATCCCCCCCCCAACCCCCAGCCGCCGGCTCCCCATGCACCCCCCCCCGAGCAGCTCGTGGAAGACCACCCTCTCCCACCCCCGCCGGTCGCCTCCCCATGCCCGCCCCGAGCAACTCCTGGAAAACCACCATCCCAACCCCCACCCCCAAAACCCCGAGCAGCTCCTAGAAGAACACCCCCCACCCCCCATGCCCGAACCCACCCCTTCCCCATCCCCGCTGCGCGAACCCACCCCCTCCCCCACGCCCGCCCCCAAGCAACTCCAGGAAGAAGAACCCCCCCCCCCCCCCACCTGGCCCCCTCGCCCAGCTCCTGCTCCTCCTCGTCCCCCCCCCCCCCCCCCCCCAACTCTGCAACCGCCCCCCGCAACTCTGTAAGCCCGCCTGCAACCACCCACCTCGGTCGACTCCCGTTCCCCCTTACTTTGCAAAACCGCAACAAGACATCATGCCACGTATGCTGACTCTCTGCTGGAATTTTTTTTAGATTAATCACAACCGTTAGATCTTTCATTGGTTAGATTAACTCAATCATGTGGTTAAGTTAATGAAGAAAGTAACGGAAGGGTATAGATGTAAGACGACACACTTATTCAGGGTCCCGAGCGTAATTCACGATTATGTAGGGTTATGATTGAGATTGAGGAATTACTCAGGGTTATGGGTGTAATTATCCCTTAATTTAATACAATTGAGGTGGACACCATTGCATGTTCCCCTTTTTTTGACTTAAAAACAATCACAAACATGTTTAGATAAAACTACAAACATGGCAATCGAAAGCACACGAGTTGACTCGCGCAAAACAAAAATACAGATGTTCATGAAATCGACACCAGTCCCACCACATTACTATATGAGCCAACTCTGTAGTGGGGAAGGACGTAGGCACATGATTAGAGGTTTGAAGTCAGGATAGCTGTGCGGAATTTCTAAATCCCGCTTCATGTATAAGCACACTTAATTTCGGACAATATTATCCGATTGCGCGCTTATGGAGCATTTGGTTGGGGAGGAATGACGCCCTCTTTGCGGGACAACGTTTCTACAAGGAAAATATCTCCATCATTGCTACGCGTTTTGTGCTCGATTGGTCTTCTGGGTAGACATGGATTTCGATCTTGCGAGGGGTGCCTGATTTAGGATGACTCCAAAGGGTCTTTTTGTTGGTTTGAGCTTTTCTTTCCTTTTGTAAAATCTCTTTACATTCTCTTTTCAATGCATTGGGGTGAACACCTACGAGTGTATCCCCCTTTTTTGAGCGTTAAAAAAAATATTATCCACTTCTGTATTTTGTCTTTTTCATGTTGACAATCAAATGAGAAGTGGGATTTATATTTTGCCTCGATATTTGTAAACTAAATGCTTTGTCAATATTTTGTCATCTGTTACTGTCATGGACTTTGTGGTTAAATATACTCAGTATTCTTTTGTTGAGTGAAACACCTCATTTTTTAGTGATATTGCTTTATATAAGACACAATTACAATTTAGTACTCTATTTTGACCCTTTTTATCCCTTTCAATTCAGTGATATCTGTAGATCACATTGTCAACTGACCTTTTCTTTAATTAGAATTTGGGTGTGACTTTCACTTTTATGAATACAAGTAACTTTTGAGGTGTGTCCCATCTGGCATCCCACCCTTTTTTCTTTGAAAAAAAATTTGGGTGTGACTCATCTCTGGTTCACACCCTTTTTTTTTCCATAAAATCTGACTTTTTCATACATGTACGATGCAGATATGTATTACAACAAGCACATCAGCTGGTTTGGAACAGATCCTGCCATGGCTTTTTTACCACAAAGTGATCGGTGTTTCCACATTCTTTTTATTTGTTGAAGGAAATGCTGCAAATCCAAATGTCTCAGCTGTCCTTGAGGCTATTCCCGTATAGTTCTTTCATCTTCTTTTTTCCATTAGAAACTTCAGAAACTACTTATTTCTTAAGTCACGTTTCTTTTTTCTCCGGAGAAAAAAGAAATGCGCACCCATAAGGATGCCACCCATAAGGATGCCCACCCAGACACTATATTCAAATCATGTTTTATGAAATGAGAGTTTATTTAGTAAGATCATCGGTGCTTTATTGTTCTTTGCAGGGGGTCAATGTAATATACAGGACGAAAGAACTCGAAGAGAGTCAGGCTAAAAGGTTCACTGCCTTAATTATCAAAGAGAATTATTTTTTGGAAGTTATAAAGGACAATCTTGTTATCCTATCATGTATCTAGGCCTCTTATGATCATACCCTAAATTTCAAGTATGATATTGGTTTTGTTTGTGCATATCATAAATGGAAAAAATGGGGCTGCCCCTTGTGGGCAGCCAACATGGCTGCCCCGCCCATTTTTTCCGCAATTTTTTCTATTTTTTTGTAAAAAATTTCACCATGTATATTCATCTATATATCCTTCCAATATGCCATTCGAATTTTGTTAGAAACAGAGACTCCTATGCCCTCCATCTAGAACAGATAATTTTAACGATCTAAAGATTGCTGTAATCCGCCTGTTCTAGATGGAGGGCATAAGAGTCTCTGTTTCTGACGAAATTCGAATGCTATATTGGAGGGATATATAGATGAATATACATGGTGAAATTTTCTAAAAAAATAAAAAAATTGCGGAAAAAATAGGACGTGGCTGCCAGCAAGGGGTAGCCCCATCAAACCCTTCATAAATACTACAATACTCCCTCCAATAAATATATATGTGCATTGACTATAAGTTGCATCCAATATTTGAAGCATCAATATGGTATCAATAGGCTTACTTGGAAAGAGATAAATCCGGGATATACTGAGATGTATCGGAAATGCCAGTGGACTCAAAAATGGCTTAAAAATTATTTTTTCATCAATTAAGATCATCTTAGTCCCTTGAACAATAAGTAACGTACAAATATACTTGTGTAGAGTCTGTAGACACGAAGGACGTGTATTTAGCACATTAGGAATACATTACATTGAATCAAAACATTAAAAGTACATCACATCACATGCTATGTTTGAAGAAAAAGCTTGACCGGTATGGAAATCAATGAAACAAAGAAAAGTACAATGACATATAGATGATAGAACACATCCTTCGTAATAACCACATACTAAAGAAATAAAAGATGATTTAAAATAGATCCACGGGAAATGGAACAAGCGGAATCAGCCTAATTTATGCATGAATCGAAGACAATCAATACCAAATGAAGCATGTTCTAGATCTGTATCACTGGATTATTAATTCTTAATAAGTACTATTTAAGAAGTTGCCTCATGACAGTCGAATCTTTTCAACATGGATTTGGAAGACTGGATATTTTGACATCAACATTGGTTTACATCAAGGTTCTGCTTTGAGTTCATTTCTTTTTACTTTGATTATGGACGAGTTAACCAGTCACATTCAGGATGAGTTACCTTGGTGTGTGTTATTTGCTGATGATATTGTGTTAATTGACGAGACTAGAGATGGAGTAAATGAGAAGCTTGAGGTCTGGAGACATGAGTTGGAGACTAAAGGATTTCGTATACGTAGGGCTAAGACGGAATATATGGAGTTCACCTTTGATGGAAGCAATGGAGAAGGAATCAAGGTGAAGATTGGTGACGATAACCTTCAAAGGAGAGATTCCTTTAGATATCTGGGATCTATTCTGCAACATGATGGGGAAATTGATGGAGATGTTACTAATAGAATAAATGCAGGATGGCTAAAGTGGAGAGGAGCCTCTGCTGTTCTTTGTGATAAGAAAATTCCTTCAAAGATTAAAGGAAAGTTTTACAAAGCAGCCGTGAGACCTGCTATGCTTTATGGATCTGAATGTTGGCCTGTGAACCATAGACATGTGCAGAGAATGAGTGTAGCAGAAATAAAAATGCTAAGGTGGATGTGTGGACACACACGTAAAGATCGGATTCGGAATGATGCAATTAGAAAGAAAGTTGGTGTAGCTCCGATCGAGGAGAAGACGCGAGAAAATCGCTTAAGATGGTTTGAACATTTGCAAAGAAGATCAACTGATGCACCAGTTAGGAGATGCGAGTGTTGGGATGTTGAGCCGGCTAAGAGAGGGCGAGGACAACCCAAGAAGTGTTGGAAAGAGACAATACGAAGGGATCTTAGTTTTGTGGATATAAGCCTGGGATTGGCCCAAGATAGATCTGAATGGAGTCGAAGAATCCATGTAGCCGACCCTACTTAATTGTGGGAAAAGGCTTTGTTGTTGTTGTTGTTAAGTACTAACTACCAATACGCTCACATGTATGAAATGTGTATGTAGATATGCTTCATCACTTGTAGAGATATTTCGTCTCCGTTGTCAAAAGTAAGGACCAAGCCCCCCTTTCAAGGGTCTTGCTCTTTAGTTAGCGAGTCAATGGAGCAAGTGTGAGACTACACCTTCAAAGAAAACATATAAATATGATTATTTATTGATACCAGATTGTTACTTGTGATGAAAGAATGAATGACTTGTCTTATTTAAGGGGTCTAGAGTTTCTTATATAGCGCTAAACCTCAGAAGGCTAAAAGGAGAAAATTACATAGACCCCAATTGGGTTACATGACTCAATAAATAAAGAAATATATATAGCCCAATAACAAAATAACTCTAACACTCCCCCTCAAGTTGGAGCACATTTATTGATCATGCCCAACTTCGAAATCATCCATGTGAGGTTTTTCTTCAGTAGTGCCTTCGTGAATATATCAGCGAGCTGAAGATATGTGAATATATGAGGAGTAGTGATCTTCCCTCCTCGTACCACATCTCGAATGAAGTGGCTGTCAACTTTATGTGCTTAGTCTGCTCATGGAATATGGGATTGGTGGTAATATATGTAGCATACTTATTGTTACAATATAAGGGTACGAGAGTATTAGTAAGAAATCCAAGCTCCTGTAGAAAGGAGACAAGCAACGTAATCTCACAAGTGGCTTGGGTCATCATCCTGTATTTCGCCTCTGCACTCGATCTAGAAATCACTGTGTGCTTCTTGCTTCGCCATATAACTAGGTTGTCGCCAACAAACATAGCATAACATTTAGTGGATTGTCAATCCTTATGAGAACTGGCGTAATAATCTGTATTTGGATAAGCAGTAACCTTGGTATGGCCATTGACCCCGTAGAAGATGCCTCATACTGGAGATTCTTTCAAATATTGAATGATCAGAAGGACATCCTGCCGGAAACTGTAGAGAGGTCTCTCCATGTGCTGGCTAGCTCTGCTCACAACATACAATATATTTGGCCTAGGGACAGTGAGGTAGAGCCGTTTGCGTACTAGGCTTCCTTCTCATGTGGTGTCTTCAAACTCAAGATTAGTGGATGTAAAATGTTTTAGCAGTTCTGTCGGGATGCAAGGTGGTTTGTATTCAAGCAGGACAACCTATGTAAAAATATCTAAGAAATACTTCCGTCGTGATAGGTGTAATCCATCTATACTGGATATCACATCAGTGGAAAGAAAGTATCGGAGTTGGCCAAGGTCTTTGGTGACAAACACCTTTTGGAAGGCCATGGACTCTAGCATGCATGCTTTATCATCACCAGTAATTACCATATCTCCAATGTAGACAACCAATATAACTGTGTTAGTGGACTGTCGTCTGACAAAAACAAAATAATTAGACGTCGTCCTATGGAAGTTAAGAGATTTGATCTCAATAGTAAGTCTATTAAATCAGGCTCACAAACTCTGCTTTGGGCCATAAATGGCTTTATGACGTCGGCACACATGCTCCCCCTCGACGGAGTAACTTGGTGGCTAGATTATGTAGACCTCCTCGAGATCGCCATACAAAAAAGCATTCTTCACATCTAATTGAAAGTTGAGCTAGTTCTTATTAGCAACAACAGATAGAATAGTGTGGATAGATTCCATCCTGGCTACTAGAGAAAAGTCTCAAAGTAGTGTAGGCTATAAGTCTGAATGAAGCCCTTTGCTACAAGCTTGGCCTTATCCTCAGGTGACTGTTTGATCGTGAAGACCCATTGACATACAACATGCTTGACACAAGGGGAACACAACACAAGATTCCATGTGCCCATGGATGTAAGTGCACCCATCTCCTTATCCATGGTCTCTTTCCAACCATGGTCCTATAATGCACTATGATGATCTCAAGGAATAGAAATAGCCATTGAAGCATCTGTAAATTATCTTCTACAACTGGATAGACTGTCAGTGGAAGTAAAAAATGACATGGGATGTATACTACATTACTTTTTTGTTTGCCACAGAGCTATAGGGAGTTTTGGTAGAGCATTCGTGGCTGCAGTGGTGAGGACACTCGAAGAGGACACATCAACCTACAAGTAAGGAATAAGCAATGGTACATGATCAGAATAAGTTGTGTTTTTGTTTGTAGACAATGGGTGGGGGTAGTAGCTCCAAGGGTATGCCACCGACACTGGTTTATTTTAAAAAGTGACATCAACGGAGATCTAATAACGATGACCAATTAGATCATATCACCTATACCCCTTTTGAGTGCGAGAATACCCTAGGAAAACACACTTAATTGCATGAGGAGACAACTTATCTGCAATATGGAAGTTATGAACTAAAGCTGTACAACGAAAAATTCTCAATGGTAGTGGAAAAGGTGTCACATCAGGATATAATAGAGAGAAATGAGTTACACCCTTCAGAACAGACATTGAGACCTTGTTTATGAGATGAATTGCAAAGAGAATGGCATATCCTTAATAGGTCTTGGGAACCTTCATGTGAGTGAGTAATGATCATGCAATGAGAAGGAGGTTGCAAAGTTTCCTTTCCGCTGCCCCTCATTTTGCTGGGAGGTATACAAACATGAATGTTGATGAATTTTCCTTGAGAGGTAAAGAAAGATACCAAGTCTTGTTGGGTAAACCCATGATGTATATTTTGAACACAAGCATATAAAGATGTTTTAATAAACTGAATCGTCTTAAAAAATTTATTAATTTATGACAGTTCCTTTGTTAGATAGACCAAATAAAATCTGCTATAATCGTCTAAAAAACCCACAAAATATCTATGACCACCCAAGTGCAGACTGGACAAGGTCTTTTCACATCATAATGAATTAAATCAAAAGGTAAAGTTCGATCTGTCTTAGCCCTATGAGGAAAGGATGTTCGACGATGTTTGCCAAACTGACACGCCTCGCACTCAAACAACTTCGGTGAAGAGAGTTCGGGGAACATCATGGATATGGCTTTAGTAGAGGGGTGCCCAAATCGCAAATGCCAGAGGAACATATTAGTTGAGATGGAAGCAACATCAACAAAAATATAATCTAAAGGGATATCAAGATTGTAAAGGCCATTCTTCTCATGTCCTCCACCAAAAATCTACGTCGTCCGGATGTCCTGGAAATAACAGTAGAATTCATCACAAATCACACGGTAATTTAGCTCAACACAAATCTTATGAACAGATAATGTTAGAATACTCCGATGTGTTTATTCCATAGAGCCCTCGGGTCTCTTATATAGGGAGAAAACCCTTGGGTAAATTACAGAGTCTTACAAAATATAAATAGAAATTAGGAAACAATAAAGCATAACATATATATAAGTCTCTACACTCCCCCTCAAGATGGAGCATAGATATCTATCATGCTCAGCTTGGAAGAACATCTCTGGAAAGGTCCTCTGAGCAGTGGTTTGGTGAATATGTCAGCCGTCTGATCCTCTGAACTGACATGAGAGGTGGAGATGAAGCCCTTCTGAATCATGTCTATAGTAAAATGACAATCCACCTCGATGTGCTTTGTCCTCTCGTGAAAAGCTGGATTATTGGCAATAAATAATGCTGCCTGATTGTCACATTGGAGATTCATAGGCAAGGGGACATCTACAGTCAGATCTTCTAAGACTGCTCTAACCCACATCATTTCTGCAGTTGCTTGTGCCATGGCTCTGTACTCGGATTCCGCTCTGGACCTCGCCACAACAGTCTGTTTCTTGCTTTTCCAAGAAACTAAAGAGCTTCCTATAAAGATAGCAAATCCAGAAGTGGATTTACGATCCCTTGGACATCCTGCATAATCTGCATCTGCACAAGCTGAAATAGATAGATCTGTATCTTTCCTAAATAGCAACCCTGTGCCTGGGGAAGACTTCAGATATCTCAATATCATATACAAGGCATCCATATGAACTTGCCTTGGCTGCTCCACAAATTGACTCACCCGGTTTACTGCAAAGGCAATATCCGGTCGAGTTATAGTAATATATAAGAGCTTACCCACCATCTCTCTGTACCTTCTTTTGTCCACCTCCTCGGTATCATCATCGTACAGTTTCATGCTTGGGTCCATAGGTGTACTTGAAGGTCTGCATCCAGTCATTCCTGCTTCAGCTAACAAGTCCGTGACATATTTTCTTTGAGTCATCACCATTCCTTGTGCATTTCGTGCAAACTCTATCCCCAGAAAATATCGTATCGTGCCCAGATCCTTCGTAATGAACTGGTTTCCCAACAGGGACTTGGTTATCTCAATCCCCTGAGCATCATCTCCTGTGACCAAGATGTCATCAACATATATCATAACAACAACTGTACCTCTAGGGGTCTTCTGGATGAACAATGAATGGTCCGCATTTGATCTCCTGAACCCCTGTTTTTCAATTAGCTGAGACAGCTTTTGGAACCATGCTCGGGGACTTTGTTTAAGGCCATAGATAGCCTTATGAAGTCTGCACACCATCTGAGTCTCCCCCTCAGCAGCAAATCCTGGTGGCTGCTGCATGTAGACTTCCTCCTGTAGGTCTCCATACAAAAAGGCATTCTTGACGTCAAGCTGAAAAATGGTCCAGTTACGTACCACAGCAACAGATAGGAGGATGCGAAGAGTGGAGTGTCTAGCCACCGGTGAAAAAGTATCCATGTAATCTACCCCATATGTCTGGGTAAATCCCCGTGCTACAAGTCTTGCCTTGTACCTATCAAGACGTCCATCCGCATGATATTTCACCGTAAAGATCCACTTGCAACTCACCACAGGAGCACCTGAAGGAATGGGAACAAGAGACCAAGTCCCTCGAGACTGCAGAGCACGCATCTCCTCTTCCATGGCTAGACGCCAGCAATCAATCTTCATGGCATCTTGATAGGTCCGTGGAATCTCAACAGACGAGACAGCAGCTACAAACTTCTGGAAGTCCCATTGAGACGATGAAATGAGACTTGAGAAGCAAGCGGGTACGAAGCACACTGTCGCCTTGGCTTCCTTTGAGCTATAGGCCGATCAAGGTCGTCTATGACTGGCGGATCCTCCTCCTGTTGTAAAGACTCCTGCACCGGTGCATTGGCTAATCCATCATTAGTGGTAACATCAGAACATACCTGAGGCGTGCTGGATGGTTGGCATGTAGCTTGAGCTGGCCCTGTTCGCCTTGTATAGAACTTAGGAAATGGTATAATTGGAGGTGGTGGCGGTGGTGGAGGTGGATTAGAGGATTGACTCAGACTTGGAGGTGGAGGCACATAGACATGAGAGTCCGTGGATGTGGAGGAGATTAGTCTGTCACCTGCAGGGGAGAAGTACATGACTGGTTCGAAAAAGGTAACGTCAGCACTCACATAGTATTTGTTATGAATGGGATCATAACAACGATATCCTTTCTGTGTCCTGGAGTAGCCCACAAAAACACACTTGATAGCCCTAGGAGAGAGCTTATCAAGTCCTGGAGATAACCTGTGGACAAACGCAACAGGTAAGACCCGAGGTTGTAAGTGTAAACAAATCTTTGTCAGGAAATAGAAGAGAGAAAGGAGACTTTTCGCCAAGTACAGTTGTAGGCATGCGTAGGGTGGAGCATTGACCCGACCCTGACCCGACCCGCAAAAGCCCGGGCCCGGCCCGAACCCAACATACAAATGGGCCGGGCCCGGGTCCTCATTTTTCAAAAATATTAATACTTGGGCCGGGGCCGGGCCCGAACCCGAACTACAAGTGGGCCGGACCCGGGCCCTCATATTTCAAAATATCGTTTTAGAACTAAATAAGGGGATACGGATTTATAGTCATAATACATCCAATATTTCCTTCATACATCAATAGTAATATTATATTGTAACAATACATCCAATATTCGTATGTTATGGACGAATTATATCCATAACAATAAATTGGAATCAAAGTGCAACTTCATGGAATCAAAATAAGTGCGGGTTGAGCCCGGCCCGAGCCCGAGCCCGACCCGAACCCGAGCCCGAACACGCGGGCCTTGGGCCGGGCCCGGGGTCCTCAGTTTGCTGAAAAAATCGGGCCTCGACCCGGCCAAGGCCCACGGAAAATTGATGGGCTCGGGCCGGGCTTTTCCGGGTTGGGCCGGGTCGAGGCCAATGCTCCACCCTAGGCATGCGGTTGACCAGATAGCATGCTGTAAGGATAGCATCCCCCCAAAAAGATAGGGGTGCGGAACTTTGAATAAGTAATGTGCGAGCAATGTCAAGAAAGTGTCTATGCTTTCGTAATGCAACACCATTTTGTTGAGATGTGTATGTACATGTGGTTTGGTGAATAATGCCTTTAGAAGAAAGAAGCGAGCAAGAGAACGAGTGCAAAATTCCAAGGCATTGTCAGTACGCACATACTTAACAGTAGACGAAAAAACATTTTGAACCTCATTGATAAGATTTTGAATAACACTTCCAGCTTCTGATTTATTTTTGAGAAGAAAAGTCCAGGACACTCTAGAAAAATCATCAACAACAACTAAATAAAACATGGTGCCCCTGATGATCTGGGACACGACTGGGACCCCAAATATCTATGTGAAATAACTCAAATGGGGAGCGACTGCTCCGACCCTGACGATTGGGGAAGCTGGACCGATGGTGCTTCCCTAACTGACATGCTTCACAACGAAAAGACGAACCCGGAGATATCTGAGGCAGGAGGTGGCGCATTTTCTGTAGTGGCAGGTGACCAAATTCGAAGATGCCAGGTATATGGTGAGACGGAGCCCTGAGAATGTAGTGAGACTCCAGCATACGAGGTCCGTACAAGACGATAGAGGCCATTGTGCTCAGAACCACAGCCAATCACCCTGCCCGTTTGTCCTGAAAAATGACAGAAGATGGATCAAATATAGCACGACAATGCAAATATCTAGTAATCTGACTAATGGATAATAGATTCATAGAGAATTCTGGTGCATGCAGAACATTCTGTAAGTGCATAGAGGGCAGCAAATCCGTCTCCCCCTGACCGACGATCGGGGAATGAGTACCATCAGCAATGAGTACAGAGCGACCAGGCTGAACAGCTCTATAGGACTGCAGGATATCTCTATCATGACATAGATGATTGGTGGCTCCAGAATCAACAATCCTACCTGTGAGATCATGGTTATGATATGAGACCGGAGGACTACCTGAGTCAGTAGCAGAGGCAGATGTACTGGCAGATGCCGAAGCGGCAATCTCAGAGGTGTCAGCACCTCTGACGATGACTGTGGCATGATATCACGAAGCCGTGCCACTAGCTCTCGAACCTGTGATCTGGAGTAGATGCTGGTGGACCCTGAACATGATCAGCAACTCGTGCAGAAGGAGGAAAACCATGCTTGGAATAGCATGTATCCTCCGAATGACCAGTGCGGCGACAAAATGAGCACGTAGAGCGTATGCGGCCTCCGCGGCCACGTCCACCACTTCCCCTACCACGAAACGAGGACGAACCACCACGTCCCCTGGAAACTGCCATTGCTGACGGAGTCGCAGTCGCTGTATTGGACGGAACGGGTACACGACTGAGTATACCTCTTCCATCGGTGGGATGGTGGCATCTGCTAGTATCTGAGCACGTGCGGCCTCGTATTCCGGATCTAGGGCAGCGAGTAATACGCCAACCATAGTGGCGTTGCGGAACGTCTTCTGCTGTTCCGGCGTGGCTGTAAGCGGAATGATGCTATAGAGCTTCTCGAACATGCCACGAAGCGACGTGTACAGGGAATGAAGAGGCTTCCCATTCTGCTTCGTGGTAAATATATCATGCTGCAACTGGAGCATCTTCGTCTCATTGCGGACCTGAGAGTACGTCATAGCCAAAATATCCCACATCGCCTTAGCGGTGGGCTGGTGAAGGACATCATTCGCTATCTCCGTCGTCAGCGTACCTGAGAGCCACACCTTGGCGTATGCATCATCAGCCTCTCATGAGGCATAGATCCCTGTCTTCTCCGGCGGTTCATCCTCGGTAAGAATATGCTTCTTACCACACGACTTCATGAGACTGAGGAACTGCATCGCCCACAGTACGTAGTTCGTCCGTCCATCTTGACGATTGGTGCCGAACCTTTGAAGGCACCTATGGCGGGCATATCGAGCTTCTGATCTGACATAATGCCGGAGAAGAACAACTACTGATAGACCAAGAAAATACTGTCTACCAAGACCTTGTAGGATTCAAGTGCATAGGTAGACGATTATGCACTTGAATCGAACATGACGCCGAGTCCTAGGGAGAAGGCGGCACCCCAGCCACGAGTAGAGGCTTTGAAAGCCTCTACTTGAGAAGAACGGCGGCTGGGCGGCGCTAGGGGAGAAGGGGCCGGCGCTGGAGAGCGGCGGCGGGGGGGATCCGGCGGCGGGGGTGAGATCCGGCGGCGGTGGTGAGACCCGACGGCAGGGACTGGGACAGGTGGGGCCCGGCGGTGAAGGAGAGGGGGCCGGCGGCGAAGGAGAGGGGGCCCGGCGAAGGAGAGGAGGCGGCGGGGGGGGGGGGGGTTGGGCGGCGAAACCCTAGAGGGGTGGGGGGCGGCGGTGGAGATGGAGAACCCTAGGTTAGGGTCATGGCTCTGATACCATGTTAGAATACTCCGATGTGTTTATTCCATAGAGCCCTCGGGTCTCTTATATAGGGAGAAAACCCTTGGGGTAAATTACAGAGTCTTAGAAAATATAAATAGAAATTAGGAAACAATAAAGCGTAACATATATATAAGTCTCTACAGATAATATGCTCAAAGGTTAGTCAGGAGCACAGTGAACTCCTGTGAGTCGGAGTTTGGAGAACTCTACGATCTCGACAGTGGTGACAAGGGAATGAGCCCCATCCGTAACCCTAAATGTCTTCACAGTGGAAGAGGGTTTTGAGGAGATCAACATGCTACCTTCTATTATTAGATGAGTAGCGGCATATGAGTCATTAATCCAAGCAGGTGATGAGGTAGGGGCAGAGTTGGCTATGGTATCTAAAGTAGTAGCTATGTTCGTAGTGGGAGTAGTCTCACTACTAGTGGCACTAGAGTCCAAAGCAGCCGCATCAAGCGGGATTAATTTGTAGTAGTGAGTTGGGCTATCCGTCCATTAGTGTCTGGATCAATGGGAGCCTCTGTCCCAGTTGCATCATACATATGAAGAAGCAATATTGGCTCGAAGATAACCTAGAGGATAGCCAAACTTCATCCAACAATGCTTTGAGGGATGATTCCATCGTTGGCAACGGATGCACCGTTAACCAGAGTTATGGCCTTCTAAATCATGACCATGACCATGACTAGACTCATAGTCCTGTCCACCACGAAAGCTCTATCGTCTGCCCCTTTCAGAGGAGGCAAGATAAACAGAGTTCTTTTCAGGAAGCAAAGAGGAGGTATGACCCCACAGAGGTATAAAGCTCTCGAAATCGGCCAAGGGATTTCCTTAGTCGACGGCAAGGCATTTGACGTGAGAAACCGTTCCTTCACTATCTGATAACGTGGATGTAATTTGTAAGAAGTCAGCAAACTTTCCATCCAACCCTCTCCATCACCTGTTTGGAGCAACATACAGATTGAAAGATGTCAAACTCCTCATATAGACCATCGCGAAGTCGGTAGTACTCTGCAAGTGTGGACTCTGCCTGAGATGCAGACCAAATCCACATATATATCTCGACAAGACAAGATTTGGTCGTCTGATGGGAGTAGGTCTGTTCTAGCTCTTCGTACACTACCTTTGCCGTGTCCTTGTATAGAAGGTACACAACAATGTAGGATTCTAACATTATTAGTCATCTAAATCATGACTTGATAGTTATCTCCCAACCATGATTCGTAATCCTTATCTCTCTCCTTCAGAGGTTCTTTTGTAAGTATAGAAATTTTTCGCTGACCACCAATGAACACACTGAAAGCCTGAGACTAATGGATGTAATTTTCAACATCCTTGAGTTTAATAGTAGTCCCCTGTACCATCACAGATAACGTAGTGTACGTGGGTTTGGTCTTGGTAGAGTTGATGCTTTTGTAGTCAAAGTCATAGATCGAAGAGATATTGTAGGAATTCAATCAATCATGAAGTTTGATGTCCTTGTTCTATACACCGGTAGCCTTGCACACGATCTAGAAATAAAGCAACAGAGATCCCAATTCGATTTGGATTCTAGTTTTTAGTTCTCAAGTGGTTACTGTAACAGGATCTTAGGTCCCCTGGGTAGAAACAAAACACTTGTTGAGCCGCGGGAGTTTGTAGCGACACCTTGTTGGAGTTATAGGAGGTCTGTAGCAGACCTTAGGGAGACTGCACGTGGTCCTCGATGGTGATATGCATTAGCGGTGGTGGGGGTGGTGACCCTAGAGACCCTAGTGAGATTGCACGTGATACTCGATGATGACCTGCACCAACGAAGAAGAGGAGGAGGCCATATGTGGGGCTTTTGGTGGGGATTGAAGGCCCTGCGCGCCCGCGGAGCCTTTGCAGCAAGGAGATGAAATGTGGAGAAGGTACGAGCGTGCCATGGAGGGCTGTCTGGTAGTGGTGGTTGGTTTTAGGGTTCAAGCTCCGGTCTAGGACCGTCGCTCTGATACCATGTGGAGAAAAGAATAAATGGCTTGTCTTATTTAAGAGGTCTAGGGTTTCTTTTATAGCGTGAAACCTTAGAGAGCTAAAAAGAGAAAATTACATAAAGACCCCAAAGGGTTTACATGACTTAATAAATAAATAGAAATAACCCAATAACAAAATAATTATAACATTTCCAAATATTTTTTTTTGAAACCAAAGCACTTCGGGGAAACACGCCGTGGTGTTCGCCCCAAATATTATTAAAAAACGATGAAGAGGAGAAGGCGGAAGAGAAGAAATACAGACACTAAGGATCGAGTGGATCCCGCCTGAGGCCCTAGCCCAAAAGAGAAAGAACACACGCCAAATGCATTACAGGAGCAGCCAGTCATTCATAAGCAGATCAACGTGTGCTAAAACATTCTCCTTGTAAAATCTTTGACCCCTGAAAATCTTTGCGTTCCTAGCGAGCCACAGCGCCCAAATGCAAGCGAAGGGGCGGAGCAACTCCCTCCTTGGCCGATCAGCACTTGAGCGCATAGAGTCCCAAAACGAGCCAGCCGAAGATGCGTTGACCCAAGAAACATTGAGGTCCTCCCAGATAGTGCCAGAGCTCGGACATAGGAAAAAAAGGTGCTGCAATGTCTCAACATTGTCGCCACACAGCACACAGTCCAGGGAGTCAGTCCCCGAGAAAACTTTGCACATCTATCTCGGATCAAGACCCTCCCACGTCTCAAGAGCCATAGGAAGAAAATCACCCTCTCTGGAAGCTTTATGCGCCACAGCCAACCAAGATCCTTGCAGAGGAGGTTTCGGTCAGAGGACTGCTGTTGCGAGATGACCTTGAACGCCTGCCTCGAAGAGAAGATGCCGTCACGCCAAACCCAATGATCCCTGGTAGTCGAGGGGCTTTGGCGCAACCCTAAGCTGTTGCAGGAGCCTTAAGTATTCATCAAATCGCTCGTCGGAAAGGTTGCTAGCAAAAGTAGGGAACCACTCGCCCTCGCTCCAAGAGGACGCCACCGACACGCTAGAGTCAGAAGCCAGAGCACAAAGACGAGGGAAAGAGTTACCGAGAGAGGTGTCCCCCGCCCAAGCGTCGCGCCAGAAAAGAAAAGAGTTGCCATCCCCCAGCGCCGGCTTGAACAGATGAGAGAAACGCCTAACCGCCGAAGCGATCCCCCTCCAGAAAGGGTTCCAGAGCGCAAAGAGTCGGCGTCCCGCATCATGTCCACCCCGATCGAAAGAACATATCGCAACATAGAAGGAAAGAACCCGGTGGCGCTGCCCCAAAGTCTGTTGACCCACTTTAGCATCAACGCGTCGTTAACCAGATCCAGCCTACGAATGCCGAGTCCACCATCGCACTTCCTTTTCGCCACCTCCTTCTATGCCACCAGATGGATGCCCGCGCCGCGGGACCCCTTCTTCCCCACAGAAAAGCTCCGCATAGGACCCTCAAGACGCCTCCTAATCCCCACCGGGATTAGCCCAATTCGACAGGAAATAAACGGGAATAGAGGCAAGGACCGACCTAATAAGCACGAGTCGACCACCCCGAGAGAGCATAGCCGCACTCCACCCAGCAAGCCTTCTTTCCGCCTTGTCTATCACCCTGTTCCAATGGATCAATCTTGGCCTTCTCGCGCCCAACGGCAATCCCAGATAATCGATCGGAAGAGAAGATGGGGGGCTTCCCAAAAGCACGCCACACGCCGCCGCGGACCGCTCATCCCAAGCGAAAGGAATCACTTTGGACTTGGATTGGTTGATGCGGAGCCCCGAGAGCTCACTAAAAATGGTCAAGGTGACCGCCATCCCTCTGACCTCCTCCAAGCCCCCCTCGATGAAGGCGATGGTGTCATCCGCATATTGGAGAGTAGGAGTGTTCCTGTAGTCGCAAGAGAAGCCCGAGGAGAAGCCTCGCGCGACCACCCTATCCGCCATCCTTGGAAGCACATCCGCCGCAATAACGAAAAGCATGGGTGCCAGAGGGCACCCCTGCCGAACACCCCTCCTAGGCTGAAAGGGGCTACCAACGATACGGCCATTTAGCATGATAGAGAAAGATGCTGTAGTAATGCATCGGCGCATCCAGGAGATCCACACATTTGGAAACCACGAGCCCGCAACACCGACCAGAGAAAGTTCCAGTCCAAGGAGTCATAGGCCTTTGCGAAGTCCACCTTCCAAAGAATCCCTGCTTCCCCCTCCGCACCCAACTGTCTACCATCTCAGAGGCAAGAGCCGTCACATCGGAGATCAGGCGGCCAAGAATGAAAGCGCCTGCGAGGGATGAATTAAATCGTCCAGCACCACCGCAAGCCTCCTCGCCAACACTTTCGCAACAATCAAGTATAAAGCATTTGAGATAGCGATCGGATGAAAGTCTTCAATAGCAAGTGGAGATTGAGATTTAGGAATAAGAACAATAAGAGCCCTATTGATCCCATCAAAGCCCAAGTTTCCCGCACAAAATTCCGCAACCACCTCCCAGACCTCCAACCCCACCACCTCCCAGAAATCTTTGTAAAAGGCAATAGGGAAGCTATCGGGACCAGGCGAGGCATCGGCATTGAGATTCCAGACAGCAGCCTTGACCTCGTCGAAGGAGATCTCCTTAATCAGCTCCGCACAACGCGCGGACGAGAGCTTCGAGTCATCCTCCCCACCCAGCACCAGCGACGAGGCATACGAACCGAAGAGAAGTCCCTGAAGTAGTCGGCCACCGCATTCCCAACCGCCTCCTCGCCCACTACCTCGCGACCCCCGAACGAAATCGATCGAATCAAGTTTGACCGCCTCCTGTTAGAGGCGACCCTGTGAAAGAAGGAAGAATTTGCGTCTCCTTCCTTGATCCATTTCAGCTTCGCTCTCTGGCGCCATTCCACCACCCTCATTCTTTCCTCCCTCTCGACCGCAGCCACAGCCGCAGTCCTGGAGAGCAGCTCCTCAGCGCAGAGCTCCCTCAGCCCGTCCAAGGTATCCAACTCGGCAACGACGGCCTCCGCATCCTTCCTTGCAGACATCCTAGCCTCCCGCGACCTCTTCTTGAACTGTGAAAGGACGCCTCTGAGACGCGCGAGCTTCTTCCGAAACCTCACCACCGCCGACCGACCCTCGCAAGCCTCCGCCCAAGAAGAAGACACCAGCACACGGAAATCATCCTCAAGCAGCCAGCACCTCTCATATCTGAAGAACCCTGCCGCCGGAGAAGACACCTTGGAGTCCCAGATGATCGGAGTGTGGTCCGAGAAAGCACGAGGTCTAGAGAGGACCACCGCCAGAGGGAAAAGCTCCATGAAAACCATCGACGCGAGAAACCTGTCAATGCAAGATTTCGAGGAAGAGTTCCTCCAAGTGAAGTTCACGTCCGATGCCGTTAAATCTTGCAGAGCCAGGCCGTTGACGAAGTGTCCGCGAAATCCGCCGAGCCCGAGTCGGAGCCTCCCCTGGATCGGGGCCTATCAGAGGAACGTAACGTGACATTGAAATCTCCCCCAATCAGCCAAGGCAAACCCACGTTGTCCTGCGAGATCTTGCGAAGCTCGTCCCATAGCTCCTTCCTGCGAGCCGCACCACAAGGGCCGTAAGCGCAAGAGAAAACGAGCGATTGAGAGTCCTCCTTCCTGGTGAGCAGAACAGAGACAGAGTGGTTGCCCTTCACAGTAGAGACAAGGGAGAACCCAGATGATTTCCAAGCAATAAGCAAACCGCCAGCACTCCCAGATGCAGATAAAGCGGAAAACTCATCAAGATCCCCCGCCGCGAGAGAGCTCCAAACATCATCATCCAGAGAGGCCAACTTGGTTTCTTGCAGAAGAACGACGTCGCACCCCCATTCGAAGGATTGACACGAGGGTGCTCCCTTGACAGCGAGCGAGCACTTCGCCTTCTTCTGTACCGCTTGCAAGATCTCTTCGATGACTCGGCATCTGTAGCCTTATCATCAAGGGGCTCCTCAGCAGCCGGATCTGACCCACGAGAGACCCCCCTCCTGCGACGATGGTTCCGCCTGCTGGTTGAGAAGCAGAGAGGCCGAATGCGGGGCGGAGAACAATGCAGATGAAAAACTCAAGGTGCCGGGGTCCACCGACAGAAGAGGTTCCGCTTGTGCCCCCGAACCCGAATCAACCCCCGCCCGACCCGGAACTAGAAGAGGATCCGCCTTTGAAAGGTTGTTCGGGTCGAAGTCACCAACCCGACTTATGGAATGACGCGCAGCTCCGAATGATGGAGAAGCGTCATGCCCAAGGATAGCAAAGCCTGGTGAAAAGATCCGGAAGGCAGAGCATTGCGACCCCATCGAGAATGTCAAATCTCCTCCGAAATTCGTGCACCTACCCTCCACGTCACTCCAAACGCCCGCCACGTCCCCCCGCATACTCCCGAGGGCGGCTACCATGCACCGATTCCATGCAGTGGGATGGGCTTCACGTACCATAGCAGGAGAAGGCCTTACGTAAACATCATAGCACGGCGCACCCCCCAAGGACGTACCCATCTGCGGCGAGATCGTCGAGGCGAAATCCCACAGCGGCTGCTTCTCCTCGGAAAACGGAACGACCCTCTTGCTGGCCTCCCCCCCAAGATCCCACCGGTCCGGCAAGGAGGGAGGTGGCGGAGGCACCACCACCGAAAGCTCGATTCTACAAAAGAATCTTCCCAAGTTTAACTCTTCGAAGAGCACCTGGCCATCCGCCCGATCGAGGAAGGCCTTGTTGCACTCCATTGGAATCTTCGTGGTCGCTGGATCATCCCCTGGCGATAAGCCGTCGCTGGTAACAGCCAACACCTCACCCCACCTTCTTAGAGGTCGCCGAAGGCGATGAACGGATCTTGACAAGAAAGGGACCCCCCTGACCTCAGCTACACAAACCTCCAACTCCGAGCAAGCACCGTCTGCAAAACGCAAATCCCTCCACACGATGCCTCCATGAGGCCCTGCATGAATCAAACGGGAACGCTGGTCCATTAAAAGACCTCTAACGCAGCATCTTTTTGAACCCAGCAGGAACAAGTCTCCCGAGAAGCTGGTCCCCAGAAGCCCTTCGAGAATGTTGTTCACCTCCTCGACAGACAAGCACTGATTCAGGAAAACCCCTACCAACACCCTACCTTCACGCGGGCCGCGCGCATCGCCAGCTCTCCCCTCCGAGGAACATGCACCCCCCGCCACCGCGGCCTCCCCCCATCGTTGAGCCCCCAGCAACACGCACCCCCCTCGAGGCGAACGAAGCACGGGAGCTAAACTCCTTCCTCCCGCAGCTCCAGCCTACCTCCGCCGAAGAGCGCCCCCCCCCCCCCCCCGCGACCACCTGCGCGAAAGACCTGCTTGCATCGACCGAGGCAACCCCTTTTGTATGAGGAGCCCCCGAACCGCCAGCAACCCCTTTTGCATGAGGACCTCCAGGAGAGAAACGACCGACATCCCCCCTGGACCTTGTACCACAGCCCGCTTGCTTGTGCCCCAACCCTCCGCATGCAAAGCAACGAGGCCTCGCAACACATACCGAAGCCAGATGACCCCTCACCCCGCACCGCCAGCAAACGCGCCCTTGCTTCTTGCGAGAGACCGCCACCCAACCTGCCTCCTGATGGAGCTTCTCCTCCCCTTCAGCAGCAACGAACTGGGGGATGATGTCCTGCGAACTCGACGCGCAACCCTTCCCCTTAGCCCGCTCAGTAGGAGCCAAAGTCCGCGAAGACGGCTGCACGATCGCCTTCCCGGTCGCCTTCTGAGTCGCCTTCCCGATCGCCTTTACCATAGCTCCCCACTCCCCAAAAACCGTCATTGTTAACCAAACACTCCAAACATTTCCAAATATATTAATATCGAGAGATGAAAATATGGATTAAATCAACCTTTAGAAGTTCAAAAATTAAAAGTTATCGACCATGCTTTTTCCCTCACAAAACAAGAAGTGAAATCGAGTAGTAGGGTGATATCGACAAAGCATTGATATCAACATAATATTTGAGAATATCAATCAAAATGGTAGAAATTTTATTCTGAGTGCTTTAGATTTCACCGATGTTGGTGTATAAAAGATGACATACCATCGATATATCACATGATATATTGGTCGATACCTGGGAAAATGGAGATCAATGGTGACATCGGTACCCGTAACATGTTGAAACGATATATAGATTGATATAATGCCAATACATCATGATATTCTAATCCTTGGTTGCACTTGCACACATGTGCATGCATACATGCTTTTTTGAAAGGACAAAAGGTGACACCGATGATGCAGACATGTGAATGTGATTTATATTATAATGTATCTTAAGTGCATAACGCATTTTCCACAATTTTATATGCAACCGCTAAGAACTTATAATATTTTTTTTGACGCTAAAAAAGGGGGATACACTCAACGGTGTTCACCCCAATATATTAAAAACAAAACGTAAAGAGAATTTACAAAGGAGTTATAAAAGTCAAGCAAACAAAAGAAGAGGACCTGGAGGGGTACCCGGTGCAAACACCCCCCGCCAAAACAAGACGCGTAGCACAAATCCGCCAACCTACCCAGTACACCAATCAGCCACAAGACGCATAGCACAGATAGTAATGTTTTCCCTGTAAAAACGTTGACCCGCAAAGAGGGCCTCATTCCTCCCCAGCCAAATGCTCCACAACCTTGCCAACGGATCCAACAGAGACATCCTTTCCCTGCCCCTGCAGCTCACCAAGCTCTCGTAGAATGCAGAGATGGACACGGAATTGATCCAGTCAAGATCAGCCCAAAGGTCACGAACTAGCCCGCAACCGAAGAATAGGTGAGTGATGGTTTCCGGCTCAGCACCACAAAGCCCGCAAATCGGCCCAACATTGGGAAATAAAATTGCACATCGGTCACGAGTCAAGAGCCTCCCCCTGCGGAGAAGCCACAGGAAAATGCCAATGCGCTGTGGAAGCTTCAGCCCCCAAATGAAACTGCAGTCACGCACAAGAAAAGCGTCGTCCACCTGATTGCTAGGAACGAGAGCATCGTACGCTTTCCTCGTGGAGAAAGTACCATCCTTCCACGCCCAGTGGTCCCTGTCATCAATGGGTTGAATACCGTCCGTAAGCATGCCCATCAAAGAAAGTAGATCGTCCAGACGCTGCTCCGAGAGGTTTGCAGTAATCCGAGGACACCAGCAGCCGTCCTCCCAGCATGATGCCACCGAAGCCTCCTTATCTTCCACCAAAGCAAACAAACGCGGGAATGTATCCTTGAAAGCACCCCTTCCGAACCAGTCATCGGTCCAGAAGCGATATGAGGTCCCCTTGCCCAACACAGGTTTAAAAAGGAAGCGATTACGAGTAAAAACATTCAACACCCCACGCCAAAAGGGAGATAGGTGGCCGAACGAGTTCCCCCGTGTGACGCCCATCACCTCCTCTCCCAGCAACGCCCGCAGAATATTAATCATGAAGTTCTCCTCATTGCCCCAAACCCGAGAGGCCCACTTCAGCAAGAGGGCGTCATTAACCACGTCCAACCGCCTTACTCCCAAGCCCCCAACCCGTTTGGGCCACGTTACATCACCCCACCCCACCAAATGAACCCCCCTTCTCCCCTCGCCCTTCCTTCCCTACAAGAATCCTCGCATACACCTCTCCAATCGCAGCCGAATTCCCTTAGGCAAACCTCGAACCGAGAGGAAATATATGGGAATAGAGGATAGCACCGCTTCGAGGAGAACCAACCGCCCCCCTGGATAAAAGAGCCGCTCGCCACCCAGCCAGGCGAGCCTCCACCTTCTCCACCACCACCTTCCAATCGCGGAGCCGAACACGACCCACAGCCAGAGGCAGGCCGAGATAGTCGAAGGGGAGTCCACCGGGGGAAGAGCCCAAGAGCCGCCCGCACTCCAAGCCCTCCGCCTACGACATACCGAAGGGTACCACCTTAGACTTGGCCCCATTAATCAAGAGGCCCGATACCTCACTGAAGAGCTGAAGAGTAGTAGCCATACCAGAAACCTCAGAGGGACCACCCTCGATAAAGCAAATAGTGTCGTCTGCGAACTGAATAAGCGGGACATGGAAATCCCCAATAATGCATCCCCGGGTCAGACCTGCCGCAGCCACGCCGTCAATCATGCGGGGCAAAACATCAGCCGCCAAGACAAAGAGAAGGGGAGCGAGAGGACATCCCTGTCGCACCCCCCTCCTTGGCTGAAAGGAACCCCCGACCGGGAAACCATTAAGCGAAACGGAGAGGGAGGCCGTGGACACACATCGCCACACCCACGTGATCCAGGCCTCCGGGAAGCCCCTCCGCCTCAAAACCGACCACAGGAAGCGCCAATCAAGGCAGTCATAGGCCTTAGCAAAATCTATCTTCCAAAGAACCCCCTTCGTATTAGACTTCCTCCAAGACGCAACCATCTTGGAGGCCACTGTGAAACAATCCGATATTTGCCGCCCACGAATAAAGGCGGCCTGCGAAGGCGTGATCAGCGAAGCAAGAAGGGGAGCAAGCCTCCTGGCCAAGACCTTAGCAATGATTAGGTAGATCCCATTCGAGATAGAGATAGGTCGAAAATCCTCAATGCGATTGGCCGCAGGAAACTTGGGGATCAAAACAATGAGGGCCCTATTGATCTTATCAAACCCACGGTTACCATCACAAAAATCGCGAGCAACTTCCAATACGTCATTAACAACCACATCCCAGAAATCACGGTAAAATGCCACTGGGAACCCGTCAGGGCCTGGCGAACCATCCGCGTTAAGGTCCCAAACAGCCTTCTTGAGCTCAGCCAAAGAGAACGGCCTAACCAAGGCCACCGCATCCGATGCCAAGATTGATGTAGCCCCCCGGCCCGTCCAACGCCATCAGCGATGCGACTGGCACCCAAAAGCACGTTTGAAATGAGCTACCACTGCCTCGCCCAGTTCCTTATCCCCATTAATGAGGGAACCATTAACCAAGAGAGAGCGGATAGAATTGAATCGTCTTCTTCCGCTGGCCACCCGGTGGAAAAACGCAGTATTAGCATCGCCTTCCTTGATCCACCTCAAGCGCGATCGCTGACGCCATTCAATGCTCCTCTTCTTATCCTTCGCTTTGATCAAATCAAGGGCAGCAGCACGCTCCAGCAACTCCTCCGTTAGCAGCTCTCTAGCATTCTTCGCTCGATCCAGCCGCATGTGTATAATATGTGTATGCATGTTACTGCGACTCCTCTTTATTGTGTCAACTAGTGCATAATATGTATGCATGTTACTGCGACTCCTCTTTATTGTGTCAACTAGTGCATAATGCACTCCCCACTATGTAGATGCTATCGTAAGCACCAAATTGTAAGACAAGGGTGATGTAATCGAACTCTTGGATTGATGGAAAGAAGAGAGACATCGTGGCAAAATTGTGGGTGAGGAAAGAACATGGATGGGGGCATTATATTCCAATGAGAAATGAGACTATGTGTGATTGAATTATGGTTTGGAAATAATAAATCAAAACAAGTCCAAATGGAAAAATGATTCCTAATAGAAATGAAGCTACCTTCTTTAATATAATTACTAAAGATCTTTAATGAATCTCTACTTAACCATTATGATAAAATAGTATAGGACTTACAAAAGATGCTATCTGCCAATCCGTAGAAATTACAAACAGACTGCATAAATTCTAGCCTCTTCTCTGAAAAACTTGTGTTCGAACTAGTTGTCTTTAGTTTGTAAGGTATATCGCAAGTGACGAATTCAAGATGTTGCTATTAGCATCCCATGCTTTGATTTCTACGAATTTATATTCATGATATATCACCGATATATCCACGATATATAGGTAGAAAATATTGGCCAATATCGACACTAACCTTTATGATTGATTTTTTTATTCGAAAAAGGGAGAAACACCCGCAATGATGCCTGCCCCACAATATATTAGAAAATGATCTAAATTACAAGAGCCATATCTCGAGGAAGGATCTAGCCATATGGACTAAATTCTTGTCAAAGTTATTGAGTTATTTCTATTTATTCCTGTAACCCCCTTCAAGATATCTTTGTAATTTTTCCTCTTTGCTCCTCCTCTAGGGTTCCACGCTATATAAGAAACCCTAGACCTATGGAATAAGACAAGTCATTCATTCTTTCATCTTTCTCCACATGGTATCAGAGCAATGGTTTCTAGACCGGTGTTCATACCTAGCACTTGTCCCCATTGCCAGCCACCTCTCGTCTTCTCAATCCTTGCGGGGGTTCTCTTCTCAGCCCAGGGTCCCACGCAAGGCCCTCGTCTCAGCAACCACCATAGGAGGTGTCCCTACGGCATCGCCAACCTTGCCAAGAAACTCCAACAGTACCGCCAAGGCATAGCCCAGGCTGATTCGACATCGCCCATGCCTCTAGGACACTCCTGCGCTGTCGCCTAAGTCACCAGGGTCCTCCTGCGCTGCCACCCAAGCCACCTCGAGCCTCTCGTGCTATTGCCCAAGCCACTTGGGCCCTCCTACATCAACGCCCAAGCCTCACGACCGCTTGCGTTGCCACCCAACAAGACCTCCAGGTCTTCAAGCTTCCCTAGTGACCTGCATTACCTCTCCGGTCCCTAGGCCTTTCTGTATTGTCACTTAGCCATTTCCGGGCACCCCACACAACGGTGTATGAATTCTAGGGCATACTATATTCCAGCCCCTTGTATGCATAACAGACTGACCGCTCTACTTTCTTGAACTTTCTATCTGACCATGATGGCATCTCTTCCTATCGAGACGGAATCCTTGTATACTACGTATTCTATGATGGTACATGGAACTTCTATCAAACATAAGGGTGCATAAAATTTTGTGCTCTGGTCTCATGCCTTCAAGGTGTTCATCGGTGGTAAAAAAAATCTATATTCTGACAAAAGATCCTTTGAAAGAGACGAATAAAGATTATCACACATGGTTTGGAGATAACTATCAAGTCATCACTTGGATGACCAACAGTGTTGAACCACACATTGCTGCGAACTTGCTTTATAAAGACATGACTACAGAGATGTGGGAATAGCTAGAATAGACATGTTCATAGAAAACGACAAAGTCTCTCCTCGCTGATATATATATGCGGATATGGTCCACATCTCAGTGCGAATCCACTCTCGTTGAGTACTACCAGTATCTCACTAGTATATATGAGGAGCTTGCAATATTTCAACTTGTCTGTTGTAATAAATAGGTGCATGCGCGATCTGAATGGCATGTTTATCGATTTCTTGTTGGTCTACATCCTCGCTACCAAGCAGTGATGAAATAATTTCTTAGGTCTGATACACTGCCGTCCATCAAGGTTATTTTTGGTCATTTTTAGGAACTTGGGACATTTGTTGGATGTGATTCTACTCTGCCTCTCATAGAAAATTTTGCTTACTTTGACTCATCTGGGAGAGGACGACGACATAGTTCTCGAGGAGGCTGCGACCATGACTTTGGTCGTGGATGTGACTTAGGTCATGGTTGTGACTCGGGACATGGTTGTTGACGTGACACTAGCTGTCCACAATATCTGCAGTTCTCCATTGCCAACATTGGAACCATTCCTCAGAGCGTTGTTGGAAAAAGTTGGGCTATCCTCCCCATGTCAACAATCCATATGAGACTACTTATGATACATTGGAGGCATCTCCTTATCAAGACCCAAGTGGATAGACAATCCAACTCAGTGCCAACGATTACTCCCACTTAATGCAGCTCCTACAAAACTCCTTCCACTAGTAAGAGTACTCATACTGCTAGTCTTGCTACCACCTCAGGTACAATAGCCAATTCCACCAATACTTCTGCTCCTGCTTGAAATATTGATTCTGGAGCCTCCATCTATTTGACAGGAGAAGGTAGTTTGCTAACCTTTTTAAAAACCTCTTCCTCTGTGAAGTCAGTTGGGGTCGCCAACGGGGCTCATTCTCCTATTACTACTGTCGAGACTATGGAGGTCTCCTCCAAGCTCTGACTCACTGGAGTTCTTCATGCCCTTGATTTCCCTATATGAGCCTGTTGTTTGTTCATAAGCTTTGTACTGAGCTAAATTGCCGTGTCATCGCTATGGCCGATGGCGACGACGAAGAGGAGGAGAGGCATCTGGTTGAGGCGAGCGAGAGCTCTAGGATGCCACGTCTGTCCTCATCTCCCGCTCCTAGGTGGATGAGCAGTCCCTCTGCCACCGCGTCCTTGTCCTCGACTATGACCTTCGCCGCCTCTTCTCTTCTGCCCCGTCCGACAAGTTCCTTGAGGAACTCGATCGCACTGCTTCCGTCCTCAACATCTCCAGTGCAGGCCTCCAAGTGTCCGATCCAAGTCGCACCGACCCCCCCTTCGCATCTCCTCGGCTCCAGGCACCCTCCCAGGCGGCACACGATATGCAGGAGCCCCATCGGGGCAGTGCACAACAAGCAGTAGGACCCCATCAGGGCGGCGATACTTCGAAGGAGGGTTCCCAAGTGGGAACCCTAAATAACATCACAAGTGGGTTGTGGTGTTTGGGCCAAATTGGCCGAATGTAGTTAAAACAAGGGGAAAGGGAGGCCTAAATGGGTTGCTGGTCTGTGCGGAAAAAATGAAAGCCCGACTTAAAAAAATGATAAGGCAGAGAAAAAAAGGAGAGCTATTTTTGTAGGCCCTAGTTGTGCTGTGTTTCACACAAAAAAAGTTGTGGATGGCTTCAAAAGAAAAGGAGATGCATTTTTTAAGGCCCAGGTGGGTTGAAAGTTGTTTAAAAATGTTTTGAAAAAGAGATACGTACAAAAAAGTCATATGCGATGAAATATGATTTGAAAAAAAGGAAGAAAGTTGGCTATTAAAAACAGGGAGAGGAAAATAGCCGATTTTTTTTGCAAAAAAGAAAAAGAAAAGAAAAGCTGAAAAAATGATGATTATCAGCTTATGCATGTTTTATTTCTCCCCATCATTTTCTTGTCTTTTCCCAACTTTGTCGACGCCATTGATTTTCGACAAGTATGGGAGAAAGAGGGAGTGTAGGAGAATGTAATAGAGTGGTAATTGAATCTCTCCAGGATCCAATTATCACCCACTCATCTTTAATCCCACATCTACTAGCTGTGGTACTTCGGTCTGTCTGTGGCGCTATATAAGGAGCTCCACACCCCCTGTACTTATTGAGAAATTGAATAGACACATATGACCCTTTGATACCTTCTCCCGTCGTACCGCTCCTTAGGGACTAGGGTTCTACGTAAATCCTTGTGACATTGTTTATCTTTCTTTCTCTTTCTTGCTCTGTTTATCAAATCGCTTCCATTCTATATTTCAATATGGTATCAGAGCGGGTTCGATTCTCGAGGTTGTATTTTATATTTTTATTCAAGTTACAATTTTGGTTCTATGTTCTTGAAGATTTATTCGTTGAAGATTTGAGATCCGTCCTAGTTTTAAGAAATTTTGGGTTTTCGAAACCCTAATTTCTGCATTCGGAGTTCTGGAGCTTTTTGAAGTCTCAGACGCGAGTTCCCAACAACCCTAACCGCCACAGGTTGCAGTCCAGGTGACGGGCCCGACATCACCTCCAGGCGACATGCTCCAGTGGCGAGCCTCCATCACGTCGCCCCTCCTTGCGCAAATCGGTCCCAAATGATGCCTTCTCATGATTGAAGGTGGCGGGCAGCCGAGCTCCTCCTGGCGACAGCCCTCGAGATGTAAAAAAAGGGGATGACACATCCTCCAGTCAGCGGTGAGGTACCAGGCAAAGCCCTCCATTTCTCCCAAGCACCATACTACTCCAGGCGGTGATTTCTCGCAGCATGGAGGCGACACATCCCCATGCGCTCGACTCTTCTCCACCGCGGAGTCCTCAGGCGACGCGTATCCAGGCGAAAACATCCCCAGGCAGCATCTCCACCTACGTGCAACCCCACTCCTCTCCCATACTTCGCTCCATCGTAGGCAGTGATGCCACCCATGCTCCAGCATGCGCATCCTCCACCCCCGCGCAAGCAACACCTCACTCCAGACAACTGCGTCGCATCCTCCTCCTCGCATCGAGCGCTCTCGGTGATCGCGCATGCAACACGCGGCGATGTTGCCCTCCCAACACAGGCGACACCGATCAGGACGGGTTCCCTCGATGGGAACCCTAAAACAGTCGAACCCTAAATAGGTGTAGGCGTTCATGGGCCGAGATGTTATTCTGAAAAAAAAGAAAAAAAAGAGAGAAGCTATAAAAAAAGCTGCTATAATTGGGCCTACTTGGGCCGAGATATTATGTTAAAAAAATAGAAGAAAAAAGAGGAAGAAAAAGGGGAGGTAAGCCTATTTGTTTCGGCCCAAGGGGACCTAATAAAAAAAGAGTTATGAAAAAAGGCTACGCATAAAAAAATAAGTTGTACGAGAAAAAATGATTTGTGAAAAAAGGCAAAAAATGCATGTGTTGTTTCTCCCAACTTGATGTTCCGTACTCTTTATTCTATCACGTATGGGAGAAAGGTGGGGTCAGAAATAAACATATTCTTCAAGACTTTTGCACGCCCATGACTGACAGACTGACACTCTAGACTGCTACTGTGATCAACCGTCTTCACCGAGCATCGAATTCTTCATCAGGGTGTATACTTCTTTTACGACCCGAGTAGTACTCTGCCTTGAATTCTCCTATTGCGACTATTCTCCAAACACGACAGAGATATGCTCCAGTGACCTGGTATCACAACAACTCTACATGTATGGCAGAGATATGTTTCGGTGATGTGAAAGTTGCAGATCCGTCCTCGAGCGAGGTCTTCTACCAGCAGCAGAGACATGTTCTTCTTGTGATGTATCGTGTGAAGATGTGTTGTATAACCTTTTCTTTTTGTTGCAAGTTGCAGCTTTCTCTGCTTTTGCTTTTGGTTGGAAGAAGCCCCCCTCCGGATGACCGTTGACGAGTACCGCGAGAGATGCTGCCGTAACGCACCACTTGATCCATGCCACCCACATCTCTGGGAAACCCCTCCTCCGTAAAGACACCCAAAGAAATTTCCAATCCACACAGTCATAAGCCTTCGAGAAATCCACCTTCCACAGCACTCCCTTGGTCCTAGACCTCTTCCAATCTGTCACAATCTCCGAAACCATAACTAGCCCATCCGCCATTGTCCTAACATCTGTAGTAGTAGTAGTTCTAATTCTGATCAAATGGCGATGATTGATAATGATTGGTGATTTCTTTGTCACGATCTTTTCCTTGCTAGACTTACTGGTAGCACAATAAGCAAAACTCAAGAACAACAGTGGCAAACTCAACTGTAACCAACCTCAACTGTAACCAAACTCAACTCCAACTGACAACAATCTCTTCTTCGCCAGGACCTACTAGCGGAACAGTAACCAAAACTGAAGCGGTGAGGAAGCCTCTTAAGAGACTCTTCCGTCTTGCCCTCCCATTGGAAGTGCAGTCCAGGAGATAGCTAGGCACACTCCCAAACTACGCCCCTGAGACGGGTGAGAGACTTTCCGGACTAAGTCACTCCAGAAAACCAGCCTGACTGGTACGAGCAAACTGAGCTCAAAAAATCAAAACCAAGGGTCCTCCTGCCTAGGTACCCTACTGAAATAGGGTCAGCGGAACTGGTCAAAAATCTATATCCCAACGAAGCATAAATGCGAGCGCACGTAAAAATTGTAAAAAAGATTGGGATCCTAGACCCGCGCACTAGGTGACTGCTGTCCTAATTGGGCTTCCTATCTCATGCCTAGTTGAGGGTCACTGCGCCCTCGCACAGTCAGATGTAAGAGCCATCATGATCGGCACAATTAACTGCCATCACTGCTATGAAACTAAGCCAAGGTCAATTGCTTATTTTATCACAATGGATTCTATAATAATGAGGAGTATGTAAACATGAAGTCAGAATGGGAATGATACAAATGAGAACTAAGAAGGCCATTGACGATCATATAAAAGTATTTATTTGAATAAAATAACTAGTTGCTTGAACAACTCGGTGTCTGTTAAATTTTTGGATATAGTACAAAACTAGGCATAAATAAGACACAACATGCATGTCAAAAGATATTAAAGTTTCCCTAACACTAGCATCGATTGGTGTATATCAAATTTTCAAAAGGATAATAAGAGACAAGTGTGACCAGATAGTCACTGTAATCCATCCTAAATTCAAACTCAGCCGATGCCAAAATATCTAGACAGAATAGTGGACAATAAATGAAGATGAGATTCCAGTGAGACCATGACAAATATGTCCTCTGAAAATTAATTTTTATTTTTTGCCATATGATACCACAATTGGAACGTTGAGACAATTGTTCCACATACCAGAATCTATAGAAATAACTATACAAATAGAGCATAAAATCTGAATTTTTAAGGTATTTGCAAGTATTTCGATGACCCTATGATGTTACATTCCGGTCCTGAGGTAGAGGAAGTCTTTCCCCCCCATATTGAAGGAGAGAAAATAACCATTCTATATTTAACGACTTTTTTCCAGATACAATGGGACAAGAGATTGTTGATTAAAATAAGGTTGATTGTTAAGATAAGTGGTTATCCAATTCTATTGAGCAACATCATGGAATGACATTATTCTGATTATTTTTAAAGCCAAGGGATGACTATATGAAATAAACGAAAATCCACATTTTGCTCAATGCCATAGCATTTAGGTTGCAAAGACAATATTGAATCATAGCTCTAGCTAATTATGCCACAAAAGTGTCCTGGGACATAACTTCAAAATACTTCGAAATAGGGTAACCGGAAATCATACATAATCTCAATGCACGTAATCAGGAAGTTTTAATAGCCACGTTGGGTAGTAGTCAAAGACGCATGTATCATGAAGTTCCCATAGCATTGGCCAGTGGAAGGGATCAAGAAACAATATGAGACAAAGAGACAAGATTGAGAAGAGAAGGCTACAAACACATACTCAACAAGTTCCCACAGTTTATTTACATACTTGTTACACTTATACACTTGTAAGCATAATGTTAGTTGAATGTAAGCAATATAATTTATAAGTATACTAATTATGAAATCATAGATGATATATATATATATATATATTACGTAAATTCCTTTCAATGTCTTTCTGGGGACTTTAAATATGTACAAAATATATTATGATAACAATTTCATTATGTTATGATTCCCATCTTTTAATTTTTCTCATGAAATCATAAGTATATAATAACTTGATAGTGGTCTGAATTTTAAAGCTAATTGCATGCGAAATTTCCCCCTTTTCACATAATTTCAGTAGCAAAAGACTGTATTTTACATTTGATTTTTGACAGGCATGAAATGCAACAAGAGGAGAAAAAATTGTACCTTGTGAATCTCCAAAACTTGGAGATTCAAACATGCATGTAGCAGCGACAGATAGCTGCTCTGGAGTAATTCCTGGTGGAAAGAAGCAGCTCCCAGCTTCTGTAGCTGCTCCAGGGATTTTTTTTGGGAGCAACAACTTCAATTGGGGCCGTATCTAGGGTGCTACAGGGCTCCAGGAAGAGGTTCCTGCAGGGCGCTTCTTCGGCTGGACCTAGCAGCAGTAGCTGCCCAATTGGAGCAGCAGAGAGCTGCTTTGGAGCAGCAACATCTGCTTAATTGGAGCAGCAGCGAGATGCTGATTGGAGCAGCATCTGACCACGGAGAGGAGGGTTTTTTTGGGAGCTTTCTCGGTTGGAGATTGGAAAGAAATTGGGGAGAATTGGTAAAAAAATAGGGAAGGGGGTGGTATTAATAGGAGAGGAGAGGTGGTCTTTGGTTGCCAAGCGGGGAAAGAAAGAACCAAGTGGAGAGCTGCTGTGCAGTTCTGCTGTAATTATTTTTATTTTTATTTTTTTAAAGTGATCTTTCTCTTATTTAAACCAAAGTCATTCGTATTTGCACATCGATTCTTCGATTCAGAGGTACAATATCTTGTTTCTTTCGTCTATGTATGATGATCGAATGATATAAATTTTATGCTTTTCAAATACAAGATGGATATACAAATTGACGAAATACAAAATTTATTTTTGATCAAATTTTGTGATTTTAAATTATCAGACGACCTCCGATCGATGAACGGTCGATTTTGTTGGTCTCATTTTGTCGAATCGGATTTTATGGTTGTTGGAGTATCTGGTTGTGCACCACTTATATGGGAGATGGGCAAATGGATCCCTCCAGGATCCATTTACCCCATCACACTGTTAAGTCCCACATCTACCAGTGGTGGGATTTGGAGGCTCTGTGGAGGCTATATACGGAGCCCCAAACCTCATGTATTCATTGAGAAAGTTCAATGAAGCATATGGGTTTTTGAGGCCTTCTCACGTGTTTTCATCCCGCTATATAAGGCACAGGTTCCGCCCCATAACTGTGGCCCTGCAGGAGATCCGCAAGTACCAGAAGAGCACGAAGCTCCTCATCAGGATGCTCCCTTTCCAGCTGCACTCCTCCGCATCGCGATGTCCGACTCCGCACGAACTCCGCATCATGGACTACATGTAATCGCCCATCTAATCCCTTCCGCATCGTGAACTCCAGCACACCGCCCGACGTCGCACGAGGCACATCCTCCCGACTCCGCATCATCCAACTGCGGCGTCACCTGTCGGACGAACCCGTAGATCCTCTCTAGGCAACGCGACAACAACTGCTCCTAGGCGGAGCCCCTTGCGGCACCCTCGATACCAGGTGGAGACCCCAAGCCGCATCTCCTTAACGCGGCTCCGCGATTCTCCAAAACCTGCAACTCCAGGCGGCCCTGCGAATCAACTCACGCTCCAGGCAACACCTCTTGGCGGAGGCGACTTCGGACCCCATATGGGGCGGCGGGGAAGATTTGTGAGGGCTCCGTGGGAACCCTAGTTTTGGAGAAAAAAAAGAGGCCCGAAGGCCCATGCCTATTTAAAAAAAATAGAGATAGGAAAAAAAGAGTTTGGGTCGTTTCAAAAAAAAGGGGGAAAGGAAATCTATTGCAATAAAAAATGAGAGTTTTGTATTGGCCCAGAACTGGGTCGAGAGATTTTTTTGTTAAAAGAAGAAGAAGGCGCGTACATACAAAAGCCGTACGCAATTAAAAAAATAAAAAATGTTGCAGAATCCATACAAAAAAAAAGAGATGAAACGATTTAAAAAAAATCAAAAAGGCTATTAAAAAATGAAAAAAAACCGCATAAGTTCATGTGATTCCCCCGATTTCTTGTCTTCTCCCAACTTTGTCGAGCCATTGCATTCCGACAAGTATGTGAGAAAGGGGGAGTATATGTTATCAGATTCGTCAGACCAGCCGGATTGTTCATACTCTACAACAGATATTCAAACTCGACGTCAGATGTTTTCGAGTCTCTAGTTTCAGACACACACATGTATGCGGTCTTTTCAGATGTGCACATGTTTGCCATCTTTTGTCGTGGTCTCCATCAGTCTTGTTTTAGCCAGAGTTTTCATGTGAGCCATAAGGACTCTAGAGTAGAGGACCATTCCCTATGCCGTGTGGGCAAGGATTTTCATATGGTATCATAGGTACTCTAGAGTAGAGTACCATTCTCTGTGCCAGATGGGAGAGATCCAGTTCTCCGACGAGGAGACTTTCACACTCCATTCTCCATCGGTCGTGGACTTTGACGAGGATTGCATTCCATGGCCTTTTCAGTTAGGTCCTTTTAGAGATGGAGCAGTTGTCCACATGTTGTGGTGGGCCAGAGTACTCCAACGAGGAGACTCGTTTCTAGTTGCAATGACCCTGATAGGTACAGTTCAGAGCATATGCTCTCCTACGAGGAGATTCAATTTGACTCATACTCCAGCCTGTTCGTCCTCCTCACCTGCATGGCACGAGAAGCAATGTCCTAGACATCAACCGACAATTGTGCGCGTTGAGTTGATATTGTCTGTAGTGTCATGTAGCGTGAGTTGAGTTTCTTTCTGTTTGTCCAAGCTAAGCATTGCATGCTCTAGCTTGAGGGGGAGTGTTGGAGTATTTGATTGTGCGCCACTCATGTGGGAGATGGGTAAATAGATATTTAAGATCCATTTATCCCATCCCAGTGTTTAGTCCCACATCTTCCAGTGGTGGGACTTGGAGGCTCTGTGGAGGCTATATAAAGATCCCTAGACCTCCTGTATCCATTGAGAAAGTTCAATGAAGCATATGGCCATTTTAGACCTTCTCCCGTGGTTTCATCCCTCTTTTTAGGGAGTAGGGTTCCATGTACAATCCTGCATTCTTCATGTTTCTTTATCTTTATTTTTGATATGCTTCCGCATTCTTGTTTTCTAACAATGGTAGTTTTAATTTGTTTTGCGGTTCGGATTTTGCATCGCGGCTTTTTTCAGATGACACGAATTTTGATGCTATCGACCTTTGATCGATTGATCTTGAACAAATTTTGATTTACGATTATTGATTCATTCAGCTCATTTAATTCTGATCGATAGTTTTATCGGATCAAATAGACCTTAATCGGATCGGGTTTGTGTTATTCAAATCGGGATGTCACAATTCATACCCGGTCGGCATCTGATGGATAGTGTGGTTGCATCTTTAGAAGTGGTGGCTGCTTAGCACAGAAGGAGAGAGAAGGGCGTGTTATGGAAGGCAGATTTCTTGAAGGCGTATGACTGTGTAGACTAGCACTTCCTGTGGGCTCCACTGCTTAGGAGAGGATTCTCAGATATATGGATTGCTTGGATGAAGAGATGCGTCACAACGACATCTTGCTTGGTGTTGATCAATGGCCAGCCCATTGGCGTTTTTTTTCAGCCTCAACGTGGCGTTTGGTAGGGGTGCCCCCTTGTACCGATACTTTTTGTGCTTGTCTGGAATGCCCTGGCAGTTATGGTTAACCACGGCGTTGGCGGGGATTTGTGCCAGGGTTGCTCGAGGGATGAGATCCCATCCCCATCCTCTAGTATGCGGATGACACAATTCTCTTCCTGGAAGGCGGTGCTGAAAGTTGCAGAGTTTTTTCATCGATGATGGATGTTTTTGGTAGGGTTTTTGGGTTGAGGCTATATAGGGACAAATCTGAGTTCGTCCTGTTTGGCTTATCAGAGGAGGAGGTAGGTGCTTCCGCTGGCTGGTTGCGGTCTCCACGTAAGGTGTCGTCGTTGCATTACCTTGGTGTTCCTTTGGTGGATGGTAGATGCGGACGGCTGACTGGCAGCAGGTGGTTGAGAAACTAGAGCAAAGGTTGGCTGGATGAAAATCGATGTGTCTGTCCAAGGGGTAGGCTGGTGCATTCTGTCCTCTAGGCAATTCTGATTTTTTACATGTCGGCCTTGTTCATGTCTGTTGGGGTACGGAGGAGGCTTGAGGGCATTATGCGATGGTTTTTCTGGTCATCATCTGGGCGATCTAAGGGCTTTCACTTCGTGGACTGGGACACTGTGTCATGTACGAAGGAGGATGGAGGCCTCGGTGTGCGCATCTTTGTGGAAATGAATTAGGCTATGATTGGCAAGTGGGCCAGTCGCATCTGGGGGGATTGTGACATCTTGGTGAGAAGAATTGTTCGGAGGATATATACGTCGGGGCTTACACTTCATAGCCCCGGCACGCTGGGGAACTCCCCATCCTTGTAGGTGGCGGTGGAGATGCGGCCTTTTATGAGATCCATGGTTGGGGATGGGTCTGATTTTCATTTTTGGACGGATGTTTGGACTGGCAGGGGAACGTTGGGTGAGAGTTTCCCTCGGCTGAAGGCACTGGCGGTTGAGTCGACGTGCTCAGTTTCAATATCTGAGCTCTCTAAGCTACGGGTGGAGGAACTTATGGTGATACTCGCAGAGCTGGAGGAGATGCGTGGGTCGATAGAGGGGCGAGATTGTTGGTCCTGGCATGATGGATCGTTTTTGGTTGAGAAGGCGTACAAGGCGTTAAAGGGTCCCATGGTTCATAACCTTGGGGGATGCGAGGCTGACTGCCAACGGATTTAGAACTAGAAGGTTCCAACCCGAGTGAAGTTTTTCCTTTAGCTAATGAGGAGGTGACTGTTGACAAGGGCTAGATTTGTTCATTTCGTCCGAGGGACTGTCCCGGAGTGCCCCCATTGCATGGCAAGGATGGAGGACGCGGATCATCTGTTCTTCAGGTGTGAGCACTCGGTGGAGGTATGGACCTGGTCCGGGATCAATGTGGTTACAACGGACATGGATACTTTATGGGAATATATCGGGAGGAGTTGGAAGGGAACCGAGAAAGAAAGAGCGAGAATTGTGCCCGTGGTCTGGGCCATTTGGACAGCCCATGAATGGTGTAGTCTTCAGACATGATCGATTCTATGATGAAAATGTCTTGGCTCACACCAACGTCTTGAGTGACAGTTGGAGCATATAAGGTGTGTAGAGATATATTTTATGTTACGCTATTATGTATTTGTACTGCTTCTTATTTTCCTTCTTATGAACTCTTCATGTAATTTACTCATAGGCCACTCTCATACATAAGAGAGCTTAGGGTTTATGGTTTAAACAACACACTCATTTCTTCCAACATGGTATCAGAGCGGCGGTCCTAGATCGGAGCTTGAATACCCTAACCTTAATACCCACCCGCCAACCTCTTCTCTCTCCTCACCTCGCCGCCACCAATCATCTCAGCGGTCCCTTCCCTCCACTAGCGTCGCCACCTAAGATAGAAGATTTCATACGGTTCCTCACCTCTCCTAAGATAGAAGATTTCATACGGTTCACCAGGTAGCACGCTATGAGGACCGCATCACCACAAAAAGAGTGAGGAAAACGAATCTTCATCAAAAGTACTCTGATCACATCAAGTGATAGTGTTTGCGTTCAACAACACTGTTTAGTTGAGAAGTGTAAGCACACTAGGTCTGGTGTACGATGCCAATAGACTTAAAGAACTCGGATAATTATAACTGCATAACTCTAAGGCATTCTCAGAATGAATGAACTTGACACTAGTTGAGAAAATATCCTTTATTTCTTTAATAAATTTTAATGACATATGTAGACTTATTTTTCAACAAAAATCTAGAAAGTCTAGAATAACCATCCACATCACCTAGATAAAAACGATGCCTTTGGTGGTGAGGAACACAACCGGGACCCTAAATATCGAGAGCAACAAGCTCAAATAAATGGTTATTGCTAGGACTCTGATGACCAGGAAAAGAAGAGCGGTGATGCTTCCAAAGCTGGCAAGCCTCGCACTGGATGGGAGAAGGCGTTGAGATCCGTGGGAGGATGCGCCACAATTTCTGCAGAGGAAGGTGGCCAAAACGGAGATGCCACAAGTATGGTGAGACTGATCTAATGGAAACTATAGAGGCACCAACACTAGGAGACTAGATCAGTCTGTATAGCCCCTGTTGTTCACGACCATATCCAATTACCTTGCACGTTAGTATGTCTTGTACCACTAGAGAGGAGGGGTAAAAACTGACACAATAATTTAGGTCCTTAGTGATTTGCTAATAGAATGTAATTTCATTTGAAAATCAGGTGCATATAGCACATTTTGCATGCGCATAGATGACGTCAAATGAACTTCGCCTGGTCTTGTAATGGGTAAGTGAACCCCGTTTGCAATGACAACCTATCTACTAGGGGGTATAGATCTGTATGAACTAAACTATGCTCTGTCTCTACACAGATGGTGGGATGCACCGGGGTCCATGATCCACTCTGTCATATTTGCCATACAACAACTGGTAAAACATAGGTTATACCTGAAGAGCTCGAAGAGACTCTAACAACGACCGCAACATCTGGAGGACATGTAGTGGTGCCGATAACATTAGTCACTATCTCCCTTAGATGGGAGACAATGTTATCAAGACATGAATATATATGAACCAAACTATCAGGAGGCTTAATATGCTCAGCCACACGAGCAGATGCGAGGTATACGTGCTTCTGATAACATGCACCCACAGAATCACTCGGGCGACAACAATAGGTGCAAGGGCCGCACTGACGTCCACATCCTCTGCCACATGGACCATAGCCTCTAAATTGAGTAGAACCTCCCTTATCGTGAGATGCAACCATAATTGAGGAGGTCTGTGTGGTAGCAGGTGGTGGGACAAGTAGCTTGCTGAGGTGACTGTATGCCTCCTCCATGGAAGGTATGATCGCACCTGTAAGACTTGTGCACGCGCTGCCTCGTACTCAGGATCCAATGCTGCCAAGAAAACTCCAATCATCGTGGAGTTCCTGAATGCCATTTGTTGCTCAGTAAATGTGGTAACGTGCATGAAAGTGTGAAGCTTCTCGAACATGTCGTGAAGCGAAGAGTAATGTATGCAGACAACGACTATTCTGCTTGGTTGTATAGATATCGAACTATAGCTAAAGAATCTTGACCTCATTCTTCCCTTGGTAGTACATGGCTCTTAGGATTTATCACTTTGCCTTGACGGTGCGCTGGTTCACAATGTCATCGACGATCTCTATGGTAATAGTAACATAGAGTTAAACACGGGCATATGCATTTTCTTGCTTCCACGAAACATTCTCCACGATCTTATCCATTGGCTCTGGCTATGTCAGAATACGCTCCTTGTTATTACACTACCTGAGGATCAAGAACTGCATGGACCACAACTTTAGGTTGGCCCCATCCATCTTCAAGATGAGAGGACCCTTGAAGGCATCAGACGAAGAGAAGATGCCCCCCTTGTTCTCTGACATGATGAGAAAAGAGGTCAAAGCAAAACTCGACTAGGGTTGTAGATTTATCCTAGGGTGTCTACGCGATTATATAAAGGATTGGTTGTACGTGTAGACTCATACAACCATCCTTAACAACCCTCGAACCACGTTAGGGTCAGAAAAGGTGGTTTGTTGGCATGAAAGCATACATTTTTCGATCAAAATTAGACCGTTCAGGAGTGTTGGGCGGCCAAAGAGGAATATGAGGGCCGTAGGGGGCCTAGAGATGGCTGATAGGGGTCCTAGGAGGTGGTCGGACGACCACGATGGTGCTGGGTGGTATCTAGCAGGTTTGGGCTGCATCGATGGGGCCTTACTAAGGGCTATGCGATGACAACAGGGCCTTAAGGGGGCTCTATAATGCTGCTGGTGCCCTAGGGTTGGGTATCAGTGGTGCGAGGAAGTCCTAGAAGGGCTTGGTTCAACGCAGGAACCCTAACAGGGTGATGGGGGTAGTGCTGCAAGCTGCATCAACCTAGATCGAAGGCAACCCTTTGTTGGAAATGCGAGCCCATGGCGAGCCATTATGCAATAAATGTTATTGCAATTCACTCCTTAATCTGAAATAAAAAATACATAATTTGCATAATAGGTCCCTTAGTACAATTAGGGTTATGTACCATGGCCATCTTGATGATCATACAGCTGTTGATTCAACTATTGAATCATAGAAGCTGGTGCTTGGATGAATATCTAAAGAGTTAGATTGAGGACTCATCAAGCACCGTCAGATGATTGTTAAGAGATAATCTCCAGCCTGAGTAGGAGATGGCAATCCTTATCTCTGAAGGCTGATATCTGACCGACCTCTTGATGCAGGTCCTCTGCATAGGAATAGAGATTCGGAGGTGTTAGATTAGTTAGGTCAAAGAGTTGACTTAACGAGATCGAGATAACCAAAGTCCTATATCGTATGCTGTCATGATATAGGCACGCATCCTCTGACCGGAGACAGATGTGTTGCTATATGTCTAAGTATGTACATTTGGCAGACCAATAGGTTGATGACCTAATCAAGGTCTACACACCGGCGCGCTGGTGTGCATATAAGGGCATATGAGTAATACGATCTCTCAAAGGGATCATACAGGTTCAGTTACTGAACCGGAAGACATGAGCTCACTCCTGAGATATTGGGAAGAATCAAATTCCGTGCGTACGGTCGTCTCGCTTTGGAAGCTTGACTGAATTTGTAGGTTTGATATATACTTTTGGAAAGTATATGATCAAGACCTAGGTATGATATATGCTTTTGGAAAGTATATGATCGATACCGACTCCCAATGATCGAATGAGAAACTTACTGATAAAACCATGAAGTAGACAGTATAAAGTTGATCCAATACTTCGGGTTTAGTCTGAGTCTTCCAGTATGCATGATGTACAGGTATTGGGAATACCTGAGGGTGATGTGATCATAAACGATTGTATAACCATGACGCTTCCATTCCTAGGGAGTGATGAAACGGGTCTGGATTTTAGTGACTCCTCTCAGTAGAGAAGTAATCTGATCTTGGTCCAAGTGTTGGACATTGATCTGAATGTGATTCAGATGCAATAAGAAGATTAGATTTATGGTCTTGATTTAATCAAGCATCTATGGGAGGCCCGCGATCTGGATTTGAGATATGATCTCAATATCCATGTCACTATACGTGGAACAATACAATCGCCCTGTCCTTATCTCCAAGTATCTGCGGAGAAAGCGCATTATCCTTGAAGGAGTTCATGGATAATTCTATTGTTGATTTATGTATCCGAGCATTGAGAAAATGGATAATTAAATGTGATTTAATTATCATGAGTAATATGAATTTGATTCATATTATAAAGAGAGTTATCTGAGATAATTAAATGTGATTTGATTATCAAAGATGTGAATAATGTGAATGTGATTCATATTATTTGAGAACAAGAGAATAAAGATCCAAGATGATTAAATGTGATTTAATTATCATAATGTGGATAGCAATATCCATATTAGTCATATATATTATAAATGTGATTTATAATATATAAGAGAGAGCTATTTGTGATTTACATTTGTTAATTAAATGTTAATGTGAATTGGATTCACATTGGACATTAAATTGAAAATGTAATTTACATTTTGTTTTGGGTTGTGAATATGATTCACAAATTTCCAATGGCATGATTGCAATGTTCACAAAATAAATTGGATTTATTTTTGTGAAATAATTTGCAACAAATGTTGTTGCAAATATTGGAGAGAATCATGAGATAATGTAATCTCATGTAATAGGAAAAAGGAAGCTCCCTTCCTAATGAGGAGAGGGGACGGCCACAATTCCATAAGGAATGTGGTGGCCGTCCACCCTCCTTATGGAAGGAGGCTTGCCTCTTTTCCTATCTCTCCAATGGAGATTGATTTGATATAAATCAAATTATATTTAATATATATTTGATTTTTATTAAATTAATTATTGTTGTGTTTTTAGCAACAAATCATGACCATTGAAAGAAACACAAATTAATGTGGACCATTGGATTTGTGTTGACACATGGATTGAGATCCATGGATCCCAAAATCCTATAAAAGGAGAGGCACCCCATTGCTCTTCTTTGCACATAAGTGAGACAATAAGTCTCTCTCTCTCTCTCTCTCTCTCTCTCTCTTTCTTTTTCTCTTTCTCTCCCTTTCATGGCCGTCCACCATGGATGCCCTAGAGAGGCTCTCCATCGCCGCGGCACCGTCGTTATGCTGCCCGATGTTTTGCTCGTGGAACTCCGTCTACTTCAGCGTGGCTTACTCGTGAAAAAGACGTCGGATCTCGTGTGTCGAGATCAGGAGATCCGCCGCTTGGATCATCAACATGGATTGCGAGAAGCACGCGGTTCATCCCCGCGCTCGCAAGCGTCTCCTCCGTCGGATCGGACTTGAGACATGAGGTCTCTTCGTTTAGAGACTCGATTGCAACCACGCTTCAAGAGGTAAACCTAATACTTGTTTGTGGTTTAGACGAAACGATCCGAGAAGTGTTCTTGGATCATGTGATTTCGTCGCATAAAAAATTTTTAATTTCCGCTGCATAGAACAACTAGTACGACTAGTCGTTCTTCGTCGTATTCGATACGACGATCACGCTTCCGTGATGCGCTTGAGGATCTAACCATATCCTTCACCCTTCACCGACAACACACACAGGAGAGAAAGAGGGAGGAGGGGGTGACATGTGGGGTTAGGGCACGAGATATGAGTCCAGTCTAGGACCGTCTTGTGGATACCATGTAGAGAGAAAATAATAAGTTGCTTATTTATGATGCCCTAGGGTTCTCTTATTTAGTGGAGAAATCTATCGGGAAAATTACATAATGTAGACAGAAAGAAAAATGAATACATAAAAGTGATAAAAGATAACTAATATCTCAACGATCTTGAATATTCTTGTGTGAGATATTTATATTATTATACTTGAGTTAAATAAATTTGGATTCACGAGGATGCTTATTTCCGGTAGATAATAATATTGAAACAGTTAGTAAATTTTATATTGGTACCCACTTAAAAGGTCTGGTGGTAGTGCAACGTGCCTACCACCCAAAAGACTAGAGTTCTAATCACCGCTTGTGGGGTTGCATTAAGTAGTCGACAACTGGCATAAAAAATAATCGAATCATGGATTTGCGGAAGAATCCACGTAGCCGACCCTACTTATAGTTGGAGAAGGCTTCACCACCTCACAGGATGTGACTTTTATACTGACCATTTTAGTAAGGTTAAAGTAAAAAGGTGAAACTTGAAGTTTTTTTTCACTTGGGATTTTAGGCACTTGGAGTGTTACGGAGGTCACGACTTTGGGGATAGAAATGAAGAGGAAAATGTCATTCTGGATTTTGTAATAGCTTATGATCTTTTCATAGTCGCAAATACCCTCTTCAAGAAGAGGGAGGAGTATTAATTACTTATAAAAGTGGCTCGACTATAACACAAATAAATTACTTAGTGTTGAGGAGAAGAGATCATTTGTGTTGCAAAGACTGCAAAGTAATCCCTGGAGAGAGTTTGACCACCCAACATTGCTTGTTAGTCATGGATGTGCAAATAAAAGGGTTGGTAAAGAAAATGAGGGTTTCCAAGATCACTAGAACTAGATGGTGGAATCTTCAATTGAAGCAATCAAGATTTAGGGAGAAGGTTTTAGAAGACTTATATTGTGATTGTAACGGAAGTGCAAACGAGATGTGGGAAGTAATAACATCTTGTATCTGAAGAGTAGTCAAAGAGATGCTAGGCGAGTCAAAGGGAGGAGCTTTGGGCCAAAAGGAAACATGGTGGTGGAGTGGAGGGGTGCAAGAGAAGGTCAATGTTTAAGGATATAACATATGAAACTGTCACAAACTATAAAAGAGCGAAGAATGAAGCAAAGAAGGCTGTAAGAGAAGCTAAGTCAAAAGCTTATGAAGTTTTGTACAAAAATCTCAATTCTAAGGAGGGTTAGAAGAACATATTCAGTTGGCTAAAGCAAGAGAAATAAAGACCAAAGACCTTTCTCAAGTGAGATGCATTAAGGAGGAAGGTCACGTGCTTGTTACACAGAAGGATATAGAGACTAGATGGAAAGAGTACTTCCATAAGCTTTTCATTGGAGAAGGAAATAGATAGATCACTTTGGAAGATCTAGCTTGTAGTGGAAGTTACTTGAATCGTGCAAGCTATAAACGAATACAAAAGAAGGATGTAGAGGAGACTTTAAAGGTTATGAGACATGTGTATGGTGTAGGACTTGGTGACATTCTTATAGAAGTTTGAAGAGTTTTAGGTGAGTGTGGTTTGACTTGACATACAAATTTATTCAATGTTATTTGGCGAAGCAAGAAAATGCTTGAAGATTGGAGGAGAAGCATCGTGGTGCCTCTTTATAAGAACAAAAAGAGACATTTAGGGTTCGTTTGGTTGCACGGTTGGGAAGGATTGGGTTAGGTTGGGGTACCCCTATGAATAGTAAACTGTGAGGAGGATTGGGAGGGTTGGAAGGAGGGGTACACCAGGGTACCCCAACCCAACCCTGCCCAACCCTGCAATCGAAGAAAGCCTTAAAATTATTCGAATTACAGAGGTATCAAACTTATGAGTCTCACTATGAAAATTTGGGAACATGTGATTGAAAGGAGGTTGAGACAAGTTTTCAAAGTAATCAATTTGGATTCATGCTAGGTTGCTCAACTATTAAAGCCATCCACTTGCTGAGGAGAACAATGAAGATTTATAGGTGCTAAAAGAAAGAACCTCCATATGTTTTTTATTGATTTTGGAGAAGGCTTATGATATTGTCCCATTGGAGATATTGTGGAGAGTTTTGGAGAAGAGACAAGTACCTGTCTTATACATTAACCTCTTATAAGATATGTATGATAAGGCTTCATCTTGTGTAAGGATACGGTCGGGGAAGACTGACTATTTTGACATCAACATTGGTTTGCATCAAGGTTCAACTTTGAGTCCATTCCTTTTTTACTTCGATTATGGACGAGTTGACAAGTCACATTCATGATGAGATACCTTGGTGTTTGTTATTCGCTAATGATATGTAGTGCACTTTTGATGTAAGCATTGGTGAAGAAATCACGGTGAAGATTACTGGCGATAACATTTAGAAGAGAGATTCTTTTAGGTACTTGTGATCTATCTTGCAATATGATGGGAAATTGATGGAGATGTTACTAATAAAATAAATGCATGTTAGCTAAAGTGCAGAGGAGCCTCTACTGTTCTTTGTGATAAGAAAATTCTTTTAACAATCAAAGAAAGTTTTACAAAGCAGTCGTGAGACCTGCTATGTTCTATGGATCTGAATGTTGGCCTATGAACCATAGACATGTGCAGAGAATGACAGTAGTAGAAATGAAAATGCTATGGTGGATATATGGACACACACACACACATAAAGATCGGATTTGGAATGGTGCAATCAAAAGGAAAACTGGTGTAACGCCGATCGACGATAAGATGCGGGAAAATCGCTTAAGGTGGTTTGGCCATTTGCAATGGAAGTCAGCTGATGCACCAGTGAGGAGATGCGAGTTTTGGGATGTTGAGTCGACTAAGAGAGGGCGCGGAAGGCCCAATAAGTGTTGGAATTAGACTATACACAGGGATCTTAGTTTTTTCGATCTAAGCTCAAGAATAACCCAAGATAGATCTGAATGGAAGCAAAGAATCCATGTAGCCGACCCTACTTAATGTGGGAAAAGTCCTTGTTGTTGTTGTGGAATTTTAGGCACAACATTTATAGATGATGTCATAAAAACCATAAATCCATATATACCATTTACAACTTATTTCTCTTGGCTTCAGAAGATCCATTTATTTGTACTAGAGTGAAATTTGAAAAATGAGAATTATTGCTATTATTATATATTTTGATTTTTCGGTATAGATTATTGAATGTTGCATGGTGAAACCATAATACATTTTCTAAACTATTTTTCTCGTTTAATTGCAGCCGAATCTGGAATGAGACTTGGCTGTCCAATTTCTTTTACAAACCATGCAACTACGAGCTATTTGTTAAGCAATCTCTCAACATGGAGATGGCCATTGTCCATGCACGGGTGATGCTTCGATTAGTTTATTCTCATTTAGTACCTATCCGTTTAATACCTATCTTAACACTTGCATTGTTTTTTGGAGTATCATTTCGCTTATAACATACGTATAGGGGATGCAATCTTACTGTTTCCTGGTTTAAGGTGTTGTATGGTGGCAGTTTCAAGATGCTCTGTGACGAATTCACTGTACTACTTTTTAAGACATCATCTTCATCACTGTACATGGAGATCCTATGTATTATCTTGTGTATTTATAGGGCAAAGCAAGGAACCATATATCGATATCAATATCGTGTTTCTGAGTTTAAAAATGGATATATTAGGAATATATCATTTGATATTGTTGTTACATTATGTAGTAATCACTTAAAATGGTTGGTTTTCTCAAAACTTGACATTTTCTTAATTTTTAAGCCTTTAAATAAATGGAACTGCATTTGTACTGTTAGATAAGATTAGTAAATTGCGGATACGACCAATATAAATAATTTCTTCATAATAATATTTGTTAAAAAGAAAAAATGTTACCAATGAGAAGTAGAGTGTACTTAAATTTCGCATCATGCTGACATGCATTAGTAAAATTTGCAGCTAGTATTAGTTAAAGTGGATTATAAATAAAACACTGGTAAACTGCCAACTGAGAGAAACCTATTTCGGTTGACAATGTATGCCCAAGCGTAAGGGATATACTTAAATTGGTACCCATTGAATAATAACAACCTTGTGTACCTCTCAAAAATAGTTTCCTCGAAGGTACTCTATAATACTGATCTTCTCCCCCTCATCGTTGATCCATGTCTCTAGTTCTTGGCACGTTGCGATCATTGCAAGTATTTTCCTAGCCAGATCTTTTTTTTAAAAGGATGTTCACCATTAATGTGCACGCTCAGAACTTCTTCATATTTTCACATGATTAAACGCAGGAGGCTAAAAATGTAGCCAATAGAAATAGGCAATAATCGATCTGAAATTTACCATGTTCAATTATATTCTCCGCATTAAATCTATTAACCACCCAGTTTCTTGCCAGCCAAAAAAGCCCAAGCTGTAGCAACAACCATGGACTATCCCTATCAGGCTCGTGCCAGTTTGACCCAAGAGACTCAAAATGCAGATATGCAGTCATTTGCCACCTCTGTAATGCCCACATTATCTCAAACAACCTTGGACATCTCACACGAAAAGAAAAGATGATTCACATTTTCGCTCTCCGTCGAAAAAATAACTCACGAGGCTTTAGCACCCTAGAAGAAACAAGCTAGTCTAACCCAACTCATCACTTTCCCGTGCCTTAGTAATCGAAGGAAAATCTTTACATGAATCGGCGCCTTCTAATTCCAAATATGATTGCACTTGGCAATACCATCCCCTGGGGTAAAAGGCCACCGACCAAAACAATCTTGTAAGCTTTCTTAACCGAAAACCTATTGTTACACTAGATGCAATGATCGTGACCAGAGAGGGGCATTCATTCTCGATCAGAGAGTCCATCAATGACATAAAATCAATCACTTTGTGATCAAACAACTATAATCTACAAGTTAGGAAGTAAAAAACCCAATTAATGGTCTGGTGATAGAAGCAATGGGATCCCACTCCAATAACCAGGGTTCAACGCCTCCCTCCCCCCTCATTATTAAAAATAGTTAAATAAAAGGTCCCACAAGGAGATGGGGGTGTCATTGGAGAGCTGGGCAAATGTGGTACGAAGAAGGATCGGGAAAGCTACAAGTGTTGTGGGGCGGGACAAATCCTTTAGTGGGAGGAAGGTGCCCCCTCTTGCTATTTGTTGTTGGAGACCAGTCCGGGGGGATTAGGTTGCTGGGAGGGCGGAGGAGTTCAAGGGTCATGATGAGGGGCATCAAGTGCGGTGATTAGGGCCATTATGTCGGGGCCTGCCTCAAGAGAAACTCTATCAAATGCTTCGGCCGCTGTGGTATCGGACACCATTGACGGTCTTTCCCAGTCAAAAGGGGGGGGGGGGCGTAAAGGTTTGGGTTTCCAAGCATGCGAAGAAGGTGAAGGTGATTAATATGGGATTTCTCCTTTGGATACCATCTTAGTGGGCATCTGTAGGTAGGTCTGATAAAAGTTTGTATCATGCCATGGAAGATATTGGAAGTAGGATCGACTCATCTTTTAGCGGGGATATCATTCCTCTGGATGGTCTAGTGGTATGTACGTGTGGTCTCTCTTTGTCGAAGATGCGGATTCTATTGAGGAGCGCATATGTCGATCCGCTGGGAGGTGATTGAGAGGAGACTGTCTTTGCGAGATGGAGTGTTGATGTTCATCCACTACAATGTTCTTATTTTCAAGGGATTGCTACTTAGGGTGAGGGGATTCGATACTATTGAGACCATGCTTCTTGATCATGGAAAACTCATTTCCATCATTTGGGATGGGCTGTCGAAGGGAGTCGAAAGACATCTAGTTGTGGAGGCTGACATTCGCAGCTCGAAGATTCCTTTATCCTTGCAACTGCATGTGAGGGAAGTCTATGGGCCAACTGGAGGTGGAGGAGTTGTATGCCGTTGGAGAGGCGCTCGATGGGCTGGATGCTTCCGACGATTTCAAAGAGGGAAGTTGGAGGGTCGCGGCAATTGAGATTCCCAATTCTTTGGGGGAGGGGAGGCAGGGGTGCCTGGGTTAGAAGTGTGGTGGAAGGGCTCGGATGGTGATGGGGCCGATCTAGCTGGAGTGGGGGTAGCGGTGGGGTCCTCTTCTCCAGTCTTGGGTGCCACCGGTTTGGATGAGGGGGCGGGCTTTGGGCTGTCGAGTCTGGAAGGGGTGGGGCCGCGGCTGCAGCGTTTCGGTTTGACATATGGGAGGGGGGGCGGAGAAGGTGGCGAGGGCTTCGTTGAGGGCCTCCTTGGCGTCGGGGGCTGCAGCAGAGGTTGTGAATACGGGGGCGACCAGCCCGTTGGTGGTGCGGAACTGGTTTGCTGCTCTCGACAGGGATATTGCACGACGCTTGAGGGTTATTCCCCCGAGGAAGATGAACGCTCATTTACTTAAATGAAGTTTCTATCTTTGAACATGAGGGGCTTGGGCCGGTCCGAAAAAAGGCTCGGGGTGCAGAATCTAGTTAGAGATGCTGTGGCAGACATCTTCTTACTTCAGGAGACAAAGATGCAGTCACTGGACGACCAGGTGCGGCGGGAGATGAACATGGGGGAGGTTTTTACGGTGACAGAGAAAGAGGCAGCAAGTGCTTCGGGGGGGCTACTATCTGGATGGCGGTTCGATTCGTTCGATCTGATGGGGACTTTCGTTTCCTTGTTCACCTTGTCGGTAAGGCTGCTACGGAGAGCGGATGGGATTTGTCTGTGCGTCACTAATGTCTATGGCCCGTGTCAGCTTGAGGATGGTAGCTTGGCTGCAGACTTGGCAAGTGTTGTGCCTGAGGTTGGTGTTGGTATTTGGATCATCAGCGGTGACTTGTATGTCACTATGTTCCCGGACGACAGGCCGGGAGGGGGGTGGTGGTTCTGATCCTGCATCTGCCTATATTAGGCAGACGGTTCGTTCTTTGGGTCTGTCTGTTATGGATGGGGCCGGTTGCAAGTATGCTTGGAGGAATACGAGATCGAGGTCCAGACTTGACAGGTTCCTGATGTCGGTTGAGGCGGGGGAGGCTTTCCCGCTGGCGAGGGCTTGGGCTCTCCCGAGAACGCTCTTTGATCACACTCCTGTTCTTTGGTTTTCTGGAGAGGAACGCTTGGCTCGGTTCTCCTTTCGCTTTGAGAAGAAGTGGCTACTAGAGGAGGGCTTCCGGGACCTGGTGATTGATCATTGGCGGGAGTTTGTGGTGACGGGTTCGGCGATGTCGCGATTTGCAGCCAAACTGGACCCCCTAAGGCGGATGCTGTTGACATTTGGGAAGGATGTCACCAGGAGGCGGAGGGCCATCAAGACCGAGGCAGAGGCTGGGATAAGCAGGTTAGATGGGCTTGATGATGGCCGGTGGCTGATTCTAGAGGAAGTGGAGGAGAGGGCAGCGTGGTTAGAGGCGATGTTTCGGGAGGACAAGAAAGAAGAGGTTCATTGGCGACAGAGATCGAGGCAGAAGTGGCTAAGGGAAGGCGACGCGAACACGCGGTTCTTCCATTCCGTGGCGTCCGAAAGGAGGAGAAGGAGCTTCTTACATGAGGTGGAGGTGGGGGGCCAAAGGATATCGGGCGAGAGGAACATTGGAGTCGCTTTGCGGGAGCACTTTGTGAGGGCTTCGAGGAGAGTGAGGGAGGAGAATGGTTGGGGCTGGACAGGCCGGGGGGCGGGGTCTTTGAGTGGACCCCAGGCTGATTCGTTAGTGGTCGAATTTACGAAGGAAGAGGTGCGCAGGGCGGTTTGGGATCTGAATGTGGACGGGGCTCTTGGCTCGGATGGCTTCTCTATATCCTTTTACCGGGTGTTCTGGGACCTACTGAAGGGCGACATTTTGGAGGTTCTGAATGAATTCAGGGGAGGCAACATGGGTTTTGAGAACGTTAATAGGGCCTTGATATTTTTGCTGCCGAAGAAAGAGACCCCAGTAGGGTTTGGGGATTACATGCCTATTTCTATTTCTAATGGCATTTATTTCATTGTCGTCAAGGTGCTGGCGAGCAGACTTAGAGCTGTCTTGTGTGTGGTCTTACCGGCACAATCTGCGTTCATTCCTGGATGTTGTATGGCGGATAGAATCGTGATGGCTTCGGAAGTTTGTCATGAGTGGAAGAGGTCTACAAAGAAAGGTGCTGTTTGGAAGATTGACTACGCCAATGCCTACAATTGTGTCAGTTGGAAATTCCTGTGGATAGCGCTGCAGAAAAGGGGATTTCTGGAAGAATGGATTGCTTGGGTTAAGAGATGCATCACTAGTCACTACCAGCTCCTGCTCTGTGTTGGTTAACGGAAGACCTGAGGGAGGATGGTTCCAACCGCAGAGGGGGGTGCGTCAAGGCTGTCCCCTAGCTCCCCTGCTTTTTGTGTTGATGGCGGATTGCCTTGCGGTCTTGTTTCAGCTGGCAGTTGAAGAGAGTTGGTGCGGGGGTTTCAGGTTGGGGGACATCTCTGTTCCGGTGTTGCAGTATGCGGATGACACGCTGATCTTCCTGGGGGGGGGGGAGAGGGCGGAGGAGCAGAACCACAATGCAACTATTTTGGTGGATATTTTTGGCTGCCTCTCTGGTTTGCAGATTAACAGGCAGAAGTCAGTCCTGGTTCCACTGGGGTTGGATGGCGAGGAGAGTAACAGGTTAGCGGTGTGGACAGGATGCCCTCTGGGGCGCTTACCGATAACCCATCTGGGGTTGCCCCTGGTTGATGGCAGGCTGAGGAAGTCCGATTGGGATTGTGTTCTTCGGAGAATGGAGGAGCGGTTGGAGGGATGGAAGGCTACCACTCTGTCCAACCAAGGGTGGGAAGCTTACCTTACTGAAGCACATTCTTTCAACCATTCCGATTTTTTTCTTCTCGACGAGATTAATGCATGTTGGTGTTAGAAGGAAGGTGAATGCTTTAATGAGATCTTTTTTCTGGTCAAATGGGCGACAGACAACGAGGGGTTGAACCTGGTGGCTTGGAAGGATGTTGCTGTACCTGTTTCGGAGGAGGGTCTAGGTGTCAGGGATGTGGAATCAATGAACAAAGCCTTGTTAGCCAAATGGGTGGTGCACATTTGGGGTCCATCCGACTCGCTGGTTTTACGGCTGCTGAGGGAGATATATGGTGTCACATGGGAGTTGGTGGCTGCAAGGAAGCGTCATGAGTCTTCGTTGTGGAGTGGGATCCGTGCCGTGATTCCGGGCATCAGGCCTTTCCTTCGGCCGAGGTTGGGAAATGGTCTCCGTTTCCGTTTTTGGCAGGATGACTCGATGGGGGAGGGGGCGCTTTCCTACCGCTTCCCTAGGTTGATGGCGTTAGCGGTTGACAGGGGGGTGCGGGTGGCAGAGGTGGCCGACTCTGGGTCGTGGGCTCCGAGGTTCCTTGCGGTTCTCTCAGATCAGAGGCTGGAGGAATTTTTGCGGTTACTATCGAAGATTCCCCCTGTCGATGAGATGTCGGGCGAGCCAGATCATTTTGAGTGGGCAGATGGTAAGTTCTCTGTAAAGATTGCATATCGGAAGTTGAGTGGTAGTATGCTGGAGCGCGACGAAGATCTATGTGCTGACTTGAAGGTGATTTGGACGGCTAAGATTCCTACTCGGGCTAAGAAGAGACCATCTTTGTGACAAAGTGAGAAGGTGCAGACTGCTGGGTGTGACGGATTTAAAGTGTGGCAGATGCAAGGTTGACGTGGAGGATGTGGACTACATTTTCTTTGGCTGCAGGTCTTCGGCAAATGTGTTGGATTCTTTGGGTCTTTCGTGGGTTCGGACATCCGGTGCGGAACAGTTTTGGAGATCTATTCGTGCGGTGGGGCTTGGGTCCTCCGGTGATCCCCAAGCTCTTTGCCGCGCTCTGGGCTATTTGGCTTGGCAGGAATGATACCACCTTCAAGGGGCAGAGGTTTTACTTTGAAAATGTACTTGCGCACTGTAATGCTTTGTACAATTTCTGGATATCTAACTGATGTACCTTCTCATTAATTAATGAATACTCTGGTGTGGTGACTCCTGCCTTGGGAGGGCTCCCTCTTTTTGCTATTAAAAAAAATTCTTTGGGGTTTACCCCTAATGCACACATGTTAGAGAACAACACAACCATTAGCGTGTGGGATACCGAGGGCCTGTGCCTCTCTCCAAGAGAAGCATTTTCAGGATTCTGATGTTGAGATCTTGAGTTTTTAGATAGGAGTACCTAAGGTGGAGCAAGTAGAAAGGTTTTAAATCTCGATTTCGATTTCGTTTCGAGATGCTGAAAAAATGAGACAATTTCGAAATTTCGTCGAAATTTCGACGAAAATTCGACAATTCCGGCCAAAATCGATCTAGATTTGTGAAGGAAGGGCATATATCGACATTTCGATTTCGATTTCGGTAGGGTCTCGAAACCGAAATTTCGCCGAAATTTCGTCGAAATTTCGGGAAATTTGAAACAATGCGAGCAACGGATTGTCCCGGATCTTGTTTGTGATGATGTGGATCCTTAGGTAGATCTGAATACCACGGAATTAGTGGAAAGTTGGATCATGGGGAGGATTCGATGGAAGGGAGCATGCTGGGCCTATTGGACTCACAACCTTTTGAATGTGATGTTGTCCTGACCTGCCGAGAATGGAACTCGCTTTGTTGATTGCAACAAATATCACCGACTCTTAATGTGAACATCAATCCAGTATACGAAAGGACATGTGTGGCTTTTGGATATATTGTTTCGGTACACCTTGGTGGAACCTCCGCTAGGGTGATGACGATCAGTCACAAGGGAAATAAGCAGACTCCATCACCGGAGTTTGACAAAGCTGCTCCGATGAGGGCTTTAATTGTGGGCAGGGTGATGGAGGCACTATGAGGATGCATAGATTCTTGGCGATGAAGCAATCGACCGTAGCGAACACTTTAGGTCCGGTGGGAGGAAACTTCAAGACTCGAGAGGAAGATTATGAAGGATACGAGAAATCCTTAAGCGCATCACGGAAGCGTGATGATCGCATCTAATGCAATCGGAGCGACTAGTTGCACTAGTTGCTCGGTGCAGTGGAATTTTAAAATTTCAAATCATATGATGAAACCACATGATCCCAAGAACATTTCTTGGATTGTTTCATCTAACCACAAAGTATTAGAAATACCTCTTGAAGCGTGGTTGCATCACTTGATCTCTAAGGCAAGAGATCCTCCTGACTCAAGTCTGATCCACGAAGATGGCACTTGCAGACGCGATGATGAGACACGTGCTTCCCGCAATCCACGATGAAGATGCAAGCCTTGAATCTCCTGATTTCGTGCAACGAAATCCGATGTCTCCTTCTTGTGCAAGAAGCTCCAAGGAAGACGGAGATCCACGGGCAATGGAGGCGACAACACGACGACATAACTACGACTGCAATTCTATCAATCTTAAGGTGGACGACAACCCCTAGAGAGAGATGACGTGAGAATGAGGATAGAGAAAGAGAGTAGACGTGTATTTCAAGGGCTAGGGTTGCCCCTTCTTATATATTAGTTTGGGAGCTCATGGATCACAATCCATGGGATACACAAAATCAATGGTTAGATTGATTTGTGTTTTCAATCAATGGCCATGATCATAGTTGTTTAATAAAACAACAACTTATTAATTTGTATTAAATTAAATGTATGTTGCATTATCATGACCATAATTTAACTCAATAAAATTAACTATCACAAGATAATAAAAAAGGATAATAATCCTCTCCTAAAGGGGGGGGGGCGTCACCCATGACCAATTCAAGGGTGACACCACCCTTTTATTTGGGTATTTTTATCTCCCTTTTATATTATCTCTTATTTATTTGCAACAACATTTATTGCAAATATATTCACTAAATTATTTCCAAATTAATTAGCGAATATTTCAATCATGCCATTGAAAATATGTGAATCACATTCACAACCCAAACAAAAATGTAAATTACATTTCCAATTAATTGCTTAATGTGAATCCAATTCACATAAATAACCAGTTAATAAATATTAGTTACAAATATGCTCTCTCTAATATATTATAAATCATATTTATACACTGATATTATGGATAGCATGGATAGTACTATCCACAATATGCATTTCCTTGATAATTAAATCTCGTTTAATTATCTTGGATAATCATTTTCATAATATGAATCTTATTCATATTATTCTTGATAATTAAATCTCATTTAATCATCATCATCTTGTTGCTTGGATACATAATTCATCAAAGGAATTATTCTTGAACTCTTTCAAGAATAGTGTGCTTTCTCCGCAGATACTTGGAGATAAAGACAAGGCGATTGTATTGTTCCACATATAGTGACTTGGACATTGAGATCATATCTCAAATCCAGATCTTACGGACCTCTCATAGATGCTTGATTAAATAAAATCCGTAAACTTAATCTTCTCATTACATCTGAATCTTATTCAGATCAATGTCCAATACTTCGACTAAGATCAAGTTACTTCTCTACTGGGAGGAGTCACTAAAATCCAGACCTGTTTCATCACTCCCTCGGAAGGGAAGCGTCATTGTTATACAATCGTTTATGATCACCTCACCCTCAGGTATTCCCAATACATGTACATCCTGCATACTGGAAGACCTTGAATAAATCCGAAGTTATAGATCTCTTTTAGACTGTCACCTTCAGGGTTTTATCATTAAGATTCTCATTTGATCATTGGGATTTGGTATCGACCATATACTTTCCAAAAGAATATATCATACCTCTTAATTCTGTCAAGCGTCATAAGCTAGACGACCATGCATGGAATTTATCGATCCCAATATCTCATAAGTAAGCTCATGTCTTCCGGTTCAGAAGTGAACCTGTATGATCCCTTTGAGAGATCGTATTACTCATATGCCCTTATATGCACACCAGCTCACCAATATATAGACGTTAATTAAGTTATCAACTTATTGGTCTACCAAATGTACATATTCAGACATATAATAAGTTAGTAACACATCTGTCTCCGGTCAGAGGATGTGTACCTATATCGTGACAACATACGATGTAAGACTTTGGTTATCTCGATCTCGTTAAGTCAACTCTTTAACCTAACTAATCTGACACCTCCGATTCTCTATTCGTATGCAGAGGATCTGCATCAAGAGGTCGGTCAGATATCATCCTTTAGAGTCAGGATTGCCATCTCCCACTCAGGCTGGAGATCACATCTTGATGATCATTTGACAGTGCTTGATGAGTCTTCAATCTAACTATTTAGATATTCATCCAAGCACCAATATCTATGATTCAACAATTGAATCAACAGCTTTATGATGTCAAGACAACCATGGTACATAGCCCTATTTGTACAGAGGGACCTTATAGTGCATTCATTCACTTAATTTCCGACAGGGAGTGAAATGCACCAATAACTTTTATTGATATATCAAACATTATAATAACATTTATTGTAGGAATGGTTCGCCCAGGGCTCACATGTCCAACAATCTCCCGCTAGCCCTCAGAACTATTCAGGTACAATCCGTAAACCCATACTCATTACATGCTGGTCGAAAACCTTCTGTGTCAGAGGTTTGGTAAGAGGATCAACAACGTTGTCGGCAGAGGCCACCTTGGTGATGACGATGTCACCACGCTTTTGAATCTCCCGAATGATGTTGTATTTCCTTTCCACGTGCTTGCTCTTTTGATGCCACCTGGGTTCTTCGCTTGAGCAATAGCTACCGTGTTATGGCAGAGCAACGGGATGGGAGTATCAAAGGAAACTACGCCAAGTTACAGTATGAACTTGCGCAACCACACCGCCTCCTTTGCAGCATCCGATGCGGTTATGTATTCCGCTTCTGTTGTTGAATCTGCTGCAGTGTCCTGCTTCTTGCTTCTCTAGCTCACAGCACCACCGTTTAACAAGAACACAAACCCTGATGTCGACTTTCGATCATCAATACCGGACTGGAAGTCAGAATCTGTATATCCCAAGACTTGGAGATCACCATCTCCATAGACCATGACATAATCTTGCGTCCGTCTTAGATATTTAAATATGTTCTTTACTGCATTCCAGTGTTGTTCTCCTTAGCAGGATCGGTAATGGCTTACCACTCCCACTGCATGGCAGATATCTGGCCTCATGTACATCATAGTGTACATTAGACTTCCCACAGCTGATGCGTAAGGGCATCCTGCCATGGCTTTCTTATCCTCAACAGTTTGAGGAGCCATTCCTTAGACAGGTGGATACCATGTCTCAAAGGAAGGAAGCCTTTCTTGGAATTCTCCATACGGAAGCGTTCCAAGATCTTCTTAATGTACCCATGTTGTGATAATCCCAAAATCCTCTTTTCTATATTTCTGAATGTTGGGAAAAATGAGCAACTTATTATTCCAGGGAACCCTAGGCTCTCTTATATAGGGAGAGGCCTCACGAGTAAAATACAAAGTAGTCTAGAGAACAATAAGAAATTATGAAAAGGTACATAATGTTAGAGTATTTGGTAGTGCGCCCATTGAGTTGTAGCAGGGTAAATAGATCCCGGAGAAGATCCATTTACCCCATCCATGTGTTTAGTCCCATACCGCCTAGTGGTGGGACTTGGAGGCTCTAGAGAGGTTATATAAGGAGCCCCATACCTCCTGTACTCATTGAGAAAAAGCAATGCAAAACACGCCCCTTTGAGGGTTCTCCCGTGGTTTCATCCCGCTCCTCACGGAGTAGGGTTCCACGTAAAATCATGGTGTTCCATGTTTGATCTTTCTTGTTTTTATGCTCTGTTTATCAATCGCTTCCGCATTCTTCATATTTTATAACATGGTATCAGAGCGGGTCGATTCTCGAGGATTTGTTCTTGAAATCTATTATTCGAGATTTCGATTATGTTATTCTTGAAGATCTTCAGAAATTTTTTTTGGGTCTGTTTGAAGTTCCAGTTTTGGAACCCTACGTTTCATATTCAAGGCGTGAAGAGGTCCAACGAATCATGCGCACGAGCTTTCACGCGAGAAGCTCTCCCAGGCGACTCCAGATCGTTGAAGCTCCTTCCCTAAAGCCGCAGATCCGAGTGCGGTGCCCTCCAGTTGGCGGCGGCATCATCCCAGGCATGCCCTAGCCGCGAGCGACAACCTTTGGCGGCGTAAGTCCCCTCGCGCAGGCTCCTCCCTGTGCAACAACATTTCCCCCTTGCCGCATCTCTCTTGCGGCTTCCAGATTGCAAGCCCTAGCCGTCACGCGCAACCCCAGACCGCAGGCGAACCCTCGCGCGAATCCCAGGCCATAGGCTGAAGGGGTGACACCTCCAGGCGTGTCGTCTCCCACTTCCGCACAGGCGGCCAGCCGCGTGCTTCTTCCTCCAAGTGCAGACAGTGATGTCGCACGCGCACCCTCTGGCGCAACCCCTTCTCCATCGAGCGCCCAGGCAGCACCGCCCAGATCGCCTACCACAGGCGCGTTATCCAGCCTCCAGCGGGACCTCTTCCTCAAGCATGCTGCCTCCAGCCCCCTCCTTGGCTCGCGCTTTCTCCCTCGCGTGCCCTATCAGTCGACCGCACAGCTCTGGCGATGCACCCTTGCCCTTGCAGCCTCTCTACAACCCTGCTCCAGTGGCGGCGCAGATCAGGGGTTCCCATAGGGGGAACCCTAACGGCGTGTTTGTCTTTTGCAGGGGAAGGGTTCCCAGAACCCTAAGGGCTCCATGATTTCATCGCCCACGTGGGCTGGTGGCAATTTAAAAAAAATGTAATGCCAAAGGGGGGCTAGTTTTTAAAAAATTGGCTTCAGTTTTTGGCCGGGCCCAAGTAGCCTACAGTCAACAATAAAAAGGGGGGGGGGGTATTTTTATTGTAAAGCCCAAGAGGGGTCGTATATTGGAAAAAAGTGAGGGCATGTTAAAAGAAAAAGGTCGAAGTTTGCATTTAAAAAAAATGATGAAAAGAGGCGCGTACAAAAAAAGCCGTACACAAATTGAGAAAAAAAATAAAAATGAAAAGTCATAAAAAAAAGAAAAGTATTGAAACAGCTTTAAAAAAAAGTTCGGACGGCTTAAAAAAAACGAAAAGCCGCAAGTTTTTGGTTGTTCTTGTTTACCCCCATATTATCTTGTCTTCTCCCAACTTGGTCGACGTTCATGTTTTCCGACAAGTATGGGAGAAAGGGGGAGTGTTGTGTAGAGTCACAGGTCTTCTTCCGATATCAGATTCTCCAGAGGCCAACCAGTTGTTCAGACTCTAAAGTTGATTATTCAGACTCGACGATTGTCTTCCGAGTCCTCAGTTTCAGACACGCACATGTGTGCGGTCATTTTCAGATGAGCACATGTATGCCATCAGTTCGAGGTCCCCATCATTCTTGTGGTTGTTTTCGGCCAGAGTTTTCATGTGAGCCATAGGGACTCCAGAGTAGAGGACCATTCCCTATGCCATTAAGGGCAACGGTTTTCATGTGGTATCATAGGTACACCAGAGCAGTGCACCATTCTCTGAGCCAGATGGAAGAGACCCAGTTCTCCCACGAGGATACTTATTTTAGACTCCATTCTCCAGCGATCGTGGACTCCGACGAGGATTGCACAGCCACGACCATTTTAGTTCGACACTTTTTCAGAGATGGAGCAGTTGTCCACATTATTGTGGCTGGCCAGAGTACTCCGACGAGGAGACTCATTTCCAGTTGCAGCGACTCTGACAGGCGAAGTTCAGAGTGCGTGCTCTCCGACGAGGAGATTCAGAAGACTCACACTCCAGCCCGTTCGTCCTCCTCACCTGCACGGCATGAGAAGCAACGCCCTCGACTGCAACAATGTGCGCGTTGGGTTGATATTGTCCGTAGTGTCTTGTAGCGTTGAGTTGAGATTCTTTCTGTTTGTCCAAGCCGAGCATTGCATGCTCCAGCTTGAGGGGGAGTGTTAGAGTATTTGGTAGTGCGCCCATTGAGTTGTAGCAGGGTAAATGGATCCTGGAGAAGATCCATTTACCCCATCCATGTGTTTAGTCCCATACCGCCTAGTGGTGGGACTTGGAGGCTCTGGAGAGGCTATATAAGGAGCCCCATACCTCCTGTACTCATTGAGAAAAAGCAATGCAAAACACGCCCCTTTGAGGGCTTCTCCCGTGGTTTCATCCCGCTCCTCACGGAGTAGGGTTCCACGTAAAATCATGGTGTTCCATGTATGATCTTTCTTGTTTTTATGCTCTGTTTATCAATGGCTTCCGCATTCTTCATATTTTATAACACATAACATATAATAATATCGGTCTCTACACTCCCCCTCAAGGTGGAGCATAGATATCTATCATGCTCAGCTTGGAAGAACATCTCTGGAAGGGTCCTCTGAGCAATGGTTTGGTGAGTACGTCAGCAGTCTGATCTCCTGAGCTCACGTGAGATGTAGATATCAAGCCTCTCTGGATTAAGTCTCCAGTGTAGTGGCAGTCAACTTCAATATGCTTTGTTCTTTCATAGAATTCTGGATTGTTGGCAATAAACAATGCTGCCTGATTGTTGCACTGAAGCTGCATAGGTGAAGGTACGGCTACATGTAAGTCCTCTAGCACAGATCAAACCCACATCGTTTCAGTGCTTGCTTGCGCCATGGCCTTATATTCGGATTCAGCACTGGACCTTGCCACAACAGTTTGTTTCTTGCTTTTCCAAGAAACTAAAGAGCTCCCAACAAAGACGGCAAATCCGGAGGTCGACTTTCGATCCTTAGGGCATCCTGCATAATCGACATCTGCACATGCTGAAATAGATAAATCTGTGCCCTTTCGAAATAGTAACCCTGAACCTGGAGAAGACTTTAGATACATCAGTATCATGTATATGGCATCCATATGAACTTGTCTTGGTTGCTCCATAAATTGACTCACCCGGCTTACTGCAAAGGCAATATTGGGTCGAGTTATGGTAATATAAAGGAGCTTACCCACCATTTCTCTATATCTCCTCTTGTCCACTTCAGCAGTGTCATCATCATACAGCTTCATGCTTGGATCCATGGGAATACTCGATGGTGTGCATCCAACCATGCCTGTTTCAGTCAAAAAATCTGTAATGTACTTCCTTTGGGTCATCACCAGACCCTATGCATTCCTGGCAAATTCCAACCCGAGAAAGTATCTTAGGGTTCCAAGATCCTTCGTAACGAACTGACATCCTAGAAATGCTTTTGCCCTTTCTATTATCTGAACATCATCTCCTATAACCAGAATATCATTAACGTAGACCGCGTTGACAACCGTACCTGCAGAAGACTTCTGAATAAACGAGTGGTCTGCATTCGATCTTTTGAATCCCTGTCGCTCAATCAGATGGGAAAGCTTCTGCAACCACGCCCTTGGACTCTGTTTGAGACCATAAATTGCCTTGTGAAGTCTACACACCATATGCTTCTCCCCCTCAGCAGTGAACCCCTGGTGGCTGCTGCGTGTAGACTTCCTCCTGCAGATCTCCATACAAGAAGGCATTCTTGACATCAAGTTGAGATATAGTCTAGTCACGCACCACAACAACTGATAAGAGAATGCGAAGAGTAGAATGACGAGCCACCGGAGAAAATGTATCCATATAATCCACGCCATAGGTTTGTGTGAAACCTCGCGCGACCAGCCGTGCCTTGTATCGATCTAGACTGCCATCAGCGTGGTATTTCACTGTGAATACCCATTTACAGCTAACAATGGATGCATCAGGAGGAGCAATAACCAAGCTCCATGTGCCACGAGACTGTAAGGCACGCATCTCGTCTTCCATAGCTGTTCGCCAGCAATCAATCTTCATAGCTTCCTGATAGGTCCGTGGAATGTCCACGGAAGACAAAGCTGCAGCAAACCTCTGAAAGTCGCCTGTGAGGCGATGAAAAGACACCTGAGAAGCAAAGGGATAAGATGCACACGCCCGCTTTTGCTTCCTGATAGCAATGGGAATATCAAGGTCATCGTCCACTGTACTGGATGGGGTAGTCTCCTCCTGCAATGAAGAATCCTGCACATGTACCATATCTGCCCCGTCAGTAGTATTACCATCTGAACATACCTGAGGCGTGATGGATGGCTGACGTGTAGCCTGAGCAGGACCTGACCGACGCGTATAGAATTTTGGTAAAGGTGGAATAGGAGGTTGTGGAGGTGGTGGTGGTGGAGGTGCTGGTGAAGATGGTGTGGTAACTGAAGCTGGAGTGGACTCAGGTGAACTCCAACCAGGAGGCGGAGGGACATAGACATCATCGTTGGTAGTGGATGGTACCAGTCGGTCACCTGCAGGGGAACAATATATAACAGACTCAAAGAACGTGACATCAGCACTGACAAAGTATTTCTTGTTGACAGGGTCATAACAATGGTAGCCCTTCTGAGTCCGAGAGTAACCGACAAAGACACACTTGATAGCTGTAGGAGAGAGTTTGTCAAGTCCAGGAGCCAGGAGATGAATAAATGCAACAGTACCAAAGACACGAGGAGTAAGTGAGAATAGTTCCTTATCAGGAAAAATGATAGAAAGAGGAATTTTCTCACCAAGGACAGATGACGGCATACGATTGGCCAGATAACAAGCTGTAAGAACAACATTCCCCCAGAAAGAGATAGGAGCACAACTCTTAATAAGGAGAGTTCGAGTGATATCAAGAAGGCGACGATGCTTTCTTTCTGCCACACCATTCTACTGAGATGTGTAAGCACAAGTAGTTTGGTGAATAATGCCTTTCGACGAAAGAAACTGAGAGAGAGACCATGTGCAGAATTCGAGAGCATTATCTGTACGAACATATTTGACAGTAGAAGAAAAAACATTATGCACTTCATTAATCAAATTCTTAATCACATCTCCTGCTTGATTGGGGCTAAGCATGCTCGACTACACGTGCCGATGCTGGAAACCCATGCTTAGAGTAGTATGTATCCTCCGAGTGGCCTGTACGGTGACAGTACGAACACGGCTGACGAAAGCGACCACCCCTACCACGGGGTCCACGTCCATGACCAGAAGACTGACCACCTCTCCCTCGCGATACTGCCATCGCTGATGGGGGTGGAGTAAATGAGCTGGAAGAAACTGATATGCGACTGAGCCTCCTGTAAACATCCTCCATTGGAGGAATAACTGCATCGACCAAAATCTGAGAGCGGGCAGCCTCATACTCTGGATCTAGGGCTGCAAATAAAACGCCCACCATGGTGGCATTCCGAAATGTCTTTTGCTGCTCAGGAGTCGCTGCGAGTGGAATGATACTGTATAACTTCTCAAACATCCCTCTCAGGGACGTGTACAAGGAGCGAAGACGTCTGTCGTTCTGCTTCATCGTGAATATATCATGCTGAAGCTGTAACATCTTGGTCTCATTCCGCACCTGGGAATACGTTGCAGCCAGAATATCCCACATTGCCTTGGCAGTGGGCTGATGGAGGACATCATTGGAAATCTCCATCGATAGTGTACCTGACAACCAGACCTTGGCATACGAATCATCAGCCTCCCATGAGGCATATATCCCTGTCTTCTCTACTGGCTCATCTTCGGTAAGAATGTGCTTCTTACCGTTCGACTTCATGAGACTCATGAACTGCATCGCCCAGAGCTCATAGTTTGACCCGTCCATCTTTACTATTGGCGCGTGACCTTTGAACGCGCCTATGGAGGACATATCAACCTTGGATTCTAACATATCACCGCTGGAGAAGAACTTGGGTTTGTAGCCAGAGTGACATATGTTTACACAAACTGCATAGGATTCGAGTGCATATGTAGACGTTATGTACCCAAATCCATAGACCTGGAGGAAGAGACGGCTACGATCAAGGCGACAGGAGGCGCTGCGGTGCCGGCTAGAACAAAAGCCGGTCGACGGCGGGTGACGGGATCGGTTAGGGCGGGGGCCGGCTAGGGTACGACCGGGAGGTGGAGGCGGAAGCCCCTGGACTGGCGGCTGGATCCCGGGGTCGGGACTGGGGGTCGGGGGGGGGGGGGCAGAGAGGAGCCCGAGAGGACGGCGGCGGAGAGGGGATGGGGGACGGTGAGCGAGCCCGACGGAGAGGGGCCCGAGAGGGGGCGAGGGCGACAGAAAGAGAAGAGGGGGGGGGTGCGGGTGGGAAGAGAGGGAGCCCTAGGGTTTAGGCTCTGATACCATGTTGGGAAAAATGAGCAACTTATTATTCCAGGGAAGCCTAGGCTCTCTTATATATGGAGAGGCCTTATGGGTAAAATACAAAGTAGTCCAGAGAACAATAAGAAATTATGAAAAGGTACATAACATATAATAATATCGGTCTCTACACTAAACAACTTCAGACCCAAGATATAAGAGGCTTCTCCAAGATCTTTCATCTCGAGGGTATGTGATAGCCAAATCTTAATACTGGTCATTATTCCCGTATCATTCTCAATAATAAGGATATCATCTACGTAAAGTACGATGAATACGATGGCGCTCCTGCTAAGCTTCTTGTTCACACAAGGTTCATTAGGATTCTGAACAAAATCATAACTCTTTATGGTTTCCTCAAATCTGATGTTCCAGCTACGAGAAGCTTGCTTGAGCCCAGATGGATTTCTTTAGCTTGCATACTTTTCCTTCCTCTGTTATGAAGCCCTGTGGCGGCTCCATATAGATATCCTCCTCGAGGTACCCATTGAGGAAAACTGTCTTGACGTCCATCTGCCAGATGTCGTAGTCAAGATACGCAGCTATAGCTAGCAATGCCCTGATGGACTTAAGCATAGCCACAGGAGAGAATGTCTCATCGTAATCGATGCCTTCTCTCTGTGTGTAACCCTCGGCTACGAGCTGTGCTTTGAAGGTCTCTACCTTCCCATCAGGTCCCCTTTTTCTCTTGAAGATCCATTTACACCCAATGGATTTTATCCCTTTAGGTGGATCCTCTAGGGTCCATACACCATTCTTATGCATGGAATCAATCTCTGACTTCATTGCTAGCATCCATCTATTAATGTCTTGATCCGCAAGTGCTTCATCAGATGAAGCTGTATCATTGTCAGTTTCAGCTGACACATGGAATCCATACCTTTCAGGTGGTGCAACCACCCTCGAACTCCTTCGAAGAGGTACGAGCTTTTCATCTTCATTTATCTCTTCAGTTTTTGGTTCAGGAAGCTCAGTATCCTCAAGGGATTCAATGAGTTCCTTTACTTCATTTTTATCTTGACTCTTAAGGAAGTCATTCTCCATAAATTTTACATCTCTAGAGACAAATACCTTTTGAGTCTCAGGGTCATAGAGCTGTTATTCAATACCATCTCTAACATACCCAATGAAGTAGCACTCTCTAGTGCGAGATTCTAGCTTACTTGCGTCCACGTTCTTTGCATGGACCAAGCAACCCCAAATCCTCAAGTGTCTTACACTAGGCTTGGTACTATACCAAAGCTCGCGAGGAGTTTTAGGTATAGACTTGCTAGGACATGGAATCCATGCCTTTCAGGTAGTGCAACCACCCTCGAACTCCTTCGAAGAGGTACGAGCTTTTCATCTTCATTTATCTCTTCAGTTTTTGGTTCAGGAAGCTCAGCATCCTCAAGGGATTTAATGAGTTCCTTTACTTCATTTTTATCTTGACTCTTAAGGAAGTCATTCTCCAGAAATTTTACATCTCTAGAGACAAATACCTTTTGAGTCTCAGGGTCATAGAGCTGGTATTCAATACCATCTCTAACATACCCAATGAAGTAGCACTCTCTAGTGCGTGATTCTAGCTTACTTGCGTCCACGTTCTTTGCATGGACCAAGCAACCCCAAATCCTTAAGTGTCTTACACTAGGCTTGGTACTATACCAAAGCTCGCGAGGAGTTTTAGGTATAAACTTGCTAGGAATCTTATTCATGATATATATTGCAGTCTCTACTGCATATCCCCAAAAACTAAGAGGTAAATGTGCTTTACTCATCATTGAACGGACCATGTCCATGATAGTCCTGTTGCGTCTTTCAGCAAAACTATTAAGTTGGGGAGTTCCAGGAGGAGTGAGATTAGAGACAATTCCATTCTCTTTGAGGTTTTCCTTTAATTCATCTGAGGGGTACTCACCCCTCGGTCAGATCGAATCCGTTTAATCTTCCTATTTGTTTGGTTCTCAACCAAAGCCTTAAAACTCTTTGAACTTTTCAAAGGTTTTACATTTATGACATTATAGGAAGATAAACCCGTATCGCGAATGGTCATCGATAAACATCTAATAGTATCGAAATCCATTTCGTATTGCGGTATTGAAGGGACCACATACATTAGTCTGTATTATGTCAAGAATAACTCGCATCTTGTAACCTTGTTACGAAAGGGCATCCTGGTCATTTTATCTCGAATACAATGTTCGCAGGTAGGTAAAGATTGGATCGGTAGAAAATCTAAGGGTCCATTCTTTATCAATCTATTGATCCTATCAACAGATAAATGACCAAGTCTTTGATGCCAAATCACAATAGAATCATCCTCCCTGATTCTTTTAGGGTTTTTATTAGTGGTAGTGACATTCATGACAGATTCACTAATGCACAATTCACAGAGTCCACCAGAAGCCAAAATGCCATCAACAATATGTCTATTATATTGACTTGTGACTAATTTATTACAGAACATGAATGAATGTCCGCTTCTAACAAGCTTAGATACAGATATAAGATTCCTTCTGACTTCTGGTACATAAAAACACTCTTTAAGTAAAAGCACTCTCCCACTAGATAATGATAGTCTGCATGTCCCGACGGCGACTGCTGCAACAGTTGAATCAGATCTGTTGGGAAACGTGAATGAGATGTTTATTCCATAGCCCTAGGCTCTCTTATATAGGAGAGTAGCCTATGGGTAAATTACATAAAGGGAATAACAAGAAAATAAAATTAGCAAAGAGATACAATAACTCAATGTGCGTCAACACTCCCCCTCAAGATGGAGCATAGATGTCAATCATGCTCAGCTTGGAAGCACACTTCTGAAATGGACCTCGTAATAATGCCTTGGTAAATATATCTGCAGTTTGGTTCTCTGAAGTAACATTAGATGTGGTAATAAATCCTTTCTGAATCATATCACGTATGAAGTGACAATCCACTTCAATATGCTTGGTCCGTTCATGGAATGCAGGATTATTTGCAATGAACAAAGCAGCCTGATTATCACACTCCAAGTTCATAGGAAGTGGTATATCTAAGCATAAATCTGTCAGCACCGCTTTCACCCACATCATCTCTGTAGTAGCCTGGGCCATAGCCCTATATTCGGATTCAGCATTGGATCTAGCTACCACAGTTTGCTTCTTGCTCCTCCATGAGACTAGGGCATCTCCAACATAGACAGCATACCCTGAGGTGGACTTCCTATCCTTAGGACATCCTGCATAGTCTGCATCTGCGCATGCTGAGACAGAAATCCCCTTTCCTTTCTTGAATAACATACCTTTACCTGGAGAAGATTTGAGATATCTAAGTATCATGTGTATTGCATCCATATGCACCTGGCGTGGCTGCTCCATGAACTGGCTCACATGGCTCACTGCAAATAATATATCTGGCCTAGTGATCGTGACATATAGCAGTTTGCCTACCAGTTCTCTGTATCTTCTCCTGTCAACCTCCTCTGTGTCATCATCATACATCTTCATGCTAGGGTCCATTGGTGTCGTAGCAGGTCGACACCCTAGCATACCTGTCTCACTTAGTAGATCTGTGACATACTTCCTCTGTGACATGACTAATCCATACGGACTTCTGGCAAACTCCAGTCCCAGAAAATATCTAAGGACTCCCAGGTCCTTGATGACAAACTCGGTCCCCAGCCTTTCCTTTGCCTGCTTAATGCCCTAGTCATCTGCGTTTTGGCCATCGTTTCCCAGTAGTCAAGGTCGGAGTAGTAACTCCAAATTTGAGTTGTTTCATGTTAATGTCTGGGGTCCAAGTCGTGTTCCCGATCATCAGGGGCACAGGTTTTATATTGTATTTGTGGATGATTTCTCTAGAGCATCATGGGTATTTCTAATGAAAAATAAGTCTGAAGCTGGAAATATTATTATTCACTTTCTAAATGAGATTCAGAATGTTTTTTCCACAACTGTCAAAATTATGAGAAGTGACAATGCCCTAGAGTTGTGCACCAACAATCTAGCCAACTATTACTCCTCTAAAGGAATTGTTCACCAAACATCCTGCGCCCATACGTCTCAACAAAATGGGGTTGCAGAAAGAAAACACCGTCACCTACTTGATGTCACAAGGTCACTTCTCATTCAGAGTCATGTTCCGTATTCCTACTGGGGTGATGCAGTCCTTACTGCATGTTATCTTATAAATCGTATGCCCTCGTCTGTCTTGAATGAACAGGTTCCTTTCTCACTTATTTATCCTGACAAGGATCTGTTCACTTTTACCCCTCGTGTGTTTGGGTCAGTCGCATTTGTCCATCAGTTGTCGCCCGGTTCTGACAAGCTCTCTCCTGGGGCTGTCAAGTGTGTCTTTGTGGGGTACTCCAGAACTCAAAAGGGGTACAAGTGTTTTGACCCTGTGCGTCGGCGGTATATGATCAGTGCAGATGTTACATTCTTTGAATCCATCATGTATTTCTCAGATTCTGGGAACATGCAGCCACCACCTATATCCCCTGATATTGTATTCATGACACCACCAACATCACAACCGCCACCAACATCTCAACCACCACCACCACCGCCACCACCACCGCCATCAATAGTATCTCCGTTACCATTCCATTACACCCGGAGGCCGAATCAAGCTCATGGTCCTGACCAGTCAACTAGCTCGCCTATGGTATGTAATGAGAATATTAATGTTGATGGATCTGACGACATTTCTCAACAGGATGCATTACAGGAGCATGGTGATACCGCAGAGGACCTAGATGTTCCAATCGCTCTACGCAAGCCGAAGAGAAGCTGTGCCAAGTATCCAGTATCAGCAGTGGTGTCGTTTGAGAGGCTATCTGGACCATTCAGGACATTTGCATTGGCACTTTCAGCTACAGATATTCCACGGAACCACCATGAGGCTTTGCAGGATTCTCGATGGCGGCTAGCAATGGAGGAAGAGATGGCGGCACTTCAGTCTAGAGGAACATGGAGCTTGGTCACTATACCTCCAGATGTCAACCCGGTGAGTTGCAAGTGGGTGTTTACAGTGAAACATAATGCAGATGGCTCCATTGACAGGTACAAGGCACGCCTAGTTGCAAGGGGGATTCACACAGACATATGGGGTAGATTACCTTGACACGTTCTCCCCGGTGGCTCGTCATTCCACTCTGCGGATCCTCTTATCTGTTGCAGTCACTAAAGACTGGCCACTTTATCAACTGGATGTGAAGAATGCCTTTCTGTATGGCGACCTGCAGGAAGAAGTCTACATGCAACAACCACCAGGTTTTGCTGTTGAGGGGGAGTGTTCCAAGGTCTGCAGATTACATAAGGCTATCGATGGCCTTAAGCAGAGCCCCAGAGCATGGTTCCAGAAGCTGTCAGACCTCTTTGAGATACAAGGATACAAACGCTCAAATGCTGATCATTCCTTATTTGTACAGAAAACGGCAAGAGGTATTGTTGTAATCATGGTGTATGTTGACGATATCTTGATTACAGGTGATGATGACCTGTGATGTTTTCCCAACTGACACGCCTCACACTGGATATATGTGTGAGAAAAACTATAAGGTAAGACAAGACGCAACTTCTGAAGCGGTAGATGGCCAAAACGCAGATGCCACAGGAGAGGAGATACTTGCCCAGCGGGAGAAGATGTGATTCCGGCAAATGGGGTCTGGTTCAGACGATAGAGGCCTCCTTGCTCATAGCCATGACCAATCACGTTGCCCGTACGGATGTCCTGAAAAATCAAAGAAGATGGATCAAAAATAGCTCGACATTGGAGATCCTTCGTAATCTGACTGATTGACAATAGATTCATAGAAAAGTGCGGTGCATGTAAAACATTCTTGAGCTGCATAGAAGATGTCAATCTAATCTCCCCCTGACCCGTGATGGGGGAATGTGTGCCATTGGCAATCACTACTGTCCGTCCTGGAGGAATCTGAGTATATCCTGAAAGTAGACTCTGGTCGCCACATAGATGATGTGTAGCGCCTGAGTCCATGATCCATGGCAATGTATCCGATCTACTACTGTGAAGTGCAAGTGTACTACCTGAAGTACTCGTAGAGGCAGAAGCAGAAGCAGCAACATCAGTATGACTCTCTGTCGACGGTGCTGGGCCAGATGGTGGGATAATGCCCCTGAGGCGGGCAACCAGATCATCAAAACGCTGATCCAGTGAAGCAGCAGAAGGAGGCTCTATCTGCTCAGCGACTCGTGCAGATGCAGGAAATCCATGCTTTGAGTAGCATGTGTCCTCAGTATGTCCGATGCGATGACAATATGAGCATGTAGGCCTAGTGCGACCACCCCTTCCACGGGGAGTACGTCCACGGCCCTGGTAATGAGAACCACGGCCCCTGTTGGCCACCATGGCTGAGGGATTCTGACTCGCAGCTGCTGAAGGTACAGTGATCCTACTCAATCTGTGAAAAGCCTCCTCCATGGGAGGAATAGTCGAGTCCGCCAAAATCTGTGAACGTGCGGCCTCATACTCTGGATCGAGTGCAGCGAGAAACACACCCACCATCGTTGCATTCCTGTATGTCTTCTGCTGCTCTGGTGTGGCGGTAAGAGGCATGAAGCTATAAAGCTTCTCAAACATTCCTCTCAAAGATGTATAGAGAGAATGTAACGGGCGGCCGTTCTGCTTTATCGTGAATATATCATGTTGTAGTTGCAGGATCTTCGTCTCATTCTTCGCCTGAGAATATGTCGCTGCCAGGATATCCCACATGTCTTTGGCTGTGGGTTGATGTAGAATGTCATTGGCGATTTCAATAGCCAATGTGCCAGATAGCCACACCTTGGCATATGCGTCGTCTGCCTCCCATGAGGCATGAACTCCAGTCTTCTCTGCAGGCTCGGGCTCTGTGAGAATATGCTTCTGTCCCGTGGACTTCATCATACTCATGAACTGCATTGCCCACAGTTCATAGTTCGTACCATCCATCTTGACGATGGGCGTTGGACCACGAAATGCGCCCATAGATGGGATATCTGCCTTGCTTTCTGACATACTGGAGATGGAAGACTGGAGTGACCGAGAGACAACAATCTTTGTCTACAATGACATAGACGGGATCAGTTGCATGTGTAGACGTCAAGCAACCAACCCCATATATATCAAGATCTGTGCCCTAGAGTTTATGGGCGTGGAGCACGCAGGCACGTGCAGGAAGCACGTGCGACCAAAACTGGATGTAGGTGCACGCTGCGCGCAAAGTGCTCGACCAGGGACTGGCTGGAGGATGCGCGCGAAGTGCTCGATCAGTGGCTGCGCGCGAGGTGCTCGATCAGGGCTGGATCTGCGCGCAAACTGGATGTAGGTGCACTAGGCGCACATGCGCTGGAGGCGCGTTAGGCGCTGAAGTGTCGCCACACGCTGAAAGTGCTGAAGGGCGATCGGCGCTGCGCGAGATGCGCTGCGCAGATGCGCTGCGCAGATCGGCGAGAAGGGCGCGAGAAGCGCTAGGCGATCGGATCCAGCGCTAGATGAGGAGCGCGAGATGCTCTGAAGGGCGCCGCAGGTCGGCGATCGGAGAGAAGAGCGGCGCCGAGAAGGGAGAGAGAGAGAGGAGAGGCCGGCGGGTGGGGCGGATTAGGGTTAGGGTTTCGAGAACTCCGGTCTAGGACCGTCGCTCTGATACCATGTTGGGAAACGTGAATGAGATGTTTATTCCATAGCCCTAGGCTCTCTTATATAGGAGAGTAGCCTATGGGTAAATTACATAAAGGGAATAACAAGAAAATAAAATTAGCAAAGAGATACAATAACTCAATGTGCGTCAACAAGATCCCATCTGGATGACTATCTCCTCTTCTTTGAGATTCCTAGTTTACTGAAACAGATGAAACAAATTACATACATGAACAGAAGTACCAGAATCTACTACCCAACTACCTTCTCGTCCAACGAGAAAATTAGTTTCAATGATAAAAGTAGATTTCATACCTGCAGGAGCTTTACCTTTGTCGATTGACTTCAGGTACTCTGGACAGTTACACTTCTAGTGCCCCGGCTTCTCGCAGTGGTGACATACATCGATCTTTCTTGATGTCATCAGTGTGGAAGCACTAAAAGATGAACTAACTCCTTGATTCTTCTTCTTTCTCTTCCGGACCGGGCTCTTTCGAGAACCATGCTTCCCTTTGACCTGTGTAACCATTGCACTGCCAGAAGGACCATCTTTCTTCATTACGTCTTCTGCAGACTTTAATGCAGCAAGAAGTCCATCGTTTGTCAAGTCCAACTTGTTCATGTGCAATGAAACCACAAAATTATTGAAAGACTTGGGCAAAGACAACATCATGAAGTCAGCTTGCATGTCTGCATCCATATTTGCCCCAAGGGTCTACAGCTCAGAAAAGTACTCAAACTTTTTGAGTACATGTTCTCGGACTGAAGTCACTTCCTGCATTTTGCAGCGAACGAGTTCTTTCATAATATTATAACGCTGGGTGCGATTTATGTCACCAAACATATCTTTCAGATTCTGCATTATCTTCTGGCATATGCTCATCTCCACATGTTGCTTCTGAAGAACATTGGAGAGTGAACTCAGGATGCAACATCTAGCCAAGACATGATCTTCATCATACTTGTCATTATATTGCTTTTCTTCCTTTGTCTTAGGGCTTTCTTGCTTGTCCTCAGTGAGCACATATCTTATGCACTTAGCCGAGAGAACAAGTTCCAAATTACGGATCCAATTCGAATAATATGGTCTGGTCAACTGGTTGACCTCCAGAAGTCTGCTGAGAGGTCCATGGACTTCATTGTCTGAAATTAAGAATGCACTATATTAGAATATATAAAGAATTATATACTAATTAAATTCTTTGATTAAGGAATTTTTAATCAAATTAGTCTTGCCATGTCGACTTTGAAAGTTCATTTCCTTAATCACTTTCAAAGTAAGAGATATACTTACCGCTATATCTCTCGCAAGATCTGGGATCGCCTTTGTTATCCTTGTTACATCCCAATAATATGAGAAACTGTAACTTAGATAAAAAGAAGCAGGAACTCATTCCACCTTAAGTGAGCAAGTAGAATTTGGGGACCTAGGGAGGATCTTTGTTGTACCGTGCTGCGCAAGATCTACGGTGTTGGGAGGGCACCGCCGAGGCCGGGTGCTCGCATGAACTCTACCACTCCGTTCTGGAGGGGGGTGGTGGAGGTTTTCTCCAAGAATCTAGCTTTCTTTAGGTCGATCCTTGGCGGGGGCGAATCCTTTGCTTTTTGGTTGGACGATTGGACGAGAGGGGGCCCCTACGTTCGCGGTTCCCGCGATTGTATGCTCTCGCTGAGGACAAGTATGTGATGGTGTCGGCTTGCTGGTCAGATGGAAATTGGTGCCCGGCCTTCTTGTCTAATTTCTCCGACCAGAGACTGGAGGACTTCTTGGCGTTGCTGGATGCTATCAGGGAGGTGGGGCGCCCAACGGAGGGGAGAGGCCACTGGAGTTGACGTGCGGGTCCTTTCATGGTTAAGAAGGCTTTTGGGGCAATCTGCAAGCCACCGCCATCCCGCTCGGAGATTATGATTCACGATTGTGCGTTTCTTTGGGCTCTCAAACTGCCAGAGCGAATTGGTTTCTTCTTATGGCTGCTTCGGAGACAAAGGCTGATGACGAGGGACCGGTGTGCTAGGCTTCTGGGGTCCACCTCGGATAGGTGCCTTCTTTGCGAGGAGGCGATTGAGTCCATCGAACATCTATTCTTCAAATGGCTCAAGGTAATTCAGGTATGGCAGGGGACCAGTCTGTCCTGGTGTTGCATTGAAGATCTCGAGGCGTTTTGCATCTTGCTGGTGGCGAATAGGAGCAGATCTAGGAGGGAGATGATTTATCCTCTGGCTGTCCTATGGGCTGTTTGGCTGGGAAGGAATGCTTTACTTTTCTCGGGGCAGCGTTTTTATAAGGAAAACGTAGGAATTCATGCCACGAGATTAGTGGAGGAGTGGGTTATGTAATTTGTCTCTCCTTTTGTCATCGCTTTTGTTTTTTCCTCTAACTCTCCTGTTTTCGTTTATTAAATAAAAGATGGGGCGAACACCGGAGAGTGTCTCCCCCTATTTCAGGCTTTCAAAAAAAACTCATTCCACCTTGCAAGTCCAACTTGCATTTCCCAATTCGGTCTTTAACACCCAAACCCACCACCCCTAAGAAGATGTTGATTTGTTGGTAATTGAACCAACCGTCAACATGCTTAATACTCGCTATGCGCAATCCAATATCGCCCCAATAATATGAGGAACCGATTATGGGGTCGCTACGCATACGACCTTACTCTTTCGAGAAGCAAAATGCCCGATTCAGGTGAACTTGTATGAGGAGCTGTCACTTCGGACATGCGTCTCCTATATACAATCCCTGGTGACGAAACCCTTCGTCTTGACGGGAGACCATGGATGTCACTTATGTGATCCTCCACCTCATATTCAAATTTTAATTAATTTCTATGAATCCCATTCATGTAATTAATTCTTCCAAGGGAAATGCACATCTATTCATAATAGAGTGCTTTTAATTGGACATAATTCATTTAATCATATTAAATCAATTATTAATCCAATTTAATCAGCCAACAAACTTGTTTTGTTACTTGAATGGATGGTATAATCTCAAAATACGTATTATTTGAATTTTAATAATTAGAAAAATACATCATGATCTCTCAAGCATCATTCGTTCCCTACCCGCTGTCATGGCCAGTACCGACGGGAGTGGGACAGACCACACACGGTGCAACCTGCTACGCCAATGCTCCCCGACTAGGCACCATATCCACCTCGGGAAAAAGAATGCCGAGTCAACCACTTTGTACTTGAGATGTTCATCGGTTTTTCAACCGGAGTTATACCACCATATAATATTCATCAAAACTATTTTGATAATATTATAAGGAGATTTGCTGAACAAATCTCCAATCCTATTCAAAGAAGAGGGTTTTGCATGTAAAAGTTGCCCTACAACTATTGTAGGATAAACTAGAGGTTTGCATGAAAACAATGTTTGTTGGTGATTTTATATCAACCTATTGTGATCAAGATCAACTATCTTATCATTTTGATTAATACAATGTCATTCAAGGAAATAATTATTATCTTTAAATATTTCACAAATATTTAGCAGTAATCATTTCAAAAAATTAACAATTAATTTTCATCAATTTATTTGAATGACTATCACAAGGTTCATGATCAAGTTTGTTAATTTCCAGCAGTGACCCATAATCACAAAATCAACATAACTCGATCAATTTAAATACAATTAATGCAAACTAAATTTATTTGGTTCGCCAATTTGATTTAAAACAGAACCCAAGTGATAATTATGCATTTCTAGGCGTTTAGGACCCGTAATTAACTCTTTAATTACGCCACTAACTACCATCCCTGAAACAGTGGATATATGTTCAATAAAACGATCATATCTCAAGCAAACGGATTCCAAATCATGGCATCAAATTTCAGCGAAATTCGATCGAATTTCTGTCGAATATCGATATCCAGTCGAAATCGAAATTCGACCGAAATGACCGAAATATGGGGTCCTAGTACAAAAAATGACCGAAATTTCGGTCGAAATTCCACCGAAATTCCATCGAAATTCTGTTTTGGTCGGTACCGAAATGGTGACCGAAACCGACATTTATGGCATTGTTCCAAATTACGCAAACTCAAATTCCACATTTTCCTTGTTTAATGGAGAACATTATCCATGTGATATCTTCTGGTTTAAACATTTTAAACAGGGCTGAAAATTATCACAAAACATGGCTGCGAAAATAGAAATGCAATAAAATTTTCACGAATCCTAACGAGCCAAATCTTCTTAGGTTTATGGATAGTATCCAAAACCTCCGACTTGAGGCTCTGCTACCACTTGAAGGATATGAGAAATCCTTAAGCGCATCACGGAAGCGTGGTGATCGCATCTAATGCGATCGGAGCTACTAGTTGCACTAGTTGCTCGGTGCAGCGGAATTTAAAAATTTAAATCATATGATGAAACCACATGATCCCAAGAACATTTCTTGGATCGTTTCATCTAACCACAAAGTATTAGAAATACCTCTTGAAGCGTGGTTGCGATCACTTGATCTCTAAAGCAAGAGATCCTCCTGACTCAAGTCTGATCCACGAAGATGGCACTTGCGGACGCGATGATGAGACGCGTGCTTCCCGCAATCCACGATGAAGATCCAAGCGTTGAATCTTCTGATTTGGTGCAACGAAATCCGACGTCTCCTTCTTGTGCAAGAAGCTCCAAGGAAGACAGAGATCCACGAGCAATCGAGGCGACAACACGACCGCATAACTACGACTGCAATTCTCTCAAACTTAAGGTGGACGGCAACCCTTAGAGAGAGAGAGATGACGTGAGAATGAGGATAGAGAGAGAGAGTAGACGTGTATTTCAAGGGCTAGGGTTGCCCCTTCTTATATATTAGTTTGGGAGCCCATGGATCACAATCCATGGGATACACAGAATCAATGGTTAGATTGGTTTGTGTTTTCAATCAATGGTCATGATCATTGTTGTTTAATAAAACAACAACTTATTAATTTGTATTAAATTAAATATATGTTGCATTATCATCAACATAATTTAACTCAATAAAATTAATTATCACAAGATAATAAAAATGGATAATAATCCTCTCCTAAAAGGGGGGGGTGTCACCCATGATCAATTCAAGGGTGACGCCACTCTTTTATTTGGGGATTTTTATCTCCTTTTATATTATCTCATTATTTTTTATTTATTTTCAACAACATTTATTGCAAATATATCCACTAAATTAATTCCAATTTAATTAACGAATATTTAAATCATGCCATTGAAAATATGTGAATCACATTCACAACCCAAACAAAAATGTAAATTACATTTCCAATTAATTGCTTAGTGTGAATCCAATTCACATAAACAATCAGTTAATAAATATTAGTTACAAATGTGCTTTCTCTAATATATTATAAATCATATTTATAATATACACCGATATTATGGATAACATGGATAGTACTATCCACAATATGCATTTCCTTGATAATTAAATCTTATTTAATTATCTTGGATAATCATTTTCATAATATGAATCTTATTCATATTATTCTTGATAATTAAATCTCATTTAATTATCATCATCTTGTTGCTTGGATACATAATTCATCAAAGGAATTATTCTTGAACTTTTTCAAGAATAGTGTGCTTTCTCCGCAGATTCTTGGAGATAAGGACATGGTGATTGTATTATTCCACGTATAGTGACTTGGACATTGAGATAATATCTCAAATCCAGATCTTACGGGCCTCTCATAGATGCTTGATTAAATCAAGTCTGTAAACTTAATCTTCTCATTGCATCTGAATCTTATTCAGATCAATGTCCAACACTTCGACTAAGATCAAGTTACTTCTCTTCTGGGAGGAGTCACTAAAATCCAGACCTGTTTCATCACTCCCTCAGAATGGAAGCGTCATGGTTATACAATCGTTTATGATCACATCACCCTCAGGTATTCCTAATACCTGTACATCCTGCATACTGGAAGGCCTTGAATAAATCCGAAGTTATAGATCTCTTTTAGACTGTCACCTTCAGGGTTTTATCATTAAGATTCTCATTTGATCATTGAGATTTGGTATCGACCATATACTTTCCAAAAGAATATATCATACCTCTAAATTCTGTCAAGCGTCATAAGCTAGACGACCATGCATGGAATTTATCGATCCCAATATCTCATGAGTGAGCTCATGTCTTCCGGTTCAGAAGTGAACCTGTATGATCCCTTTGAGAGATCGTATTGCTCATATGCCCTTATATGTACACCGGCTCGCCAGTATATAGACCTTGATTAAGTTATCAACTTATTGGTCTACCAAATGTACATACTCAGACATATAGTAACACATCTGTCTCCGGTCAGAGGATGTGTGCCTATATCGTGACAACATACGACGTAGGACTTTGGTTATCTCGATCTCGTTAAGTCAACTCTTTGACCTAACTAATCTGACACCTCCGAATCTCTATTCCTATGCAGAGGACCTGCATCAAGAGATCGGTCAGATATCAGCCTTTAGAGACAGAATTGCTATCTCCCACTTAGGCTGGAGATCACATCTTGATTATCATTTGACGGTGCTTGATGAGTCCTCAATCTAACTCTTTAGATATTCATCCAAGCACCAGCCTCTATGATTCAACATTTGAATAGACAACTTTATGATGTCAAGACAACCGTGGTACATAACCCTAGTTGTACAGAGGGTCCTTATAGTGTATTCATTCACTTAATTTCAGACATGGAGTGAAATAAACCAATAACTTTTATTGATATATCAAACGTTACAATAACATTTATTATAGGAATGGTTCGCCCAGGGCTCACATGTCCAACAGATTCTCACCGAAGGGTTTGGTTTTCAAGCCCTCTAGAAAGTGGTTACTTAGGAAAGGTATCTTTGCACCATCTCCAAAGACTTTAGAGAACGATGTTATTGGGGCGCATGTTGTAAATGAGGAAAAGGTTTGGATTTATGTGGGCCACAAGGTGCAAGATGGGGGGTCGATTCAGTACGTGGAGTCTACGATTTAGGGAGAGCGACACACTTCGCATTAGGAGGAGCTGCTCAACAGGGAGTTGGTGGAGTGTTTGTCTGTCATCCTGCCAAGAGGGAGCAATGTTGGTTTAAGATGAAGGTCTTAACTCGGGATATGAGGGGCATGGGGGTTCGGAGAAAAGAATGACGGTTAGGATCTTATTAGGGAATCAAAGGCGGATGCTGTGTTGTGATACTTCAAGAAATGAAGATTATGCAGGGATGGATTCTATTTGGCAGGAAACATGAGGTGCACTCATTCCGGCTTTTAAATCTACTGAAGCAGATGGTGTTGTGGGCATGCTGATCATATGCTAGAACATTGATCGTTTCGCGTTAGAGGGAGCAGAGCTACGAGGTCGACCCTCCATTTCGGTTCGCTTGTGTCTGAAGGCTAATGGTAGTTGCATCATCTTTACCATTGTTTATGGGTCAAAGAATGATGTGAGCATTTCCGATTTGGTGGAAGATCTTCATTTGGTTCACAAGAATTTCCCCTTAGAAGGATGGATTATTAACGATGATTTCAATGTGACATTACGACCAGAGGACAGATCGAGATTACGTTGAGGTTCATATGCTAGGTTTGGGGCATTCTCCTCATTGATTATAGTATTACAGTTAGAGATTGTAGATGTTGCTGGGTGCCGATACATGTGGAGGAACTCCTGATCGGATTCACACATTGAGCACTTCTTTATGTCCATTGAGGCAATTCAACTTTTCACTTTGGTTAGGGAAATGATGCTCCCACAACACACTTAGACTATACCCTTCTGCTTTGGGTTTTAGTTGAAGGGCTCAGATCGAGGTTGATGTTTAGATTCAAGCAATCTTGGTTACTTGAAGCCAACTTTTGCGGTTTGGTGATTGGGTTTTGGAGGGCTAGGCATCACTGGTTCATCCACCTACTGATTTTCAGCCAAGTTGAGGGATCTCAAAGTTTATTTGATGGAATACAACAAGGGAGTTTGGGAGCAACACCATAGTAGAGGGAACTCAACTCAGTAGGAGGTATTCAGGTTGTAAAGACCCAAAGACGAGCGTGAGTTGAATACATAGGAGATTGAGGTAAGGGTCAATCAACTCCGGGCTATTCATTTGGAAGATTGGAAGACGTAAGTTGAGTGGAGGTAGAGTCTCAACAACCTTAGTTGAAGGAGGGAGACACCAATACCTATTTCTTTCAATCTATGCTAGTGGCAGAAGACACATGAATCGTATTCACTCCAATATTGACGGGGCTCAGGTGCTGGGCAAGCGAGAGGAGTTGGGAGCGCTGTGTGCTCTCTTCCATCTGATCAGTATAAGAGTCACCCATGGGGGCTAAGGTTGGCGTGGTAGGGGGGTTCATCACATTATGCAACTACTAGCGAGCTCACTAGTGACAGAATTTGATGAGCGGGAGGTCCAAAAGGCGGTTGGTTGGCTTAGCGCGGATGACACCCCTTGTCCATATGGTTTTCTATTATTATAAGGAATTTTAGGAGGTTGTGAGGAGGACATTGTGGAAGTGTTGTCAAATTCAGCGTGTGCAGCTTTAGTTTCGAGCGGCTCAACAAGGCTCTCCTTTTTTACCGGCTCAATAGAATGTGTTGAGAATTTCTGACTGATTACATCATCCAATGACTTATACCTTATTGTTGCCAAAGTTCTTGCTAACCACCTCCGTCGTGTTCTAGGAGGTATCATTTCACCCGAGCAGTCTTCTTTTGTCCTGAGCAGGGTTAGGACTGATGGTCTTGTGCTTGCTTTCAAAATGATGATGGACTGGATGGGGAATCACATGAGGGTGATTATAAAAAGTAGATTTCGCTAAGGCGTATAATACTATGGATTATAGATTCTTATGAACATCATTGTAGCGGAGGGGTTCCTTGATTTGTGGATTGTGCGGATTCACGACAATATCATATACAATTCTAGTGGATGGTAAATCGGAAGGAAGCATTTCCTGCCTCAACGAGGGGTTTGATACGGACGTCCCTTGACACCCCTACTTTTCATGATTGTTGCGGATGCCTTGGCATGTATGATGAGACTGACATTGGGCCGGGGTATTTGCTCGGGGTTCTGTACAGGTGATGCTTCGACCCCTATTTACAATATGTTGATGATACGATCTAGTTTGTGAATGGCGGAATGGAGCAGTCATGGATTGCTTCCCATATCATGGGCATTTTCAGTGACATCTCAGGTCTCTGCATTAGTAGGAGAAGTCCACATTTGTGTTGTTTGGGTTCTCTAGAGGTGCATGAATATGGTGCGGTGTTGCGCAACCCAAGCATGTCTCTTCCAATCATGTACTTGGGTCTTCCTTTGTGATGTAATCAGGCCTGATTACGAATTGTTTAAAGGTTAAAGTTGGAGGAAGAGTCCCTCTTATTAAAGGGGTAAAAAAATATTGTTTAAACCTTCTTAAAAAAATTACAAAAGAAATGTTGAGGGTGGAAAAGTAAGTAACGAATTGTTGGGGGACAATCTACGGGTCAAGCTACAATCAATTAATTCAGTATTGTAACTGAAGATCAAACAATTCGTTAGGAGACGATTTTTCAAGTGGTGGAGAATTGATGCAATCAAATCTGATTTGAGGGGTCACGTAGATTTTTACAGAAGTTTAGAGGTCTCCTTGCAATACCAATAACAGATTTGGTGGGATACCAAAATTACCGTTTTTGTCCTTATTTAATCAAATTAGTTGGGCGGCTATTTTTATTTACATTTAATAAATTGAGATTGATTGTAATATCAATCTTTTTAGTAGATAAAATTAGTTAGAGTCATTTTCAGGGTCACTTAGGGTTTGATATAATTTTTATTTTATTTCTGTTTACGTTAATCAAACCCACTCCCTATATGAATGGGGTAATAGTCCATTGTAGAAGATGTTAGGTTCTGAATTGTGTTTTGATTTGGAGTTTTCCTTTACCTCTATCCCCTTCCCCTCTCTTATCAAGGGTTCCTCCTCTCAACTGCTCCTCTCCTCTCAACCACGCGAGGCATGTCGCGATTCTTCCTCTCCTCTAGATTGCCCCACTGCATCAAGAATTGATAGAATCAAAACCAATTTGAGGGGTCAAGTAGAATTTTGCCATAATTTAAAGAAGCACTGAGTCTAGGGATGCAAACGGTTGGATACAGATGCGGATATAGATATAGGTATTACCATATCCTTATCCGTTTTTTAATACGAATACGGATACGGATGTTGCCGGATATTAAAACTATCTTAGCATATCCTTAAAAAACGGACACGGATGTAAAACGGATACTGATCACACACGAGTAATTTTAGAAATACTCTATAGAACTGACTTAAATATATAAGAATTGGATGGAAAACACATGATATTAATTAGTAAATGTGTTTGTATCATAAAAATTGTATAAATATGGTAAAAGGAGGTAGAGAATTATGTTATATATGGTTAAAAATAAATCTATGACTATATTTATTTACAAAAATGGATATACGGATACGGATACAGATGTTTGTGGACATCAAAACGATATCCATATCCGTATCCATTTTAAAACAGATATGGATATGGATGTCAAAATCTATATAAAACGGATACAATGACGGATCGGATACAGATATATCCATATCCGTTTGCATCCCTAACTGAGTCTCCTTGCAATAATGAATTTTGGATTTTTTTTAAATTAGGGGTTTTGTCCTTTTGTTAAGGGGTCAAGTTGATTAGTCACATTCATGATGAGATATCTTGGTATATGTTGTTCGTCGATGATATTGTATTGACTGATGAGACAAGAGACGGAGTAAATGAGAAGCTGGAGGGCTTGAGACATGCCTTGGAGACTAATGATTTCATATAAGTAGGGCTAAGCCTGAATATATGGAGTGCATATTTGATGGAAACACCGGTGAAGGACTCGAGGTAAAGATTGAAGACGATAACATTCAGAAGAAGGATTCTTTTAGATATTTGGGATCTATTTTGTAAAGAGATGGGGAAATTGATAAAGATGTTACTCATAGAAGAAATGCATGTTGGTTAAAGTGGAGAGGAGCCTCTATTGTTCTTTGTGATACTTAACTCCCATCAAAAGTCAAAGGAAAGTATTACAAAGCAACCGTGAGATTTGCTATGCTTTATGTATCAGAGTGTTGGCATATGAACCATAGACATGTGCAAAGAATGACAGTAGTAGAAATGAAAATGCTAAGGTGGATGTGTGATCATATACGAAAAGATCAGATTCATAATGATGCGATCAAAAGAAAAGTTGGTGTAGCTCCGATATAGGAGAAAGTGATAGAAAACCACTTAATACGGTTAGAAGATGTGAGATTTGGGATGTTGAGTTAGTTAAGAGAGGACGAGGATGACCCAAGAGTGTTGGATTGAGGCTATCCGAAAGGATCTTAGTTATTTGGATTTAAACCTGAGAATGACCCAAAATAGATCTGAATGGATGCAAAAACCATATAATCGATCCGACTTTTTTTTAAGTCAAAAGAGGGGGTAACACGCAACGGTGTCCGCCCCGGAATTTTATTTAGAATATATAAAAAATACATTACGTTACATGGTCCAGTTTTCAATCAAGCTCTTATAATGGGAGCAAACATTCTCACAGTAAAAACGATGACATGAGAAGAGAACATCATTGCATGCCAACCAAATGGCCCATAGCATTGCCACTGGGGAAAGGACCTCCGATCACGTTCCCCCACAAATGACCCCCAGAAGAAGTCGAAGGAGCTTGTGCAAATCCATTGGAGGCCTGCCACGATCCAGATAGGCGAGGACACAAAACAATGGAAGAAAAGGTGCTCTAACATTTCGATCTCATTGTCGCACAGGGGACAACTATCAGCAACCACCGCGAACAAATAATGATCTCTAGTCATAATGCGCTTCCTTCTGAACAACCATAAGAAGAAACCAATCTATTTCGAAAGCCTAAGGGACCAAACAAGCTTGCAATCCTGAATCATGTCCTTTCTAACCTTACTTGAGGTTGATGAAAAATGTATATTAAATGCGATTCAATTGTAACCTTACTACAATAGTGTATATACTAATATTATCTATGGAGACTTGTTTTTTATCCCTAAGACATCTCAAGACCATGGGGGAGGATTTGCAAATCTTTTTGATCTGCGAGGTATTTTGGTAACCCCAATAATTTGTTGGGGACAAAAATATTGGGCTTTGCCAATCTTTTGAGGGTGAGCTTTTTATCCAAATTTTTAAAACATAACATGATACTTACACTAATACACGTTAATGTTTGCATGCCTCTTTCCTGTTTTCAATATTCCACTTTCGAAACTAATTGTTATCAATGTTTACGTAATGATACGATATTTAATAACTAACGTAGCTGATACATTATCAGTCACTCCAAAACCATTCTATTTACGTCATTTTAATAACATAATTAACAATTAACGTGCATTAAAATTCTGCAGGTTAGGAATCCTTGCAAATTATGTTCAAAACCAGGAAACCGTCAGGCTATAGCTGTACACCCCAATACATATTTTATTTGATGTACGTAGGGAATGACAGCAAGAAAGAGAGGGATTAAATATTCTAATCAGAATTATTGAATAATGGAATACATGTACCCTAAAAGCATCAAACATGAAAGATCATTCCAATATGGATCTATAAATCGACATCGAGATGAATTCTCTTAGAAAACATCATCCCTATATCAATATCAGGAAGAATTAATTGAAAGAAAATCTCTATGCGACTAGATTTGGGTAGAAGAACAATCATAATGATGTGAATCAACAACAACAAGGGAACTGAGACATTGTTGCAACTTGACAACTATTGTATAAAGATACACAAGGCTCTAAAAATGTTCCAAACATAAGATCCAAAATCATGTGAAACTAACAATGAGGGATAAAACTTTGTTACTGTTATAAAATATGAAGAATGCGGAAGCGAACATGGAAAAGATAAAGAATAAGAAAGAACGCGGGATTTAATGTGGAACCCTATTCCGTGAGGAGCGGGATGAAACCACGGGAGAAGCCCTCAAAGGGGCATATGCTTCATTGCTTTTTCTCAATGAGTACAGGAGGTCTGGGGCTCCTTATATAGCCTTCCCAGAGCCTCCAAGTCCCACCATTGGGCGGTATGGGACTAAACACAGGAAAGTGTAAATGGATCTTCTCCAGGATCCATTTACCTTGCTACAACTCAATAGGTGCACTACCAAATACTCCAACACTCCCCCTCAAGCTGGAGCATGCAATGCTCAGCTTGGACAAACAAACAGAAAGAAACTCAACTCACGCTACAGGACACTATGGACAATATCAACCCAACGCGCACATGCTGCAGTCGAGGACGTTGCTTCTCATGCCGTGCAGGTGAGGAGGACGCACGGGCTGGAGTGTGAGTCAACTGAAGACTCGGAATCTGACCATCGAGTCTGAAACTGCACCTGAAGTCTCCTCATCGGAGAACTGGGTCTCTCCCATCTGGCTCAGAGAATGGTGCACTGCTCTGGTGTACCTATGATACCACATGAAAACCCTTGCCCTCAATGGCATAGGGAATGGTCCTTTGCTCTGGAGTCCCTATGGCTCACATGAAAACTCTGGCCGAACAACAAGAATCATGATGGGGACCTCTGACAATGATGGCAACATATGCTCATCTGAAATAAGACCGCAAACTCATGCGTGTCTGAAACTGGAGACTCGGAAGACAATTGCCGAGTCTGAACAACTGCGCATCAAACTGGGACTCGGAACCTGAACGTCGAGTCTGGAATTGCGCATGGAAAAATCTTCATCTGAAAACCGTAGAGTCTGAAAATCGGTTGGTCTGGAGAATCTGCAATCTGGAACATCTGAATAGACCTGTGACTCTACATATATACTCCCCCTTTCTCCCATACTGGTCGGAAAACAGAGAAATCGACCAAGTTGGGAGAAGACAACACAATGGGGAAAACAAAACATCACTTGCGGCTTTTCTTTTCTTTTTTTTAACAAGCCGTTACCTTTTTTTGTAAGCCGTTACCTTTTTTTTTCGGCTTTTACATCATACTGTTTTTTTAAATGCATACGGCTTTTCTTTGTATGCGACCTTTTTTTTCCTTTTTTTTTGAAAAATGCGTACGGCCTTTTTATTCGTGTACGCGCCTCTTTTTTTTCTCTGAATTTTTTTTTGAAAAACTTGCAACCTTCTCCTACTTCTTCCCTCTCTCTCTCTTTTTATACTTTTTTTTACAAAGCTGCCCTTCTTGTGCCCGTAGAAAGATAACAGTTTTTTTTAATAGCCCACGCGGGCAGCTGGGCAAAACCCTAATCAGGGTTTCCCCTTTCTTCTTCAACGGTACCGAGCCCGCCGCTTGAGGGTTCCCTGGTTGGGAACCAAAAACCTCGGAAGAGGCCACCGCCTCTGGAAGAGATGGAGGGAGAGCCGCATCCAGCTAGAGGAGGAGGTGATTGCGACCTGGGGGGCCGCGCCTGGAGCCCGCGCGGCGCGCGGGAAGCGGGAACGGAGGTGCGCCGCGCCTTCACCAACATTGGAGGGGAGCGCCTGAAGAACGCGCGACCACCTGAGAGTCTGGAGGAGGGCCTGGAAGTCTGGAGAGGCGCGCAACCTCGCGCGGACTGAAGATAGGGCACAGATGCGCGACATGTGCGCGAAGGATGCTGACAGGAACTGGAGCTAGGGCGGCGATGGTGTTTTGCGCCGCCTGGAGATAGGAAAGCCCACTGTAGAGGGGCGGCATCGCCTCTCGCGCCTGGAATGGAGGCGGGGAACTCGGAGCGGGCTCGCATCGACTGGGCGCGGCTGGGAGCGCCGCCTGGAGGTGCGCTGCGCAAGGGGGTGCACTGTGCGAGAAGGGAGAACAAGGCGCCGCCTGCGTGCTTGGGTCTGGAAGGGAATTCGTGAGGACTTCGTGCCAGGGGTTGCGCCGCCAAGTACGGGGATTGGGAACCTGCGCCGCCATGGGTTTTGGCTGGAGGATCCTGTGCGCTACACAGCCTGAGATCGTGCGCGTGGAGGAAGGAGGCTCGGCCATCGTTGAGAAAAGCTGTTGCGGCTAGGGTTTCAAGAAGCAAACCCCACAACACGATCTTGAACTCAGAGGAAAAAAAACTCTTCTCGAACAATCTTTAAAACAGAAATTACAAGAACAATCGAGAACTGATTTTGATAATCGATTCTCTAACAAAATATAAAGAACACAGAAAAACTTCTCGAGAATCGACCCGCTCTGATACCATGTTATAAAATATGAAGAATGCGGAAGCGAACATGGAAAAGATAAAGAATAAGAAAGAACGCGGGATTTAATGTGGAACCCTATTCCGTGAGGAGCAGGATGAAACCACGGGAGAAGCCCTCAAAGGGGCATATGCTTCATTGCTATTTCTCAATGAGTACAGGAGGTCTGGGGCTCCTTATATAGCCTTCCCAGAGCCTCCAAGTCCCACCATTGGGCGGTATTGGACTAAACACATGATGGTGTAAATGGATCTTCTCCAGGATCCATTTACCTTGCTACAACTCAATAGGTGCACTACCAAATACTCCAACAGTTACCACCGGGGATGTTCCATCGGGATTTTCTCTTGTGTGGATCCCTTGATCGCAGCGCATATGTGCGCACAATGGTGACCTCAATCTCCCCTATATGATGGTGGTCGTGGATCTTCGATATGAGCACCTTCTCCGACGTCGACAACGCCCCTCCGGTGACTAATCCAGCCAAAGCGATGGTACTCCAATGAGAAAGAAAGATGGTGGTGGTTAGGTTTTTGAGAGGGTAACCTACTAACCTACCATCTCCTATTTATATGAGAAGAGGTGAATTTGGATCTAAATTCAGTTTCGGTTCGGATTCGGTTCGAGTCAATATGTGTCTTGATCATTCTATTTAAACATCAATATCTTAGACTAGGAAGCTCGGAATTCGATGTTCTTGGGCTCCTTGGAAATGTCTCGATGAGATCTATGAAATGGTGTGGTCATTTATTTTGTTTGGATGTTAAAAATCTTCCCGAATTTATGACAAAAATACGGGGTTTCACATGTATAGAACTGTAAGACCTGAATTGGGCTCTGTCTCCACACATACGGTGAGAAGCACCAGAGTCCATGATCCACTTTGTCATATCTGCACTGCTACAACCAGTAGAAGTGTTTGCGATACCTGAGGAGTTCGAAGAGGCTCTAGTTGATGCTGCAATATCTATAGATCCTGTAGTGGCAGTACCGATTACTGGAGTCATGATGTCTCGTATACGAGAGACAATTTCATGAAGGCACGGATCTGCCTGAGAAGCTGTAGTGCCTGAAGGCTCAATCTTCTCCGTCACACGAACAGATTCGGGGTATGCATGCTTTCCAATAGCTTGTGTCCTTAGACTATGGTGGACGACAATAAGTGCAGGGATCACGTTGACGTCCACCACCTCTGCAACGGGGACAACACCCTCTAACTTAGTAAAACCTCCTCTGCCGTGAGAAGCAGCCATCGCTGACGAAGGTTGTGTAGTGAAAACATGTGGAATAAGAAGCCTATTGAGATGACTGTAAGCCTCTTCCATGGGAGGTATGGTTGCCCCAGTAAGGAGCGGTGCTTGTGCTGCTTCATACTCTGGATCAAGCGTAGCCAATGAAACTCCAACCATTGTGGAGTTTCTGTATGCCATTTGCTGCTTTGTGGAGGTTGTAATCGGCATGAAGCTGTGAAGCTTCTCAAACTTGCCACAAAGCAAGGAGTAGAACATGTGCATTGGATGACCATTCTGTTTTTCTTTGTATAATCAAAGTGAAGCTCAAGAATCTTGGCTTCGTTCTTCTCTTGGGCATAAGTGGATGCCAAAGTATCTTACATCGCTTTGGCGGTGGGCTGGTTCACAATATCATTGACTATCTCTGCGGTGAGGGTCTTAGAGAGCCAAATACACATACACGTCATCTTGCTTCCACGAAGCATTGTCCCTAGTCTTGTTTGTCAGTTCTGACTTTGTCAGAATGTATTCCTTGTTGTTGCATTTCATAAGGGTTTGAAAGAACCAGAATAAGAGAAGACATTACTCTTGTTTTCTGACATGACGAAAGAAGGCCAAAAAATAGAACTCGACTGGGGAAGTAGACCGTTTCGAGCGAGTCTACACGATCATATGAAGGATTGGTTGTAATTGTAGATTCATACAATCATCCTTGTTACTCAAGCTGTGCTAGGGTCGGAAAACACGATTTGTAGGTCTAAAATCTCATTTTCCGCTCAAAATCATACTATAGAGAGGGGGAAAAACCACCCATATGGGTCGAGTAGGGATCGGAAGGGCCCCCACGGACCGTTGTGCATGGGTGCCACACGAAGGAGAGGTGACGATGCGCAACACAACCTGTAGAGAGGTGGCGACAATGGGTCGCACGATGCTGGGCGATGTGGAGAGAGAGGTGTGACGGCAACAACCCTGAGGAGAGTGGTGCGGCTGCTCGGAGAGAGAGGTGCGACAACGGTAGGGTTAGGGCACGGTGGGGTACGAGAAATCTGGTCTAGGACCATCGCTCTGATACCATGTTGGGGGGAAATAATGAATTTCGTATTCACGAGGCCTTAGGGTTCTCTTATATAGAGGAGAGACCCGTTAGTAAATTACATAATGAAGATGAAAAGACTAGAAAAATACATAAAAGGGATAAAATATAGAAAATATCTCAACGTGTTATGTTCCAGGGAAGAGCATGAAGTAAATGTCTCTGGTCAATATTCATTCGTCCTTTATGTAATGGCCAAAGGTAAACACCAACACGACCGAGGACTATGAGGCTCCATAAAAAATGATAATCACGAGCTAAAACATCAAAATGGGGCGGAGGTGGATTGTCTAACACCTTATTAGCACGTCTCACAATAAAAATTCATGTTCTCAAGTTCCAATGATCTCTTCCACCCTCAGGATCAGAGAGTAGGGTGAAGGAGTACATGAGACTTAAAAATTCCTCCAAACGCTAATACGGGAAATCCGCAACAAAAGAAACCATGACGTTGCGATTAGCAGCTAAAGCAAAAGGGCAACGCAAACGGGTTGCCAATAAGCCTCCATCAGTCCAGTCCTCATTCCAAAATTGGAATGATTGGCCATCACCCAAAACAGGTTGGAATAAGGTCGGTAGCTGCAGAAGAAGAATGGTAATGCCCTTCCAGAATGCCGATGAGTAAAAAGAAGGCTGAGGATGCAAGTCACCCTGAGCTCTAATCCCAAAGATTTGATGAACGAGCATGCATCATAAGTTCTCGCTTCTCCCCCAAATTCTGACTACCCACTTTGTAGCACTGCTTTGTTCATAGTCTCAAGATGGGTCACACCAAGACCCCCATCTCTTATTGGTAGAGTAACCATGTCCCAACTAGGTAATTGGATACCGGAGCCATTTTGGCTCGAGCTGCTTCAGAAGAATCTGCACATTATCATCTTTAGACGTTTATGGATCCCAATCGAAAGAAGACGAGAGGACACGAAGAAGACACTGCAAGGACAACCTTCCAGAGCCTTCCAGAGCACCAATCTACCACCCCTAGAAAGGATTGTTGCTTTCTATTGGGATAACTTTTTCTCCATCTTCTCTATGATAGGAAGCCAGTCTGCGTATTTAAGCTTGCCACAGGTCAAGGGTATACCGAGATATCAATGGGCCATGTTCTGTCAACAACTCATCAATGCAAGCCAATTTTAGAGACTATATTATTACCTTTTCAGAGATAAAACAAATACAACTATATAAATAGCAGATATAGGAAAAAGAATCAAAATAGAATTATAAACCGATATATTTATCCTCTTTTTACCTAATGTTATTCTGGCTGTTAAAACATTGTAAAGGTTAGTTTTTATTTTAGGAAGTTTGTTATTCATAGAAAATGTTAAAAATTGCATAAAAATAAAATATAAAAATTTAATTAAAAAAATACATAAATCTATTCTTTTTCTGCTTCTGAATTTTGGTGAATTTCTAGGGACTTTGACATCTCCTTTTCAAACATAAAACATATAAAAAAATTGGACAAAAAACAAATAAAATTGTATATTGGAAATCACTAATATGGATGCGGAAATCAAAATAGAATAAAAAGTCTATATATAAACGACTGATATGTTATATAATTAAATTGACTCCCTGCAGTCAAACCTGTGCTCCATGATTTACAATTTAGAAATATTGAAAATTGTCAATATCGGAATTTATGAACACACTTTAGGAGACAGCTGGCCTATATGTGTGCAACTGTTTGGTTTCTCAGTCAACAGAGATTGGTTCAACCGGCTGAACGACAGGGTAAGGAAACCTGTTCGCAATGTGTCCTGCGGAAGACATCATTCTGTTCACAATTTTTGCTTTCCCATCTGTTTGCAAGTGGAAGCTTCTGCTTCAACTTTTCTTGTTCGTCATCATCCTTAAAGTGGTGGCTTTTGGAATTTTTTTTGCAATAAGATATATAAATGTGGAATGGAGACTGTACATTTTGGGGAAGTTCTCGCAGACCACTTTTCACTTTCTAGGAAATTTGACACTTTCTTATAGATATATCCTGAATATTTCTTGGAATCTTTGTGTAGCTTATATGATATCTTTGCAATGCTCTCTGGACGGACACCTTTGCATGTTCCCTCTTTTTTGCCTTCCAAAAAAGATATCTTCGCAGTGTTAGACTTGTCTTGCAACTTATATATTGTGTACATTATTTGGTAGTTATGATTTCTTACTCTTATTTCTCTCTAGAAACTTGGCATGGACTGGATTATCCACTTAGACACCGACGAGTTGATTCATCCCGCAGGTGCTCGAGAGTATTCATTAAGACAGTTACTGTTGGAAGTCCCCGGGAATGTCGACATGGTCATCTTTCCAAATTATGTATGTGCATCCGTTGCATGTTGATATACTGAAACATCATCAGACTTGTCAAAAGATTTCTATAGTCCACCTTGTCTTGTTTCCCCAGGAGAGCAGTGTTGAACGAGATGACATAAAGGATCCTTTCAGTGAGGTACACGCTACATTTTTGTTTAAGTAAAAAACTATTAAGTTTTTTATGTCTAAGTGCTATAACTATGAGAATAAGAGATTTTTACATTTACACCCTTATAAACTCTCGTAACTACATTTGAATTCCAATAAGCTTGATATTTACACAGGGTCATATAAATTTGTTAGCTCTTACACCTTGTGTCCTTATCTTAGCATCTTTTTAAAAGCACTATCACAATTACACACAGATTAAAAAATGACTAGATTCACACCTTGATCCATCCTAAATTTTTAAAACTCTCTCACAACATACCACCAAGGATCTCGCTATCCAAATTATCTTTGATCCACTAGAGGTGTTGGGAATGAATGTTGATCAAGCTCTTGATTCAATTCTTAGCACCTTTCGTTCCTTTTGTGAGTTTGGGGATTACAATTGGACCTAAAGTTTTCTGTTGGTAGAATTCGCTTGCACATGAACTCCATGAAGAGCTATCTTGAGATGGAAGGAGGGGAGAAAGGAGATGTAATTGCATCGCGAATATAATGAAGCTCACTATTTCAAGTGCATCGATGCTAGCCGTCGAATAGAATACATGCACTTTACCCACACTAAATTCTCTTCAATCTTGGGTTTGAGATATCGATATAGTATTGGTCTTCCCAAAGAGGGATATAACATGGCTATATCAATGATATCAGTCAAAATTTTGGAAATGGCTAAAAAACACCAATTTTCTCGCAAATTAAGATCATTCTTCTCTTAAAACAAAAATTAATAAAGGAGAAAGATAGGCGGATGGAGGGAGAGAAGAAAGAAGGAGGGGTTCCGCTGGAGAGTTCGAGAGGGAGTGGATTAGGGAGTGAGGGAAGGTTTCGAGGTCTTCCTCGGGGAGAGTGAAGAGGTCCACCGATTCTTTGGAGAGGTCTGTTGAGGGTTGGTATGTGTTAAGTCATCGGAAGAAATGTCATCACTACTACAGATGTGGCCTAGCAGGCCACCAAGCGTCATGTTGCCCGCAACTGCCGTGATGTCGGTTACGGTGCCCTATTTTGATGCCCTCGTATCCGGGTGCCCGTTTACGTCGCATTCACACTATTTCATTCACATGTCATCGCACTAAGTTATGAAAATTAGGGAAAATTTTTCGTGCTGCTGTTGCATATGACATTCGCATTCAAGTAATAATGTATCAATCACAGACTAAAACATCAACAAGTGTCACCAACCTTTTTTTTCATAAATTTTCATAAGTATATAACATGTACGAGGTGACAGTTATATATAGCCCTAAATCCGACTGAAGAGGAAAAATAAACATTACATCATGACGGAACAAAAATTGAAGACAAAAGAAACTATACCGTCTAGTGTAAACACGATCTCCAAAAGTTATCAACCTGCTATTGTTTTGCAGGCTCCTTGCCTGCCAAAATATGGTAGGAAGAAGAGGTGTCAGCGAGCGTTGGTACACCCATATGTCATATTATAAAATAAGCAGGAATTTAATATGTTCAAAAGTAAGCAACTGACAGGCATGCATGAATAAAAAAATCTACCACTACCTGCGTAGAAAAAGGTTTTCAAATTTATTTTACAAGCATTTCCCCCTTATTACTCGTTTTCCCAATATTTCCCATTTATAACACTTCCTATAGTAATTGAGACCAGTATGTATATGTTGTTTACTATTACTGAATTTAGGTTATGGATTTTAATAAGGAATTAGTGAGGTGATACTTTATTTATTTTTTTCTTAATAATATATGAACCAGTTTGCAATTCTATCTATCTTTTTAAGTCTAGTGGATAGTCTGTGGTCTTGGTCTTTGTATAACCTCCCACTATGACTCTAAGGAGTGAATAATGCCTTAGGGTTGGGGTACCTCCGTATGCATGCGGTGTTGTATAATGCATCCTAACTAAGTTCCCAACACGACCACTTAACTTAATTGTAATCAACTCTAGTCAACACAACTTACACTTCCTCTCTTAGACAAGCTCTATAATACTTCTTTCTGAGTTCAATTGAAACTCTCCCAAATGTAACCTCAGATGATTTCAGATGTTGCATCGCCAAACCTATTGGCGAAAAGTAACTAAAACTCAAGCGATGAGGTAGCCTCCTAAGAGGCTCTTCCGTCTCGCCCTCTAATTGGAAGTACGGTCCAATAGAGGGAAAGGTCTACTCCAAAACTACGCCCCAGAGACGGGTGAGAGAGACTCTCCGGAAAAGTCACTTTAGACGGGCTCGACCAGTAAAGAGCAAACGAGCTCGCTCGAAAACTGAAAACCGAGGATCCCCCGCTTGGGTATACTAAAACAAAGGGTGAACGGAATGGTCAAAAGTCGGGATCCCAACGAGGCGGAAAAACACTGCGAGCTCACGTAAAAATCGTGAAAAGGACTGGGATCCTAGACCCGCGCACTTGGCGGTCGCTGCCCTAACTGGGCTTCCTATCTCCCGCCCAGTTGAGGCTCACCGTGCCCACGCTCAGTTCGGTGTAAGGTTCACCGTGACCAGCACTAATAATTATCAGTCATTATTAATTCACCATCTCCTTTCTTTCTTTTATTGCTTGAACCATTCAATGGTCGCTCTTATAGCTAATTATAGATCTAGTTGTTTGTCAAAACTTTTCTTTAGTGATATATATAGAAGTATATATATATTTATTCAAAGATCAATTTATTGCATATTACTATCCATGATGATCTAAGGAATTCATTAGTTGACTTTTATTTTCAAATACAGATGGAATTCTCAGAATATATGATGTTATTTTGGCTAGACAATTAGATGCAATAGATGTTGATGTGGCCGTAGTTGTTAATGTGGCCATTTCATCGTTAACTTTGTCCTCAAATTTGGATATTTTAGTAAATTCCCATATTGATTAAAATGGAGTCTTTCAATGGTAAATGCTCTTATTATGACTATGTTTATTTACCTACATATCTGATTTATATAACAAATTTCTAAATTCCAAAATTATAAATTATGTAATTATTTCAATAATGTACTTTTGATCTATTTCATACCAACGCAACCCCACTACCCCTTTTTAAGAATGAGTTTTGTAGCATATCTTAATTCAAATTCGTGTTCAATTGCAGGCTAATCACACCTAATTTCTCATTATATATATATATATATAGTTTGAAACAAGACCTATCTCATACTAAACTATCCCTCATTTCTTATCCATTAGCCTATGACATGTAACTATTTAATCATTTCTATTTTTTTCGAATCATTTTCTATAACAACAGATATATCAGATATTGTATTATAAATTTTTTTGAACTGTCCATGTTCAATGGCAGCACTTGGAATCCCAACTATTGCATGCAATATAATTGAATGACATGCATAAACACTCGAGGCAAAGTAACTTTCTCATAACGTATATCCATGCCTTATCAAAGCTCAAACAACCATGGAGTTCTATAGTTATAGCCATACGTGGGCAGGTTATTAACTTATATATATTCTAAAGTCATGCAAATTTAGGTATTCCTTAGAAAAGGATAGCATAAACATAACCAGCACATAATTTGAACCCTATGGACATCTTGATTTCAATTTACGTTTTTCATAGAACCTAAAAAGTAGGTAACCACAATGTATAAAAATGGCTGAGAACAATCTTGTCAAAATTTTGTGTTCATCTGTACAATCTTCTCATTCCAAACGTTATTTTAAAGCAACCTGTAGCTTTGCAAATTATTACCAATTCCTAGTATTAACTTTTGATGTATTCATCCTAACCAATAAAATGAAAAGGGGTACATGTATATTAGCAATATTGGGGATTAATTGTACTATGGGTCTCTAAATTAAGAGATCTAACATGCATGTAGTTCCCCATTTGGGAAAAAAAGGTAGCAAGAATGAGGTTTAAGACTATTCATGCATGACAGTAAAAGTTGAGGGAATGTGCCTAAAATTCTTTAAATCTTGAAGCCAATTATGCATGCAAGGCTAGGAATGTGAGGTAGCAGCAATTGTTCCAAATTTTCAGATGGGGAGCAGCTCCAATGCTCCAGGTTGCAGCAAGGGAGGCTCCAGGAACTCCAGAGCTACTGCAGCAACAATTCCAGCAAATGTAGGGCTCCAGAATTTAATTTGGTGGTAAAGGGGAGAGGTGTACAGAGCTCCTACGACTGGATTTTTAGGAGAAGATTGGGGATTTGGTGCTATTAATAAGGGAGGTGAGTCCCTTGTTTGTTGCCAAATGGATTGGAAAGAAATTCTATGTGGAAAGAGGTTTGGGGAGCCAAGTGGAGGCTGCTTCTAGCAGTCTGCTATATTTTTTTATTTTTTTATTTTTTAAAACCAGATTCTCTCCTTATTTAACATACTTAAAATAGACCGTATACGCACATTGAGCCCCTAATTTCGACGTTCAATATCTCGACTTGATCGTTTTGTACAACGATCAAAATGAGTACAATATTGATATACTTTTGATCGGGTTTGGATCCCCGAAATTTTTGAAATACGATTTCGGTTTGGAGTTAAATTGTACAGTTTTAAAATATCAAACGACTTCCGATTGACGAACGGTTGATTCCGTTGGTCTTATTTCGTCGAATCGGATTTTATGACGGTCTTGGTTTGTTTCGCGATTTTTGAATTTGCGTTGCGGCTTTTTCGGTCATGCATTACGATGCGATCGATTTTTGATTGATTTTGCCCGAATGACTTTTGATTTGCGATCAGTTGATCGATTCAAGTCATCTAATGCCGACTGACAAACAGACCCTATTCGGCTCAAGTTTGGGTTTAATTGAAACCTGTATGTTACAATTATAAAAACCTCAAAGAGAGTCTTGTCCTCGAGTCTCTGGTCAAGGTCACTAAATGTCTTGTTTGGATTTCATACGGCCATAAAAACCTCAAAGGATTTTAAACCCATAAACCTTAAAGGATTTTAAACCCATAAAAAACCTTAAAGAGAAAACAAAGCATATATTTTAACATGTATCCAATTACAAATGCTTGTTTTGATGATCACCTGAGAAAAGCTGCGGGTATCATGCCCACATGTAGGCTTTGGTCTCCCACGTCGCCTCTTTGATGCCGTGTCGGTGCCATAACACCTTGAGCAAGGGAATGTCCTTGCTGCGAAGCTTCTTCACAGCACTGTCTAGTATCTGCACTGGCCTCTCTTCATATGTTAAATCTGGTTCCAAGTCAAGATTCTCATTGCTGATGATGTGTCGAGGGTCGCACACATACTTCCTCAGGTTGGATATGTAGAAGACATCATGAATAGTAGAAAGATGTGGAGGAAGGGCTACCCGATAGGCCACTTTCCCCACTCGAGCCAGAATCTCGAATGGGCCAACATATTGTGGCGCCAACTTGCCACGAACACCAAATCTCTGTATTCCTTTCATGGGAGAAATTCAGAGAAATACCCAATCGTCCACCTGTAATTTACAAAAATGTCATTTATATGTGGGATTAAGTTGAATGTTAACAAATCGTGTTTGGATGATTTAAGAGAAGATAATTGTATTACATGAAACTCCAAGTCTCTTCTTTGATGGTCTGCATAGCTCTTCTGGCGGATCTGTGTCGTTAGAAGCCTCCATCTCACAAGATCAACAGCTCTCGCGGTCTCCTCCTGGAGATTTACGGAGTATTAAGCATGATCACCTACCTCACGCCAATAGATTGGTGTGAGGCATCTCCGCCCGTATAGGGCTTCGAATGGTGCCATGCCGATACTGGAATGATAGCTGTTGTTGTACATGAATTCGACTAATGGCAGATGGTCCTTCTACGATCCTTTCCACTCCAAAGTGCATGCGCGTAGTAAATCCTCGAGAGTCTGAATGGTGCGCTCACACTGCCCGTCGGTCTGCGGATAATATGCAGAACTAATCTTCAGCTCTGTATGTAGTGCTGACATGAACTAATGCCAATAGTGCGATGTAAACTGTGAGTCTCTGTCAGACACTACCTCGCGTGGTATACCATGTAGCCTGATGATGTTCTGCACATATAGCTTGGCCAATCTGGATGGTGTATAGGTCATACTAACAGGTATGAAATGGGCTGACTTGATCAACCTATCAACAACAACCCAAATTGAATCATGACCACCTGATGTCTTCGACAATCTCGTGACGAAATCCGTAGAAATGCTCTTCATTTTCCACTTGGGAATGGGGAGCGACTGCAGTAATCCTGGTGGTCTCCTGTGTTCGGCCTTGACCATCTGACAGGTCATGCATATGCTGACATGCTGCGCCACATCGCACTTCATTCCATCCTACCAGAAATGTCGATGCAGATCATGATACATCTTTGTGCTACCCGGGTGAATAGATAGTCGTGAACTGTGTGCCTCATCAAGAATATCTCCGTGCAATTGCTCGTCGTTGGGCACAACGATCCGTCCTTCCTTCCATAAAATAGACTCCGCCACTACAAAATCATCACCTCATCCTTGGCGGCTCGCATGTATCTATCTCGAATCTAGGGATCTGTCATCTGACCTTTGACAATGCGATCCCAAAGACTGCTAAATCGTGGAGGCATGATAGTAGAAATGGATGCGCTCTCCTGAGGATGCCAATCGGTCAAAGCTGCAAGCATATACCACGTGTATAACCAGTTCGCCGTACCATCTGCATGAGCTCTCTTGCTAAGTGTGTCGGCCACAACGTTTCCCTTACCTGGATGGTAAGAGATCGTGCAATCGTAATTGTATGTTTGGACACGAAAACTTCTTTGACTGAACCTCGATATGGTGTCATCGGCTTTCTCCTATTGTATGTTTAGGAAATGAAGGCAAATCTTATGCAGATGTTACTAGAGGGAGAACACAATCCACATCTTGAATCATTCTTTGTTGCCGATAGGTATCTGCTTAAACGAAAATATTGACTCAAATTTGGTTTTGAAGGCGTTAAGACTTAAACTCAAAGATCTATTCTCATGGGACCTGATCCTATTGGATGATTTTTCATGTGCTGTGAGGGGTCTATCCCCCCAAGAGATGGCCACTTCGCTGCGTGAGCGGCCTCCGATGGAGAAAACAAGTCTATGTTGGAGGATGCTGCGCTTCAAAGATGAAGCACACTTCTCATGTACACACCCGTTGTGAGTTAAAGGTGTGCCCTTCCTCTCACACACAGTGGATGCTATGGGCCTTGCTCTCAGGGATTTTGGTTGCATGAAGAAAATCTTGTCTGATGGTACTCTTCCAGGTTCAGAAATCAGCGACACCCTGATGTTGATGGAAGGGAGTAATTTGGTGCCAGTCGAGATGTTGCGTAGCTTAGTGGTTGGCCGGACAACATTTCGGCTATTGGTGACAGTGATGCACCCACTCCCACCACCGCATGTTTTGTTCCTGGCGATTCCAACATCTTCCACCTCATCTAAATCACCAAAAGGAGATTTGTCATCGACGAAGGGCGTTGTATCGGAGAAGAAGAAGAGACACGTGGCGATGCCCCTTCAAAGATCGGAGTTCAGATCGGTGGTCTCACTTCTGAAAGGACCATCTTTAGTTGTGCTGAAGATAGACAATTTTCAAAATATTGAAATCTCACCTTCTTTGGAAGCCCAATCGTCTCCAATTTCGGAAGTCCAACAGAACAACTTGATCTCATTCCTTTGTGGAAAGATATAACTTGGACGGTGGAGGAAACAATCGCATCCCTAGTGGCTTTTGGGTTGTCGTTTCGGGTTTACTTAATCAGGCCAGATCCTGCATGTTCGAAGATGGGTCCAATAACTCCTATGCGAGCCCAATTGTCAGGACCAACCCGATTAGACTTATCGAGTCCGAGGTCCTCGGTCTATCGCAGCTACCGAAAAAACTGAACATAGTCGTGGGCCCCATGTGCCAGACCTCAAGCATAATACATGAGTTTTCGGGTTCGATGATTTTTGATAAGGGGGTGAAAGCAATGTTCCATCCTTCTTTGTTGCTGGTGATCGCGAAGATGGCTGAACAGGAGAGCAAGCTCGGTCAGAGGGAGGTCGGAAGCCCTAGGCAGGTTGATAACACTCCCTCTCCGCTGACTACGATAGACCTTGAAACCTCTTCAGCGCATGCCTTAGTTGATAAGGTGGAGGTTGGCAGTCTGCTACGGATAGTGAACCTTCCATCGTCTCGGCCAAATAGTGGTGAACTTTTTGAAAAGAAATATTTCGGAAGCTCTAGAGACTGATAAGCATCTTTCTGCATCGGTCATCTCAAGCTAGGATATGGGCTTGTGTGATGACTTGGAAGGGGAAACTGTGCTCAGAAGCATTTTGTAGGCTGAGAAGCATGCTAGTTGTTTGTTCCGTTGAATTGACGTAAGAAGCATATATGAAGCCCTTCTGTATCATGTCTATGGTATATGCGAACCGAGCTTCATGTGCTTCCGCTGCTCATAAAATGTTGGATTGTTTGCCTGGTTGACATATATGAGCTGCATAAAGAGATGCGCCTATATAGTTAAGTCAATCTAGATCATCTTGTCCAACATCATCTCAATACTGACATGAGCCATGACTCTGTACTTAGATTCTGCACTTGATCCGGTAAGGACAGATTGTGTCCTGCTTTTCTATATAAAAACATTAAACTTGTTGTGAACTTATCGTCCTTTGGACTGTTAGCGTAGTCCACATAAGTGCAACCTGATATGGCTGAAGAGCAACCTGTACATGGTGAGGGCTTCAGGTACCTAAGAATCCTTGTGTCATGTGGGCATTCATAGCTATTCTATGAATTGGCTGACTTTGCTCACAACAAAGGAGATATTAAGCTTGGTGATTGTCACATAAAGCATCTTCCCAAGGAATTCATTTCCTTCAATAATGCACTATATGCCATCGAATGTAATGATGATATAATCACATACACTAGAATGGAAAAAGTACATCTCGATGTTCCATGTACGAGTACTAAATGGCCAATAATCTCCCGAGGCATGTTGGATGATCGGGAAGATACACGAGCATGGAGTCATGTATCCCAAGATAGTCGATCGGAAGGAGCCACAACCCGAACCTAAAGCTTGGCCACAAGCGTCAACCTCCTCCACAGAAAGGCCGAACGGAATGACCTTAGATTTATCGACATTCTTGAAGAGACCGGACAGCTTACTGAAAAGATCCAGGGCCACGGACATGCCAGGGGCCTCCGTCGCGCCCCCCTCAATGAAGAAAATAGTATCTTCAGCGTATTGCAATCGCGGGATCAGCGAGCCATCCCTGGAGTAACCGACCGAGAATCTGCAATCAACTACACGGTGTACAATGTGCGCCAGAACATCTGCAACAATGACAAACAGCAGGGGAGCAAGGGGGCAACCCTGGCGCACGCCCCTACGCGGTTGGAAGAAGCCACCTTCCGGGCGGCCATTCACCATGATCGAGAAAGAAGACGTCGTCACGCAACGTTTCATCCAAGATATCCAAAGCTCCTGGAATCCTCTCCTTCGCAAGACCGACCAAAGGAACTTTCAATCTAAACTATCATAAGCTTTTGCAAAGTCTACTTTCCATAAAACACCTTGTTTGTCCCTTCTCTTCCAATCCACAATGATTTTTGATGCAAGAGTATGACAATCCGAGATCTGCCTACCCTGTATAAAAGCAGACTGGAGCGGGAATACAATAGTCTCAAGAACTTGGCTGAGCCGCACGGCGAACACCTTCGCCACAATTAGGTAAAGAGCATTGGAAAGAGCAATGGGGCGAAAGTCCTCGATACGTTCCGCCAGCGTGGACTTAGGAAGGAGAATGAGCAGGGATTTATTTATCCTTTCGAAGTCAGCATTGTCCTCACAAAACTTGGAAATGACATCCAGACCTCGTTGCCAACGAGATCCCAAAAATCTCTGTAGAACGCCACCGGGTAGCCATCCGGGCCCGGAGCCCCATCCCCGTTCAAGTTCCAAACCGCATCCTTAACCTCCTCCAAGGATACACCCTACGTCAGCTCAGCACACACCGATGGCTGCAAAGATGTAGCCCCGATCCCCGTCCATCTCCAATGCCTGGGTGTTGTCCTCACCGAGAAATCCCTAAAGTGATCAACAATCGCTTTTCCCATTTCTCTGTCTCCATCCACGTGCACACCATTGACCGTAATCGATCTCAGGGTATTTGATCGACGCCTCCCGCTGGCAATGCGATGGAAAAACGTCGTGTTAGCGTCTCCCTCCCTAAGCCAAGCACTTCTTGTCCTTTGCCTCCATTCAGTGATACGCTTACGGTCCTCAGACGCGATTAGGTTTTGAGCAAGCGAGTGAGTGGCCAACTCATCCCCCGATAGCTCCCTGAGATCCTCCTGAGCATCAAGTCTACGAACCACCTCCTCAGCCTCCTGTCTAGTAGCACATCTGGCAGCCTTGGAGTCCTTCTTGAAGGAGCTCAGCCTCCTGTGCAGGGACCCGAGC